>CM054155.1:38022348-38079848 GCA_028751875.1 Rapana venosa | reverse complement strand
TTACTATTCTCCTTACTCCACCCCAACTTCCTTAGAACTCTTTCTTCCCTTTTCCTACGAAACTCTCTCTCTCTCTCTCTCTCTCTCTCTCTCTCTCTCTCTCTCTCTCTGTGTCAAAGTCAAAGTCAAACTTTTATTTTCAGATGGTACATTGAATAAGCAGTGCATTTGCTTTTTTCCATCAGGCCATATATCTAAAGAAAAAAAAGCGAGAAAAAAAAAGAGATAATGTATATGCAGACATAGAATAAAAAACCTAATCTATGGTAAACTATACAAATCAAACAAGAAAAACAATAAATGTGTGTGTGTGTGTGTGTGTGTGTGTGTGTGTGTGTGTGTGTGTGGTGTGTGTTGTGTGTGTGTGAAATCAGTTAAACAACCTGTATCTCGCTGCTTTTTCACTTCAGTTGAAAGTAAATATGAAGAAAAGTAACATCATTGTGTTTCGTAAGGGAGGCTATTTTGGTATACGAGAAAGATGGACATGTAATGGCAATTTGCTACCTGTGGTTAATGTTTATAAGTACTTAGGAAAATTGTTTTCTACACGTCTGAGTTTCACTGCCGCTTGCAGGGACCTTTCTAGCAGGGCAAAGAATGCGTTTGTATATATAATGCAAAGGCTGTATTCTCTTAATAACAATTCTTTTGGGCTGTTAATGAAGCTATTTGACTCACAGGTTCAACCAGTTCTTCAGTACGGGTCAGAATTATGGGGGTTGGACAAAGCAGCAGTTCACTGTGAATCCGTTCATTTGTTTGCAATAAAGAAATACTTAGGAGTTGATAGACGAACACCCAATGATATCATTTATGGTGAAACTACCATATATCCTTTGTACGTAAATTCTGCTGTTAACTGTATTCGTTATTGGCTTAAGTTGCTACAAATGGAAGATCTGAGACTACCACATAAGGGTATAAAACGCTGTATAATTTAGATGCAAGAGGAAAGACAAACTGGGTATCAAGGGTGCGTGTCTGTCTTATTGGATTAAGCTGCTACAAATGGAAGATCTGAGCAAATGGAAGATCTGAGACTACCACATAAGGGTATACAATGTTGTATAACCTAGATGCAAGAGGAAAGACAAACTGGGTATCAAGGGTGCGTGTCTGTCTTATTGGATTAAGTTGCTACAAATGGAAGATCTGAGACTACCACATTAGGGTATAAAATGTACAATTTAGATGCAAGAGGAAAGACAAACTGGGTATCAAGGGTGCGTGTCTCTTTAAATGAAAATGGTTTTGGAGATGTGTGGTTGAATCAAGGTGTGGGTGATGCTTGTGTATTAATTAAAGTTTTTCGTCAAGGATTAATTGACTGCCGGTGGCAAAACTGAAACCATCACATTGATACTAGCCAAAGGTTTGACTTTTATAGAACATACTGTAATGGTCATGACTTAAAATGCTATTTACAACTTGACGTGAATCGGCAACTGAAACATATCACAACCAAATTTAGACTCGGTATATCTGATTTGAATGTACATCGTTTAAGATGCAGAACATATAATGATAATGATTTGTTATGTCCGTTATGCAATGTGTCACAAGGAAGATGAACTACACTTTGTTCTGTGTTGCCAACAATTACATGACCTTAGAGTGACATTTATTCAACCACAATATTATAGGAAATCATGCTTGTTTAAACTACATTTATACTATTGATGTCCTGTATAAATCCTGAAGTTCTACAGAACTTTTCTTTATATTTGTACAAGGCTTTCAAACTTAGAGAAATAGTCACTTTGTGAAGTAACGTACTATTTCGTTATCAAACGACTTTTCACTGTATTTATGTTCTGTATAATATTGTTCACATTCCCCTTCATAAGGGGCTGAGGCCTATTTGAATAAATCATCTGCGGTCTGTGTGTGTTGTTGTGTGTGTGTGTGTGTGTGTGTGTGTGTGTGTGTGTGTGTGTGTTGTGTTGTGTTGTGTTGTGTTGTGTGTGTGTGTGTGTGTGTGTGTGTGTGTGTTGTGTGTGTGTGTTGTGGGTGTGCATGCATGTGCCAGTGCACGCGCGCGTTGTTCTCCTGCATGTGCACAAACATGATTATATTTATCATTTTTCATCTGGTTACACTGGATCGATTCTAAAATAGGAAACTGCGGTATTTTTGTGTTCACCTTTAATCGTGGGTCTTTCTTTTATCGTGACTGATTCACTTACTCATATACTTGATTATCTTATACTAATGAAATATATTATTATGCTTCGTGTATTATGGTTATTTATATATACTAAGACAACTAAAACAGACGAACATTAGTCATTTGTAAACGAAGATGTGCACGCTCGTAAACACAGAGAGAGAGAGAGAGAGAGAGAGAGAGGAGAGAGAGAGAGAGAGAGAGAGAGAGAGAGAGAGAGAGAGAGAAGCTTCTCAAAAAGTGTTGCATTCAAATAGAATAGCAATGTCTATTTGAAGTTCATGCTTTTTTCTTATATATATATATATATATATATATATATATATATATATATATATATATATATATATATATAAGTTCCCTCCCCCTATCTGTCTATGGTCTCAGTATGATGTTTAATTTACAATGTCCTAACAAAAGTTTCACAATGACGTATAATTGAGATTGACGTCATTCCATCACACCATTTATAAATACCCCCCCCCCCCCCCCACCCCCTGAGGAAGGCGAAAGCCGAAATATTGGGGAACATTGGTTGTTATGCTTTGACTCTGTGATATATATATATATATATATATATATATATAAGCAAAATAAATGTTTCCTCTTGTGACAGACACAATGACGGCGAAATGGCAGGTTTAAGTTGTGACCTTTCTGGTTGAATGCCACAAGGACCCGAACACTGTCGCAGCAAAGTCTAACTCAGAACATAGCACTTTGGACTTTGGCTTGAGTGTTCGTTTCTTTCAGTAATCCAAAAACTTACCCCCCCAAAAAAAAAGAAAAAAAAAAAAGAAAAAGAAAGAAATAAACCTGCCGCTATGGCATAGTGGTTAGGGCCTTGGATTACAAACTGGAAGGTCGCAGGTTCGAATCCCACAAAAGTCATTGGGATTTTTCATACTGTGAATGACCAGCTCCTATTGAGAGGGAGTTTGCAGTACTGGAATTACTCAGTCGAGCTTCATCCATTTTGCGGATGGGATCTTGACAGTATTGCTCAGATCACTTGACCAACACTGTAGGTGTCTTTATCTCTCGGGCCCGGTTGCATTGATGCCGGTAGGCCTATATAATTATCATGATATTTGATAGGAAGCGTGGAGTACAGCCTTGTCACATAGTCTCAAAGCACAGCACTTTCAGAGCAGCATTGTTACATCATCCTCATACATCACTGTTCAGCATTTAACACACAGACACACACATCTATCTATCTATCTATCTATCTATCTATCTATCTCTCTGATTCGGTGGTCTCGGTTACTCTGTTTTCATGGTGACCTCAGTTTCGGTTTCTCCATACACTTCTGTGCCTGTGGTGAGTTGTGTCAAAGCCTTAGGAGAAGGAGGTTTACAGGAGAGAGTCACTGGAGTGACGTGGTGGTCGCGCGCACACACACACAAACATCTATCTGCACACACACACACACACACACACACAAACACATCTATCTATCCATCTATCTATCTATCTATCTATCTCTATCTCTTTGTCAACTTAAAGAGAGACTCGGCGATTTGAGGTGAAAGAACAGCTTGAGAATTTGCTGGCAAGGCTACCAAATGTTCTAAGATGAAAACAGTTCGAAATGAAACTCTTGTGACTGGAAATGAGTAAACTTTTTGTCTGACGGAACGAAATTAATGTTACGTAGGTTGTTTTCACTGAACCATCAAAATGATGTCATCTGTTGAGCAAGTTAAACATGGCTGTGGACAAAAGATCCGGTTTGTTTTACACACACACAAACACATACACACAAATCCGTTAACTACAACAATAACACACAGTAAGTTCAACATCAGGATATTTATTTTCTACATGTCTCCCAACACGCTTTGGTTGCCCTAGATCTAATCATACGTGTGTAGTCTGTAGATAACTGACTTCATAACCTCAAGGTGATAGGCTAGAGCAAATTTGCTCAACTGATCAGCGCCGTCCTATCGCGTCAGGTATTTTTACTAGGCCTAATACTAACACTGTAACTAACAGCTTTACACGCAAGCACGATCTGTCAGTCGACTTCACGTTTGTAAATAAATCCCTACTTCACACCACCTCTCCATCAATCACCCCCTTCCCCATTCCTCCACTTTCCTCTCCACTCCCGTTTTCCTTCCTTTAAAAAAAAATTTTTTTTTAGCCCCTCGACTGTGAAATGCATTCACGACAAATGGTTTATGTTAGCGTCCATTTCATGTACATTATAGTAGTCTAGATCGCCACAAGCCATCCGGCAATCATTTTTCTGAAATCAAGTTTTTTTAAAAACTCCAAATGATCACTTTGAATTCTCCTCCTCTTTCAGTCTTCTTTTACTACCAATCACAATTCTTCTCTTGTTAATTCTTGCTTTTGTTGTTGTTGCTGTATTTCAAACCTAAGATTCCCCCCCCCCCCCCCCCCCCCCTCCTGTTTCATATCAGAGCTATCCCACCTTTACTAACCCATGCCCTATCACCCTGCTAAAGTATACGACCTGTGTGAGTGTGTGTGTGCTTTTGAAAAACATTTGACTATTTACATTTTATTTCATAGATTTTGTCTGCAGCGCACCATGTTTGTAAATATCTGTTTGTTTAAACTATTGATTATTTATCATTGATTGCATGACTGTGTAAGATTAGGTTGAATGCATGCACTTTGATTTGTCTTTGCAAGATATAGCGCTATATAAGTTCCATTTATTATTATTATTATTTGTTGTTGTTGTTGTCTCTTTCCTCTTCCAGTCACATCACTCCTTTTTACTTCATCTTCTTCCAAAATTCTTTTTCTTGTCAAACGTTTTTTCTGTCCTTGTGTGCGTGTGTGTGTGTGTGTGTGTGTGTGTTTCTCTTTGTTTGCCATGGGCTGTGTAAGCAACACCTGCCTTCTTCTTCTTCGTCACCATCTGCTTCTCCTTGTGCTGTCGTCTGTCACGTTCTACTGACTGACTGCTATATAATTTTAGTATAATCATCGTTGATTACTCAGGCCTCTCTGTTCACATTTTCTGTACACAGCGATCGATAGAGAAGTAGGCCAATGCAGTAGTTGCATTGCCTTGAACTGAAAAATTCATGCCAGGGCCTCTTGTGATCAGGTTGTGGCTGAACTCAATCCCTGGGTCGATCTTTTCGGCGACTTTGAGAAAAGACTAAGCTTAAGCACACACACACACACGCGCGCGCGCGCGCAACAAAAGGAGAGAGAGAGAGAGAGAGAGAGAGGAGAGAGAGAGAGAGAGAGAGAGAGAGAGAGAGAGAGAGAGAGAGAGAGATTTCACTAAGCATAAAACTGAAAAGAGATTCAAACTCAAATGATTTAATTGCATAGTCAGAGTACATCCATTGCAATGGGAGAATAGCTGAAAAAATAAACAAACCAACAAAATATGACAAATATGTGTTGTTTCATAAACTTAGAGAGAGAGAGAGAGAGAGAGAGAGAGAGAGAGAGAGAGAGAGAGAGAGAGAGAGAGAGAGAGAGAGAGAGAGAGAGAGAGCAAATTTTAGTCAACAACTTTTAGGCTAGCTACATTATTTCTAAGGCCTTTTTTGTCCATGCTTTCAATCGACCTTACACTGTTAGGCCTACAGCTGCACAGGTGTGAACCGCTAACCTGGTACAATGTTGCAAGGCGTGTGACTCATTAACTTTTAATAGATAAAACAAAAACACAACTGCCAAGCAGGTATGCTTTCAAAAGATGTTTATCGCACAAAAATAATCATAACTATGTACGTATACAAAAGAGAAACATCATTACTCAAAAACGCACACCCCGACAAAAAACGCTAAACAGTAATGGCTAACTTTGTCAACACTCGGTCTTATGGCGACACTTTACATCAACCTTGACCCTTACCTGCGACCGAGTCGGGACCGGCAAAGAGAAGACGAGAAAGAAGACCACCAAAGGAAACATCCCGCCATGGTACACTCTCTCCATTCTTTCGTTTCCTCACCAAAAGTCAGCAACCCTTAAATCAGTAACTTCACAAAGAAACAATCAACGACCTTTGATTGTGCAGATCTAAAAAAACTACGACGAAGCAGACGTAGTGACAAAGCGGGCCTCCTTGCTAGCCTACCCTGTCTGAGCAGACGACAATTTATTTCGTGTCGGGAACACGCGAGGCGAGATTCGCTTTGGGACAGACGGTGTCACTTTGGTCTAGGTCGAGGCCTAGGCTAGGCCTAGTTGAGAGATAATGAAAAGGTAGACTTGCAGCGCAGTGTAGGATTTATGTAGTCTGTGTGCTTGCTACTGTTTTGATGTCAGCAGGACTAACAACAGTACTTGTACTACTAGGCGTTGTTGGTGGATGGGGCAGACATTACGTTTGCTTATGATTTTTTTTTATCATAAATATGGCAATAATACATTTTGGTGATTCGAAAGTAAGGGTATTGGGGTGGGATGAAAGTGTGTGTGTGTGTGTGTGTGAATCTAGATCTATCAATGTATACCTATCGACAGGAAAAAGCTGTTGTTGTTTTTTTAACATTCTTTTATTTCGAGGATAATGGAATAAGCACTCGTGTGCTTTTTTACACCTAGTCCCGTGTGTATGCAGTTTTGTAAATTTTGTCATCCGTTCCCACCGGCATACAATGGCCTACTCTTCCGAATTGCTGAACGCGTTTTAACATGTGCGCAAGATGTTCTGCGTGCGTTCGCACACGGACCTCAGTTTATAGTCTCAACCAAGGACTTCTCTATCTGTTTTTAAATTTATTTATTTTATTCTTTTATATCGAGGATAATGGAATAAGCATTTATGTGAATGTGTGCGTGCGTGTGTGTGTGTGTGTGTGAATCTAGATACATCAATGTTTGACTGTCAACAGGGAAAAGCTGTAAGTGCATGCAATATTTTTGCGTGTTTAAACAGGCCTAAGCAAGAGAGAGAACTCAACGATTTATTCACAAAAAGGCCATTGGCCCATACATGAAGGGGGTTGCCGAACTGCTTAGTATTTTGGTGGGGGTAAAAGCAATAGTAAAAAAACGACAACATGTTACTGTATAGCAAAAAGTCAGCTACAAAAATATGACCTAGGATAACAATATATCTCTTATTCTGAAAGCTTTACAAAAATATAAAGTGAGGCTGCGCACAACCTCAGGATGACTTGATGCCAGGAGTAAACAGAGTCTAAATAAATTAGGCTGTCTACTATATTTAACAGGGATGTAGTCAAGTCATGGATGGACAACATCAGAGAATGGACCAGGATGAATGACTCGGCACTACTGCGCAGAGCCGAGGACCGAGATTCATTATTTATTTATTTATTTATTTTATTCTTTTATATCGAGGATAATGGAATAAGCACTTATGTGCTTTTTTACATCCAGTCCCCGTGTGTATGCGGTTTTGTCAATTCTGTCATCTGTTCCCACCGGCACACAATGGCCTACTCTTACGAAAAGCGGAACAGGATTTAACGTGTGCGCAAGATGTTCTGAGTGCGTTCGCACACGGGGCCTCGGTTTATAGTCTCATCCGAAGGAGATGGATGGAGGAGGCTTACCACGGCATCGTCTTTCATGTCTCCTCCACGACCGCCAAGGTCACGGGATTGATGATGAGTTCTGCCTAACATCCACTAATACTGGACAGCACAACACAAAATGTACTTCATCCTCCTCTGCTTGCTTACATTTAATAAGCAAGAGAGAGACAATGACAATGACAAATTCTTTTATTTCGAGGATAAGAGAGAGAGAGAGAGAGAGAGAAGAGAGAGAGAGAGAGAGAGAGAGAGAGAGAGAGAGAGAGAGAGAGAGAGAGAGAGAGAGAGAACTCTCTGAACTCTGAACGTTTAATTGTACTTCGGCCTTGGGCCACAATACAGGTAAAGGGGACAAAAGGGAACAAACTGAAATATGTAAATCAATAGTTTTCTGTATACTGTCTAGTGATGCACACATTCTTCAAACACATAACACACGACTGAGAGCATCGTCCTTATCATAATCCTAAACACATGATGTCACCGTTATCAGTAATTACATTCAATACAATCATCGTTATTAACTTCATCATCTTCATCTATATCCTTGTTTGATATTATGTTATCAATTCCGAAAGTGACATCTTGATCATACTTTTAGTTTACATCTATATAAGCATGGCACTTTCCATCATTACTTGTTTAGCAATTCAATATTGCACACACACACACATTCATGAGCTCTCGAACACGCGCACGCACATACACACATGCACTCACCCACCAGGTGCGCGCATACACACACATACACACAGACATACTCACAGGCACACACTGACACGCACAAACACACACACACACACACACACACACACACACACACACACACACACACACACACACACACACACACACACACACACACACACACTTACACATACATCCCATCAGCATTTCAGAAGCAGTACTTAACTCCACACAAAAAACAACACCATCTATCTAAGTTAACTTGTCAAAGCCCATCAAAAGGATATCAAATTCCAATCAAGTTTCTCTTCCTCCTGTTCACTGCATGGAAAATGAACCTGGAGACACTGTGCATATGTTTACTATTAGTCATTTGTAATAACACATAAATGGGGGTTTTAGCTAACCCCCCAGAAACTTTGTTCTTAAATCAGAATATGTGGGACATACAACAAGAAAATGCTCTTCGTCTTCCATTGCTGACCTGCAAAATGGACATGATTTCTTCTGCGGAATATTACTAAATCGGTGCACATTTACATTGATAGGCAGAACATTAAATCTGACTTAGAAATGGCAACCTGAAACAGTAGGTTTCCATGTCAGTCATCATATTTTTCTTTTCAAAAATTATTTAAAGGATCTATAATTACTATACCTATCACGGTCTCTATAGTGCCAGACCACCTTGGATGTACTGAATCAACAAGTCTCTGCTTCAATAACTTTATAAACACTTTGACCTGACCGACACCTTGCTGCAACCAAACAAAACTAAACCGTCTCGCATAGAATTTCCCTAATTTTTTGATACCCAACAATCTTTACCAATTCTATCTAATTCCAACAGCACCTGATAAGCTTGTGTGGAAGTCTTTCATTATTCATTTGTAACAATCTAACCAATACCTTATGACAGAAATACTAGAATTAACATACAGAGGATATCTTCTAAATCACCATAAACCCATTTTATTTGGAGTCTCACTGGAACACCTAAAATCTTTTGCAAGCCCATAGTATGAGCTTTTTCTAAATGATCTAATTTGGTTAAACCCCATATTTCAGAAGCATACGCAAATTGGTTGAACTTTAACATCAAAAATCTTAAAAAAATGTTTTTGAGAGAGAGAGAGAGAGAGAGAGAGAGAGAGAGAGAGAGAGAGAGAGAGAGAGAGAGAGAGAGAGAGAGAGAGAGAGCTTACGTGCATGTGTGGCGTGGACTCATCAGTTGACACTTTGTGCAGGTTGTGACAATTTATACCACCCTTTGATCCATGGCTATAAATCACTTCTTGATGTTAGTGACAGTAGCCTGTATTTTTGAATATGCCCCTAGAATGTTGTACTGCAAATAATATTCCCACTCTCATTGTGGTGTGTGTGTGGTGTGTGTGTGTGTGTTGTTGTTTTGTTGTTGTTGGACTTCAATTTTACGTCTGTTCACTTCTAGTGATATTAGACGAATGTGTGTGTGTGTGTGTGTGTGTGTGTGTGTGTGTGTGTGTGTGTGTGTGTGTGTGTGTGTGTGTGTGTGGTTGTTGACTTCAATTTTACGTCTGTTCACTTCTAGTGATATTAGACGATGATGTGTGTGTGTGTTGTGTGTGTGTGTGTGTGTTGACTTCAATTTAGTCTGTCACTTTGATTTAGACATGTGTGTTGTGTGTGTGTGTGTGGTGTGTTGTGTGTTGTGTGTGTGTGTGTATTTTCCCCCCTATTATTTCGAGGATAATAGAAGAAGCACTCATGTGTTTTTTTCATCCATTCCCCTTGTCAATGCAGTTTTGTAAATTTTGTCATCGGTTTCCACCGGCACACAATGGCCTACTCTTCCGAAAAACGGGTTTTAACGTGTGCGCAAGATGGTCTGCGTGCGTTCGCACGCGTGACCTCGGTTTATAGATGTGTGTAGTAGTAGTAGTATGTGCACGTACATGTGTGTGTGTGTGTGTGTGTGTGTGTGTGTGTATGCAGAAAGAAAAAGGAGCGGGGAGGGAGGGAGGGAGGGAGGGAGGCTGTCAGTGGTGACGTAATTGGACATGGGCATCTGCCATTGATTGCCAGAAGCACTTCTCTCTGCAACAGTGATGTATGTGTGTGTGCGTGTGTGTGTGTGTGTGTGTGGCGTGCGCGTGTGTGTGTGTGTGCGTGTTCGTGTGTTGTTGTTGTTGATGGTGTGCGTGTGTGTGTGTTTGCGCGCGCGCGCCTATATGTACGTCTGTGTGTATGTGCATCTATATCTGTGTGCGTGCCTCTCTGTGTGTTTATGCTTTAGATGAATGCCTTTGTGCCTGATGGTAGATGACGGTGTTTGACAGTAGTGGTCTCTGTGTGTGTGTGTGTGTGTGGTGTTGTGGTGTGTGTGTGTGCACTGTGAGTGAATGTGAGTTTGTGTGTGTGTTTGTGACTGTATGAGTGAATGCGAGATTGTGTATGTGTGTGATGTGAGTGATGTGATTAGTGTGCGGGTGACTGTAGTGCTGTGTGCTTAGTGTTGTGTTGTTGTGAAGTGACGTGATGTGAGATCTGTGTGTGTGTGGTGTGTGTGTGTTGTGTGTTTGTATAACGCATCGCGCGGTGCGTGCTGTGCATTAGCTGTATACTTTGTCGAGCTCATAGCTACACATGGCGGTGTTGGTAGATTCTATAAAAACAACAACCGATGTATCACTGTGCTATCTCATAATGGTGATAGTCAGGCTGGAGACAACATGGGGGGGGGTGGGGGGGGGGGGGGAGGCATTACAACGTGGGCACTGCAATATATCAGGCAAGTGGTGAAGATAAACAGAGCCTCTCTATACTGGGGAGAGAGGGGAGAATAGCAGCGGCAATGTGGGGCACTGCACAATCAGGCAGTGGCTGGTGAAGAGGAGGGAGGGGGGGGGGGGGGGTATTAATGTGGGCACTGTAATATAACAGGAAGTCACTGGTGAAGACACAGGAGCTTTCTACTGGGGTGGGGGTGGGGGGCTGGGAGGAGGGGGGGGGGGGGGGGGGGGGAAAGGTATTACATCGTGGGCCATGCAATTTATCAGGCAGTGACTGTTTAAGATACACAGGGCCTTTCTAACCTGGGGTGGGGGGCGTTACATTGTGGGCACTGCAGTAAATATCTGACAGTGGCGAAGATTAAGGGGCCTTTTTCTACTATACTGGAGGTATTACATTGTGGACAATGCAATCATTTATTTATTTATTGATACCACTTTAATTCACGAGATTTCTCTGCGTGAAATTCGGGCTGCTCTCCCCGGTGGAGAGCACGTTGCCACCCTTTTTTCTCTGTCTGCAACTGCATTTGTTTCCCTATCACAGTGGCTTTTTTCCTCAGAATTTTGCCAGGTACAACTCTCTTGTTGCTGTGGATTCTTTTGCGTGCGCTGAATAATTTTGTGTAACACACGGGACCTCGGTTTATCGTACTCATCCGAAAGACTAGCGCCCAGACCACCACTCATAGTCTAATGAGTGGATGGGGGGAAAAGTTTCTGTTTCAAACGGGATTCGAACCACCGCACACTTCCGACCCTAACTTTTCGCTTTCTAGACCGGCGCGTTACCTCTAGACCACGGAGCCAAGGCAGTGGCTGTAGTGAAGAGGCAGGGGTCTATCTACACTGGGGAAGTTTATTTATTTTTTATTTTATTCTTTTATATCGAGGATAATGGAATAAGCACTTACGTGCTTTTTTTTTTTTTATAACTAGTCCCCGTGTGTATGCGATTTTGTCAATTCTGTCATCTGTTCCCACCGGCACACAATGGCCTACTCTTACGAAAAGCGGAACAGGATTTAACGTGTGCGCAAGATGTTCTGCGTGCGTTCGCACACGGGGCCTGGGTTTATAGTCTCATCCGAAAGACTTTTGGGGAGAGTGGAAGTGTGTGTGGTGTGTGTATGTGTGTGTGTGTGTGGGTGGGGGGGGGGGGGGGGGGGGGACGGTGGTCAGGGGCATTGTGTGTACTTTAATCAGGCAGTCAGCTGGTGAAGAGGCAGGGATCTTTCTACACAGAGGGGGTTGTGGAGGGGGGGGGGGGGGGGAGCATTACATTGTGGACACTGCAATAAATCAGACGGTGACTGTGGCCTTTCTACAATAGGGGGGCATTACATTTGTGGGCACTTCGATCAGACAGTGGCTGATGAAGAAGATTCAGGGGCCTTTCTACACTAGGGGTGGGGTGGGGTGTGGGAGGGGAGAGAGGATGGGGGTGGGTGGGGGCATTACATCGTGGACACTGCAGTATATCAGGCAGTGACTGTGGCGAGGATTCAGGGTCCTTTCTATTCTACACTGCCTGGTGCTGGCGATTCTCTGCCGCCAGCTCTCTTTGACAGGAGGTGAAGGCTGTCTAGCACGCAGAACATCTTGCGCACACGTTAAATCCTGTTCCGCTTTTCGGAAGAGTAGGCCATTGTGTGCCGGTGGGAGCAGATGACAGAATTTACAAAACCGCATACACACGGGGGACTGGATGTAAAAAAGCACATAAGTGCTTATTCCATTATCCTCGATATAAAAGAATAAAATAAATAAATTAAAGTCAAGGCAGGCCAGTGTTATCTGCCCTCGGCGTAGGTTCCACATCTCTGGAATGCAGATGCCTCAATATCTTAGGCTGTCTTTGATGCAGTCTGTATAGCGATTTTTTTTACCACCTGTCAATATACTCCATTGCATTGTATTGTATTGTATTATACTGTAGCGTAGTGTAGTGTAGTGTAGTGTAGTGTAGTGTAGTGTAGTGTAGTGTAGTGTAGCGTAGTGTAGTGTAGTGTGGTGTGATGTAGTGTAGTGTCCAGTACTGCAATACACACTTACCGCTTGTAAAAGGAAACCATTGCAAAAAGGAAGTTGTTACTGACAAAATTAAGAAGGAAAAAGAAACTCATGGACATTCAAAAAGGATGGCGCTGCTCTTGTGGCGACGAGCTCTTCCCAGGCAAGAGCAGTCCCAATTTCATGCAGAAAAATCTGTCTGGACTTACAGTGGTATGTACTACACTACGCTACACTACGCAACAGTACAGGACAGTATACTGCACTACATTACACTACACTATAACTACACTACAATACAAGACAATAAATACAATATAGTACAAGACAAGACAATAAATACAACACAATAAATACAACACAAGACAACACCAACATTGAAACCGTCCCCAACATTCTCAAGAAAGGCAACAGCGAAACCCAAAGACAGAGATGGTGGCAGATTTATCACAGGCTGGACACGATTACTGCCCTTTTCCTACCGTTAAATCCTTCAGCAGATCTGGAGTTTCTGATCGGCTGCTTGCTTTTGTTTGTTTTGGTGAACGCAGACCTATGAATGGTGGTATCAGTTGCGTGCGCGAGCGCACACACACACACACACACACATAGAGCGTAAATACACACACACAGAGTAACAAAAATAATATGTAACATTTATTCAGCCAAGCTGGTAAAAGTGTACACAGAATTAATTACACGCACTCACTCTCCCCCCCCCCCCCCCCCCACCCCGAAATTGCCCCACAGACAAAAGACGACTTTATCACACCGTAAAATCATGGCTTCGCACTCTAGTCTTCGACAGCTACAGTAACTAAAGGGTGTATGGAGAAAACAAAACAGAGAAAGAAAACTACAACCGAAAAGAAACAAAAAGTTGGTGCAACAGTCAAAAAAGTGTCTTCTCTTTGATAACAGCTAAAGAAGCAACAACAGCAATGATAATGCCAATCATAATAATCATTATCACGTTCACCATCGTCGTCGTCGGGATCATCATCGAGGTCGTTATCATCATCACGAGTTAATAACAACAGCAGCGGAGTTGTAGAAAATAAAAAAGTAAAGATGGTGATAATAATGATGACGATGATAGCAGCAGAAGCGACAATAATAACAATAAAAGCAATAATAATAATAATGATGATAATAATCATGTATTAACAACAACGACAACAGCTGAGCTAATGTAAACATGTTTAAACCAAAATTTAATAATAATGGTATAAAATCATCACAATGGTGTCTAATATCATTGGCAAAAACAGCCCCCCAATATATATATATTTTTAAAGCACAGGTGGGATAGGAATCCAACAACACATGGACATGGTTTATCTCCCACAATGATTCTGTGTGAAACCTCACCTATATCCGCAAAATAACTAACATGATGGTGGCAGAAATGAAGGATCACCCTACTTCCACTGATACCTCTCTCCCACCCCGAACCCTCTTCCGTGAGTAACTTAGTCTGCAAGAATGATATTCAGAAATGATTTATCTCCCACATTATGTAACAATGATATTCAGAAATGATTTATCTCCCACATTATGTAACAATGATATTCAGAAATGATTTATCTCCCACATTATGTAACAATGATATTCAGAAATGATTTATCTCCCACATTATGTAACAATGATATTCAGAAATGATTTATCTCCCACATTATGTAACAATGATATTCAGAAATGATTTATCTCCCACATTATGTAACAATGATATTCAGAAATGAGTTATCTCCCACATTATGTAACAATGATATTCAGAAATGATTTATCTCCCACATTATGTAACAATGATATTCAGAAATGATTTATCTCCCACATTATGTAACAATGATATTCAGAAATGGTTTATCTCTCACATCATGCAACAATGATATTCAGACATGGTTTATCTCTCACATCATGCAACAATGATATTCAGACATGATTTATCTCCCACATCATGCAACAATGATATTCAGAAATGGTCTATCTCTCACATCATGCAATAATGATATTCAGAAATGGTCTATCTCTCACATCATGCAACAATGATATTCAGAAATGGTCTCTCACATCATGTAACAATTATATTCAGAAATGATTTATCTCCCCACATCATGTAACAGATGACAGAATTTACAAAACCGCATATACACGGGGGATGGATGTAAAAAACCACATAAGTGCTTATTCCATTATCCTCGATATAAAAGAATAAGATAAAATTCAATGAAATAAAAATGTAACAATGATATTCAGACATGATTTATCTCCCACATCATGCAACAATAATATTCAGAAATGATTTCTCTCTCACATCATGCAAGAATGATATTCACAAATGATTTATCTCTCACATCATGTAACAATAATATTTAGACATGGTTGATCTCCCCACATCATGTAACAATGATGTTCAGAAATGATTATCTCTCGCATCATGTAAGAATGATATTCAGCCATGATTTGTCCCCCATATTATGTAACAATGATATTCAGAAATGATTTATCTCCCACATTTTGTAACAATGATATTCAGAAATGATTTATCTCCCACATCATGTAAGAATGATATTCAGAAATGATTTATCTCCCACATTATGTAACAATGATATTCAGAAATGAGTTATCTCTCACATCATGTAAGAATGATATTCAGAAATGATTTATCTCCCACATTATGTAACAATGATGTTCAGAAATGATTTATCTCTCACATCATGCAAAAATGATATTCAGCCATGATTTGTCTCCCACATTATGTAACAATGATATTCAGCCATGATTTGTCTCCCACATTATGCAACAATGATATTCAGAAATGATTCATCTCCCCACATCATGCAACACTAATATTCAGAAATGATTTCTCTCCCACATCATGTAACACTAATATTCAGAAATGATTTATCTCCCCACACCATGCAACAATAATATTCAGACATGATTTGTCTCCCTCATCAGTTAATCCCAAGACGCACTTCAGTCAAAAGTATACCAGCAAAAGATTGAGCGAAATGTTAAACATACTTTCGTGGATACCTCGTTCTGTCGCACGATATTCAGATAACTATGGTTATTTCTTTTCGTTGATGTTTCTTTCAAGGGTTTGGAAGCGCCAGTGCCACATTTGGAGGCCGAAAGACGCAGATGACACACACATGCGCGCGCGCGCGTTCAAGTACACGTATACGAATGCAAACAAGAGTGAAGAACAGCAGCAACAATATTAAAAAAAATGTTCCAAAAGCTCTCTCTCTCTCTCTCTCTCTCTCTGTTTGTTTAATTGAATGAATACCTTTTGGACCGAGGGCTGGATAAAAAAAGCCACCAATGTGCTTACTCTCAGTAAAAATCTTAATTCATTCATTCTCTCTCTCTCTCTCTCTCTCTCTCTCTCTCTCTCTCTCTCTCTGTGGTATACACTGGTAGACTGAGAGAGAGGCATAGATGTTAAAATCTAAAATTTAGGTAAAAATCGAAGGAATGAAGAAAAGAAAAAGATTGTCCACAAACATAAGAGACCAAATCATGACGCGGGAGAATGAATTTCAAATTTTAAATCAACATGACAATTTTGTCATAGTATTACGATTGCAAGCGCAATGATTATCATTTTCGTATTATTATTTTCATATAATTAAAAAAAAGATTTCTTTTACTGAGAATGGATTTCTCAAAGAGGGAACAGCGAGCACTTTTTGAAAAAGGAATTTTTTTTCAGTGAGAAACAAGACTCATTTATAATGTAAATCAGAATAGGAAGAATGATGGTTCTATTTGAAACAGAAATGAAAGAAAAAGATATTCACAAAGGAATTGGTCTAAAAACTTCAATAAAAATAGAAAACATACAAGAGAAAATAGCCAAAAAGTGAAATAGATACAGAAAACGGAAAAAAACCCTCACTCTCTAACGTAAGTAAAACGAAAAAACGCAACACCAAGGAAACATCCAAAAATGTACAAACAGCAAAAGCTTAAAACACGCAACTCCACCCCCCAAAACAAAAACAAAACCAAACAATAAAACCAAAAACACCCCCGCCTAAAAACAAACAACAACAAAAAAACCCAAAAACAACCCCACTAGCAATAACAAGAAAACTTCAACAAGCTGAAACATCTAGACGAAACAAAACAGCCCTCTCTCCACATTTCAAAACGGGCTAGCCTAGTGGTTAGAACATTTCGCTCGCAATCTGACGGCCCGGGTTCGATTCCCGTTCAAGGGGGGATATTTTCCGCTGGCGTTAATATCAGTGCAGACTCCACTCCCCCCAAAAGTCCTTCGGATGAGACTATAAACCGAGGCCCCGTGTGCGAACGCATGCAGAACATCTTGCGCACACGTTAAATCCTGTTCCGCTTTTTGTAAGAGTAGGCCGTTGTGTGCCGGTGGGAACAGATGACAGAATTGACAAAACCGCTTACACAAGGGGACTAGATGTACAAAAAGCACATAAGCGCTTATTCCATTATTCCCGATATAAAAGAATTATTAAAAAAACAAGCCCCCCCCCCCCCCAACAAAATAAAAACCACTGTTCAAACAATTATCTCGCTTCTCCCCCCCCCCCCTCCCCCCATTCCAGTCCTCTTCCTTAGATTTTGGTTATGCTTTTCATCCAATCTTGTCATTCAGTGGAAAAATAAAAGCCTCTGAAGTGGGAGTGTGGCTGCCTATATGGCGAGATGCTTGAAGATAGTAACACATTTCTCATCCAGTGTATTTGCAATCTGACAGCTTTTTCCAAGTATGATATGGAGAGAGAGAGAGAAGAGAGAGAGAGAGAGAGAGAGAGAGAGAGAGAGAGAGAGAGAGAGAGAGAGAGAGGAAGAGAGAGGAAAGAGAGATAGAGAGAGATGAGAGAGAAAGAGAGAAGAGAGAGAAGAGAGAGAGAAGAGAGAGAGAGAGAAGAGAGAGAGAGAGAGAGAGAGAGAGAGAGAGAGCATAACCTGAGTGACTGCCAGGGCGCTCAAGTTATGCTGAGGAACGCTCAACAATAGCAACAACAATAAATAATAATCTTCCCTCTGTCTTTTACAATGTACATAACTACAACACGTTCAAAAAAGGCCCAACTGTAAGGCAGAGAAGTGAGCTGTTAAGAATAAGGCATAAGTTTAAATATGATCTAAGTATGTGAGGATAGACAAAAGAAGTATCAAACAGAAACAAGCGAACCAATAATTAGTAGAGAGTTAGCTGGCGAGTGGAGGAAGGGAGATAATTCACTTTAACAGCTGTATTTCTTTTTTTGCATTTAATTTTGCTTCATGTTTCTTGTTGGGTTTAAAAACGGGATTTTTTGTGCTCATAATGCCATTAGATTTTTAGAAGAACCCCCAACAACAAACAAACAGAAACAACAATAAACAACAACAACAAACGAACACGCGAATTAAAACAGCAGTTTCTGAGCATGGCAGAATGGCAATGTAAATAATAATAATAATAATAATGTATGGAATTTATATAGCGCTGAATCTTGTAAAGCAACAAATCAAAGCGCTCAGATTTTATTTCATACCACTTTAAGTCATGGCAGATTTCTCTCCGTGAAATTCGGGCTGCTCTCCCCGGGGAGAGCGGGAGAACGCGTCGCCACTTAGCGCTGCGCCACCCTTTCACCCTTTTTTAAATATTTTTTTAAAATCTCTCTCTCTCTTGCTTCCCCCCCTTATAATTCTATGTTTACGGCAAAATCCACACGTAATTGATTATAATTCCTTATGTTGTGATATATATAATGCACGACAAATCCACACGGCATCTCACAATTCAATCATCAAGACTCAACTCTCTCTCTCTCTGTCTCTCTCTCCGTCTCTCATACACACACACACACGCATCTGCCAGTGCGCACACACACACGCACGCATAATACCAGAAAACAAGCAGATTTGCTGTCACGCGCACACCCCCCCTCCCCACAAACATTCAGCCGTTTACATGTTAGAGCCTGGCCTCATGTAAGTTAACATTATCCACACCAATGTACTGAAACATGATTATTAATGAATAATTACCGAAAATGAAAAATACAGCCCATAAAAAGCAATATCTATATACAACAAAAAATACAAAACCCCAACGAAAACCCTGATATGTGCATTGTACTGAAATATGATTATAAACGATTAATTGCCCCAAAGGAACAATACAACCCATAAAAAGCAATCTCTGTTAAAAAAAAAGAAAAGAAATCCTGATAATTATGTGCATTGTCTTTTTCTACTGACACCTGCATTAAAAAAAATCTTCAACAAAAGTTTTCAGTTAAGCCATATAAAAAAAAACCAACATGTCTCTGTAAAAGAAAATAGGATTCACCTTGAAAATCAGGTATATCAAATCCTTCTAGCTGAAACCAGCATTTCCAATCATGTACAGACAGATTAAGACATCCCAAGATATCACATTATGCCGAATATTCAGTATAATTATGCTGCAATCACATCTACAGAACAATTCCTTGATCAACGGCGTAATCCTTTATTTCAGCGACGCCGCAAGTGCATATTCATGAGGTATTTCGCCGTTTCTGTAAGCCACTAAAGGAATCTTGAAGAAGTGCTTTAGCTTAGGCATTGTGTGCACAGATCATTTACAGTATAAAAAAAACAACCAAAGAGCGATGTTCTCTGTATAAAAACCGTTTCTAAAACACAGCCAAAAACGCGTACATTAATGATATAAAAAGGTATGTAGGTGTACCTGATAAAGCGAATAACACATCTTTTTTGTATTATGCTTAATGATATCTTTCATGTTATTGCTCTTTTTATATATATATATATACAAATGTGACAAAATAATGTTCTTGTGCTTGGGTAAGGTAGATAACAACGTGTAAGCTTAATAATTTTCAGCAATAACAACAACAACAAAACCGAAACCAACAGATATTCGTATAAACATTTTTCATTTTCAGTCAAACAACTGTTTACGCATCATCATTAATGAGAAGAAATGCCCTTCAATCATTCAAGTATGAAAAGACGACGCAGAGAGAGAGAGAGAGAGAGAGAGAGAGAGAGAGGAGAGAGAGAGAGGGAGAGAGAGAGAGAGAGAGAGAGAGAGAGAGAGTAAGTATGATGGAAGGGTAAGCCCCTTTAGAATTTCTCAGTGAAGTGTGTGTGCGCGTGTGTGTGTGTGCATGCGTGCGCGTGTGTGTGTGTGTGTGAGGGGGGGGGGTTGAGAGAGAGAGAGAGAGAGAGAGAGAGAGAGAGAGAGAGAGAGAGAGAGAGAGAGAGAGAGAGAGAGAGAGAGAGAGATAGAATGATGGAAGGGTAAGCCCCTTTAGAATTTCCAAGTGAAGTGTGTGTGTGTGTGTGCATGCGTGCGTGTGTGTGTGTGCATGCGTGCGTGCGTGTGTGTGTGTGTGTGTGTGTGTATGTGTGTGTGTGTGTGAGAGAGAGAGAGAGAGAGAGAGAGAGAGAGAGAGAGAGAGAGAGAGAGAGAGAGAGAGAGGAGAGAGAGAGAGAGAGAGAGAGAGAGAGAGAGAGAGAGAGAGAGTATGATGGAAGGGTAAGCCACTTTAGAATTTCCAAGTGAAGTATGTGTGTGCATGCGTGCGTGCGTGCGTATGTGTGCGTGCGTGTGTGTACATGCGTGTGTGTGTGTGTGTGGGGTGTGTGTGTTGTGTGTGTGAGTGTGAGAGAGAGAGTATGATGGAAGGGTAAGCCACTTAAGAATTTCCAAGTGAAGCGCGCGCGCGCGCGCGCGCGCGCGCGCGTGTGTGTGTGTGTGTGTGTGTGTGGTGTGTGTGTGTGTGTGTGTGTGTGTGTGTGTGTGTGTGTGTGTGTGTGTGTGTGTGTGTGTGTGTGTGCGTGCGCGATATGTGTGTGTATGCGTGCGTGTGTGTGCACGTGCACACAGGCGCGCGCACAACATGAATGTTCTCCCTCCCATTAATAATAATAATAATAATAAATGGAACTTATATAGCGCTATATCTTGCAAAGACAAACGAAAGCGCATGCATTCGACCTAATCTTACACAGTCATACAACCAATGACAAATAATCAATAGTTCAAACAGATATTACAAACATGGTACGCTGCAGACAAAATCTATGAAACAAAATTGCAATAGTCAAATGTTTTTCAAAAGCGCACACACACACACAGGTCATATACTTTAGCAGGGTGATAGGACATGGATTAGTGAAGGGTGGGATAGTTCTGATATGAGACAGGAGGGGGGAAATCTTAGGTTTGAAATAAATATGTCTTGAGGCTTGATTTAAAAGTGTCATAGCTAGGCTTCTGGCGAAGAGAGAGAGGGAGCTCATTCCAGGTCGATGGACCCGAAATAGAGAAAGAGCGGCGGCCAACAGTAGATTGGTTGAATCTAGGTATTCGTAGGCACAAGGTATCTGCAGCAGAGCGGAGGGAACGTGAAGGAGTGTACAGGTTAAGACATTCACAGAGGTAGGAGGGTGCAGTTTTGTGGAGACATTTGTAACAGAGGGTACTGATCTTATATTCTACTCTCTGTGGCACAGGCAGCCAGTGGAGAGATCGCAAGAGGGGGGTAATGCGCTCCGATTTTTTCTTTCGAGAACTAGTCGAGCTGCGGAGTTTTGTATACGTTGAAGGGAGTGGATAGATGATGCTGGCAGACCAGATAAAAGAGAATTGCAATAGTCCAGACGTGAAAGAATGAGAGTAGTGACAAGCTTGGCTGTGGCATCGGTGGACAGGTACTTTCGAATTGCACTAATACGCCGTAACTGATAGTAGCACGACTGACAGGTCTGGGTGATTAATTTTTTCATAGAGAGTGTGTTGTCGATAACAACACCTAGGTACTTCACAGCAGTAGATAGAGGGACTGATGCATTGCCGAGTTCTATTGAAGCTGTTGTAATGGAAGAGAGTTTGTGTTTGGTCCCTACAAGCATGGCTTCGGTTTTATCTGCATTTAGCTGTAATTTGTTCTGTGTCATCCAATTTTGAATATCTTCAAAGCAGTGGGCCATATTTGCCAGGAAAGAAGGCAGATTTTCAGGAGTAACACTGCTTTGAATTTGAGAGTCATCTGCGTAAAAATGATGGTTGATTTGATGACGTTTTATTATATGTGACAGTGGGGCAGTGTAAAGAGTGAACAGAACAGGGCCTAGAACTGATCCCTGTGGGACTCCGCATTTTAGTTTGGCAGGTATTGATTGAATCTTGTTTACTGCAACTGTCTGAAATCGGTCAGTAAGGTATGAATTAAACCAGGTGAGGGCTGTGCCATTAACACCGAACGTGTTTTGAAGACGGGAGAGAAGAATTGAGTGGTCTATAGTACTGAAGGCTGCTGATAAGTCGAGTAGAGTGAGAAGGGAGATTTTCCCTGAGTCAGAAGCTAGTAGAAGCGTGTTTAAAGTGTGCACTAGGGTGGTTTCAGTGCTGTGGTTTACGCGATCGGCAGACTGAAACTCAGGAAGAAGATTGTTGGAGAGAAGGTGGTTGTTGAGCTGTTTGAGAACTACTTTTTCAAGGACTTTAGAAAAATAAAAGGTAGATTGGAAACAGGTCTATAATTCTTCAGAATGTTAGGGGTCAAGGTCATGCTTTTTGAGTAGAGGTGTGGACTATACCAGTTTTGAGAGCTGATGGAACATTTCCTGAAACAAGAGATGAGTTCACTATTTTCGTGATAGCGGGTATACGTTGTGGTAGGCACTGTGTGAAAAAAGAGAAGCAAGGTATGGGGGGATCAAGATCACATGATTTTATAGTCATTTCTCGTGCCATCCTAGTAACCCTGACAGTCACGACAGGATCCCTCCTCCCCCCCCTCACCCGGCTACAGGTAAGGCAGGTTGACCTACACCGTCACTCACACCTTAAGATCCGCATCCCCGGCTTTGACAACCACACTCGACTCCCCCCCCACCACCTGCACCCGACACTCCCCCTCCCCCTCACCACCGCCTCTCCTAGGCGCAGCCGCCGAACACTCCGGAGGAGCAGGTGCCGTGGCATGTTTAACCTGCGCCGCCAGGACGCCCACGGAAGAGACCCCCATGGCTTTTTTCACGTCTCCGTTCTCCACGGCCGTCACAACCTCTTTCAGATCTTGGGGGTCCTCCTCCTCCTCCTCGTCTTCTTCTTCCTTCTTCTTGGAGGACGGGTTCATTCTCTCCTTGGCGTCGGCGAGGCGTTCCTGTAACTGCTCCATGTTGACGTCCGCTTGACGGTCCGAGACAGGGATGTGCACGCCCATCAGCTGCGCCTGCCGCAGCATCTGCATGTAGCCCTTGCGCATGACCCGGATTTCCGGGTTGTGCAGCAGGGTGAAGGTCACGTGCCAGTTGAAGCGCGCGGCCACGCGGCGCCGTCGTTCTTTGTCTTCCAGGTCAGGGTCAGGGTCGTCCGGGAAGGTGGTGGTGGTGGAGGAGGGAAGGGCGTCCGAGGTGGCGTCGTGTTGGATGTAGTGATCTGTAAGGGGACAGAACCCGTGGCAAAGGAGGGTGTGGTTAACCGCCAAACATGAAAACACTGGACAGAACAAAACAAATCCCAAACCTCCCAAACAACAAAAAATCCCCCCAAATGAATAAAGCTGAATAATTTCTGTTTATAACCCCCCAAAAAACCCCAACAAACAACAACAACAAACAACAACAACAACAAAAAATCCCCCCAAAATGAATAAAGCTGAACAATTTGTGTTTATAACCCCCCCCAAAAAATGGCTTTTTATTTATTTATTTATTTATACCACTTTAAGTCACGGCAGATTTCTCTGCGTGAAATTCGGGCTGCTCTCCCCGAGGAGAGCACGTCGCCACAGGAGCAGCGAAACCCATTTTTTTTCCTTTTTTCCTGTCTGCAACAGTATTTCTTTCCCTATCAGAGTGGCTTTTTTTCTACAGAATTTTGCCAGGCACAACTCTCTTGTTGACGTGGGTTCTTTTACGTGCGCTAAATAAGTATGTGCAACACACGGGACCTCGGTTTATCGCCCCATCCGAAAGACTAGCACCCAGACCACCACTCCTGATCTAATGGATGGGGAAAAAGTTTCGGGTCCAAACGGGATGGTGACGGATTTTGAGGGTTTTTCAATGTTTCTCTTCTTCTCTCCGCGTCTCCTTTACTGGGTAGGATGTACAGTGCCAGGTCTTCTTCTCCTGTGCTTGTTGTTCACTCTGCAGGAGGTCTGCCCGCTGGCTTTAGCCGACACGTTCCGATTTCAGAGCAGTTCAGTTTTTTGTGTGTGGACAGAATGGATGTTGGATATGTTCGTGTTTCTGAAACCCACCGGACGCTGTCATAAAATCAAGGGGGTCCTTAACATGCATACTTTGATCTTCTGCATGTGTAAATTCACCATGTGGATTAAAGCACTGGCAGGACCGCAATTCATGTTGACATAGGAGGATAGTAAAAAAAAATCTCCACCCTTTCTTTACCACTGTGGTGGTTTGAACCCACGACTTCGTGGACTCAGGGTACTGAAGTCAAATGGTTTGTGTTGTGCTATTTGCCCCCTGTGGGGATGCCGGGATCCTGTCAGTATAAATAGCACCCTTAACTTCTGGAAATTCTGTGCAAGGAATTTCCTCTTTTCTATTTCTCTCTGTTTTTTACCTTGTTCCCTTTCTTTCAGTCACATTCTTGTCTCTTTTCTGCCTTCTTGGCCAACTCTCGTGCCTTTTTTCTCCCCAGAAAGACTTCTTAAAAGATAACAATTCTCTCCCATGCCAAAGTCGCATGTGCTAGGCCTGATTTGTCAGGAGCTTAACGGCAGTGCAATGCGTTTTTGCTCAAGTGACAGACAGTAGCTGCTGTCTGAGCGTTTGACGACCACGAAGAAGATTATATTATAATTATGACAAGTTACGGAGTCAGGCATAGCCTCTCCCACCATAGTTAGTGTCAATGCCTATGGCCCTTGTCACTTTGCGTCGGTTTTATCTCAGCAGCAGCAGCAGCAGCAGCAGCAGCAGCAGCAGCAGCAGCAGCAGCAACAACAACAACAATAACAACAACAATAAATAAGAATTTTTTATCAGAATGTTTCCCTTCAAGGTATTCACTGCTCGTTTTCTCCAAAAACATACATTTCATTCCTGCAGTAAACCTTAGTCGTGAGTATAAAACAACAACAAAAAACAAACATGAGCTTAAAAATTGAATTGAGGAAAGGAAACAGCAAAGCTTTCCTCATGTTCTGAGAAACTATTTCACCATTTGCTGTTGGAGTTTAGGCAGCCGTTTGATTGGAAATGGGTGTAGGATTGAGATAGAGGGAATGCTGTATTTGTTCAATTATCTGTCACCTTGCAAGTCATTGCAAAGCGTATGTACTCCTGAACACTTAAATACAAACATACGCGTGTGTGTGTTGGTTTCCAAGAACTGAAGTAAACAGATTCATTTATTACTTTCATGACCACGAATTTATAAGAACAAACAAACGATTGTAGGTGAACAACATTCTTCTCGATATATCAAACTGACAT
The DNA here is from genome assembly GCA_028751875.1 of Rapana venosa. NCBI lineage: Eukaryota > Metazoa > Mollusca > Gastropoda > Neogastropoda > Muricidae > Rapana > Rapana venosa. The sequence goes on along the minus strand of CM054155.1, from coordinate 38,054,218 downwards.
AGTACACATTAAGATTATAAGAATATACACAAAGAAAGGTTAAACAAAAGAAGAAATGAACGGAAGAATGGGTACATTTCGACCTACAGGAAAAGAGAAAGGAACAACCCAAATGATAAACAAAAGAAGAAACGAACGGAAGAAAGGGTTACGCTTCGACCTACAGGAAAACAGACAGGTACAACCCAGATTATATACATGACGGGGTATTAATCAGGTGTGATAGCCTATACAGCAAGGCAAGGCGATTGTCACGATGTAGCCTACACACCAGCAAAATACACAGAACATAATGCTTTAAGATGCTTAGTGGGGATAAGAACATACGATAATTCTCTGTCTGTGTCTGTCTCTTTCTCAAGCTTAAGACTCAAGTAACACACCGGCAAAACACACAGAACATACGATTTGAGATGCTTAGTGGGGATAAGAACATACGATAATTATCTGTCTGTGTCTGTCTCTTTCTCTCTCTCTCAAGCTTAAGACTCAAGTAACAATGTCCACACTAGGAAAACACACAGAGTAGATGCTTTGTTGGGATAAGAACATGCGAGAATCCTATCTGCGACTGTCTGTCTGTCTGTATCTCTCTCAAGCTTAAGCCCCAAGAACCTCGCGGTATGTGGCCGAAAGAAAATGTGTATCAGGTACACATGACAAAAGACGAACAGCTAGAACCTCATTCTTAAACGAGCAATGTCAAACAGACAAAATACTTTAAAGACAATTCCTTATATGAGTAAAATCACCGTTAGACAAACACCCAAACAACATTTGGGAACAAAGTCCAGGCGAAATTCGGATAACCTTGTTTTTAGATATATATATATATATATATATTAGCTTTTTGTCCGTCAGCGCCTGGGCTTTATCACAGTTCTTGATTAAACCATTGACGCTGGGGGCAACAGCAAGGTGAGAGGCTGTATGACCAGTGGCTTTCCCACTCATGGAATTCCACTTTACACCTTAGTCTTTAGTGATCGACTATGACTCTCTGACTAGGAGGCTTGACTCGCACAGTCCTTATGTGCTGCAGCCCTGGGGGATGGTTGGCCTTTGGAGAACATCTCCAACGCTGACTGTCCTTATGCCCACTTGGCCGAGAGAGTGGGGATGTACTGTGGACAAGGCATCTCCACTATAATCAAATTTCTGCCCAGTTTCCAAAACAGCAGCTGCCTCCTCTGCTGTTTTGGAGGTCATCGTCGGACACGACGGACAAACATACAGCTTTTTGTCAACACAGACACACAGCATTCCCCCCCCCCCCCCCCTCTCTCTCTCTCTCTCCTGCACTCATTTCCAATCACACAGCCGCCTATAACAACAACAGTAATATGCAAACCATGCCAAAGGATGATTCTAAAGGATTTTGGGATGCTGAATCCAAACCCGTTGGAGGCCAAGTCGTAATATATATCACAAAACAAGGTTTAGTCAGACTTGCAGTTCTTCACGCTCGGACTAATGGGGGAGGGAAAGCCTAGTGGTTAGAGACTTGCGCTCGTAATCTGATGGCCCGGGATCGAACCACCACGGAGGCACCCCCCCCCCCCCGTTTTTAGGGGATTTTCCCCTGGAAGTTAGTTAACTTCAGTACTGACTCGACTCACTCCCAAAATGCCCGTAAAAAAAAGCACATAAGTGCTTATTCCATTATCCTCGGGAAAAAAAAATCCTTCGGATGAGACTATAACAAACCAAGGCCCGGTGTGCGAATACACGCTGAACATCTTGCACACACGCTAAAATTCCGTTCCGCTTTTCGAAAGAGGTAGGCCCCCATTTCGTGCTGGTAAGAACATAATATAGCAATTTTGGGGGAGTTTAAAAACGCATGCATAGAGGTGTCGTGTTTATACACCATTCCCGAGGTCGGAATGTGGATACCTAAATGAGTGGAGGGGGGTCGGGGGGGGGGGGGGGGGGGGGGGTGGGTGGTGGACGGTTGCATACACAAAATCTCACCATCGATGAACGTCAGAGTTCTAGCCACGGAACGAAAACAACAGCGCTCGATATCGAGCAATAACACAAAATCATGTTCAATCATAGCGCAGTAAGCTATCATATTAAGATAAGAGAACAATGATCATATTTACATGATATCGAATCATAACATGTCAAACGCACACCACGAAGCATCAAATCGTAACGTTATCGGTAAAAATGTATAAACTGCCACCCGACAAAAGTGATGAGCACACATGCATACATCATTGCATTGACACACACACACACACACACACATATATATATATATATATATATATATATATATATACCTGGCAGCGAACGTATGCAGGTACATGTGCATGTTAAGCAACCGTGCACTCAAAACCTCACTAGCCATGCAAAGAAGCTTGCATATACACATGAACGCAACACACACACACACACACACACACCACCACACACACACACACACAACACACACACACACACACACACACACACACACACACACACACAACCCCTACAAAGTGTGACAGAATAAATGTATGCTGTTTTTGTATACACGATATGTCCAGACAACCTGTGTTAGAAGCGTTTTGCTTTCAAAAACACACATGCACTGGCACATTATATGTGTGCCCGCCCTCACACACACATTTATTCTGTCACACTGTGCGCGCGCGAGAGTGTGTGAGGGCAGGCACACATAATTATACGTGCCAATGCGTGTGTGTATTTGATAGCAAAACGCTTCCATCACAGGTTGTTTGGATACATCGTGTATAAAAATACAGCATACAGGTATTTAAGAGAATGGTAGACAACCATCATTACACACACACACACACACACACACACACACACACACACACACACACACACACACACACACTTTTAAGCAGCCATTTAACAGCTCCTATTTCCTCATAGGACCTAAAGTTAGAAACAGCCGTCACAGTAATGTTTCACTGCAACAGAGTCACAATAACCTAGTTCATCCTCCTCAAACGATCAGTTTGTTTCTTCAAACAGAAATGGTGAAGTCGTCGAGGTTATGTCTTTCCCTATGGTCTCTGACTCTCAATCTGTCTCGTTCTTCTCTGTCTGTATGTCTGGCTGCCTGTCTTCATGCTTGTCTGTCTGTCTTTTGGCGCATAGACACCCCCATTCCCAATGATTACACAGTGCTCTCTGTGAGTCTCTCTCTCCCTCCCCCCCTCTCTCTCCCCCTTTCTCTCTCTCTCTCGTGTGTGCAGAGAGAATACACTTAACTCAATCTGATTCATGACTTTGAGATTTTTTTTTGGTGAGCGATAGATAAATACAGTTTTTCATGGTTCTAACAGATGAGAAGTTGACAGACTGGAAGCCAAAGTTTACAAAATCAGAAGTTGATGACAGACTGGAAGACAATGTTTACAAACTAAGAATGTCAACAACAATGTTTACAAAATGATAAGTTAATGACTGGAAGTCAGTGTTTACGAAATGAGAAATTATTACGGGCTGGAAGTCAGTGTTTACAAAATCAGAAGTTAATGACAGACAGTAAGTCAATGCTTACAAACTAAGAATGTCAACAACAATGTTTACAAAATCAGAATGACCCGAAGTCAATGTTTACAAAATCAGAATGACCCGAAGTCAATGCTTACAAAATCAGAAGTTGACAAAATGGAAGTCAGTGTTTACAAAATCAGAAGTTTAAAGACAAGTGGAAGTTGATAATTATTCAAAAACTAATAACGATCCCCCCAAAAAAAACATAAGAAAACCCACTGCCACTGTTAACAAGTGAATGGGTTATACAGGAAATGTGACCCAGCCCCACAACTGTGTCAGTAATTGATGTCACTTCCGTGCCAAAGTCACCCCCCACACACACACACACCACACACACCAGTGTTCACACACACACACACCACACACACCAGTGTTCACACACACACACACACAGAGCCCTTGAAGCCCCTTTACTCTGCCAAACGCCAGTGAAAGCTTTCATGCAAACATAATTATGTACATTAAAAAATGTGTCACACAACAACCACACACACACAACACACACACAACACAACACAACACAACACACACACACAGTTATCATATACGAGAAAATTTAAAAGTGGAGATTTCTCCAAGACATATGTAAAACAAATCAAATCAAATTCTTTTATTTGAAAGATAATGAATAAGCTCCGATGTGCCTTTATTTATTTATTTATTTATTTTACAACCAGTCCCTGACATGATATATAAGTTGTGTTTCAACTCTTAGAAAACTAAATGCTTCCAAAATGTGATATATGCTTGTTCTAGTTCATTATCTGGTGAATATATTCTTTTTAATTGCCCTACATGAAACTCATTATACACAATTTCTGCTATTATAGATCTGAACAGATAATCTGTGAGCATACTCCCTTGTAGACCAGAAATGGTTGATTTTGAAGTTATCTCTCTCTGTCTACGTCTGCTTTTAATGTTCTGTTGTAGGTTTTTTTGTTGTTGTTTGTTTTTGCACTTAGTAGTTTTCTCATTCTTTGGTATTTTTCTCCAATTTCAGTTCTTGTTTAAGTCTAATACCACATGGAGTGAACAGATTTTAAATGAAACACACCGCACACACACCACACCACAACACTCCTCCCAACACACACACACACCACAACATAACACTCCCCAACACACACACCACAACACCCCCCCCCCCTCTCACACACACACCACAACATAACACTCCCCACACACCCCACAACCCCCCCCCCCCCCCCCCTCAACATAACACTCCGACCTCCCCCCCTCCCACACACACATTACATTCCTACTTTCTCCCTTACAGCGTTTCCATACCTTTCAACACAATTCCAAACACACACAACAACACACCACACAACCAACCACACCTGAAAGAAAGCACACAACAGACAGCACCACGACACAGGAGCCCGAAGCAAGCATTACCTGCCACCTCATATACATGGGTATATTTCTCCAATACTACCCCATTGGCCTCTGTCCAAACAAGCAGTTTCAGCACAGCATTAATTTAGTCCACACACTCAATGACACGAATCATTTGGTGATGTTTGACAACCGTAATAATGATGATGATGATGATGATGATGATGACGATAGCGCTGTAGATGAAGATAATGGCTATGAACTCGCGAATAATGTATTGAGGGGACTTGGATAAGCCAGTGGCTTCTTTACACCAGACCCTTAAGAAAAGAATGGAAAACCAATAAACGAAAAAGCAAATCGATACATACATACATACATACACACAAACTAATGCATAAGTAATAATTCAATAAATATTTCCCACACATTAAACACGTCCTTTGTATTATTGTACAGAATTGACATATAAGCACAATAGACACGAATGAACAGCAAGCTATGACAATCAGCATTTGACACAAATCGTCAAAGTCAGCAATCATTTACCAAGAAAAAAATGGCTTGAACATAAACATATTACCGTAAGGGGGCAAAGTTACAAACACATTGCTATCGCGAAAAGTCCTCCCTAATATCCCCCCTTCCCTTCTAGAATAAGAGAGAGAGAGAGAGAGAGAGAGAGAGAGAGAGAGAGAGAGAGAGAGAGAGAGAGAGAGAGAGAGAAGAGAGAGAGAGAGAGACACTCACAGCACCCTCCCACTCTCACTTCTCCCACCACCCTCACTCCCCCCCCCCCCCCAAATCCAACCGCACCCCCTAAACCACAACACGCATAGACGCACGCGCACACACACACACACACCACACACACACACACACACACACACTCTCTCTCTCTTTCTCTCTCTCTCTTGTGCGCAGTCTTTGCTTTATATTTGTGTAAAGCCTTAAGAATAAGAGACATCTTGGTTTCTTAGGTCATATATTTTTGTAACTGATTTTTATTGTGGTGGTTGTGGGTATACAATAACATTTTGGTTTTTGTTGTTGTGCGCTTCCTTATTGTTCTCACTAAAATACCAAGCAGTTACGCAACCCCCCCCCCCCCCCCCCCCCCCCCCCCCCTTCATGTATGGGCCAATGGCCTTCTTGTGAATAAATCCTTCGAGTTCTCTCTCTCACTCTCTCTCTCTCTCTCTCTCTCTCCTCTCTCTCTCTCTCTCTCTCTCTCTCCCTCTATTTCTCCTTTCTCTCTCCCTCTCGCTGCTCCTTACTTTTGGGGTTGTCGCCGACTCGGTTGTTGCTGCGCTTGACCATCTCTATACGCTCAGGCCCCTCCTGGAGCTGAGAAGGCTTCTTCCTCCTCCTCCGCCCCTCCCTCTCCCTCTTCTCTCTCAGCCCCAGCAGCATCAGCCGACAGAAGATGATCGCCACAGGGTGGGTGTGCGCTGCCTCCATCTGCATGTACCCCACGTATGCCTTGAAACCTGGCAGGACAGGGGTAGAGAGCCTAGTGGTTAGAGGTGATGCATTCGCGTAGATCTGTTCACACCCCAGGGGCTTCAGAATCTCGTTCAAGAGGATTTTTTTTCTTCTTCTGGAGTTAACACCAGTGCCGACTCCGGGAACGGATGAAGAAATTTAAAAAAAACTGCATACACACGGGGACTGGATGCCAAAAAAAAGCACACAAGTGGCTTATTCCATTATCCTCAATATAAAAAAAATATTAAAAAAAAGAAGAATATAAAAGTTGATGCATTCGTGATCTGTTCACCCCAGGGTTCAGAAATCTCGTTCAAGAGGATTTTCCCCCCCCCTCTGGAGTTAACATCAGTGCCGACTCCACTCCCACTCAAAAGTCCTTCGGATGAGACTGTAAACCGAGATCCCGTGTGCGAACGTACACAAAACACATTGCACGCGCTCACGTTAAAAAAACCACCCGTTCCGCTTTTCGGAAGAGTAGGCTATTGTGTGCCGGTGGGAACGGGTGAAAAAATTTCATAAAAACTGCATACACACGGGGACTAGATGTAGAAAAAAGGCACATTATTCTCGAAATGAAAGAATAAAAAAAAATTAACAAAAAACCAACCTGGAAGGGGATATACATGCCATCGGGAACGGTAAATGTTGAGTGGTAGTGTAAAAAAAAAAAAAAAATCACATTATTAGATTATACATACAAACAACTTCGGATGAGCCTATAAACCGAGGCCCCGTGTTCGAACGCACGCAGAACATCTTGCGCACACGTTAAATCCTGTACCGCTTTTCGGAAGAGTAGGCCATTGTGTGCTGGTGGAAACAAATGACAAAATTTCGCAAAACCGCACACACACGGGGACTGGATGTAAAAAAGCACATGACTGCTTATTCCATTATCCTCGATATAAAAGAATAAATAAATAAATAAACTGAATGCATTTTCGTATACCACTGTTTCCTCCCTGAAGTCGGAATGCAGCTACCTAAATGGTGGGCAAAACGGTCGCACACGCGAAGGTTTTATCATTGGTGAATCTCAAGAGCTGTACCCGGGAAACGAAAAATAAAAATATCCATTTAATGTCACGGCAGATTTCTCTCTCTCCCCAGAGAGAGAGAAGAGAGAGAAGGAGAGAGAGAGAGAGAGAGAGAGGAGAGAGAGAGAGAGAGAGAGAGAAGAGAGAGACAGAGAGGAGAGAGAGAGAGAGAGAGAGAGAGAGAGGAGGAGAGAGAGAGAGAAGAGAGAGAGAGAGAGAGAGAGAGAGAGAGAGAGAGAGAGAGAGAGAGAGAGAGAGAGAGAGAGAGAGAGAGAGAGCGCATCGTCACAATAGCAGTGGCCTCCCTTTATTATTATTATTACTATTATTATTATTATTATTTTTCCCTGTGTGCATGTGTATTTTTTCCCCCCACCAGCAGAGTGGCTTTTAATTCTACAGAATTTTGCCAGTGGGTTCTTTTACGTGCGCTGAATGCGCGTTACATGCAGGACATCGGTTTATCGCCTTATCCGAAAGACTTAGTTTATTTATAATATTTTATACCACTTTAAGTGTAAGACTAGCACCCAAACCACCACCCACAGTCTGGTGAGTAGGGTGGGGGGAAGTTTGGGGCATAAACATGGGATCGAACCCATTCTTCTCGCATTACCAGGCAGGTGTGTTACCTCGAGATCACATAGCCCACTTTAACCTGTGACATTTATTCGTTCAGGTGGCTTTCTAACATGATGGGTGACCCCATACTGTGTGACGGCATTCAGTTGCTAGTCTGACAGTTCAACGCTGTTCCTTTCAGACGTCCACATTGCTCAACGTATCCACTAGCAGTCACAGCAGTGTTTCGTGTGGTTTGAACCTTGGAACTGCGGTCTGATAGTAACTGAGTTCTTGGGTTCAAATCTCTACCGAGATATCGACTCGAGGGATTCTTGTCCCTTGGAGTTACACTGGTATCGACTCGAGGGATTCTTGTCCCTTGGAGTTTACACTGGTATCGACTCGAGGGATTCTTGTCCCTTGGAGTTTACACTGGTATCGACTCGAGGGATTCTTGTCCCTTGGAGTTTACACTGGTATCGACTCGAGGGATTCTTGTCCCTTGGAGTTCACACTGGTATCGACTCGAGGGATTCTTGTCCCTTGGAGTTTACTCTGGTATCGACTCGAGGGATTCTTGTCCCTTGGAGTTCACACTGGTATCGACTGGAGGGATTCTTGTCCCTTGGAGTTCACACTGGTATCGACTGGAGGGATTCTTGTCCCTTGGAGTTCACACTGGTTCTGACTCCACTTGCCCCCCCAAAACCCATCAGAATAATAAACCGCAGTCCCGTGTGTGGGGAACGTGCACAGCAGAACATCTCGCGCGCACATCAAAAGCCAGCGTGGCGGGATGGATGAGACAAACGTGACTAGCATGCATCCTATAGCCTGGAGAGCAATGGACTCCGCCAGGTACCACAGGCCTGAGACGCATCGCCTGAACTAGTCAGTCAATGCTGCACCGCCCTGATGATGATTCCGCAGAGAGGTTATTAGGCAAGAAAGGGGCGCACTCTGCTGAGAAAAAAACAACCCCAATTAGTTGTGGCATAGACCATTTCAAGAGGACACACGCGCGGCTAAATTTCACACACACATTGATTATATATATTATATATATATATATTATATATATATATATATATATATATATATATTTATATTTTTATAGTGTGTGTGTGTGTGTGTGTGTGTGTGCGTGTGTGTGTGTGTGTGTACATAAATCTCAATTATATATAATTATTATATTCTTAAATCGAATCCTTGAAAATCATTTTCAAAAATGATCAAGAAGTTGTAAGTGGTTACCTACACTTGTTTTTCTCCACCACTATTTCTGCATACACACACACACACACACACATCGCCGCTCCCTTACAAAGCACCTTCCAGTTCCCAAAATACCAAACATGACAAAGCGAACAAGAAGAATAAGAATAAGAAGAAGACGAAGGAGAAGACAAAAGGAGAAGAAAAAGAAGAAGTAGAAGAAGAAGAACCAACAGAAGGAGAAGACGAAGGAGAAGACGACGACGAAGAAGAAGACGATGGAAAAAAGAAGTAGAAAAAGAAGAAGAACCAAAATGAGAAGACAAAGAAAAGGAAGAAGAAGAAGAAGAAGAACGCACAGAAGAACCGCGAAGACGAAGAATCATGCTAGAATAAAAGGTGTGAGCAGGTAGGGAAGGGGAAGAAGAAGGAGGAAGCGGAGAGAGGAGGAAGTCAAGCTATCCGAGACAACAAACAAGACTTGACCAGAGAGAGGGAGGGGGAGGAGGAGGAGGAGATCAAGCTATCCGAGAGAACAATCAAAGACTTGACCACAGGGAGGGAGGGAGGAGGAGGAGGTGAAGGTATCCGAGACAACAATCAAAGCCTGACCACAAGGAGGAGGATGAGGAGGTCAAGGTATCCGAGACAAAAATCAAAGGCCTGACCACAGGGAGGGAGGGAGGAGGAGGGAAGAGGAAGAGGAAGAGGAGGAGGAGGAGGAGGAGGAGGTCAAGGTATCCGAGACAACAATCAAAGGCCTGACCAGAGGGGGGGGGGGGGGAGGGGGAGGAGGAGGAGGAGGTCAAGGTATCCGAGACAAACATCAAAGGCCTGACCAGAGGGAGGGAGAGGGAGGGGGAGGAGGAGAAGAGGAGGGAGGGGGAGGGAGGAGGGGGAGGTCAAGCTATCCGAGACAAACATCAAAGGCCTGACCACAAGGAGGGAGGGAGGAAGGGAGGATGAGGAGGAGGAGGTCAAGGTATCCGAGACAACAATCAAGGCCTGACCACAGAGGGAGGAGGGGAGGGGAGGAGGAGGAGGAGGGTCAAGGTTCGGACAACAGCTGACCAGGGAGGAGGAGGAGAGGGAGGAGAGGAGGAGGAGTCAAGGTATCTGAGACAACAATCAAAGGCCTGACCACAGGGAGGGAGGGAGGAGGAGGAGGAGGAGGAGGAGGTCAAGGTATCCGAGACAACAATCAAGGCCTGACCACAGGGAGGGAGGGAGGAGGAGGGAAGAGGAGGAGGAGGAGGAGGTGGAGGTCAAGGTATCCGAGACAAAAATCAAGGCTTGACCACAGGGAGGGAGGGAGGAGGAGGGAAGAGGAGGAGGAGGAGGTCAAGGTATACGAGACAACAATCAAGGCTTGACCACAAGGAGGGAGGGGGGAGGAGGAGGAGGAGGTCAAGGTATCCGAGACAAAAATCAAAGCCTGACCACAGGGAGGGAGGGGGAGGAGGAGGAGGAGGAGGAGGTCAATGTATCCGAGACAACAATCAAAGGCCTGACCACTGGGAGGGAGGGAGGAGGAGAAGGAGGAGGAGGTCAAGGTATCCGAGACAACAATCAAGTCCTTAATAATAATAATAATAATATATGGAATTTATATAGCGCTGAATCTTGTGAAAAAAACAAACAAATCGAAGCGCTTGCACTCAATCATTTACAGGCATGCAACTCTCCTTAAACATAAGGAACAACAGATTTCTAAACCATGCGCGCGCACGTATGCACGCATGCACGCACACACACGCACACACACACACACACACACTCGGAACAACGCTTAGAAGGTGAAAGATGCTGTTGAAAATTAGGGACAGATATTTGGGGGGGAAAGTCTCAGGTAGGAAATAAGTGTGTTTTGAGGCTGGATTTGAAGGTATCAAGTGAAGGCTTTTGTCGAAGTGAAAGAGGGAGGTCATTCCAGGTGGATGGACCAGAAACCTTACCAGGATCGAGGAACTCCCATCTCCGAGAGAGAGTGCTGTTGTCCAGTCGGCTGAGGAAGAAGATGCCTAGGACCATGGCCTTCAGGATCCTCAGGACGCAGGAGGCCAGGCCCAGGAAAATGTTGTAGAAAAACATGAAGTAGGTGAAGTTGAAGTACACGTTCCTGCAAACACGGACGCACACGTTCGCACGTACGCACCACGCGCGCGCGCATGCACGCACACACACAAACAAAAAACAAAATACACGCGCGCGCGCACACACACACACGCGCGCGCGTGCACACACTCACACGCACGAACGCATGCAAGCACGCACAACACACACACGCACACACACACAACACACGCACACACACACACACACACACACACACACACACACACACACACACACACACACCCCCACGCACGCAAGTGTTAGGGCCTTATTCTTTCAGGACACAGTTTGAAAAAACCGTTGCTGTAACTTTTTTTTTTTTTATACCTGACACGTTCCCGATGCCAGACTAGAGAGAGAGAGAGAGAGAGAGAGAGAGAGAGAGAGAGAGAGAGAGAGAGAGAGAGAGAGAGAGAGAGAGAGATAGAATAGAGAGAGAGAGAGATGAAGAAGATAGATAGATAGTAGAGAGAGAGAGAGAGAGAGAGAGAGAGAGAGAGAGAGAGAGAGAGAGAGAGAGAGAGAGAGGAGGAGAGTGAGGAGGAGAGAGAGAGTGAGTGAGTGAGAGAGAGAGAAAGAGAGGAGAGAGAGAGAGAGAGAGAGAGAGACAGACAGACAGATAGACACCCTGCCCTCTTGGGGTGGCTAGTGACCATCACAACGTCCATTGACCAAGTGAACTTATCATTCTTTCTTTCATTTCGAGGATAATGGAATAACCACTCATGTGCTTTTTTTTTTACATCCAATCCCCGTGTGTATGCAGTTTAGTCATCAGTTCCCACCGGCACACAATAGTCTACTCTTTTGAAAAGTGTAACGGGTTTTAACGTGTGCGCAAGATGTTCTGCGTGCGTTCGCACACGGAACCCTCGGTTTATTGTCTCATCCAAAGGACTTTTTGGGGGGAGTGGAGTCAGCAATGATGTTAACTCCAGAGGAAAAAAACCCTTCTTGAACGAGATTCGAACCCGGATCAACAGATCGCGAGCACAATGCGCATTACTTGTCTAACCACCAAGCTATCCCTCGTCCCCCCCTCCTCCCCCCACGTGTCTACAGGTATCTCTCAGACTTGGCTGGCATCAGAATATAGTATGACAGGACGCGCTAAGTACAGCCCTACCGAAACTGGCGAACTTCACACCACAGCAGTATCGCTATTTCATCCCCATGGCCATTAGAAAACTTCTTCTTCTTCTTCCTTTTTCGGTCATGTTTCTCCCAGGGGAGGTTTGACATTGATGAGCCTTCTCCATCTCTCTCTGTTTTGAGCTTCCTCCTTATTTATGCCCCTTTCTCTAAGATCAGCTGCAATACAGGTAGCTCAGGTCTTGCTAGGTCTTCCCTTTTGTCTCTTTCCATCTACTACGAAAATCATTGCTCTTTTTATGATGTAATGGTCTGCTTTCCGTTGAACGTGCCCAAACCAGCGCAGTCTATTGCTACTAGCTACAGACTTCAGATCATCAACTTTGCACATTCTCCATAGTTCTTTATTCGTGATCCTGTCTTCCCATTTGATCTTTGTCATGTAGCGTAGCATTCAGTTTTCACAGCTCTTCAACGAACGCTCGACGGTTTTTGTGAAAACCCACGTCTCCGAACCATACAGGAGAACAGGTCCATTAATTACCATGCAGAAAGAGAAAGATGGCTTGAAACGGTAGCCGCTGCCACACTGGCCTTACAGAGGCCTCCTGGGTTGTTTTTTTGTGTGTGTTTTCTTTTCTGTGCGATTCTGTGCCTGTGGTGAGTTCAGGTCAAGCCTAATTCTGGGTTTGGAGAGTCCTGGGAGACAGTCGGGTGTTTATGATCGCTCGCTACCCCTGGTAGGGTGTTTAGCTTACCTCTGCTTCCGCGACTACTTGAGTTCTGGCTTCAGCAAGAGGTTTAGTAGGTGGTGTTCTTTTAAACAAAAAATTATTAGCAGTAGGTGGTGTCCTTTTTATTATTAGTAGTAGTAGATGGTGTCCTTTTTATTATTAGTAGTAGTAGATGGTGTCCTTTTTTATTAGTAGGTGGTGTCTTGCCTATTCTGGCTCATAACAGCCATCACTGATTTCTACTTTTATCTCTAAAGTCAAAATGTGGCATACCTCCAAGGTGAGAAAAAAACCCTGTCCCATACACAAAAATCTCATCATTGGTGAACCTCGGAGCTGTAGCTGAGAATAAAAAGAAAAATGTCCACCAAAGGGTTCCAGTAACGGTGCAGGGACTTTCTGGCCGGTGGCCACAAGGTGGTTCAACATTAGTGTTTCTTGCAATATTCTGAGGATATGATAGACGTGGCTGGATGTGGCTGGGCTCATGTGGGGGGAAACAGCGGGACAGGTTCGTCACAGAATGAAAGACAACAACAACAACAACAACAAAAAGCAAAAAAACTAAAACCAACCAATAAGAACAACATTTAAAATGGTAGCTCAGTACAGAAACATGACATCATCCAATATGTTGATCCCTTCACGGAAGGTCCGCTGGAAGAATGAAAAAAAAATGCAGGTCAGTCTAAACCATAGTTTTTTCTTTTACACGTAAAGACAAAGTCCTACGTGAGAGAGAATGAGAGAAAGAGAGAACTCTGAACATTTTATTTGTACTTGGGCCTTGGGCCACAATACAAGTGAAAGGGACGAAAGGGAGAGGTAATAAGTAAACGAAACAACTTCAATCAATTGTCGTCACTGTCACTATCGGTGATTACAATCCAGACACACATCACCATTATCTTCATCACCTTCAACATCATTGTTTATGCTATAAGCTAACAACCATTACAGTGAAATGTCAGTCACTTCTCAAGTTAAAGTGAGAGAGAGAGAGAGAGAGAGAGAGAGAGAGAGGAGAGAGAGAGAGAGAGAGAGAGAGAGAGAGAGAGGGAGAGGAGAGAGAGAGAGAGAGAGAGAGAGAGAGAGAAGCCAGGCATGCATCTGTTAGCACATTTAATGCTTACCTTCTGCATAAAGAGACAGACAGAAAGACAGACGGACAGACAAGCAGCCAAACCAACCTGTTATCCAGGGCAAGATAATTTCCTTGGTCTTGGAGGAAGACGTACTTGGCCAGAATTAACTGCACCACGGTGACCAACACCACTGTCAAAACAATGGGCCTGCACACACATAGCATGCGTTACAGTGTGACTGATGTGTATATAGATACATAGTGTGCGTTACAGTGTGACTGATGTGTATGTACACACATAGCGTGCGTTACAGTGTGGCTGATGTGTATGTACACATAATAGCGTGCATTACAGTGTGGCTGATGTGTATGTTCACATATGTAGCGTGCGTTACAGTGTGGCTGATGTGTATGTACACACATCGCGTGCGTTACAGTGTGACTGATGTGTATGTACACATATAGCGTGCGTTACAGTGTGACTGATGTGTATGTACACATATAGCGTGCGTTACAGTGTGACTGATGTGTATGTACACATATAGCGTGCGTTACAGTGTGGCTGATGTGCATGTACACACATAGCGTGCGTTACAGTGTGGCTGATGAATACACACACATAGCGTGCGTTACAGTAAGGCTGATGTGTATACACACACATAGCGTGCGTTACAGTGTGACTGATGTGTATGTACACATATAGCGTGCGTTACAGTGTGACTGATGTGTATGTACACATATAGCGTGCGTTACAGTGTGACTGATGTGTATGTACACATATAGCGTGCGTTACAGTGTGGCTGATGTGCATGTACACACATAGCGTGCGTTACAGTGTGGCTGATGAATACACACACACATAGCGTACGTTACAGTGTGGCTGATGTGCATGTACACACATAGCGTACGTTACAGTGTGGCTGATGCACGCGCTGCCATCGTGCGTTACAGTGTGGTTGATGTATGTGCTGACAACGTGTGTTACAGTGTGGCTGATGTATGTGCTGACAACGCGCGTTACAGTGTGGCTGATACACGCACTGACATCAAAACTATACCAAGTTATGAAAGCACGCGCATGCATGCGCAAATACGCACGCGCGCTTGCACAGAAAGAAAGAAAAGTAGGCAGACAGACAGAGAGAAAGACAGAGGCACACACAGTTGCAGACAAGGAAAGACAGCGGACAGACATACAGTCAGACAGATACAGACGCACACACACCTACCCATCCACCAACAATCCCCCCCCCCCCACTCACACCAACCCACACCCATCCATCCCCCCTCCCCCCACACACATCCACACCAACGCATACACACACACATCAACCCCCACACACATACCCCCCCCTCCCCCCCATCACACACATACACCTACACCAACCCACATCCACACTAACCCACACATCAACACCCCCCCCCCCCCCCCCACACACACACACACACCTCTACACCAACCGACACACACACCCATCAACCCACACACAGAGAAAAGAGAGAGGAAAGAAAACCAGAGAGAAGGCGCTGCACAGCACATCACATCACATCACATCCCAACACAGCACAACACAACACAGCAACAAACACAGCAATAGCACTGCAAAAGCAGAGGCTTGCTAAGCCAAGCCAAGCCAAGCCAAGCTAAGCTAGGCTAGGCTAGGCCAGGCCGGGGGGAGGAGGGAGGATAGGCTCACCACAGAAGTTCCAGCAGCCAGAGCAGCCATTTGGTGAACTGCAGCTTGATCATGTACACCAGCAGAGCACAGATGAAGGCCAGCAGCGTCAGGATGCCCCACTGAATCACGAAACCTGACACACAGACACGCACGCACGCGCACACACAGACACACACGCACAGTCACAGACACACACACACACACACCAAGATAGAACATCTTGTGCACACGTTAAATCCTGTTCCGCTTTTTTTGTAAGAGTAGGGCCATTGTGTGCCGGTGGGAACAGATGACAGAATTTACAAAACCGCATACACACGGGGGACTGGATGTAAAAAAACAACACTAGTGCTTATTCCATTATCCTCGATATAAAAGAATAAATTAAATTAATTAAGATAGCTTGATGAAAAAACCCAAAAGCAAATGCATTGTTACTGCAATGTACCATCTGGAAATAAAACTTTGACTTTCATACACACACATACATACATGCGCGCGCACATGCGCATACACGCACACACACAGCAAACAGACATACATACACACAGAGCAAACAGACAGACAGACAAACAGACACACACACACAAGACCAAAAATTGCTTGGCACAGAAAACTCACTCCAAATCATGTAACCAACTTGAAATCCAGCAAACTTGATGCTGTTGATCTGCAAGAAAACAAAGACACCAATAATGTCCAGAAAAAAACCTTCCAAAGCCTCATTAGCATACCAACCAACCGACCGACCAACCGACCGACCAACCAACCAACCAACAACCACCAACCAACCACAGCAAAAATCCTTTGCTAAGACTGATATCTGTGGTTTCGTTACATGTTTTGTTTGTTTTGTCACTGACTAGATGAATGCCTTCAACTGCGCAAACCTGTTCCAAAAGTAACCAGAAATTAATTTGGAAGAGCTTACCATATCGTTTTCTATCAACACACGGGAAAACACGACCCAAGATAATGGCAATAAAGAAATCTTTTACATAAAGGAAAACTCAGCCAAGGCTGCAAACGAGAAACGAGTACTCCTTAACTTTCCCAGGAAAATCTGTTGATTTACCTGATTGTCACAAAGACAATCATCATCATCATCATCAGACCCGTGACCTTGGCGGTCGTGGGGGAGACACGAAAGACGATGCCGTGGTAAGCCTCCTCCATCCATCTCGGTCCTCGGCTCTGCGCAGTAGTGCCGAGTCATTCATCCTGGTCCATTCTCTGATGTTGTCCATCCTTGACTTGTTCTGTCTTCCCCTCTTTCTGCCACCTTCGAGTGTTCCCTGCAGTACTGTTTTTGGCAGAGTGTTGTGGCGGGTGACGTGGCCGAACCATGTCAGCTTTTTCTTCTTGACGATGGTGAGAAGGGGTTCCTGTGGACCTGCCAGCCGTGTTATTTGACTCTTGACAAATTCATTGGTCTTTCGTTCTCTCCAGGATATGCCCAGCAGTTTTCTATGGCATTTTGTTTCAAATGACTGGATTCGCTTTGCTGTTTCAGCAGTCAATGTCCAGGTTTCACTTCCGTACAGCAGGATAGTCTGAATTAGGACTTTGTAGAGCTTTAGTTTGATTGGGAAACTGATCTCTTTACTTTTCCATACGGTGATTGTCAAAAAGACAATAGGAATTGTCAGATTTGGAATCGTTCGTTTGTCTTGGCGATTTGCAGTCTGTGCATAGACAGACCCCCTGAGGAAGGAAAGGTGAAGGTCAGTTTCCACAGGATGATTCCAGACCCGGGAAGGATTTCTTGCCTCCATGAACGCTGTCCACTTTGGCCGCACACCGGTAATAATTTGGGGGTCATGTAGTATCTTCTATAGAATGCGAGTGAGAAAACTGTTCGTTGGTTTTCACAGATTTTTTAAAGAATGAATAAAGGCACTGCGTATGTTTTGGGGGTTGAGGCCATAGATCAACACCAGGTAGTGATGAGAAAGTGAGAAATGATCATGGAATGGGGATTGGCTGTGTTCCTACGGCGTTGACCCCGCGCATGCATATTGCGGTAAGGAAGCTAGCAAACGACAAAGGACTGAGGGGGTAAAGTGTTTGCAGAAAAAAATTAAAAAATTTCAAACCTACCAAATTTGTTCAAAATCACATGAGTTTTGAGTCAGCGGCTAGTCTTTCACAAAAAGTGGTTTTTATTTATGTGGATACCTCAGTACGTGCGGTATGAATACAAGAGCCATACAGAAAAACAGAAGGAAAAGTGCCCATTTTTATTACCGGTGTGCAGCCTTTAAAAGACAGACATGTGCAAAAGGACAACCCCAAGAACAAAACAGACACAAGAAATAGTGATATATTTCTCTGCCAATATATCTCTGGAGAGAGAGAGCGGAGAGAGAGAGAGAGAGAGAGAGAGAGAGAGAGAGAGAGAGAGAGAGAGAGAGTCTCTTATGTTGCGGAAGGGAGACAACTTACACAGTGACTGGTGTTGCTGAATTCTGACGCTGGAGGAATGTGAGTGTGATCTCCCCTGTACAGCGCGAATAAATTGGCCCTGAAAAAACCCGTATGCACAGCCATTTGTTAAGCATAATTATAATTTCATGTGTGTGTGTGTGTGTGTGAGTGTGTGCGTGCGTGAGAGAGAGAGAGAGACTTTGTGTGTGTGTGTGAGTGCGTGAAGAGAGAGAGAAGGAAAAGAGAGAGAGAGAGAGGGAGAGGGAGAGAGAGAGAGAGGGGAGAGAGAGAGGGAAGAGAGAGACTGTGTGTGTGTGTGTGTGGTGTGTGTGTGTGTGTGGTGAGAAAATAACGTAAAGGGGGTTGGGGAAAATAATAATGTTATCTTTTTCTTTAATTAAACATTTGGAGCCATAAAATAATAAATATAATTATGGGCTAACTGAATGTTAAGTAGCAGCATCAGCAGCAATAGTAGCATCAGCAGTAGTAGTATCAGTATTATTACTATTATTATTATTATTATTAGTAGTAGTAGTAGTGGAAGTAGTAGTAGTAGTTGTAGTAGTAGAAGTAGAAGTAGAGGTAGTAGTAGAAGTAGTAGTAGTAGTAAGTAGTAGTAGTAGTAATAGTAGTAGTAGTAGCAGCAGCAGCAGCAGAAGTAGCAGCAGCAGCAGTAGTAATAGCAGTAGTAGCAATAGTAGAAGCAGTAGTAGCAATAGCAGTAGCAGAAGTAGCAGTAATAATAGTAGTAGTAGCAGCAGCAGCAGCCATAGTAGGGGCATTTTTTTTTTTACCATCATCAACACTTGTTCTGGTCATTTTTATCATTCTTCTTCATCTTCTCCTTTTCATCCTTCTCATCATTATCATGATCATAATTACCATTATTATTATGGTTATCATTAATACTATTTTTATCGTTGTTTTTAAAAATTATTATAATGGTTATAGTTATTATGATAATAATAATCATCACCATCATCAGTAGTAGTAGTAGTATCATCATCATCAGTAGTAGTAGTAGTAGTATCTTCATCATCATCAGTAGTTGTAGTAGTAGTATCATCATCATCAGTAGTAGCAGCAGTAGTAGTAGTAGTATCATATCATCATCATCAGTGTTGTAGTAGTAGTTGTATCATCAACATCAGTAGTATAGTAGTAGTATCTCATCAGTTAGTAGTAGTAGTAGTAGAAGTATCATCATCATCAGTTAGTAGTAGTAGTATCATCATCATCAGTAGTAGTTAGTACCATCATCAGTGTAGTAGTATCATCATCATCAGTAGTAGTAGTTTTCATCATCATCAGTAGTAGTGTAGTTAGTAGTGTAGTAGTATCATCATCATCATCTCAGTAGTAGTAGTATCATCATCATCAGTGGTAGTAGTCGTAGTAGTAGTATCATCATCAGTAGTAGTAGTATCATCTCATGTAGTAGTAGTATCATCATCATCAGTGGTAGTAGTCAGTATAGTAGTAGTAGTAGTAGTAGTATCATCATCATCATCAGTAGTAGTAGTATCATCATCATCATGGTAGTAGTCGTAAGGCAGCATATCATATCAGTAGTAGTAGCAGTATCATCATCAGTAGTTAGTAGCAGTATCATCATCAGTAGTAGTAGCAGTATCATCATCAGTAGTAGTAGCAGTATCATCATCAGTAGTAGTAGCAGTATCATCATCAGAAGTAGTAGCAGTATCATCATCAGTAGTAGTAGCAGTATCATCATCATTTAGTAGTAGCAGTATCATCATCAGTAGTAGTAGCAGTATCATCATCAGTAGTTAGTAGCAGTATCATCATCAGAAGTAGTAGCAGTATCATCATCAGTAGCAGTATCATCTCAGTAGTAGTAGCAGTATCATCATCAGTAGTAGTAGCAGTATCATCATCGTAGTAGCAGCAGTATCATCATCAGTAGTAGTAGCAGTATCATCATCAGTAGTAGTAGCAGTATCATCATCAGTAGCAGTATCATAATCAGTAGTAGTAGTATCATCATCAGTAGTAGCAGTATCATCATCAGAGTAGCAGTATCATCATCGGTAATAGTATCATCATCAGTAGTAGTATCATCATCTAGTAGTAGTTATCATCATCAGCGCAGTATCATCAGTAGTAGCAGTATCATCATCAGTAGTAGTAGTATCATCATCAGGTGTGCAGTATCATCATCAGTAGTAGTAGCAGTATCATCATCAGTAGTAGTACAGTATCATCATTCAGTAGTAGTATCATCATCAGTAGTAGCAGTATCATCATCAGTAGTAGCAGTATCATCATCAGTGCAGTATCATCATCAGTAGTAGCAGTATCATCATCAGTAGTAAGCAGTATCATCATCAGTAGTAGTAGCAGTATCATCATCAGTTGTAGTAGCAGTATCATCATCAGTAGTAGTAGCAGTATCATCATCAGTAGTAGTAGCAGTATCATCATCATTTAGTAGTGCAGTATCTCATCTGTAGTAAGTTAATTTAGAGCAGTATCATCATCAGTGTAGTAGCAGTATCATCATCAGTAGTAGTAGTATCATCATCAGTAGTAGCAGTATCATCATCAGTAGTAGTAGTATCATCATCAGTAGTAGCAGTATCATCATCAGTAGTAGTAGTATCATCATCAGTAGTAGCAGTATCATCATCAGTAGTAGCAGTATCATCATCAGTAGTAGTAGTAGTAGTTGTAGTAGTAGTAGTAGTAGTAGTAGTAGTAGTAGTATCATCATCAGTAGTAGTAGTTCTCATCAGTAGTAGCAGTATCATCATCATCAGTAGTAGTAGCAGTATCATCATCAGTAGTAGTAGCAGTATCATCTCAGTAGTAGTAGCAGTATCATCATCAGAAGTATTTAGCAGTATCATCATCAGAAGTAGTAGCAGTATCATCATCAGTAGTAGTAGCAGTATCATCATCAGTATTTAGTAGCAGTATCATCATCAGTAGTAGTAGCAGTTCATCATCAGTAGTAGTAGCAGTATCATCATCATTTAGTAGTAGTATTTAGTATATCATCATCAGTAGTAGTAGTAGTAGTTCATCATCAGTAGTAGTAGCAGTATCATCATCAGTAGTAGTAGTATCATCATCATCCATCATCATCAGTAGTATTTAGTAGTATCATCATCATCAGTAGTAGTAGTATCATCATCATCATCATCAGTAGTAGTAGTATCATCATCATCATCAGTAGTAGTAGTAGTAGTATTATCATTAGTAGTAGTAGTAGCATCATCAGTAGTAGTAGTATCATCATCATCATCATCAGTAGTAGTAATAGTAATAATAATAATAATAATAAATGGAATTTATATAGCGCTATATCTTGTAAAAAACAACAAACCAAAGCGCTTGCATCCATTCCACTCCTACACATGCAACCAACAATGATTAATAGTTTTAAAAGTTCAAATACACACAAAACACACGCGCGCACACGCGCGCACGCACGCACACACACACACACACCACACACACACACACACACACACACAACACACACACACACACACACACAAACACACACACAGGTTATATGCTTCAGCAGGGTGATGAGAATTTAGGCCACTGAAGGCAAGGACAGATAATTATGAGATGAAACTGTAGGGGGAGGTCTTAGGTTTGAAATAGGTATGTTTTGAGGCTGGATTTAAAAGTGTTGTAAGTAGGCTTTTCGCGAAGGGAGAGAGGGAGGTCATTCCAGATCGCTGGACCAGAAACAGAGAAAGAGCGACGGCCAACGGTGGACTGGTTGAATCTAGGTATTTGTAAGCACAGGGTATCTGCAGCAGAGCGGAGGGAACGAGAAGGAGTGTACAGGTGAAGACATTCACAGAGGTAGGAAGGTGCTGTTTTATGGAGACATTTGTAACAGAGGGTACAGATCTTGTACTTGACTCTCTGTGGCAAGGCAACCAGGGGAGAGATCGCAAGAGAGGAGTAGTATGCTCAGATTTTTTCTTTTTGAGAACAAGTCGAGCAGCAGAGTTTTGAATTCGTTGAAGGGAGTAGATAGATGATGCTGGCAGACCAGCCAAAAGAGAATTGCAATAGTCCAGACGTGAAAGAATGAGAGATGTGACAAGTTTGGTGTTGCATCAGTGGACAGGTACTTTCGAATTGCACTAATACGCCGTAATTGATAGTAGCATGACTGACAGGTCTGGGTGATGAATTTTTGCATAGAAAGCGTGTTGTCGATAACAACGCCAAGATACTTGACTGTGGTGGATGAGGAACTGTTATATTGCCAAACTCTATTGAAGCTGTTGTCATGGACGAGAGTTTGTGTTTGGTTCCTACAATCATGGCTTCCGTTTTATCTGCGTTTAGCTGTAATTTGTTTTGTATCATCCAGTTCTGAATATCTTGGAGGCAGTGTGACATATTTGTCAAGAGAAAAGGCAGATTTTCCGGAGTATCACTGCTTTGAATCTGAGAGTCATCAGCGTAGAAATGATGGTTGATCTGGTGACGGTTTATTATATGTGACAGTGGAGCAGTGTAGAGAGTGAAAAGAACAGGGCCCAGAACGGATCCCTGCGGGACTCCGCATTCCAGTTTGGCAGGTATTGATTGAATCTTGTTTATTGCAACTGTCTGGAATCGGTCTGTGAGGTATGAGCGAAACCAAGGTGATGGCTGCCCCTTTAATACCGAACGTTTTTTGGAGACGGGCGAGAAGAATAGAGTGATCTATAGTGTCAAATGCTGCAGATAAGTCGAGAAGAGTGAGAAGAGAGATTTTCCCTGAGTCAGAAGCGTGTAGAAGCATGTTTAACGTGTGGACTAGGGTGGTTTCAGTGCTGTGGTTGACGCGATAGGCAGACTGAAATGCGGGAAGGAGACTATTTGAATGAGATGGCTATTGAGTTGTTTCAGAACGACTTTTTCAAGGACCTTGGAGATGAAAGGTAGGTTAGAAACAGGCCTGTAATTCTTCAAAATGTTAGGGTCGAGGTCGTGCTTTTTGAGTAGAGGTGTAATAACTGCAGTTTTAGAGCTGATGGAAACGTTCCTGAAAGAAGAGATGAGTTTACTATTTTTGTGATAGTTGGTATCAGCTGCGGAAGGCACTGTTTGAAAAGAGAAGCAGGTACAGGATCGAGATCGCATGATTTTTTGGTCATTTCATTTAAAATGTTCCGGATTTCTTCGTCGCTTGTTGGCTGAAGGAAAGGAGAGGAGTGCCAGTGAATTGGGGATCAGGAGGTACAGGTTTGGAAAGGAGCTGATCCAGTCTGGAGCGAATGTTACGGGGCTTAGTCAGAGAAGAACGAGGAAAATATATCAGGAAGTTCAGAGTGACTGTGGATAGTAGGCAGAGGACTTGTCTTTGCAGATCCAGAAGAGTTGAGGTGAGGGAAAAAAAGAGATTTCATGGACGTGGCATCAAGAACTTGAGCAGAGTAGTAGTTTGTCTTTGCTGAGTGGATTAAGGTTTGACTTTGTTGGTTTGTTTTCGAAAAAGCTGTTTGTTTATTTCAGTTTTAGTTTTTCGCCATTGCCGTTCTAGTTGTCGGCGTTTTGCGCTTTGCCACCCAAAATATCATGGTTGTACCAAAGGGGCAAAGGGCCTATCGGGAAGAAAATGGTTAGTGGGGGGTGCGTGCTCATCAAGCAGTTGGCTGAGAACAGTGTTTAGTGTTTTGAGGGATCAGTAAGGTCAGGGATTTGTGAAGGCGTTCAGCAGCTTTTGAGAGAACGTATTAATGTCTATGGCTTGAGGTTTCGACGGGGTGATACACTTCTTTTTTCTGATAGGTTTTGCGATATTAGGATGAAAAGAATAGCGGAATGATCAGAAGCAGTTGGTCAGTGACGGAGACAGAGGTGACAGATCATGTGAAACATCAGTAAAAAGCCAGTCTAAGATATGACCTGATCTATGTGTTGCTTCGTTTACTAGCTGGGACAGAGAGTGGTTTGATAAAGAAAGAGAAAGACGTTTGACATCAGAAGAGGAATGGTTGTAGTGGAAGTTGAAGTCACCGAGAATGATGAGCTTCTTGGGGGAGAAGCTGTAGTGATCGAGGAGAGATTGGAATTCTTGATGGAAAACTGAAGATGTCAGGTTGTTCTTACGGCTAGGAGGTGGGCGGTAAAGACAGCAGAAAGCAATAGAATGGCCGGGTAAGGTGAGGTTGAGTTCACAAACTTCAAAAGATTCAGGTGAGAAAGGTAGGGAGTGGCAGAAAGAATAGCTGAATGCAGTGTGTCTTTGTAGATGATGGCAATGCCACCTCCACGGGAGGGTCGAGGGAAAGAAACAGTTTTGTAGCCAGGTGGAGTCAGCTCTTTTATTTTTGGTTCATGACCTTGTAGGTTAAGCCAGGTTTCTGTGAGAAAGATAATATCGATGTTCTGTTCAGATATGAAATCGGAAATAAGGTCGGCTTTACCATCAGGGCAAACAGATTGGGCATTAAGTAAACAGACGTGAAGAAGGTTTGAGGGAGGCAGAGAGGTTGAAGTGAGAGGTGAGTGAGGGTGACTATCAGAGAAAGAGGACGGGAATGATGGTAGAGATGTGCGTAGTGGAAGAGCAGACCAGAGTTGAGATGGCGAGTCAGGTGTGAAAGACGGTGAAAGAACTGGTTTAACAGGAGGGTCTGTAGTCTGATGCACACTGTGATACACATTGCTGACAGCAGAGTCACAGGCAGAGGATGGAGCATCTGGAGGGCAGGGATGTGGAGTGTTGCGGCTGGTTATGGTCGTTGTGGCAGTGATGTCAGAGGTGAAGGGGGAGACAGATGTAGGGGAAACACGACACAGGCGATGACGTCTGCCTGCGCGTGTTCCTCGTCTTGTTTTGCGGTGGTAAAGTCCCAAGTTTGAAATACGCTGTTTAAGTTCGTAGTGTATGGGGTAGAATCCACGTGAGGACAATGCCTTTATGTCTTCAACAGTTATTGTCATAGTTGTGGGGTGACGAACACTGGGTGGTGGTGGTGGGGGAGATTTGAAATCGTGGATCACGTGAAAAAGTTCAGGCTGCGGCAGGGTCAGAGTATAAAGGGTCGCAAGGACCAGCACGATCAGGTGAACACAAATCATAAGTCGACTGAAGATTTGAAAAAAGAAATATCTATATCAAAAGGATGAAAAATTATTAATTGAAATATTTCGAAAAGTCAATGATGATGAATAAAATGGTTCTGAACATACGATTCTGCGTTCCAACACAAACACAACGATGCAAAACTTTCTTGAAAAGACGTAGCAGAAACACAAAAACTTGGCATTCAAACTAATAGTAGTAGCAGTAATAGTTAGTAGTAGTAGTAGTAGTAGTAGTATCATCATCATCAGTAGTAGTAGTAGTAGTAGTAGCTGCAGCAGCAGCAGTAGCAGTAGTAGTAATATTACTAAGATGAGGAGGAGGAGGATCATTATTCCTATACTGCTGTTTTTGTTCATGCTATTGTTGTTGTTGTTGTTGTACCTACCTGTAGCTGGACAACATGTGCAGAATGTTCAGCACAGCAAACAGGCAGGCGAGCGAGGTGGCCACAATGATGCAAACTGAAACACAGACACACAGGGGGGACGGGATAGCCTAGTGGTTAGAACATTGCGCTCGCAATCTGACGACCCGGGTTTGATTCCCGTTCAAGGGGATATTTTCCCCTGGAGTTAACATCAGTGCAGACTCCACTCTCCCCAACAGTCCTTCGGATGAGACTATAAACCGAGGCCCCGTGCCCGAACGCACGCAGAACATCTTGCGCACACGTTAAAATCCTGTTCCGCTTTTCGGAAGAGTAGGCCATTGTGTGCTGGTGGGAACAGATGACAATTTACAAAACCGCAAACACACGGGAACTGGTTGCAAAAAAGCACTTAAGTGCTTATTCCATTATCCTCGATATAAAAGAATAAAAAAAAAAACAATAAAAAAACCCAATAAAAAAACAGTGTCTCACACACAGAGTGTCACACACACACACTGATTGATCTGACTTTCTTCATTAAACGAGTCAACAGCATTCCACGAAAAAGACGAACAGCGTGACAGGAAGAAGACAAAACAACGTGACAAGAAGAAGACAAAACAGCATGACAGGAAGAAGACAAAACAGCGAGACAGGAAGAAGACAAAACAGCATGACAGGAGGAGGAAGAAGATAAAACAGCATGACATGAAGAAGATAAAACAGCATGACATGAAGAAGACAAAACGGCATGACAGGAAGAAGAACCTCCCTCCCCCCATGACAGGAAGAAGAAGACAAACAGCATGACAGGAAGAAGAAAACAAACAGCATGACAGGAAGAAGAAGACAAACAGCATGACAGGAAGAAGAGAAAAAACCCAGCTGACAGGAAAAAGACAAAACAGCGATGACAGGAAGAGAGGACACAAAACAGTGACAGGAAGAGACAAAACAGCATGACAGGAAGAGAGAAAACGTATGACTGAAGAAGACAAACAGCTGACAGGAAGAAGCAAACCACATACACAAGGAAGAAGAAGAAAAAACGCATGACAGGAAAGGCAAAACAGCGTGTAGGAAGAAGAGACAAAAGCATGACAGGGGAAACGACAAAACAGCATGACAGAAGAAGACGACCAAACGCATGCAGAGAAGACGACAAAACGCTGACGGAAAGAAGACAAAGCTGACAGGAAAAGACGACAAACAGCATGACGGAAGAAACGACAAACAGCATGCAGGAAGAAGAAGACAAAAGGGCATGCAGGAAGAGCGACAAACAGCATGCGGAAGAGAAGACAAAACAGCTACGGAAAGAAGACCCAAAAGCTGACAGGAAAAAGCGACAAACCGCATGACAGGAAGAAGAAGACAAACAGCTGCAGGAAAAAAGACAAAACAGCCTGACAGGAAGAAAAACAAACGCATGACAGGAGAAGACAAACGCATGACAGGAAGAAGACGACAAAACAGCATGACGGAAGAGACAAACAGCATGACAGGAAGAAGAAAAAACAGCATGAAAAGGAAAAATGAAAAACAAAACAGCATGACAGGAAGAAGAAGACAAAACGGCATGACAGGAAGAGAAGAAAAGGGGGAAAAAAACAGCTGAAGGAGGAAGAAAGACAAAACAGAAATGACAGGAAGAAGAAAACAAAACGGCATGACAGGAAGAAGACGACAAAACGCATGACAGGAAGAAGAAAGACAAAACAGCATGACAGAAGAAGAAAAAACAGCATGACAGGAAGAAGACGACAAAACGGCATGACAGGAAGAAGACGACAAAACAGCATGACAGGAAGAAGACAAACAAAACAGCATGACAGGAAGAAGAAACAAAACAGCATGACGGGAAGAAGAAGACAAAACAGCATGACAGGAAGAAGAAGACAAAACAGCATGACAGGAAGAAGAAGAAGACAAAACAGCATGACAGGAAGAAGAAGACAAAACAGCATGACAGGAAGAAGAAGAACAAAAAGGCTGACAGGAAGGAAAAAACAAAACAGCGTGACAGGAAGAAGACAAAACAAGGGAAGAAGAAGACAAAACGGGTTGGACAGGAAGAAGACAAAACAGCGTGAAAAGGAAGAAGACAAAGCGATGACGGAAAGAAGACAAAAACAGGGGAAAAGGAAGGGGGGGGGGGAAAAAGCATGACAGGAAGAAGACAAAAGAGCATGACAGGAAGAGACAAAGAGCATGACAGGGAAAAGAAAAAAAGGGTGATGACAGGAAAAGACAAAAAGCTGCCCGGGAAGAAGACAAAACAGCATGACAGGAAGAAGAAGAAGAAAAAGGGAAAAACAGCGTGACGGGAAAACAAGACAAAACAGCTGACAGGAAGAAAGACAAAACAGCATGACAGAAGAAGAAAAAAACAGCATGACAGGAAGAAAAAAACCCACAAAGAAGACAAACGAACAACATGACAGGAAAGAAGACAGACAGAAGACAAAACAGTATGGCACAAAAGAAGACAAAAAACGCCACGACAAAAAACAAGCTAAAAACCTTCATGTCGCGCTCAACTACAAATTCGTATCCATGCTTTTATGCTATCATGCGCTTTGATTATTTTGTCTTTGCCAAGATAAAGCGCGATATTAAGTTCCATTTATTATTATTATCATCATCATTATTATTATAGTGACTTGTTATTGCACGTTCCCCAGCTTGACACTCTGGGGGTGGGGGGTGGGGGGGGGGGTCAGTCACCCAGAACGTGCACTCTTGAATCCCTCATCCCACCTGGAAATCACCGTGTTGAGATTGAAATTGCGCACACTTGAATGAGAAGTCTGTGTGTATGAATGACTGTGTTGAAGTACCTGGCTGTCGGCGACAAGTTTGACCAAGTTTCCGATGAAGAATTCAAGAACGAAGGTGGACAAGACGGTCAAGACGTTCACCTGCTTAACGAGTAAACCGTGAGGTTCTGGGTTCGATTCCCGGCCTTGCATGTCCCTTTCTTCCCAGTTTGACGAGGAAAATCGAACTGAATGTTTTGCAAAGTCCTTTGGATAAGACTATAAACCGAGGCTCCCTTGTGCGAACGCACGCAGAACATCTTGCGCACACGTTAAAAAACCCGTTCCGCCTTTTTTGGAAAAGTAGGTCACTGTGTGCATGTAGGGAACAAGACAGCAAAATTAAATAATACACACAAAAAAGAAACGCATGCACACAGGTGTCGTGTTTAGACACCAAGTTCTAAGTCTGAATGCAGGTACCTAAATGGTAGTGGTGGCGGGGATATGGTGATCTGGAGGTAACGCGCCTGTCTAGAATGCGAAAAGTCCGGGTCGGAAGTGTGCGGTGGTTCGAATCCCGTTTGGGACCGAAACTTTTCCCCCATCCATTAGACCATGAGTGGTGGTCTGGGCGCTAGTCTTTCGGATGAGACGATAACCCGAGGTCCCGTGTGTTACACACAATTATTCAGCGGCACGTACAAGAACCCACGGCAACAAGAGAGTTGTGCCCGGGCAAAATTCTTAGAAAAAAAGCCACTCTGATAGGGAAACAAATACAGTTGCAGACAAAAAAAAAAGAGGGGGGGTGGGGTGGCGCTGCTCTTGTGGTGACATGCTCTCCCCGGGGAGAGCAGCCCGAATTTCAAGCAGAGAAATCTCGTGACTTAAAGTGGTAAAAATGAAATGAAATGAAATGGAGTGGGGGGGGGGGGGGGGGGGGGGGGGGCGGGGGGCGGCGGAGAATACAGTCACATACGCAAAAAACCTCACCATGAAGATGGAACTCGGTGCTCTCTAAAAACGAGGAACGCCAAAAAACCCCCAAAAAACCCCCACCGAAGAGATGATCAGTTCAAAGCCGAAGAGTTAAGTATGGCAAGCTTTCACACACAGAACCCCTTCACAGCTTTCGCTCACTTTTAAGGACGTTCAGCAGCCACCAGCCGAAATACATCATGTCACGGAGTGATGAGACGCTGGGGCTTTCGCCAGGAAAGGGCTCCCGTCCGATGGTGGCGTCCATATAGAAGATGATGCCGTCCTTGTAAGCGTCCATAAGGCGGGGATAGATGGCCATGAGTTCAAAGGCAATCTGAAAACAGACACGATGTCGTGAGTTAAAGAAAGAATATCGCAGTTTAGAGAGAAGAGAGAGAGAGAGAGATGAGAGAGAAGAGGATTGAAGAGAGAGAGACGGAGGAGAGAGAGAGAGAAGAGAGAGAGAGAGAGAGATGAGAGAGGAGAGAGAGATGATCAGAGTAGAGAGAGAGAGAGGAGAGAGAGAGGATGAGAGAGAGGAGAGTGGGAGAGAGAGAGATGAGAGGAGAGGGAGAGAGAGAGAGAGGAGAGAGAGATGAGAGAGGAGAGAGAGAGGAGAGAGAGAGAGAGAGAGAGAGAGGCGTTGTTGTGTGTCGAGTTAAAAATCCAAATGGTTCGTAGGGAATCAGGTACGCAATTATGCAGAGAGGAATTTTTTTTTTTTTAATAAAAAGGGGTGGTTCTGCTTTTATGGAATCGCGCCGTCATCAAAAGAGAGCAGCACAAAAATTCACGAAGAGAAATCTGCCGTGACTGAGAGTGGTATAATTATGATATACAATGATGAGATGACAAGGGAGACAAAAAAAAACAACCCTCCAAAAAATTGTCCAGGCGACTTTTCTGCAGGTTGCCTGTTCGATAAGTTCCTGTTCTCCTGGCCACTAGCTAGGGCTTAGATTACCGTTTCCACAGACAGACAGACAGACAGACAGACAGACAGACAGACAGACAGACAGACAGACGGACAGACAGTCAGACAGACGGCCGGACGGTCAGACGTTGGGAACGGATGACAAAACTGACAAAACTGCATACACACGGGAACTCGATGCAAAAAAATGCTCTCGAGTGCTTATTCCATTATCCTCGAAATTAAAAACAACTCACCATATACACCACGAGAAGGGCGACGAAGAGAACGGAGATCATTCGCGCTGGATAACGGAAGCCTGCAATCATCATCACCATTGTCATCACTTTTGTCATCACCATCATCATCGCTATCACCTTCATCAACATCACCATCATCGTCGTCAAAATCGTCATCATCATCATCACCATCGTCCTTATTGTCGTCATGATCACCATTATCACCATCACCATCATCAGCAGCAGCAGCAGCTGTGATCAACTTCTCTGCAGACCTGCCAATGCCTGTCTCCTCCTCGTATGTCAGCATGTCGGAGGTGAAGTGGTGAAGCATGCACGTGAGATATCACACAGTTGACAGCAATCTTGCGCACACGTTAAATCCTGTTCCGCTTTTCGTAAGAGTAGGCCATTGTGTGCCGGTGGGAACGGATGACAAAATTTACAAAACCGCATACACACGGGGGCTGGATGTAAAAAAAAAAAAAGCACATAAGTGCTTATTCCATTAAATAAATAAATAAATAAAATCATATGTATGATGGATCACAGAAACAGTCACACTACTCAACAATACAATACAAAGCGCCACCCATTCAAGACACACAGCAAGCGTTTGCAAACTGGAGTTTTGTTTTGTTTTGTTTTGTGTTGGTGCGGATAGGACGCAGCGTATATGGTACATAATGATATGTTTTCCGCGTGCGCCGACATTTCCAGTATAAACCGTAAACTTGTCTGTTGTTGCCGTCACCATCACGTTAATTAATTTGTTGTTGTTATTGTCGTAATCATTACATTTAATGTGTTGTTGTTCCAGTCGCCATCACATTAATTAATTTGTTGTTGTTGTTGCCGTCACCATCACGTTAATTAATTTGTTGTTGTTGCCGTAATCATTACATTTAGTGTGTTGTTGTTGCCGTCATCATTACATTTAATGTGTTGTTGTTGTTGCCGTCATCATTACATTTAATGTGTTGTTGTTGTTGCCGTCATCATTACATTTAATGTGTTGCTGTTGTTACCGCCATCACATCTAATGTGTTATTGCCATCAACATCACATTTGATTTCTTGTTGTCATAATCACATTGAATGATGAAAGCCTCTTCCAATGATCACCGTCAGAACTGCTACCCCCTGCTACCAGTCATCACTTCAAGAATAGCCTTTCTCTGAGTGTACTGCCCGTGCGCACGTGCACCCCCCAAAAAAAAAACC
>CM054155.1:38012348-38017348 GCA_028751875.1 Rapana venosa | reverse complement strand
GTTCTTGTTTATCCAATCCAATCTTATCTTTCTGTTTATAGCCCCGCCGACGGTACAGGCCATTTCAGGGCTTTCACAATGTAAAATCTTAAGATTAGAACTGTGCCCACTATATGCAGATTAAAACGGTGTAAAAACAGCTGTACTCTCATTCCTCGTATCAACGCCCTGGACAATCATAAGGCTCAAGACGGTCACCGCGTTGTGAGAGAAACCACATCAACCACGCTTAAAATGAGCTAAAACCAAAACCAGATTCACAGTTTCTTTATTCTGGTTTTCACTTCCTCATTTTGTGATGTGATCTCTATATGAGACATCAAGGAGTTTACGAAAGCATCTAATCTCCATTGCCTGTATCCTTCTTTCAATGTCTGCTGTTATGGTTGGTCCATGTTTCACACGTGTGTACAAAAATGTGGACTCGGTCAGGGAACGCATCAGTCAGATCTTGAAGCTGATGGCGATGTTCTTGTCGTTCCAGAGGACTTTCAGTTTGGTCATTGCAGCTGTTGTTTACGTGTTTCCAAAAGGTCAGACTGTGGTTCCCGTTTCAAGTGCAATGTTTGTCACTATCATATACATGTAATGGGGGTTTCAAATAAACTTTGCCTTGCCTTGCCTATGAGAAGAAAACTGACAAAATAGTTGCTGTAAATGGGTACCTGCCTCTTTAGGGTCAGGGAAGGTAAAACAGCGAAGGAGAGGAGATGGGCGCTGCCCTCAATATGCTGGCCCCTAGAGAAGTTGAGGTCTCTGATGCCTCACTCCCCTACGGCCACATAGATTATGGGACACCTTCACTTTTTCAGTTGGTGTCTACTGCACAGCTGAATGCTATTTTCTCTAAAGAATACAACAGTTAAGATAGTATGTCCTTCGCCACTCTTGAAACCTATTCTTTTGAAATACCCAGTTATGTGTTTTTCTTCGGGGGCAGTAAGAAATGTTAGTTTGTACAAACTTTATGCTGTGTGTGTGTATGTGTGCACGTGCAACAGTGTTTGCATGAATGTGTGTGCGTGTATAAGTGCTTGCATGTATGTATGTATGTGTGTGTGTGTGTGTGTGTGTGCGCGCGCGTGCATCAGTGCTTGCATGAATGTGTGTTTGTGCTTCAGTCTGCACTGTGGTAATGCATCTCCGCTACATCCACGAACACCCATTGTCACGTACTTCACATTTCACCTCCTTGTTGCAACTCAAAATCCATGGTGTTCAGAGAATTCATCATCAACAGACTTCTTCTTCTTCCTTTTTTGTCACGTTTCTCCCAGGGGAGGTTTGACATTGATGATGAGCCTTCTCCATCTCTCTCTGTTTTGAGCTTCCTTCTTATTTATGCCCCTTTCTCTAAGATCATCTGCAATACAGGCAGCCCACGTTTTGCTAGGTCTCTTGTCATGAAAATCAACTTCAATGTTATTGCTCACCAGCGTCATCACCACCATCACTACAACAATCACTTCCATCACTATCACCACCATGACTGTCTAAGCCCAGGTGCCATGGTGGGGGGGGGGGGGGGGGGGGGGGGGGGGGGGGGGGGGGGGGGGGGGGGGGGGGGGGGGAGTGAATACGGTGGGAAAATGCAGACTGGGGAAGAGGGTGCTTTTTATTTAATGTTTCTTTTATATAGTTTTCGGTTGTTTGATTTTTGGGTGTTGATGGGTTTTTTCAAAACATTTTTTATTTTACTATTTGTCAGGAAAAGCGGTATGATCTATCACTAACTGCCATCATCATGCACCACAATTACTGTCCAAACTAGGCCATTAATGGTGTGTGTGTGTGTGTGTGTGTGTGTGTGTGTGTGTGTGTGTGTTTGAATATGAGCAGGATACAGAATAGAATAGAGTAGGTTCCCCCCCCCCCTACCCCCATGTTTCTTTTTAACTTTCTTTTTTTTTTAGGAAAGTTGATAGAATTCATCACCACTACCAATCACCTCCATCACTATCCAAACTCAGGCATTATGAGGACAATACAGAACGGGAAGGGAGAAAAAAAGAGTATAGTTTTTTTTCTTTCTTGTTCTCTTTCTTTCTTTCTGGGGGCAAAAACGCGGGCACAATAATTACCGTGTTGGCCACATCGCACTCGAAGAGCTTGTAGATCTCGACCCCGGTGAGCATCCAGACATAGAGCGAGCCCATGATGTATCCGTAGACAGAGCCAATGGCCAGACTGGTGAACAGTGGGAAGAACACAAGCCCGTAGATGAACATGGACAGGATGGCCACGAATGCTGTATGCAGACAGAAAGAAAACCGCCAACTATAGTCATCATAGTGATGATTGTTTTTACAGAGAGAGAGAGAGAGAGAGAGAGAGAGACAGAGACAGAGAGAGAGAGAGACAGAGGAGAGAGAGAGAGAGAGAGAGAACAAAGAGGGAGAGAGAGAGAGAGAGAGGAGAGAGAGAGAGAGAGAGAGAGAGAGTGTGTGTGTTGTTGTTGTGTGTGTGTTGTGGTGTGGTGTGGTGTGTGTGTGGGTGTGTGTGGTTGTGTGTGTGTGTAGTGTGTGTGTGTGTGTGGTTGGTGTGTTGTGTGTGTGTGTATGTGTGTGTTGTTGGTGTGTGTGTGTGTGTGTTGTGTTAGTGTGTGGTGCGGTGTGTGTGTGTGTGAAAGTGTGTGTGTGTTGTGTGTGTGTGAGTGTATGTGTGTGTGGTGTGGTGTGTGTTGTGTTGTGTATGGTGTGTGTGTGAGTATGTGTTGTTATGTTGTGTTGTACGTGCGCGCGCGCGCGCGGTGTGTGTGTGTTGTACGTGTGTGATTCAGAGATTCAGAATCAGAATATTTTATTGCCATTTAAGTAATGTAGGCTTATTATTTTGACACAACAAAACAAACGTGTGTGTGTATGTGTGTGTGTGTGTGTGTGTGTGCTCTATGTGTGTGTGTTGCTGTGTGTGTGTTGGTGTGTAGGTGAGTATGTGTGCGTGCGCGCACGCGTTTACATTTCTTTAGGCCTATTCCTTCATAGGGGACCAAGGCATGCCCACGGAAAGAAACCCCCAGCCAACTTTCTCCCCCTTTCCCTTCCTTCCGCTACTACCCCTATCTCTCTCTCTCTCTCTCCTCTCTCTCTCTCTTTTCTCTCTCTCTCTCTCTCCACTCTCTCCTCTCCATCTCCCTCTCACATTTCATAGCCCCGTTGCCCTCCTTGAACTTGATGGCGTAGGTTCTCTCCACGATGATTTTGAAGACCAGGAAAGCCGTGGTGCCGAAAGAGCAGCCGTAGGACACCCTAGAGGACCGGGTCAGAGTGTCCATGGGACTGTGAGAGACAAGAGGCAAAATGTAGGGCAACATTAATTTGCTGGTAATGTACTGGACCCCATAATAATAATAATAATAATAATGTATGGAATTCATATAGCGCTGAATCTTGTAAAGCAACAAATCAAAGCGCTCAGATGACTTTTGTGAAGGAAGGAGACAGAAAGGAAGCCCAAAAGCAACGTGGAGGAGGAGGACTGTAGAAAGTGAAATGAAGGCCATGATGCAGCACTCTTGGGGAATCAGTGACTAGGTTGTAGCCCAGGATAGGCAGGAGTTGTGGAAAGCGCTTTGTTTTGCTGGACCTACACACCACTGGGTGTAATGGTTAATGATGATGATGATGATGATGATGATGATGAATGTTCTGCTTGGCATTGCGGTTGTTGTTTTGTATTGTTGTTGTTGTTGTTGTTGTTGTTGTTGTTAAGCATCGCTGTAGTTGTATTTGTCGGTACTGTTGTGCACTCCTTAGCTTGGCACGCAACATACCACCCGTAATTCATGTCAGTGTTTAGAGGACTACAGAAACACGAACATACCTAGCATGCGCCGTGAACCAGGAGAGAGATGAGCTAAGCCATATTAAACTCGCCCACGAGACACGGCAAGAAGAATTCAGTGCAGTGCCACCACTGCTCTCCCCCCCTCCCTCCCCACTGGAAAAACAAACAACCCCCTAAACCACATGCACTCAAGATCTACTGACCCGGGTTCGAATCTCGTTCAAGAGGATTTTTCCTCTGGAGTTAACATCAGTGCCGACTCCACTCTCCCCAAAAGTCCTTCGGATGAGACTGTAAACCGAGGTCTCGTGTGCAACGCATGCAGAACATCTTGCGCACATGTTAAATCCCGTTCTGCTTTTCAGAAGAGTAGGCCATTGTGTGCCAGTGGGAACGGATGACAACATTTACAAAAAACTGCATCCACACAGGGACTGGATGTAAAATGCGCTTGAGTGCCTCTTCCATTATCTTCGGAATAAAAGAAGAAAGAAAGAAAGAAAAAAAAGAAAGGAAAACTTGCACAAAATTGATCAGACAAGATAACGATAGGAAAAAGAAAACAGAAAAAAAACTGACCAGTAAACACACGAAACAGACAAAACAGAAAAAAAGGAAGCGAGAGAAGAAACAGAGAACAATACAAGGACAGAGCAAAAACAAAAACGACGATGACTGTGTCAACTGAGCCAAGATCCAGTTGCTCCCTTTGACCTCTGTGAATTTCAACGAGCCCATCGCTATTTTCTGCTTAAAATCTAAATGTTTAAACATTTTTAAAGATTTATTCAGTGGTAGGTATTGCGGGTGGGATTTTTTGTGGGGGGTGGGGGGTGGGGGGTGGGAGGGGGGTTGTTTTTTTTAATGGGATAAGAATGTGTTAGTTGTGTGAATAAACGCTAAACACTACCACCACATCAAACGATAAGCAAAGAATGAATGCAATGGAAGTATAATGACATGCAATACGAGATGTTGGGGCGTAGGGGGTGGGGGTGGGGGTGGGGAGTAGATGTATGTCAAGTCAAAAAATACTAGGAGGTGTCTGGGGGGTACATGTATGTCAAGTAAAAAAACACACACCCCCAAAACAAAATCAAACTTGAACCATCCTATGTAGGTCAGTTAACAAAATAATAATTCACTGACGTTGAGATTTCAAGGAGATAATAGCCATGGGCACACTGAAATCCACAGAGAGGTCAAAAGTGAGT
>CM054155.1:37989848-38007348 GCA_028751875.1 Rapana venosa | reverse complement strand
GTGGGGGATTGCGAACAAATTCAAGAGGAGAACAAACCGAACAGCAATGCACCCCAGAATATCATCACGATAATTCTCTGTCGTCTACTTTGTAACCAACAGTTATGTCTTCCATCTCTCAAAAAAGTAAGTAAAAGGTAAAGGTGAAGGTGTCCCATAACCAATATAGTCGTAGAGGAGCAAGGCGTCAGAGACCTCAGCTTCTCCAGGGGCCCAGCCTATTGAGGGCGGCGCCCGTCTCCTCTCCCTCGCTGCTTTACCTTCCCTGACCCTAAAGAGGACAGGTACCCATTTACAGCTCGGTGAACTGGGAGAACTGTACTAAAACCAAGGTGCGCAAAACACCCATCCAAGTGGTAACGAGGCTCGATGCTGCTTAACCTTGGCTGGAGGAAAGGGAGTTCTCTGACCACTGAGCTATCTCGTGCCCAAACAGAAGACTGGCTGACTGAATTGTGTGCAGGGATCAATTCCGATCTAAGTAGGTCAACCATTCTTGCAACCGACTCAACCAGGCGTGGCAATCATTCTGAGCCTGTGAATAGAGTCCCTACACTATGCTAGGCCAGAAATCAGCCTGGCGCGACAGCTGATAGTCGACAGGCAAAAAATTTTTTTTTAAATGTTAAAAAATATATATATATAAAAGGTGACACTGCTCTTCACTGGCGCGCAGAGCAAGCCAGAACTTCACGTAGAGAAATCTGCCGTGACTGAAAACTATATACCATGCAATACATTATGTGTGTGTGTGTGTGTGTGTGTGTGTGTGCGCGCGCGCGCGCTCACTCGCATGTGCGTGTTTCATACACACACACATACTCAATGTACCATCTGGAAATAAAAACTTGACTTGACTTGACTTGACACACACACAGTCACAGAGAGAGTGAGAGAGAGAGAGAGAGAACTCGAACTCGAACGGTTTATTCACAAAAAGGCCATTGGCCCATACATGAAGGGGGTTGCCGAACTGCTTAGTATTTTGGTTTAAACACATACGCACACACACACACACACACACGCAGACCAACATGTTACTGTATAACACAAAGTCAGCTACAAAAATATCACTTAGGATAACATTATCTCTCTTACTCTGAAGGCTTTACACAAATATAAAGTGAGGCTGCGCACAACCTCAGGATGACTTGATGCCAGGAGTAAACAGAGTCTAAATAAATTAGGCTGTCTACTATATTTAACAGGAATGTAGTTCTGCCTAACATCCTCAAATACGGGACAGCACAAGACAAAGTGTACTTCATCCTCCGAGCTTGCTTACATAATGGGCATAGCAGCCTGAGGTCGTCAATATCATGTTCTCTGTATCTGAATTTATGAACATTTATATCTGATACACCAAGTCTAAACTTAGACATTATTCTTTTCAAATGTATATCCATATCAAGTTTTAGATAAGGTTTGACATCATGCGAACTTATAAATTGTCTGTACATTTGAAATCTTTCACTGTTTTGTATATGATTACTCCATTGCTGCCATCGGCAGTCAATCAATCTCTGCCTGAAAGCGTTAATAAACTCTCTACAATTTCCGACTCCTTGATTGAGCCAAACAAATCCAAACCCGAGTTCACACAAACAGGTACGTATTTGTGTTGCCCAGTTGTTTTTCCCTTTGACATCTAGATCATAAAGCATCTTGTAGGCTTTAAAAGGTAGCCTGCTCTCATTCATATGCAGAATCTTAATCCAATATCTAATGCATCTTACAGCAGCATTAACAGAGAGAGGGTATCTATTAGTTTCACTATAAACAAGATCATTAGGTGTACGTCTATCTAAGCCTAAAAACTGCTTTAAAGCAAAGAGGTGTACTGATTCACAATGTGTTACAGCTGCATCCAAGCCCCATATTTCTGCACCATATAACACAGTGGGTTGTATTTGTGCATCAAATATCTTAATGAACAAATCAAAAGAGTTATTATTCAATATTCGTAGTTTTTTCAACACAAATAACAGGCTTCGTTTACCTCGACTTGCCAGACCCTTTACATGCAGTTGTGAACTAAGCTTAGTAGAAAAAAACAGATTCCTAAATATTTATAAAACATTAATCAAAAGGCATGATATTTCCATTGTACAACCATTTTTCATGAGCAGCAAAATATCCACCTTTTTTTAATACAACGATATTACTCTTACTCAGATTAACCTTAAGATCCAGTGCTGTTAAAAGCACTGTTTAAGCTGTTTAACTGCTTTTGTAAACCAAACGACTGTTTCAGATAGCAGGATAACATCATCCAAACAGAAAAAATAAACAACTCTGAGAAATCTTTGGGGGAAAAATGGCACCCATGTTTACCATTATTGATGATGTCTCTGGCTAACTCATTGAAAAAAAACAGAAAAACAATAAGGGGCTACATACATCACCCTGTTTAACACCAGTGGTACAGTGTATTATTCAGTCACTTTATTCCACTTTTTATTCTGCTTCTGACATTCTGATACATGGCTCTCAAACATCGTAATAGTTTACCCTTCACACCATTTTTAGGAGAATAGCCACAACAAGTTCCTGTAACAGAAATCAAAGCTTTTTCAAAGTCAATAAATGCTACATAGAAACTACGGTTATGAGCAAAACTGTTTCTGTACAAACCAAGCAAGTAAACATATGATCTTTTAGTGGGGTATCCCCTTCTTTAAACCAGCTTGGTGCTTCACCTGTAATATATTCTTCATAACCATTCTTGTAGCCTATTGTTAAAATAGTACTATATACCCTTATAACTTTTGTCAGTAAGGAAATTCCCCGGTATTTTTTAGGGTTATCAACATCACCCTTTTTATGCAATGTTATATTATAGATTTCAGCCCAGTTATCTGGGAAAGACCATCATCAAAATTTTGTTGAATAGTTTTAGAAGGAAAACACAAAATTTTCACCTCCCTATTTTAGCAATTCACCAATGATTTGATCAGGACCAGCTGCTTTCTCACTCTTTAATTTTTTAAGTGCCCCTAATATTTCATCTTTAGATATAGGACGATCAAAATCGTCCTCAGTTCCATCATGTCAACTCATAATCATGGGTTGGAAATGAGCCCTTTCCCCAACAGGGTTTTGAAATGTGAAACCTCTTCAAACTGATATACTATTCTTTGGTGACTTTTTCTAAATGACCCTTTTAACCTTTTCCAAAACTGGATTTAAAAAGGGGAAAAAGATGACATCATTCGCAAGTAAGGTTTTTAATTATTTTTTTTTTCGTTCAAGGCATTTATATTCCCTTCTTGTAAAACCCGAAACAGGGTTTTTGTCCTCATTTTTTAATTTTTTTTCGGAAAGTCTTCAGAAGTTTTTCGACCTTATTTCATCTTTTACATTCTTAAAACACCAAGTATCATTTGTGGACCTTTATTGTATGTCCCTGTTTTTCATCATTCACCCTGGCTTTTAGGGAAACCATTAAACAAATCTAAAGTTCATTAATTTTTCCCTTTTTTAATCATCGAAAGGCATTAATAAAAATTTACACATGTTCACTCGGAGATTTTCTTATAACTAGATTTTGTTTTATCCCAACAAATTTTGAGAGGAGAGAGAGAGGGGAGAGAAGGGAGAGAAAGGGGGGAGAAGAGGGAGGGGGGGGAGAGAGAGAGGGAAGGGGAGGGGGGGGGGGGGGGGAGAGAGAGAGAATAAAAAAAAACAAATTCTTTTTTTTTCGGGATAATTAATAAGAAATCATGGCTTTTTTTACATCTGCCCCCGCCCGTAGTGATACATCTTAATAATAACCCAACATTATAACTTCACAGTAGAAACAAGGGGAAATCCCCTTTTAAAACAGCCCCCCCCCCCCCCCCCCCGGCCAAAAAAAAAAAAAACCCCCAAAAAACAAACAAAAAAAAACCCAAAAACCCCCCCAACTCCCCCCCCCCCCCCCCCCCCCCCCCCCAAAAACAAAGAGAAAGAAAAAACAAAAACAAAAGAAAACAAAACAAAACCCAAGAAAAAAAAAAACCAAATTAATAAGTCTAAAATAATCACCACCTTGTCAAATGGTAATATACTTTTTACATAAACAAAAGAATTTAAAAAGGACCTCATTAAAACTTAATAACCCGGACAGCCAATAAAGCTTGGAAATATAAAATATGAATCCTTCATCAGGATCACTATAATATAAGCAAAAAAGATAAAGGTGGGAAAAGACAATGCAATGACAAATTCTTTTATTTTGAGGGTAAAGAGAAGAGAGAGAGAGAGGAGAGAGAGAGAGAGAGAGGGAGGAGAGAGGAGAGAGGAGAGGAGGACAAAAAAAGGGTGTGTGTATTTCGAGAAATACCAAAATTTTTAAAATTTCCCCAAAAAAGTAATGATCACCATCAATTCCCCTTTTTTATTTTACTTTTCAAATTATATGTCATGATAATGGAAATAAAAACCAATACCCATACATTCTCAAAATTAAAAAAAAGAACAAAACAAAAGAAGAAATCTAAACCTTACAGTCATCTGAGAGAGAGAATGTGTGTAGTGTGTGTGTGTGTGTGTGTGTGTGTATGTGTGTGTGTGTGTGTTTTAGGGATAATACTAATTATATAATACTCACATAGCACACGATCAACACCAACACTTTTTGATTATACTCATACAAATTGAATGTTATGATGATAAAAATAAGTGCAATACCCATATACCCACACAATAAAGAGGGGGAAAATCCCCAATAAGTCATAAAAAGAACGTCTACTATTAGCAAGTAGAAGCAAGTAGTTCTAAGGTATTGGTAGAGAAATAGTACAGGTCTAGTTTTTTATGAGAAGTGTGTGGTCAATTGTGTTAAAAGCTTTTTTGAGATCTACAAATAGTACTCCACAAAATTTGTTGTCATTAATGTTTGA
This sequence comes from Rapana venosa, assembly GCA_028751875.1. Classification (NCBI taxonomy): domain Eukaryota; kingdom Metazoa; phylum Mollusca; class Gastropoda; order Neogastropoda; family Muricidae; genus Rapana; species Rapana venosa. The sequence goes on along the minus strand of CM054155.1, from coordinate 38,002,465 downwards.
TAGCCAGTTGTCTACGAGACTAATGAGTGCAGTATGACATGAGTGATTATGTCTAAATCCAGACTGATTAGGGTGAATTAAGTTGGAGTATCTAAATGACGGACTTTGTGTTTGTTTTTTGTTGTTCCAAGGGTTTGGGAAGGAATAGAAATGATGGAAAATTGGTCTATAGTTTGAAGGGTCTGAAGTGTCACCACACTTGTAGATGGGGATTACTTTACTGTTTGGGCATTTGGGAAAGGGGGTTTTCAAGACAAAGATTAAAATAATGTTAGTGTTCTTGATAACGGGGCTGATAGTTAAAATTTTTTGCGTTTTTTCCCATCAAGACCACGCTTCTGATTTGTTTGGGGTGAGTTAGATAACCTAGACCTCAAAAACAGACATAAAGGGAAATTTGGAAGTTTTGAAGGAGTACGCTTTCTTTAAGTATTTTTTTAGTTCTTTGAGTTTATTGGATTTGATTTATCATTTCTAAAAATTTTAGTAGAGACATTAATGAAATGGTTGTTAAGTTGTTCAGCAGTAAAGTTTTGTTTTCATTTTTTTTGGGAAAATCTTGTTTTTGTTATTATTTGATTTATGGTCGCCATACAGTCTTTGAGTTTTGTTTGGTAATAGTAAGCTTGGAATATTTTTTTCTCTCGCCGTTTTTGTGAGTTTAGGGCTTTTTCTTTTTTTTTTTGATTTTTCCCATAATTTTTATGTTCTTTTAAAAGGTCTTTTAAAATAGTTTGTTCTTTAGTTCCTTAGTGACCAAGGTGGTTTGGGGATATTGACCCTAATGTTTTTTAGGGACAATTTTTTTGAAAAAGCATAAAATTTTTTTTATCCAAATTTATGGCTAAGTCTGGATCAGTAATACTAAATATTTCGAAAGAATGGGTTATTAAACAAAAAGGAAAAGTTTCTCGTCAATTTAGCAAAAGGGAAAGATATTTAGGAGAGAGAGACAATGACAATGACAATGACAAATTCTTTTATTTCGAGGTAAAGAATACAACATGGCTTTTTTACATCCTCCCCGCCCCTTTGGGTACATCTTTAAAAATAAAAACCCCCTACTTATACAGTCTACAATAAAAACAAGGGGAAATACCCTTTTCAAAAAAGCCCCCCCCAAAAACCCCCCCCCCCCCCCCCCCAAACAAAAAAATAAAAGAAAACCATAAAAATACCCCACCCCCACCCCCCAAAAAACCTTTAAACCAAAAAAAACAAACAAAGAAAAAAGAAAGGGAAAACCAAACCCAAAAAAGAGATAAAAAGAGAAAAAAAAAAGGGCAAAAAAAAACAAAAAAACAACAAAAAACAAGAACAACAACAGAGCCCAAAAAAATAACCAACCAAATTAATAAGTTAAAGATAAAAAAAACACATTGCCAAATGGTACACTAATTGTTACAATAAATTTTAATCAATTAAATTAACAAAAAAGATCATTTTAAAAAACAATGAAAAAATTTCATCAAACTTTTTTGGGTTCTTCATAATATTTAGTTTTTTTTTTAAAAAGGGCTCTAAGAGAGGGGGGGGAGAGAGAGAGAGAGAGAACCGAAAATCGAACTCGAACTCGAAATTTTAAAAAAGGGTAATTGGAAAGCCAGAGGCTTTTTTTACACCAGGCCCTCATGGGCAAAAATTTAAGACAAGCATGAAAAAATCAATTAATTAACAAACAAGATCTTTCAAATAACAATGAATTTTCACTCAAACTCCAATTTAATAAGTGAAAAAATCAAAAAATCAAAAAAATCAAATGAATAAAAAAAACCCGATTAAAAAAAGAAAAAAAAACCCACAAAAAACATTTCCCCTTCCCAAAAACCCCCCCCTTTCCCAAACAAACAAAAAACCCCCCAAAATTCCGTTTAAATCAAGCGGCGCCCCGCGCGCGCCCCCACAAAACACAACACACACACACACCCACAAAACACACACGTTAAAAGTAAAAAGCCACTCATGCACACCACACACCACCACACACACACAAAACAACACACACTCCCACATACAACCACAAACAACAAAATACCACACAAATAATACACACACACAAAACACACCCCCACACACACCCCAAAACACACACCCTGGAAAACATATCCATTTGCAAGACTTTTTCCTCACATACAAATAAAGACACATTTCCAAAATTTAAACAAAATTTTCATAACCATACTTTTGTACAAAAACCAAAAACCAAAAAATAAACTTTTTTTTTTTGATGTACGAAGACAGCAAGCCACAAAGCATCAAAAAAACCCTGACCAATCTAACATCAGTTTTTCCCAACCCACTAAACACAGAGAATGCTTTTTTTCCTCTAACTGCGCACACTGCAAAGGGGCGCTCATTTACTACTCACGGGAACAAAAAAACACTACACACACACATAAAACAAAATATACACACACCACATTTTCCCAATTGCATGCCCAATTCCATATACACAAAATTAGAATTGTTATAAAAGCCCAAGAAGAAATTTGAAATTCCCCCAACAAAAAATTCCCAAAATTAACAACCCAATCCCTTTTCTGCATTAACAACAAAATAAAACCCCCAAACGTCTTTTTAAAGGGGGGGGGAAAAACTCAAAAACAATTTAATTGTTAAAAAAAATCAAAACAAGCAAGAACACCCACAAAACACACCTACAATTAAAAGCAAGCTCAAAAGCCCATTTACACTGAATTGAACAAATAGCTTTGGAAGGTTTTTTTGAAAGAGGGTACATTTTTTTTTGTTTTTAAATTGAACAGGGATCTCATTCCAAAATTTTGGTCCCCAAAATTTACACCAGTAAAGACATAAAAAGATCAGTTCTTGGTCGAGGAAAAACAAACATACTTTTTTCGAACATTTTTTCCCGGGAAATCTTGACAAAGAAAAAAGGGGAGCAAAAGTTTTTTCAAAATTTTTTAATCCCAAAAAGGCCTTTTTTGAAGGGGCATTTCGGGACTAAAGGGGGGAATGCCCAAATTCTTTATAGTCCAGATTTCCAGCGAACTGCCCTTTAGAAGAATTAACTTAAAAGAACGTTTTTTACCACCTCTCAATTCTTTTTACATTTTTTAAACTCCCCTGAATCCCAGCAGGGAAAGGGGAAAAATCAATGTCTGGTTTTATAAAAAGCAAGAAGAATAGTTTGCAAAGGTATGTTATCAAAAAAAGGGTTTTATTCTTTTTAAGTTGAAATAATTTTTTTAGAAAATTTTTTTTTCAAAACCCTTAAAGATGGGGTTTTGACCAGGACAAGTTATTATAAAATATGTAGCCCAAAGTAATCTTTTTTGAATTTTTAACTTTTTTAACTGTTATCATTGTTTTTTAAATTCATTTATTTTTGGTTTTTTGAATTTTTGGGCGCTTTTGTTGGTTGTAAAACCATGAGTTTGATTTTTTGAGGATTGATGGCCATGTGATTATGTTTTTCCCCATGTGGTCAGATTGCCCTTAAATTTCAATTTTTAATTCTGTACCCATTGAATAACGTTTTTACCTACGTATGTATGGTAGTGTTCCCCTGCAAAGAGTTCACAAGGGAAGATACATGGAGGGGAAGGGCGTTGATGTAAAAATTGAGAAAAGGATTGGAAACCCCAAAACGAACCCTTTGGGGGAACCCCCCAATTTTTTTGGGCAAAGAAGATGGGCATTAAGGGAAATCTAGAAAAACAACTTGTCTCCCTTTCCTTAAGAATAATTAATCCGTTTTTGTGCATCTGAACATTTACCCCTATATTGCTAGTTACTTTTGAGTAGGGTTTTGATTGATAGTTCAAAGGCCTTAGCAAAATCCAAAAAAAACGCCCCCTGTTTGTTAAATCTTGTTAATATTTGTTCCACGTTCTAACAGATTATAAAATGGTATGAAAATGAAAAATTTTTTTCCCAATCCACTTTGGTTTGGGGTTTGAAAACAATTTTTTATTTTGTAAAGTGTTTACAACAAATGTTGTTTTAGATGTTTTTCTAAAAGGTTTTGGAAAAATGTTGATAGAAAAAAATATAGGGCGGGGAATTAAAGGGTCCTAGGGTCCCCCCGAAATTTTAAAAAAAGGGGACACTTTTTTGGGGTCTTTAAACATCTGAGGATAAAAACCCTTTTTCTAAAGCGAAGGTTTTAGATGTAGGGAAGATTTCTCCCGAGGGTTATAGGGGCAGAGATTTTCAAAATTTTTTCTATTTTAAATTTGTCTAAACCCTTTAAGTTGTTTGCTTTAAAAGACACAAATTTCCCGTTTTCACTTCCTGCCCCCACCAAAAAACCTAAAGATGATTTTTATTTTAAAAATGCTTTCGGCTACAAAAGTATTTTTAAAAGAAGTAAAAAAGTTTTGTTTTAGATTGGTCAAACATTCAAAAAATTTTTTTTAGCCACAGTACAAAAATGCTTATTGATATTTTCCCGCAGAAAGGCCTTTTACCCGATGAAAACATTAGAAATTTTATGGTTTACCCGCTAATTGTTATAGCATTCCAGAAAGGAAATTTGAAACTTTTTTAGATGAAATAAAATTCGCAAAATTTTTTCTTTTTTGCTATTGTTTTATATATGTTTTTTTTAAATTTTCCGGGGTTTTTCCTTTAAATTTTTGCTTTACCTGTTTGACTTCAGTAAAATTTTTCACGGATAGTTTAAAACTTCTTTTAAAATTTTATCAGTTAGCCCGGGGGTTTTTCTCTTTTACTTAACACGTTTTAAATCTAAGAAAGGGGGGTTTACTATCAAAAATAGAAGTAAAGAAAACTGTACCAGACTGCAAGTCTCTTTGTCCGGGTCAGTAAAACTGGGATAACATTTAGAAAAAAAACCCCGGGTTTACCCAAAAGGGCCAAAAAAAGTCTTCTGTATTAAAGTTTCTATAAACTTCCCAAAAAAAATACACTTGTGTTTACCCCTTTTTGGGGATTTTAGGGACCTTTCTTTGACCAGGTTTAAAAAAAAACAGGATAGTTTATCCCCTGAAACCAAAGATAGGCCAACAAATTCCCACTATGTTAGAAAAGATTGGTTGTATAAAATTTGGGGCAATTAATGTTTCAGAACGCAATGTTTTTTCTTTTGGTGTTGGTTTTTTAATTTAGACAGATTAAAAAACCTCAAAAAGTTTTTTTTTTTTTAATTATCCCCTTGGGGTTTTTTAATAAAAACAATTTTAAAATCCCCAAGAAGAAAAGAAATTCCCTTTTTGGGGTGGTTAGAAAAAATCATCCATCATCTGTTCAAAACTAACATTAAACCCAAAAAATTCCGTTCATTTGGGTTCCGATACAAGAATCCCATCAGTATTGGTTTAGTTCCTTTCAAGCTGACTTCTAACCATATACATTCAATATCATATTTATCAAATAATGTTATATGTTTATAATTAACTGACTGGTGAATATAAGTTATTATTCCAGTTTCTAACTTGGTTGTGGCATCTCGTCTAACAAACTTGTAGTCTTGAACTGATACTATTTCATCTGCTACATTAGGAGATAATCGTGAAACTAAAAACATGAAAGGGATTGTTTGAATTTGACAAAATAGAAGGTAAGTCTGAAACTTTGTTTAGCAAGTGGCATACATTGAGAAAGCCTACTTTGAGTCCTGTGAGAGAGAGAGAGAGAGAGAGAGAGAGAGAGAGAGAGAGACAGACAGACAGACAACCAGCCAGCCAGCCAGCCAGCCAGAAAAAAAATAGCATCACAGGTCGAAAGGGGGTGGGGTGGCTGGATGGAGAGGGGGTGGGGGGTGGTAAAAAGCGAACATGGGTCAGCTTAGATCCCAGAATGACCCCTTCACCACATGCCCCCTCCCTCCTTTTTTGTTGTTTTTATAATGCGTGACACTACAAGGGCTAAGAGAGAGCGGACAGAGAGAGAGAGAGGAGAGAGGAGAGAAGAGAGAGAGAGAGAGAGGAGAGAGAGAGAGTACAGGCACATGATTGATTCATTTTGTTTTTCTTGCCGTGGTGCTCTGTGTTGTGTTTTGGTGTGTAAATATGTGGTGGTGGTGGTGTGTGTGTATGTGTGTGTTTGGGGTGTGTGTGTATGTGTGTGTGTGTGTGTGTGTGTTTGGGGTGGGGTGTCTGTGTGTGTGTGTGTGTGTGTGTGTGTGCGCGTGTTTGGGGTGGTGCGTGTGTGTGTTTGTGGTGGTGTGAGTGTGTGTGGCGGTGTGCGTGTGTGTGTTTGGTGGTGGTGGTGGGTTGTGTGTGTGTGTGTGTATGTGTGTGTGTGAGAAGAGAGAGTGAGAGAGAGAGAAGAGAGAGAGAGAGAGATGAGAGAGAGAGAGAGAGAGAGAGAGAGAGAGAGAGATACACACACCACATCCAACACACACACACACAAAACACACCATGCAAGTTTAACTATGTACGCAGGGATCACACTACTATCACACACCACACACAACACGTACAACACACACACGCACAACACACACACACACACGTACAAAAAACCACACATACACACACACACACGTACCACACACACACGTACAACACACACACACACACACACACACGTACAACACACCACACCTCTCGCAGTCAAAATATCAGTCCAATGTGCCTAATCATATTGGCAGAACCCCTCCCCCCCCACCCCCACTGTCCCCCCCCCCCTCTCCCCCTGGGCTTGTTCTTATACCATTGCTTCAAACTAATCCTTAGCACACACCCACTGTAGTAATTTGTTGGTGGAAGTAAAACAGACCTAGTGAAGAAGTAGTGTTAATTTTGGTGTCCAGGTGTTGTTTCTCTCTCTCTCTCTCTGTGTGCAGAACACCTTGCGCACAAGTTAAAACTCGTTCCGCTTTTCGGAAGAGTAGGCCATTGTGTGCCGGTGGGAACGGATAACAAAATTGACACAACTGCATACACAAGGGAACTGGATAATAAAAAACCCCACACATGAATGCTTATTCCAATATCCTCGAAATAAAAGAATAAATAAATAAAATTTCTCTCTCTATTTTCATAATCATATTCACATCAATTTTATCAACTGACTTCTTTTCCCCCTGCTAAAATTTGACCTTGGTCTATTTTGTTGTTGTAGTTGTCATTATTCAAATATTGTTGCTGTTGTTGTCATCGCCGTTGTTTACCTTAAAATTGATGCTGAATTTGCTGCTTCCATCCTGTTGACTTTCTTAAATCAACATGTTATGCAGTCAATACCACTCCCAAAGTGAAGCTGACGAGAAATAAACGGTTCATGCTGATGATGGGGAAACAGGCAATACATGTAGGCCTACACACGTTGTCCTGAATATGGCCTGTATATATAATAGGCTGGTGACCCCTCCTTTGTTTAATCATTAGGCTTGGGGGCTTGGAGGGGAGGTGAACTGGTCAGGCTTGCATTCCCTGTCCGCACTGACCCTTTTGGGGGGCTGTAGTGACTGCCGAGACACTTTAGATTAACTCTGTGTGTGTGTGTGTGTGTGAGAGAGAGAGAGAGAGAGAGAGAGAGAGGGAGTGAGAGAGAGAACAATGAATAAGAGAGAGAGAAGAGAGAGAGAGAGAGAGAGAGAGAGAGAGAAAGAGTGAGAACAAAAAATAAGAGAGAGAGAGAGAGTGAGAGAAAACAATGAATAAGAGAGAGAGAGAAGGAGAGAGAGAGATGAGAGAGAGAGAGAGAGAGAGTGAGAACAATGAATAAGAGAGAGGAAAACACAGAGAGAGAAAGAGAGAGTAAGAGAGACAGAGAGAGAGGAACAGAGAGAGAGAGAGAGAGAGAGAGAGGAACAGAGAGAGAGGAACAGAGAGATAGATGAACAGAGAGAGAGAAAGAGGGAACAGAGAGGAGAGAGAGGAAACAGAGAGAGAGAGAGAGAGAGAGAGAGAGAGAGAGAGGAGAGGAACAGAGAGAAGAGAGAGAGAGAGAGAGGAAACACAGAGGGAGAGGAAACAGAGAGAGAGAGAGAGGAACACAGACAGAGAGAGAGAGAGAGAAAGAGAGAGAGAGAGGAGAATGCGTAGAGAGAGAACTTTTAAGTGAAAATGTCTACCAGTTAAGACATTTGGGTATGTACATATCTTATGCTCTGAAAGCCCAAGAACTTAAAAAAAAAGTATAATTGTTGAACAAAAAGTTGAAGTAGTTCATGTTTTACAAATTTTTTGAGAATCACTCTTGATAATGACAACATTGTTCATGTCTGTTGTACTGTTTTGATTGAAGTTTCTTTTGTCAAAATGAATATCCTCTTGTATACAGGCCAGTGGCCTGAGAGAGAGAGGAGAGAGAGAGAGAGAGAGAGAGAGAGAGAGAGACAGACAGACAGACAGACAGACAGATATAGAACAATGAACAAGATTTATTCTTCAGGCCACCAACCCCTAGAAAGGGTTAACAAAGCATAGCAAAGTCAAAGTCAAGTCAAGTCAAAAACACTAATCATCCCACGAAGAGCAATTACAATACCGACAGGCACATTGATACGTATCATAATCTCGAATGACACCAAGAAAAATACATTTCAAGTTGGTTTGAGCAGTCCAAGATAGCTTCAAAAACAAAACAAAATAAATCACACACACACAAACCAAAACCAAAATAACACCTCATGACATATGTGGGGACTTTCCAGAGAGAGAGAGAGAGAGAGAGAGAGAGAGAGAGGGGGAGACAGAGAGAGAGAGAGTGACAATGACAATGACAAATGTTTACTGTAATAAGCATTTACGCCCATTTACAAGGGGGGCAATGGGAGAGGGACAGGGCACAATACCCAGATTTGAGAAAAACAACAACAACGTAAACAACAACAGACAGCCCCAATGAACCTCATGCCATGGAATCCATATCATGGTTTTATAAATGATTCAACTTATCACTTTTTATCTAATAATATATTCTCACATACGCAATCACACATGTGTATTATGTGGAACACAAATGAAATCATGAACTACGACACGCCCCTGTCAAGATTTTCTCTTTGCACAGCTGTGGTTTTATCAGAACTGTACTGTTTCATGTTATCTATCATTGACTGAATATGTTCAATAACGCCTCTGCAAGTAACTTCAGGTTCTCTCTCACTAGAAACACTCGATGCATCTTCAACACACTCCCTGGATTCTGCCTCAGTCTCAGCATTTTCTGCACACTCTGCACCCACTTCAGAATTATTGTCGTTCAACTCATTCACACTGTCACAGACATAATCCATTGCCTCATTTACATCGTTACAATCATACTGAGAGTCATTTAGTTCATTTCCATCTTTACCACATAGCTTGTCACTCACTGCGTTGTCATACGATGCGACCACTGTGTGTATCTCACGTTGTTGCCTCTGGTCAATTTGCTGACTGCACTGTACTGGTCTGCTCTTCCACTGCACACACCTCAACCATCATCCCCGTCCTCTTTCTCTGATAGTCATCCTCACTCACCACTGTCATCTTCAACCTCTTTGCCTCCCTCCAACCTTCTTCATGTGTATTTTCTTAATGCGCAGTCTGTTTGACCTGATGGTAAAGCCGACCTTCTTTCTGATTTTATATCTGAACAGAACATCCATCTCATCTTTCTCACAGAAACCTGGCTTAAGCCACGAGGTCATGAACCAAAGATTAAACAACAGACACCACCTGGCTATACAACTCTTTCTTTCCCCCGACCTTCCCGTGGAGGTGGCATTGCCATAGTTTACAAAGACGCACTGCATCCAGCTCTTTCTTTCTGCCACTCTTTACCTATCTCACCTGAATCTTTTGAAGTCTGTGAACTCAACCTCACCTTACCCGGTCATTCTATTACTTTATGCTGCCTTTACCGCCCACCTCCCAGCCGTAAGAACAAAGTGACATCCTCAGTTTTCCATCAAGAATTTCAATCTCTCCTCGATCACTACAGCCTCTCTCCCAAGAAGCTTATCATTCTTGGTGACTTTAATTTTCACTTCGACAACCAGTCTTCTCCTGATGTCAAGCGTCTTTCTCTTTCTTTGTCAAATCACTCTCTTTCCCAGCTGGTGAATGAAGCAACACACAGATCAGGTCATATTTTAGACTGGCTCATCACTGATGTTTCACAAGATCTCGACACCTCTATCTCCGTCACTGACCAACTGCTTTCTGATCATTCTGCCATTCTTTTCTTCCTTAACATTGCAAAACCTATCAAAAAGAAGAAGTGCATCACCCGTCGTAACCTCAAGGCTATTGACATTCAAACTTTCTCTTCCCAAGCTGCTGAACGCCTATCACAAACCCCTGACCACACTGACCCTTCTAAACATATAACACTGTTCTCAGCCAACTGCTTGATGAGTATGCACCTCTCACTGACCATATTCTTCCTGATAGGCCTTTCGCTCCATGGTACACCCATGATATCCTGGTGGCAAAGCGCAAACGCCGACAACTAGAACGGCAGTGGCGAAAAACAAAAACTGAAATAAACAAACAGCTCTTTCGAAAACAAACCAACAAAGTAAACACCTTAATCCACTCAGCCAAGATTAACTACTACTCTGCTCCAGTTCTCAATGCAACATCCATGAAATCTCTTTTTTCCATCACCTCAACTCTTCTTGGATCTGCAAAGACAAGCCCTCTGCCTACTGTCCACAGTCGCTCTGAACTTCCTGATATATTTTCTTTGTTCTTTTCAGACAAAGTCCGTAACATTCGCTCCAGACTGGATCAGACTCCCTTCCAACCTGTACCTCCTGATCCCCAATTTACTGGCACTCCTCTCCTTTCCTTTCAGCCAAAAAGTGAGGAAGAAATCAGGAAAATTATAAATGAAATGACCATAAAATCATGTGATCTTGATCCTATGCCTGCTTCTCTTTTCATGCAGTGCCTTCCGCAGCTTATACCAACTATCACGAAGATTGTAAACTCATCTCTTTTTAATCGGAAATTTTCCCATCAAAACTCAAAACTGCAATAGTTACACCTGTACTCAAAAAGCACGACATCGACCCTAACATACTGAAAAATTACAGACCTGTTTCTAACCTACCTTTCATCTCCAAAGTCCTTGAAAAAGTAGTTCTGAAACAACTCAACAGCCATCTTCATTCAAATAGTCTCCTTCCCGCATTTCAGTCTGCCTATCGTGTCAACCACAGCACTGAAACCACCCTAGTCCATACGTTAAACACGCTTCTAAATGCTTCTGACTCAGGGAAAATCTCCCTTCTCACTCTTCTCGACTTATCTGTAGCATTTGACACTATAGATCACTCTATCCTTCTCTCCCGTCTCCAAAAACGTTTGGTATCAAAGGAACAGCCCTTACCTGGTTTAGTTCATGCCTCACTGACCGATTCCAGACAGTCACAGTAAACAAAATTCAATCAATTCCTGCAAAATTGGAATGTGGAGTCCCACAAGGATCAGTTCTGGGCCCTGTTCTGTTCACTCTCTACACTGTTCCACTCTCATATATAATAAACCGTCACCAGATCAATCATCATTTCTACGCTGATGACTCTCAGATTCAAAGCAGTGACACCCCTGAAAACCTGCCTTCTCTCTTGAAAAATATGTTACTCTGCCCTCAAGATATTCAAAACTGGATGATACAAAACAAGTTAGAGCTAAATGCAGATAAAACCGAAGCCATGATTATAGGGATCAAACACAAACTCTCTTCTATCACAACAGATTCAATAGAATTTGGCAATACATCAGTTCCGCTATCCACTGCAGTTAAGTATCTAGGTTATTGATAACACACTCTCTATGCAAAAATTCATCACCCAGACCTGCCACTATCAATTACGGCGTATAAGTGCAATCTGAAAGTACATGTCCACTGATGCAACATCCAAACTTGTCACATCTCTTATTCTTTCACGTGTGGACTATTGTAATTCTCTTTTGGCTGGTCTGCCAGTATCATCTATCCACTCCCTTCAACGCATACAAAACTCTGCAGCTCGATTAGTCCTCAAAAAGAAAAAAAATCTGAGCATGCAATCTCTTGATTTTTCCTTCTTGTTTCATCTCATATCTGTCCCTGCCTTTAAAAAGCCAAAATTCCATCACCCTGCTGAAATATACAACCTGTGTGTGTGTGTGTGTGTGTGTGTGTGTGTGTGTGCACTTGAGTTTGTTGGAATATTGTTAATCATTGTTGGTTGCATGTTTGGGAGTGGATTGAATGAAGCGCTCTGGTTTGTAATTGCAAGATATAGTGCTCTATAAATTCCATTTATTATTATTATTATAATAATGATTTGCAGCACAATGAACATCACAAACTGGAGTGTTCATAACAGTGTCACCTTCAGTTGGGTCAGCAGCATAAAACAAACTGGGGGGTGTTGGTAGAAACAAACCTGAAGGAGACTGCATCACACTGCTTGCCTTTTCCTGTTGGATATTTCTGTGCGTTTCTGCTCTTTTTCTGTCCCTGTTAACCTGAGACGGACACTTCCTCCTAAACGTTGCATTTTGAAGTGGAGAGACAGGGGTACAACCAGTAGTTTTACTACTCAGTCAACTACAGTTTGTTCTCTTCTGCTATCTACTTTGAATGATGAAATCACCATTTCTTGTAAAGCAGAGTTTAGCAGACACTCTAACATTGCTGGTAGCCCTGTCACTAGCATATTGAAAGTCAGCACACCTGAAAACAGAAAATTTACC
>CM054155.1:37979848-37984848 GCA_028751875.1 Rapana venosa | reverse complement strand
GTGTAGTGTGTGTGTGTAGTTTAAGTGTGTGTATATGTGTCTGTGCCTATCTATCTCTGTCTATATATGCCTGTCTGAGAGTGTATATGTGTCTGTGCCTATCTATCTCTGTCTATATATGCCTGTCTGAGAGAGAGAGAGAGAGAGAGAGAGAGAGAGAGAGAAGCTAAGAAGCTATTCCCACCTCACATTCCCCTCACACATCCCTACCCTGTATACACCCTCCCTCTACCACAAACACTCCTTTCCTCAGAGAGGCCATAGCCCATAAGAGAGAAGAGAGAGAGAGAGAGAGAGAGAGAGAGGAGAGAGAGAGAGAGAGAGAGAGAGAGAGAGAGAGAGAGAGAGAGAGAGAGAGAGGAGAGAGAGACAGACAGACAGACAGACAAACATAACACCAACCTCAATTTCCACAGACAGAGAACAGGCAGGTGGGGGTGGGGGGTGGGGGGAACCCTCTCTCCTGTCTCTGTATAACTGACAGTGGGAGGGAGGGGGAGGGTTAGGGTTAGGGTTAGGGTCGGGTCAGCCATCGTTTCACGCTCACAGCCCAGACAACCAGGAGGGCTCCCACATAACAGGTAAAGAAAGGCAGCAAGAAACATGTGCTGGGAAGCCAGTGTAAACTGAGATACCTGTGTGTGTGTGTAGTGTGTAGTGTGTAGTGTGTGTGTTGTGTTAGTAGTGTGTGTTGTGTGTGGTGTGTGTGTGTGTGTTGTAGTGGTAGTGTTGTGTGTAGTGTGTGTGTTAGGTTGGTGTGTGTTGTAGTGTGTGTGGTAAAGTGTGAGTGTGTCAGATGTGTGGACAGTGTGTTGAGTACCTGTGTGTGTGTGTGTGTGTGTGTGTAGTGTGTGTGTGTGTGTGTGTGTAGTGTGTGTGTGTAGTGTGTGTTGTGTTGTGTTGTGAGTGGTGTGTGTAGTGTGTGTGAGTGTTGTGTGTGTGTGTGTGGTGTGTGTGTGTGTGTGGTGTGTGTGTGTGTGTTTGTGTGTTGTGTGTGTGTGTGTGTGTATGTGTGTTGTGTGTGTGTGTGTATGTGTGTGTGTGTGGTTGTGTGTGTAGTGTGTGTGTAGTGTGTGTTGTGGTGTGTGTGTGTTGGTGTGTGAGATGTGTATGTGGTGTAGTGTGTGTGATTGTGTGTGTGTGGTGTGAGTGTGTAGTGGTGTTGTGTAGTGTGTGAGTGTGTATGTGTGTGGTGTGGTGTGTGTGTAGTGTGAGTGTGTGAGGGGTTTGTGTGTGTGTTTGTGTGGTTGGGTGGTGTGTGGTGTAGTGTTTGTGGTGTGTGTGTGATGTGTTGAGTGAGTGTGTGTGTGTGTGTGTAGTGTGTGTGTGTGTGTGAGTGTGTGTGGTGTGGTGTTGTGTGTGTGTGTTGTTGGTGTGTTGTGTGTGTGTGGTGTTAGTGTTGTGTGTGGTGTGTGGTGTGTTGTGTTTGTGGTGTTGTGTTGTGTGTGGTGTGTGTGTGATGTGTGTGTGTGAGTGTGGTGTGTTGTTGTGGTGTGGTGTGGTGTGTAGTGTTGTGGTGTGTGGTGTGAGTGTGTGTGTGTGGTGGTGTGTGTGTGGTGGGAGTGATGTGTAGTGTGTGTGTGTGTTGTGTGTGTGTGTTAGTGTGTGTATGTGTGTGTAGTGTGTGTAGTGTCCCTAACTCGTTCCCTTGTTGCTAACTGGATCAAGACTTTCAACTGCGTGATCGACCTCGATCCAAAAGTAAATGGAAATTATTGTTTTTAAACGGCTTAGCACATCGCTTTATATTGACTTAGATGCAAACGCGATCCCAAAATAACAGGAATAATAATGATGATAATAATAATAATAATAATAATAATAATAAAGATCTAAAATCAATTAAAACAAAGTCCAGACTACGAACGTGAAAGGAATACTCACTCACGAAACACAGTATGAAAGAGTTTCATAAGGTATTTCCCGACCTGGGGGGGGGGGGAGGAGGAGCTGTCAACTCTGATAAGCCTGTCCACTTCACGACAACAACCAGTTAACGACACGACATACCTGGCTTGTTTTCCGTCATGCTTGGCCACCCAGCGTAAGCCAACCATTGGCCGTAAACTAAAGGAAGGAAAAAAAATCCCAAAGAATTCTGAAGTCGCGTTTCTTTGCACCAGTTCCCAGCCAAGCCATGTCATGTCAAGGCAGGGCAGGGCAAGGTAAGGTGTAAGGTAAGTAAGGTAAGGGCGAGGCAAGGTAAGGTAAGGTAAGGTAAGGGCAAGGTAAGGTAAGGGCAAGGTAAGGTAAGGTAGGGGCAAGGACAAGGTAAGTAGGGCAAGGTAAGGTAAGGGCAAGGTAAGGTAAGGTAAGGTAAGGTAGGCAAGGCAAGGTAAGGTGGCAAGGCAGGAAGCCAGGGCAGGGGTGAGGCAAGGCAAGGAAATGCAAGGCAAGGTGAGGCAGGGCAGGGCAGGGCAAGGCAAGGCAGGGCTGGGCAGGGTGAGGCAGGGCAAGGAAAAGCAAGGCAAGGCAAGGCAAGGCAAGCAAAAGCAAGGCAGGGAAAGGCAAGGCAAAGCAGGGCAGGGCAGGGCAAGGCAAGCAAAAGCAAGGCAAGGCAAGGCAGGGCAGGGCAGGGTGAGGCAAGGCAAGGAAATGCAAGGCAAGGCAAGGCAAGGCAAGGCAGGCAGGGCAGGGTGAGGCAAGGCAAGGCAGGGCAGGGCAAGGTAAGGTAGGGCAAGGAAAAGCAAGGCAAGGCAGGGAAGGGCAGGGTGAGGCAGGGCAAGGTAAGGCAAGGCAAGGCAGGGCAGGGCAAGGGAGGGCAGGGCAAGGTAAGGCAAAGGCAGGGCAAGGTAAGGTTTCTCATACACCCTTCCTTCCCCCGTGTTACATTTTTCATGTAACAAACTCAAACCATAAAAACAGGGTCTGGCCTTAGGGAACAATAATCAGACAACAACCATTGAAGTTGTCAATACAGCATTTCTGATAATCCATGGACATGTAAGTAGCATTTCCGTAAATGAACCACAACAGTATAAGTGAGGAATTAATTAATGAGGGATATTATTAAAGTAGTTCATCATGATATAAAGATTAAACACACTTAATAATTATCAATTGAGAAAAGTCGATTGTGCATGTCCATGATCAAATCAGTGCTAAATGCACGCAAGCATTTTTGCTCATATAATGACAGACAACAGTTTCTGTCTGAGCGTTGGAGGAGGAGGAAGAAGAAAGAACTAAATGAGTACGAAGACGTTTGCTTTTGCAGATTAAAAAGATATTGATTTTTAGCATATTTCGATTTTCCCCAATACACTTTTGGTAAATATTTGGTAAAGGGACAGCTCTCTATATAAAAGCAACCCACAGGGGCATGGCGACTCACACAGGCATGCATGTACATACGTATACTCAGGCGTGCGTTTCGTGCGTACGTGTGCGCACACACACACACACAGACACACACCACACACACATACACACACACGCACGCACGCACGCAGCACGCACGCACACACACACAACACACACACACACACACACACACACACACACACACACACACACACACACGAGATAAAAACAAGACAACATGATACCATACGTCTCCGTACCACACATGGGCTATAGCTTGTCCTTAATAAGATACAGCACGATACAACATTATACAATAAGATACAATATGATACAATTTGATAACAATATGATACATTATGAAATAGTAAGACACAATATCATACATAAGATGTAATAGGAAACAGTAATAAGATACAGCACGATACAACATTATACAATAAGATACAATATGATACATTATGAAATAGTAAGACACATTATCATACATAAGATGTAATACGAAACAGTAGGCTACAGTATCATACAGCAAGACACACTATGATACAGTATTAATGAAGAAATAAATAGTTAAGTGGAAGAAAGCAAGCGCAGGTAACCACTATTTACAACTTCTCCATCATTTTGAAAATGATCTTTCAAAAGATTCAATCCAAAAACATAAAACCCTCTAGAAAATAAAATCTTTCAATGACCAGCATTTAAGTCATTAAGTTAAGAACCATGCCTTTGACCTCGCCTGACCTGACCTGACCTGACCTGACCTGACTCAAGGTGATCACAGTATGAAAAGAGACAATGTCATACGACACCCCACAGAACAACACTTGTTGGGACAGTGCCATATATTTCGCAAACACCCTAGCTGGTTCTGAAATGAATCTCGTTTTCTTCTTTTTCTTCTTCTTCAGTGCCATATATTTCGCAAACACCCTAGCTGGTTCTGAAATGAATCTCGTTTTCTTCTTTCTTCTTCTTCTTCTTGTTCTTCTTCTTCGAACGCTCAGACAGCAACTATTGTAGTCTGTTATATGAGCGAAAATGAACCTTTTGAATCTGAGCAATACCTGAACAATCCCTGAAGAATAATCGTATCACCAAAACAAATCGTCTTCACAACCCCTGCTTTCTCACGCAATAGTCTCCTGCGCGAAATCAGTGCTCTCTGCTGTTTCTATAGCTTTGGGTTGGGCCTTTCTCTTGGATTTCACTCTGCAAAAAAAACAACAACCCCCAAAAGCCCAACCCAAACAACCACCCCCTCCAACCGCCTCCCCCCCCCCCCCCCCCCCAAAAAAAAAGCAAAACAAACCAACTAACAAATAAAAAAACCCACCCCCTGCACTTGTAGCTTACTTCACTTTCAAGTGTGCAAAATAGTATCTGCTGAAATCAACAAGAAAGAGTGAGAGAGTGAGTGAGTGTGTGTGTGAGCGTGCGTATGTGTGTGCGCGAGCGCGCCCCAAAAATATAGTTGCATAGGTTCCCATACAAAACCATGTGAAGACATGGAATAAACTACCTTTTGGGCTTTATTTGTGCGTATCCGGTTATATGCACATTGCAAATGCACACACCCACGCGCACACACTCTCTCTCTGTCTCCCTCTTTGCCTGCCTGTCTGTCTGTCTGTCTGGACGATCCCCCCGTTTGCCACATTTCACATTCAACTGCTGTCTACCTGTTCAAATAGGAC
>CM054155.1:37947348-37972348 GCA_028751875.1 Rapana venosa | reverse complement strand
AAAATCATGAATATTTATACTCTTCACTCTTTTTTTACAATCTGTGACGGGATAGCTCAGTGGTCAGACCACTCGCTTTCCCCCAGCCAAGTTAAGCAGCGTCGAGCGTGGTTACCAGCCTTGGCTTCAGTACAGTCCCCGACTTCACCCAGCTGTAAATGGGTACCTGCCTCTTTAGAATCAGGGAAGGTAAAGCAGCGAGGGAGAGGAGATGGGCGCTTCCCTCAAGATGCTGGCCCCTAGAGAAGTTGAGGCCTCTGATGCCTCACTCCTCTAAGACCACATAGGTTATGGGACACCTTTACCTTTATACTCCTTTTGAATGATGGATATTTACTCCTTACTTCTTGAACAATGAATGTTAAATCACACTATTTCTTTCATTTCGCATGCCCAAATGGATAGACACATGAAACAGGTAGGTGTTTTTGCAGTTATATTGTCAACCCATTTTGTTCTGCAGTTATGTTGTCAACCCATTTCGTTCTTTTCTACTGCAAATATATGTCGACTTCTATACATGTGCAAACGTGGGATCTAAAACAGAAACACAGAACGATGAATACTCTTTTTATTGTAGTTGTGCCGATTTTCTGGAGTGTTTTATTTGTTTTCTTATTGTTTTTGGTTGGTTGGTTGGCTGGTTGATTGGTTGGTAGGCTGGTTGATTGGTTGGCTGGTGTTATATACATGCTGTTGTCATCTGATTTGTTCACTTTTAATTTACACGTTTTTACGATCATTTTTAGGTATGCTAACATGGTGGATTTTTATACAGCAATTTCGTCTCTTTTGTTTTTCAGTTCCATGTTTTTACATCGCTCTGTTTATGTGCACAGCTGAAACTGATACACTAACAAGCAGACAAATATACCCTAATTTGTACACACACACGCACGCACGCACGCACGCACGCACGCACGCACACACACACACACACACACACACACACACGTATACTAGCGAAGTTGACGTTGTACGCTTTAAACGAAAAATGTACTTTAAAAATCTTAACTGAAACTTGTCAATTATTATTAGGTTTTCATATCCCCAAATTTCACATCCATACAACTGAACAGGCAGAACGATTTTATCGAATGAATAAAGTGTCACATGTATAGGTAGTTCTTTTTGCCATGCAGTCCTTATCAAACTAAACATAACTTTAGTATCTTTATCATAAGCATTTTTTTTTTTGCATTTTGCAAAGCTACCACTTTTACTAAAGTTAATTCCTAAACATTTAAAACTATTAACAACTTCTAACGCTTTTCCACCATACGTAAACATGTTACGAGATCTATTGCGGCCGAAAACCATGGTTTTTGTTTTCACTGGATTCACAACAAGTTTCCACTGAGAACAGTAAGCATATAAATTGTCTAAAGCATCTTGTAACCCCTTCTTTGTATTAGAGAATAAAATAGTATCATCAGCATATAGCAAAATTAAAAGCTTGACATAGCTGGTTAACATTGTTCCATTCGATGAAAGTTGAATATTCAATGACAAACAATTTCTATCTGTCAAATATTGTTCCAAATCATTCAGAAACATAGAAAACAAAACAGGAGAAAGGCTATCCCCTTGACGAACACCAGTAAAACTTTTGAAATATTCTGAACAGGCTCCATCATTAACAAAAACACAAGATTTTACATTTTCATACATGTCCATGATCACTTTCAGTATTTTTCCGTTTACATTTTGTTTTGCCAGTTTATACAATAAGGCACTACGCCATATAGAATCAAAAGCCTTCTGATAATCAACAAAAGCACAGTATAACAGGACTTTTTTAAACTTAGAAATATATCCAAAAATCATTTTAAAATGAAACAATTATCTGTAGTAAGGTGATACTTTCTGAAGCCTGCCTGATTTTCCTGTTATAGTGTGCACTTTGCGCACTATAATGTTTGAACTAAACCCCTCCTTCCTTCCCCCCCCCCCCATCCCCCTTTTAGAAAGAATTCTTCAACTTGGTTAGACTTCATGATTTGCTTATAGTTAGGTTTCTTTGTCAACCTCTAAGTTACAGTGTGCTGTTTGGAAAAACAAACCTCTCAACTGTTTGTATGCCCATGGTTGTGGGCTGAGAATTCTTTTAATCCACTTGAGACTTTAGCTAGGGAGGCCCATTGGGGTTTGTGTTGGCAGCCCTTTACTTAGCTTAGGTGTCCAGCATGTCTCCATGAGTGAGTTTGGAGCATTGGCAACCAATCCATGTGTGAATTGTCACTGTCGTTAGCTTGAGTGTCTCAGTGGACTGGGAGGCCTAGTAAACAAGTGAGGCATGTGTACTGGTGCACCTTCCTCCACCTTAAGTGTCCAACATGTCTCTTGTGAGCAACTCCTTGCCATGGTTGCAGCTAAGTGTTCTCAATGTAGGCCTATCCTCCTATTAGAAGCTGATGGCTGGCTCAGCCTTTGTCGGCTACATTGGAGTCCTCTCTAGTCATGGCCTTGAGTCCTTGTGGCAGTCTAGAGTGTCCAGTGGAACAGTGATGTGGTAAACACTTCAGAGCTTGCTACAGCTAGTCTTATTCAACAGGCTTGTGGTGGGGCCTCTTTCTTGTTGAATAGCATCCCCCCTTTCCCCCTCTCGATTACCCCCCCCCCCCCCTCTCCTCTATTGAACCAGCAGATTTGTAATGCAGAGACTACATTGGTTGATTTAAATTTGTTTGTCAGCTGATTTGATGTGTGGTTAGGATTTGTTCATCTCAGTTTCCAAATGTATTCATTGGTCAGTTGGTCCTGCAACTGAACCAACATAACAGGGTGTACATGGCATTTTAAAGTCTTTCTCTTGATGGCTGTCTTGAGGCAACTTTCTTCTTGAGTTAGGCTGCGTGTGGTGAAACAACAGAATGACTTAGAAGGAAACAACAGTCTTGTTCTTCTGCTTGAGCTGTAAGTGAGAATTTCTCTTTTTGATATAAGTTGTTGCTTAAAGAGATTTATCAAGGAAAAAGCTGATTCTATAAGTAAATCTTATTTGTGTGTACTAGCTGAATTTAGTTATTGAGGGTGACTGGTACAGTGAAACTATATGTACATGAAAGTTGGATTAAGTCGTGACACTTTTATTATTTAATTGTGTGATCTTGGCATTTATTGCATAACTGGATGTTCATGTGAGAAGTGGAATTTTATGAGTAAGTAATTATTTGATGTGTGTATTATGTTGAGATGAAGTTTGTAAATTGCACTGATCAAAATAATGTGGATTTGGTAACAGAGCTATTGGGATAGAATACTAAAGCAAAGTTGAATTGAGATAAAGAGTTGACTGCTCAAAGAGTTGAACTTGAAGACTTGAAAGGTTAGACTTGAATGCAGTACAGGACTAGGCCTAGTTAGGCCCATTGGTAATTGCCCTTCTAAAGTGGGCAGTCTGACATGTAGGTGTGACTTTTGGAGTATGGTTAGTCATTTGTGTCAAAAGTGGTTAATTTTGTATGTGGTTGTGTGACACTAGATTTTGTCTGCTCTCTCTCTCTCTCTCTCTCCTCTCTCTCCTACAATATCCATGGGGTATGATAGGGGCCAATGTTGTGAAAGATCTTAGTATAGACTAAGTTCTGTTGACATTATCATAATGTCAGATGAGAGTATTGAGGAAAGGATTTTCCTAGTTATTTTGTAGTCTTCGGTTGTCTGATTTACAACTGTATACTCTCTATTGGTTCCCTAGGATTAACTTGGCATTTTGGTGTGAGTGATGAAAGGAATTTGGTTTTCTTACATTCGGCTAGACGACAATGTTGCTATTTGCTGTATGTGCCTTTCATCAATGATGTGCCTAGTTAAATATGGATAGTTACCTGAATTTTATCTTTGTTTCAGGTGTGTGTTGTTGGTAGATAAAAATAAAAAGTGTTACCATAACACCCCTGCGTGGCCTCACATCATTCCTGTGAGTGTGGAGTGCCAGTGTCCTAACATCCCCTTATCCCAGAACCTTAGTTCACCCCTCCAACATTCCAAAAGTATCTTATTTGTCTCAAGAAATTTTGACAACCTGATGTTTAATACAGAAGTGAAAAGTTTTCCAATACAACTCAACAAAGTTATACCTCTATAATCACATTCGTATTTGTCTCCTTTCCCCTTATAAATAGGTTTTATAAGGCCAACCATCCAAACATCTTGTATCTTTCCAGTATCCAAAACTCTATTAAACAGTTTGCAGTACACCGTTTTAAGCACTGATTTGCTATACTTGACATAATCAGAATAAACATTATATCTATACCTGCTGCCTTACCACTTTTCATTAAATCAAGGGCAGTTTCCACTTCTTGTTCAGTTATAGATCTGTTAAGATCATCTGAACTGAAATCTGGAAGGTATTCAAATGTACTAGTATCATCTGTGAATTGAGGACTGACTGGATTTCCATCATTTAATGTTTTAAAATGTTCAAAAAGAGTAGATAAAATAACTGGACAGTCATCAAAAGAGTGCACTTTCACTTCTTTCCAAAATCTTTAGTAGTGCTTTATTTCATTTTCTTGAAATGTTGACACCATTTTTTCTTTGCTTTCCGACATGCTTTTCCGATGGTATTTTGGTGTATATATATGGTATTTTGGTGTATATATATATATATATATATATATATATATATATATATATATATATATATATAATGCCTACACACATACATACACGCATAATTATCTATCTATCTATCTATATGGTGTGTGTGTGTGTGTGCATATGTACACGCCATATAGATAGATAGATACATTATACACACACACACACACACACACACACACACACACACACACACACACGCACACACACACGCACGCACGCACGCACACACGCACGCACGCGAACGATTCTTGTGAAATAAATGTTTCATTATGTCTACATGAGGGGTACAGCTTGCTGGTAAATGCATGGTAGAAGTATTTTACAGAGATCAGCAATTCTGGCCATCATCTTGATGATATTTGTACAAGCAACATAGTCAATTTTCAAACTACTTTCATTTCTGGCAGTCTCTGGTTGATATAGTCGCAGAAATGTGTTATCCCTCATGTACAGATTTCAACTAAAGGCTTTCAGGGTAAAAAACACACCCCAAAACCCCTCAAAGGATGAAAATTGTATTTGTGGTGATACCTTAACAATATTAATTAATTTGAGCGTGGTCATTAAAAATCATTTTTACCTGCTGTATCTAGTTTATCACTGGATCAAGCTTTATCTGAACCACCTCTATTCCTGGATATCGTTTTAGCGTTAATAAGAAGTCCCCTAATTCAGTATTTATATAGTTTGTTATGGTTGTTACGATTCCACAATGTTGTTCGACACTGCTTTCACTTATTGTTTCAAGTATTGTTCTTGTCACTTTGGAATTTCAAGCGTAGTTTATAAGCCTGCTTTTTCTTCTTTTTTGCTGCCTTAAATCACTAGACGTGAATAGACATTAAACTGAAAATTCTACTACTACTACTACTACTACTACACTCGAATGAGACACATTTTGTGATCTGGCTTGTTCATCATCTGTTTAATCAGCCAGATGTAGAAACTACCGTGTGTGGCCCTTGGCATATTTTGTGATTCTGTTTGACACCACAAAACGAGGAGTGTAAGTTGTGTACAGAATGGACAAGCAGAATCACAAAGTATGCTAGGGGACACATACCTTAGTTTCTACAACTGGCTTAAAGAGATGGACAAGCAAGATCATTAAGTATGCTAGGGGACACATATCTTAGATCTCAACACTGGCTTCATAAACAGATCAGCAAGCAGAATCACAAAGTACCTTGGGGACAAACCTTAGTTCCCACAACTGGCTTAATAAACAGATCCACAAGCAAGATCACAAAATATGCTAAGGGACACATACCTTAGTTTTTACAACTGGCTTAATAAAAAGATCAACAAGCAGAATCACAAAGCATGCTAAGGGTCACACACCTTAAATTTCTACAACTGGCTTAATAAACAGATTAACAAGCAGAATCACAAAGTATGCTAGGGGACAAACCTTAGTTTTTACAACTGGCTTAATAAACAGATCGACAAACAGAATCACAAAATAATAATTATGCTAAGGACCACAGATCTTAGTTTCTACAACTGGCTTAATAAAAAGATCGACAAACAAGATCACAAATTGTGCTATGGGACACACACCTTAAGTTTCTACATCTGGCTTGGCAGATGTGTCTACACTATGATCATTACCGACAAGCAGTATCACAACGTGTGCTAGGACACACACACACACACACATACCTTGCTTCCCTTCCTGTAACTGGTTTAACAGACGTGTTCACACTGTGGTCATTATCCCCTTCCACAAAACACCCCCGTGACAACAGTAGCGGAAAACCCCCCCCCACACTCAACAGAATCAAATCACATCCGAAAAGCTCTTTCTCTGGGACAACGATATAATCATAACAACAACAAATCCTTTTGAAGAAGCAATATCACAATCTCCAAGAGGGTATCACCATCACAGTACCAGGTTACCAACCAGGCAGAAACCACAGTGACATTCCTTGCCAAAGACAGCCGGTAACCGACTTCACATGGACTGCAGGTTTTTGTTTGTTTTTTCTTTTTTCCTCTAAATAGAAACCAAGGCCGCGATCTTTTTTCCCCCCCCAAAGACGCCTTAGCGTGTAGCGAGTGCTAGTGAAAGGTGCACACATGCGTCTACTACAGTTGCCTGGGTGCTCAGAGTCTACAGTGTGTTACACTTTTTCAGGGTTTTGCAATACCACGCATATATTAATTCCAGGCAGACAGGTAGGAAAACACAGGCGCTTGCTGTGGAAATAAATACATGTCACGGATTAGCTTCAATTTTGGAGGGTTATTAAAGAAAAAAACACACCCTGTTTTTCCTATGAGCTTAAACACGCACACGCACGCATGCACGCGCACACACACATACACACACACACACAATCAGCACTTACCATCGCATCCCTCCATATGAAAAAAACCCCAACAAACCCACCACCTATTGTGAAAGACTAGCTTCCAACTCACACCCATGTGATTTCGCACAAATTCGCGAAGTTCGAATCTTTAAAAAAAAAAAAATCAGCAAACACTGTACCCCCTCAGTCCTTTGTCGTCAGCTAGCTTCCTAACCACAATAAATTATGCAAGCGCGGTGTCAACACTTAAGCAACACAAGCAATCCCCATTTGATGGATGCTCATTTCCATACTTTCTCATCGCTACCTGGTATTGCCACGTGTCCTCAATCCCCAACACAATTACACAGCACAGTTTTATTTTTTACACTTCACACACACACACAATTTGGCATTTGATATTGCAAAAGGTCTCTGGCATAGTCCTATAGGACATTTGTTCTTTTCATGATTAGACTACTTTCCTCCCCTCGCATTTTTCAGTAGGGCCTCCACCACCACCTCAATTCTCATAAACCCCTTGTATGTTGTTATTTTTTTCTCGTCTAATATCACTGAGAGTGAACAGACGTAAAATCGAAGACAACAACAACACCACATACAATATATGAAAATGAGCAAACAATTTACGAACACAGTACATTTTTCTTTTTACACTTCACACGCACACAAAACACAATGTTATGTGAAAATGAACAAACAATGTTCTGAACAATACTGCATAGAAAGCTGGATTGTCTGTTTCCTGTGTAATAATACTAGCGGAGAGAGGGGCTTGTTTTCGGGTGGCCTCGTCTCGAAAGAGAATCCATTGATCGTACAGGCGTGGTGAACACACCAGTGGTTCACTTGGCGGCTTTGTTACACGGAAAGGAATCGATTGTTTGCATGGAGCGCACGCGAACACACACACACACAGACACACACCCGCAGAGAGAGAGAGAGAGAGAGAGAGAGAGAGAGAGAGAGAGAGAGAGAGAGAGAGAGCTAGAGGGAGGGAGGGGGAGGGAGAGAGAGGGAGAGAGAGAGAGAGAGAGAGAGGGAGAGAGAGAGAGAGAGAGAGAGAGAGTTTTTATTGCTGTTTGATTCTTTGTCTCTCTTCATGTTTCTGTGGTCTATCTGTCTGTCAGTCTGTTCTGTGTGTGTGTGTGTGTGTGTGTGTGTTTTGCTTTGTGTTTTTTGTTTTGTTTTGTTGTTGTTGGTCTTTGCTTGTTACGTTGTTGTTGTTGTTGAAGTGTTTAATACATATTTTTTTTAAGCAAAAGATATCGATGATTATGTTGATAGATGATGTTCCTCATATTGTTTTTCTCTCGTTTATTGAAATATTAATGTACTTTTTATTCTTGTGCCCTGTAGGCTGGTTATAAGTTTGAAGAGAAAATGCACTGTCATGAGGAAACAAGGACGACAACAATCTCTCTCTCTCTCTCTCTCTCTCTCTCTCTCTCTCTCTCACACGCGCACGAAAATATGCACGCACAAACGCACAAACCACACACACACACGCACGCTTTCAGCCATATACAAACATCTGTTTTTCTCCTTTATGATTATAATATATATATATATATATATAATATATATATATAATATAGAGAGAGAGAGAGAGAGAGAGAGAGAGAGAGATAGATAGATAGATAGATAGATATAGATGTATCTGTCTTCCTTCATCCGTTTTACAAACATGTGTAATTAAAATAGCATTATGACAAAACTACAAAACTACATAATACATCACATTGAGCAACAACAAAAACTGAAAGCGGATATTGTGCTCAGTCTACTGGAAATATTTTCTCACAAACCAACGCAATGCATCTATTGGAAAGCGGGACATTTTACACAGAACAAATCCAAAATGGATATTTAGTATCAGTGATCGATATCATCGTAATATTGGCATCATCAAAAAAGGAAGCAGCCCCGCACATACACAAACAATGATAATACAACGCACATACACAAGTAATGAATGATATAACGCCCATGATATTCAATTATACATTTATTCTTTTATTTCGAGGATAATGGAATAAGCATCCATGTGCTTTTTTATTTATTTATTTAACACCCGTGTGTGTGTGTGTGTGTGTGTGTGTGTGTGTGTGTGTGCAGTTTTGTCAATTTTGTCATCCGTTCCCACAGGCACACAATGGCCTACTCTTCCGAAAAGCGGAACGGGTTTTAACGTGTGCGCAAAATGTTCTGCGTGCGTTCGCACACGGGACCTCGGTTTATAGTCTCATCCGAAAGACATTTTGGGGAGAGTGGAGTCTGCACTGATGTTAACTCCAGAGGAAAATATCCCCTTGAACGAGATTCGAACCCGCGTCAGCAGATCACGAACGCATCACTCTAACCACCAGGCTATAAAGCACATACACAAACAATGAATGATATAACGCACATACATACACAATGAATGGTATAACGCACATACACAAACAATGACTGGTATAACGCACATCCACTGGTCAACACTCATTAGTTCTGAATTTTGTGAATTACCCCAGGGAAAATGCTTGCCTGAGATATTTACACTGATGTCGTTCACAGCACCCTCTCCAGACGATAATTATCCGAAACTTTTCCCCCCATCCACTAGACCGTGAGTGGTGGTCTGGGTGCTAGTCTTTCGTACGAGACGATAAAACCGAGGTCCCGTGTGCAGTACGCGTCTAGCGCACGTAAAAGAACCCTTGGCAACAAGTGATTTGTCCCTGGTAAAATTCTGTAGAGAAAAAGCTACTCTGATTGGGAAACAAAAATGCTCGAGGGGGGGGGGGGGGGGGGGGGGGGGGGGGGGGGGGGGGGGGGGGGGGGGGGGGGGGGGGGGGGGGGGGGGGGGGGGGGGGGGGGGGGGGGGGGGGGGGGGGGGGGTGTACGACGCGCTCTTCCCAGGGAGACAGCAGCTCGAATTTCACGCAGAGAAATCTGCCGTGATTTAAAGTGGTATACAACGCTTGCAGTGGTTGGTCTAGCAATAAATATGAGTGACATTTTCAAAATCACACACATAAAGCGGAAGATACTCGACTCTCTGGTCACTCCGCAAAATCTTTTCAAGGACTCCATAGCAAACTCGCTCCGCGTAGGAGCCAGCCGGAGTCCAAACATGGTACCCCCACCCCCACTGTAATGGATATAGAACCTCCGACCTTCTAGCTGGGAACCTAACGCTCTACCCACTGCGCCACCACGGTGATCGGTGTGCTGCTAGTCTTTCTTCCTTTTTATTGCTGTCGTCTCTTTACTGACGTGAAGGGTTTTTAAATACCAAGACAGGAAAACAGTTTCCAGGGTCCAAGGGACGCAATATACTCCTCGTGCAGCTATATATATAGAGAGAGAAAGGGGTAGCTTCCCTTCTAATGAAAAAAAAAAAAGACACTATAGACACGGACAAAGAAACACACACACACACACACACCTGCTGTGCCTAGTTTATCACTGGATCAGGGGTTTTAGTTTTTATTGAAACCATCGCTACTGTTGGACATTTTGTTAGCGTTAATAAAAAGTCCCATGATTCAGTATCTTCTCCCCCCCCCCCCCCCCCCCCCCCTTTCTTTTATTTCGAGGATAATGGAATAGGCCCTCATGTGCTTTTTTCATCCAGTCTCCCAGTGTATGCGGTTTTGTAAATTTGTGTCATCCGTTCCAGTACGTTATAGTGGTTTTATTCCACCATGTTTTCAGGTACGAACGCATGCAGAACATCTTGCGCACACGTTAAATCCTGTTCCGCTGTTCGAAAGAGTAGGCCATTGTGTGCCGGTGGGAACAGATGACAAAATTTTTAAATCCGCACACACACGCATAAATTTTTTTTAAAAAACTTAAAAAAAAAAAAAAAATTCATCTGAGCGCTTTGCTTTGTTGCTTTACAAGATTCAGCGCTATATAAATTCCATACATTATTATTATTATTATTACTGTTTCAATATTCTTAACAATCTAAGATCAGAGAGTTGAATTGACGTTAAATTGAAACACCCCCCCCCCCCCCCCCCCCCCCTCCGCGCAAACATCAGTAATACTATCTTTTCCATCTCTTTTTCTGTTCAGTTCTTTCTTTTGTTGGTGTGTGTGTGGTGTGTGTGTGTGTGTGGTGAGAAAGTAAACCCATTTCTCTCTCTCCTCTCTCTTCTCTCTCTCTCTCTCTCTCTCTCTCTCTCTCTCTCTCTCTCTCTCT
This sequence comes from Rapana venosa, assembly GCA_028751875.1. Taxonomy (NCBI): domain Eukaryota; kingdom Metazoa; phylum Mollusca; class Gastropoda; order Neogastropoda; family Muricidae; genus Rapana; species Rapana venosa. The sequence goes on along the minus strand of CM054155.1, from coordinate 37,961,221 downwards.
CTCTCTCATCTCTCCTCCACTCACACACACTCACACTTACTTACTTTAAACCTTGTCAGCTTTTCCTGAAGGGTAATTTGATAGCAGTAAAAAGATATATACGCCACAGGTATGTTCAGGTAATTAGAAAAAAAAAGTCACTGCTAGGCTAAACAAAAGGAAATAAAAGCAAAAGGATAATATTTAAGTCAGCAAACATCAGCAGTTTCTATTTTTACTTTTGTTTTTTTTGTTTGTTTGTTGGTATGTTCTTGGTTTGTTTTGTCTTGTAGTTGTTTTTGCTTGTTTGTTTCTATGTTTTAGTTTGTAGCATTGCATGTTAAAGTTTCTCGTAAAACACATGAAGTCCTTCAGATGATACCACCACAAACCGAGACTCCGTATACAAACGCACACAGGACATCTTGAGCACACGTTAAAACCTGTTTTGCCTTTCGGAACAGTAAGCCATTATTCGTGCCAGTAAGAACGGATTAAAGCCCCCCCCCCCCCCCCCCCACCAACAAACAAAAAAATACCCCCCCCCCCCCCCGAAAAAAACAACAAAACAACCCCAACCAACAACAACAAACAAACCCCACAACAACAACAACACAACAAACAAATAACAAAACAAAAAAACCCAAACACCCCCACCAAAACAAAACGAAAAAATGCTCACTGGACATCATCTCGGAAATTGGAATACGGCTACCTTAATGGTGGGCAAAAATGGTCGCGTACGCAAAATGTAACCATTGGTGAACATCGGAGCTCTAGCCGAGGAGCGAAAAAAAAAACCCCTCTAAAAAACAAAACCCAACCAACGAACCAACACACAAAACACCACACCACACGTGCGAATGACATTTACCTTATTAGAGAATAACAATGCGTTATACATGTATGTGTCATACGTATTTCTCTCTCTATTTACGAAAAACCTAATGTTATTAGCCTTTGGTTTTGTTGATTTATTTATTTTTTAGAGTAGCGGTAGTATAACGGCACGCACCTGTTCAGTTTTATTCCAGAGTGGATGTCTGGGTGGTTGTGTTTCGGGTGAGGCGATGAGTTGGAAAGTACCCGTGTGCAACATACAGTTTGTGCATGTAAAACAAACAAACAAGCAAAGAAAAAACCCAGGGCAATTAAAGACCTGTTTCTCCCCCCCCCCTCCCCCCAATTCTCTGTCTCTCTCTTTTTCCCTCACCCCTCTCTCTCTCTCTCTCTTTTCCCTCACCCCTCCCCTCCTCTCTCTCTTTCCTTCAACCCCCCCCCCCCCCCCCCCCCCCCTCCTCTCTACCCCCTCTCACTTTAAAGTGAGCATTTTATGAAACATAATTTAATACTAGTGCAAAATATGTAAATGATGGAGGTATTTTTGGAAAGTAAGTGTTACTGCTAGGTTTAAAAACAAAACTAAGTCAAACAACACACACAGAACACAACACAACACACACAAGCTCGAACCAACATAAGCTGATATGATTCATACGCGTGTTTCCTTTTTCTCTTGTTTGTTCGTTTGTTTTCTCTTGTTTGTTCGTTTGTTTAAGTCCATTGCATTACAGACGACAATCTCTCTCTCTCTCTCTCTCTCTCTCTCTCTCTCCTCCCTCTCCCCCCCCCCCCCCCCCCCCCAACCCCTCTCTCAAATCACTCGGGAATGACAACACTTTATTAAACACAGTATTAATGCAGAAATGAGTATGTGTTATATATAATCCTGCATATGTTCATTTTCAGGTATTTTGTTTCCCGTTGTTATTGTTATTGTTTTTTTTTAATTGGAGGGAGTGTGGGGGTGGAGGCTGTTTAAGGGTAGCGAATCAGTTCAGGTTGGATTCCTGTCTCATGCGGGATAAGTTCCTACTTATTAGACACTGAGTGGTGGCCTGGGTGCTAGTCTTTCCAATGAAGCAAGAAATTGATGTCCCATGTACAAAATAAAATTGGTGCGTGTAAAACAACTCACAAGAAGAGACTTGTTCCTGGCACCATTCTGTGAAAAAATACCCACACACTTAAAGGGAAGAAACACGTACACACAGGTAGAACTTTTTATTTATTTTTAACGCTGCACTTGTGGCGACGCATTTTTCTCAGGGGACAGCATCCCGAATTTCACAGAGAAATCTGCCGTAACTGACAGTAACATACACTACACTACACTACGCTACACTACACTACAACGCAACACGTCACACACACACGTTATTCAATACACCACACAATACAATATACAATATAACAGAACAGAACAGAACACAATACAACTGTAATATCCAACATGGTTTGACTGTGTAGTGTGTAAGTTTTTTTGGCTGTCGTTTTAACGATATCAACTAAATAGCAGGATTAAGAGGTTTGAAGCATAAAGGGGAAAAGTCTGAAATGGAGACCCGTGTATCAGTCAGTCAGTCAGTCAGTCAGCCAGTCTATCTATCTATCTATCTATCTATCTATCTATCTATCTATCTATCTATCTATCTATCTATCTATCTATCTGTCTATCTATCTTGCTAGTTTTTAATTTTTTATCTTTTTGTTTTGAGGGCTAGATGGAAGACAAATGTCAGTACTTTATAACCCCTAGTGAAATAAATTTTCGTTCGTTTTTCGATCAGTCTATTCATTCATAACTAACGTTTAATTCTTGAAATGCCGTTTCACGTACGAAGACAACATACACAATAAACTAGTAATTGTACATATGGTAATAGGACATTCACATGTTTTTGTTAGTAAAATGCACAATGTGTGTGTGTGTGTGTGTGTGTGTGTGTGTGTGTGTGTGTGTGTGTGTGTGTGTGTGTGTTAGTCTAACAATAGATGACGATGATGATAGTGTGTGTGTATGTGTTAGTCTAACAATAGATGACGATGATGATAGTGTGTGTGTATGTGTGTGAGAGTCTCACAATAAATGATAATGACGGTCTGTGTGTGTGTATGTGTGTGTGTATGTGTGGAGTGTGTGAGAGTCTCACAATAAATGATAATGATGGTCTGTGTGTGTGTGCATGCACGCACACCCGCGTGAGTGCGTGCGTGTGTGCACACTGCATGCGCGAGCTCGCACATGCGTGTGTATGTAACATAAGTAAGCCAACTAGGACCCCGACACATTTGTGCTGATATTAGTGAAAGCTTTACTGCCTTTATTTCTCTCTTCTTCCTTTTTTTTATATTATGTACCACGTCCCCATGATTGTTGTTCAGTCATACCACCCGCAGCTGTTGCAGATCAGTTGTTTAGTAGCCGACACATTTCTCATCATTCGGGTGTTTATTTGGATGTATGTAAAAAAAAAAAAAGAATCTTCCACACTAACTGTAATGCTTGTCAGTCACAAACACACACACATGCAAACGCACGCACGCACACACTTTTCACTTTGGGCCTGCTCTCTCTGTCTGTCTTTTCCTCTGTGTGTATGTGTGTGTGTATGTGTGTGCGTGTGTGCGCGCGGGTCACATTTGTGTATGTTTGCCTTTGCACTCATGCATGTGTAGTCTATATGCATGCGCGTATGCGTGCGTGCGTGTGTACTTCCACGCATGCCACATGCGTAGGCTATGTGTATGGACCTTACAGCTTTCAATACTATGCAGCCACATATCCTTGTTAATAAAAATACTTTCAAACTTTGACGTAGACAAACTTGTTCGTTGGCTGATTGATTTTTTTTTTTAAGCAAACAGACCACAGGGCGTTTTTGCCATCAACATATTTTCACCAGTCAGATTTGTGTGTACTGGTTCTCCACAGGGTTGCGTTCTCTCGCCACTTCAGTATACATTCTATACACAGATTATCGCATAAGAAGCTATGAACATTCTTTTCTTGTGAAATCTGCGGACGACAGTGCTCTTTTGTCTCTTTATCTGGATCAGTCCTAGACCTTGGTCCAGCCCTCACTGAGTTCGTCCATTGGTGTGATGAGGTGTACCTGGAGCTGAATGTTTCTAAAACTAAAAAATCTTCCTATCGATTTCAGCAGATCGGAGCACACTTCTGAGAATATCATTATCTATGATCAAGAAGTTGAAAAAGTTTCAAACTATAAGTATCTGGGAACTGTTTTTGATCACAAATTAAACAGGGACGCTAACACTGACGCTATTGTCAAAAAGGGACAGCTCTGTGTGTATTTTATTAGGAAGCTTAACTCACTTTTTTGTTGATAAAAAGACTCTTTGTTTTACAAGCCTTACATACAGAGTGTTCTAAGTTCTGCTTTCATAGTTGGTACAATAACCTTAGTGTTAAAAACGAGAATAGTCTTCAGAGAATCTGCTCAAATATAATTGGAGAAGAACAAAGAGATCTCAAGTTGTACTTCGATCAGCAGCTTGTGCGCAAAGTGACTTTCATCTTGGCCGATCCTTCCCATGCTATGTTTTCGGAATTTCAGTTGTTGCCTTCAGGACACCTTTTCAGTGTTCTAACAGCAACAGAAATAGAAAAAGAAATTCTTTTGTGTCAGTAGTCATTCAAATTCTAGATTCACAATAGCACTGACTATCCAGTTTCACATTTATCTGAATCACTTGCCTGATTGTTATTTGTCATGAGTGCAGTCTATATACATCTCTCTCTCTCTCTCTCTCTCTCTCTCTCTCTCTCTCTCTCTCTCTCTCTCTCTCTCTATATATATATATATATATATATGTGTGTGTGTGTGTGTGTGTGTGTGTGTGTGTGTGTGTGTGTGTGTGTGTGTGAGTGTATGTGTGGGTAAGGGGGTAGATGTGGGTGTGTATTTGTGTTCCTACCTTCATGCTATGGTACTTGTGTTTGCATTGTAATAACTTTTCAATTTCGTTTCCCTCTTCAGTCTCTGCTTATTTCGACTTTAGTAGTAGTAGTAGTAGTAGTAGTAGTAGTAGTAGTAGTAGTAGTAGTAGTAGTAGTAGTAGTAGTAGTGTGTGTGTGTGTGTGTGTGTGTGTGTGTGTGTGAGAGGAGAGAGAGAGAGAGAGAGAGAGAGAGAGAGAGAGAGAGAGAGAGAGAGAGAGAGAGAGAGAGAGAGAGAGAGAGAGAAGAGAGTGTGTGAGTGAGTGTGTGTGCTCGCGCGTATGCGTACACATGCGCATGGTCATGCAAATAAGTGTATGTCTTGTTCGTATATATATAAATTATCTATGTATTGATATTAAAGATAGCTTATGTCTTTCCAGTCAATGATCCTTACTACACTGTATGTTTACATTGGTGTGTGTGTGTGTGTGTGTGTGTGTGTGTTTTGTGTGTATGTGTGTTTTGTGTGTATGTGTGTTTTGTGTGTATGTGTTTTGTGTGTATGTGTGTGTTTTGTGTGTGTGTAGTGTGTGTGTGTGTGTTTTGTGTGTGAGTATGTGTGTGTGTTTGTTGTGTGTGTGTGTGTGTGTGTGTGTGTGTGTGTGTGTGTCAGTGTCATTTTTTTTTCATTTGAAGTTATCTTCGGACGTGTAAACAATTATGAAACATAGCTTTCATGTCTTTTTTTTTCCCCACCCGAAGATTACGCACGCTTCCCCATCAAATTATCTGCCTGTCAGTGTTGTAATTTGCCCATCATGGCATGAACAAACGATTTTTGACTTGACCTGACTTGACTTGACCTGTGCTGCGCGCACTCGCGAGCCAATATCACGCATTCGACACGCAGGAACCATACACACAATGTTTACCTAGGATCTGCATTGCCCCCTATTCCTCTCTCTCTCTCTCTCGTGGCGCCAACACAGGCGCGGCAACACAGGCTTACCCTACTACGCTGTAGGCCCAAACCAGCCGCTGCTTTGTGTCTGTCTGCAAGGCGGCAAGAAAGAAAGCATATTGGAGGAAACCCCAACGAGGCTAGGCTAATATTCTTCGTTTTCACGCAACACGCCAGCACAGATTTGGAAGGTAAGTCAGAGCATCTTATTCGAAACAAACATAAAAAAAAAACCCAACACAGTTGCGTATGTAAACAAAATATCCGTGACGTCAGGTTGTGTTCGATCGGCGTGTGAAGATAAAAATAGCCTGTGTGTAGCCTGCTGCATGCATACGCTGACGCACGCTAGGCTAGGCCTTGCAGCTGCATGCGTGCATGTGTGTGTGTGTGGTAGTAGCCTTGTGAGAGAAAGAGTGTGTGTGAGAGAGAGAGAGAGAGAGAGAGAGAAAGAAAGGGAAAGGGCGACAGTGAAAGGTTATATCTCGATTTAAAACTTGCGCATATGAGTGTAGAAAATAGTGATGATGGTAGTAACACGATCATGAAGAGGTTGTAGTGCTGACGCGTTTCGTGAACAGCTTCAGTCTCTCTCACGGGAAGTGAAAGCAAAATAACGGGTTTTCCATCATAGCGTTTCTTGCGGCCATTGTTAACGATGAAGACGATATAGAAAACCTCAGCTTTGACTAGACTACGTCAAACACCCCTCCGTCCCAATCCCCCACTAAAGAAATATTCTGAATTTTTGTTATGTGTGGCCATATCTTTTGTGAGGTGCAGTTTTTGTGTCTAATTTATGGCATGGTATAGTTTCTAGAACTGTCGAAATCTAGGCGGCATTTTGAGGAAGACCGTGTTGATGACAGTTCGTGGCTTCCACGTTAGTGTGTATTAGGCCTTTATATATATATAGCCACGGGCTCTGAAGCGAAAGCGGGGGGGAAGTTTCTCCGTTGCCGTGGCAAAAAAACGGTTGTACTGTGGACTTTATCGATCTAGTCGGTGTAAAGTGGGTGAGTGGTCTTTGTGTCTTGTGCTCTTGTCTGTGTATACATGTCTCAGTGGCTGCCCCAGTCTGTCTGGTCTCTCTGTTGATGCGTGTAACGCTTGGAAAAATCATCATCATTATTATTAATTTCTGTCTGTCTGTCTGATATCAGTCTCTTTGAGTCTGGTGTGGCATCTGCGTCTGCCTGTCTCTCACTCTATCTTTCTCTATCTATGTCTATCTCTTTCTCTCTCCTTTCCTCTGTGTATGTCTGTCTTTTTCTGTTTTTCTCTCTCTGTCTGGCATTATATGTCTGTCTCTTTCTCTCGGGTTTTTCTCTCTGTCTGGCTGGCTATATGTCTGTCTCTTTTCTCCTCTTGTTTGTACATGTCTGTCTTCTTTCTCTCCGTTTTTCTCTCTCTGTCTGGCTATAGGCCTATGTCTGTCTCTGGTGTTTTTCTCTCTGTTTGTATCATGTTGTCTGTTTCTTTCTCTCTGTTTTTCTCTCTCTGTTTGGCTATGTGTCTGTCTTTTCTCTCCAGTGTTTTTTCTCTTTTGTATCATGTATGTCTGTCTCTTTCTCTCTCGGTTTTTCTCTCTCTGGTTTGTTCATGTATGTCTGTCTGTCTCTCGTGTGTTTTTCTTTCTCGTTTTTCTGTATTTCTCTGACCTTCTGTCTCTCTGTTTTTCTCTTGTATCATTCATGCTGTCTCCACCCTCTGCTTGGTGTTTTTCCATATTTTGTTTCTCATCCTCCATTCACCCCCCCTCCCCTCCCCCCACCCAATCTCTCATTGATTTCTCCAACATGAAGTGGCGCAGCTTAGGATAATTCTGATAATTGATTTTTTTTTCTGATAGACTTACGTCTCTTCCTATCTCTGTCTCTCTCTGTCTCATGCATTCATTGTCTTCCACGCCTCTCTCTGTCTCTCATTCTTAATCTTCGTTTTTCTGTCACCTTCCCTGACTACTTCTGTCTCTCTGTTTTTCTGTCTCATGCTTTCAATGTGTCTCCCACGCCTCTCTGTGTGTGTCTCTCTCATATTTTGTTTCTCTATCTCCCCCCTCCCTCTCACTTGGGTTTCTTCAAGGAAGTTGACAGCAGTTAGGATAATTGCTGATTATTGATTTATTTTTTTATATGATAGACTGACGTCATGTGTACAGAAAGATATGCACGGTTGTGGACTAACTTTTCTTTTTTGTTGTTTTGTTTTGTTTTTTATCTGGCTATGAATTGATTGATCCATTCATTTACTCTCTTACTTTTCATGAGGACCTGGTGTAAATAAAGAAGTTTTACCCAGTTTAAGATCGAGTTTCTCTCTGTTCTGTCTGTGTCCTTCTCTAGCTCCCCCCCCCCCTTCTCTCTCTCTGTCTGTGTCCCTTACCCCCCCCCCCCCCCCCCCCCCTCTCTCTCTGTGCCTGTATTCCATCGTCTCTTTGTATCCCTGTCTCCCCCTCTCTGTTACAGTGTTAGTGTTACTCTCTTTCACTTTGTGTCTCGTGTTTGTATAATTTGTTCAATCTTTTGCTTTGTCTGTCTGTCTGAATCTCTCTTAGTATGTACAGAGATACTCTAAAGTCAAAGAGCAAGTTTGCTAATAAATAGGTTTCTAAGAAAGAGTATTCATGAACATGTGGAGAGGTGGAGGAGGAGGAGAAGGAGGAGGAAGAAGAAGAAGAAGAAGAAGAAGAAGAAGAAGAAGAAGAAGAAGAAGAGAGAACTCTGAACTGATTTATTGCTCTTCGGCCTTTGGTCACAATACAATTCAAAGGGAAGAAAGAAGAAAAAAAATGAAGAAAATTAAATCTAATTTCACGTAATCTTTTATAAGACCTTGCCATAATTATAAACCTTGGCATGTACCCAAAACTGTGCTCCTAAGAGAGAGAGAGCGAGAGAGAGAGAGAGAGAGAGAGAGAGAGAGAGAGAGAGAGAGAGACAGACAGACAGACAGAAGACAGAGACATAGAGAGATAGAGAGCTGAGTTCGGAGGAGCCTATAAATAATAAAAGCGGTTTTATGTGGACGATTCATGTTACTTCTGCAGTCCAATTTTAAACACACACACACACACACACACAACACACACACACACACCACACACACAACACACACACACACACACACACACACTCTCTCTCTCTCTCTCTCTCTCTCTCTCTCTCTCTCTCTCACACACACACATGAAGACTATACTTTTTGGCGGGGTAATGGGGATTAATTTTCGGCAGTTACCGATTATGATTTGAAACAGCAGGTAGACATCCTAGGCTGGAAATAAGCCTATCTTGAGGCTGGATTTAAAAGCGTCATAAGTATGTTTTTGGCGAAATAAGTATGTTTTTGGCGAAGGGAGAGGAGGAGGTCATTCCAGGTCGATGTACCAGAAATAGAGAAAGTGCAACGGCCAACAGTGAATTGCTTGAATCGAGGTGTTCGTAAGCACAGGGTGTCTGCAGCAGAGTGGAAGGAACGCAACGGAGTGTACAGATGGAGACATTCACAGAGGTAGGAGGGTGCTGTGTTGTAAGAAACATTTGTTAACAGTGGGTACGCACAAAATTCACAGACAGCTTAAACAAATTCGCAACGAATAAAGAGGGCACCAACAATGAGCTCATGAGAGGGACCGAGAACAGGGAAGAATGGAGAGCCATGATCGTCGATGTCTGCAGGACCAGACCGGGCACTTGAAGAAGAAGAAGAAGACTGTTATCTTGTGCAAGTTTTCATTACTAAAAAAAACCAAAAACAGAATTGGACTGCATACATCACCTTGCATTCACCCAGTTGTGCAACTTAACCATCACCCACCCTTATCTCCAAGTCTGTTGGTCGACTACCACATCTAATCCAGCTTGAACGACTCCGTATATGTATGCTTCTTATTTAAATACACATAGAGCAGGCACAGAGAGAGGGAGGGAGGGAGGGAGGGAGAGGAGAGGGAGAGAAAGGGAGTCCATCTGTGGTCATGGAACAGATTGCAGAAAGTGTTACAGGATAGTAAATGAACGTACCCGGGTGAAATTTCAGACAGTAGTAGAACGCAGAAAGCTCGATGTACCACCACCATCGTCACCACCACCACCACCACCACCACCGTCACCATCATCATCATCGTCACCACCACCACCACCATCATCGTCATCATCATCATCTCTTCTGCTGCAGTCTTCAACACAACCACCATCTGCACAACTGCCACCTTCACCACCACCTCTATCACAACACCCACCACTATCACCACCCCCACCTCCACTAGAAAGCAGATAGCAGTAGCAACGACAACTTGGGAGTCCTTTGTGGCATCCGGTGCGAGTCGAGTTACAGGAGAGTACTTTTATTCTATTTCTCTTCTCCGTGTATTGTATTGTATTGTGTTGGGTTCTATTGTGTTAAATTGTATCGTGTGCTTCTGTGTTAAATTGCATCCTGTGCTATTGTGTTGAACTGTACTGTGTTGTGTTGTGTTGTGTTGTGTTGAATTGTATCGTGTTCTAGTGTGTTGTGTTCTGTTAAATTGTATCGTGTTCTATTGTGTTGGGCTTTATTGTGTTGTGTTCTTTTGTGTTGAATTGTATCGTGTTCTATTGTGTTGAATTGTGTTGTGTTCTATTGTGTTGAATTGTATCGTGTTCTATTGTGTTGTGTTGAATTGTATCGTGTTCTATTGTTTAGAACTGTATTGTGTTGTGTTGAATTGTATTAAATTGTACTGTGTTCTATATTTGTGTTGTATTTATTGTAGGCCTACTGTTGTCTATTGCTTTAAATTGTATCGTGTGCTACTGTGTTGAACTGTGTTGTGTTTTTCTGTATTGCGTTCCATTGTAATGGTTTGTGTTGTGTTGTATTGTAAACCACTTTCAGTCACAGCAGATTTCTCTGCGTGAACTGCGGACTGCTCTCCCTGGGCAAAGCGCATCGCCACGAGAGCAGCGCCACCCAATTTTTCTTTTCCTATCCGTATGTAAGCATTTGTTTCCCTGACATAGTAGTTTTTCTATAGAATTTTGCTAGGGACAACTCAACTCTCTTATTGCCGTGAGTACTTCTACATGCGTGTAGTTTTTCTATAGAATTTTGCTAGGGACAACTCAACTTTCTTATTGCCGCGATTCCTTCTACATGCGCTGGATGTGTGTTTCTTACGGGGACATCGGTTGTCATTTTATTTGAAAGTCTAGCGCCCGGACCACCATTCATGGTTCAGTGGATGGGGGAAAATTTGGGGGCAAGCGGGGATCGAACTCGCACTTCTCTCTTTCTGGGTAGGTGCGTTACCTCTAGACCACCGACCGATTCCTTATCCCAGAGTTTACAATAGGAGGACATCATTTATCACACACGAAGGTTAAAGACGCTGTAGCCGAGTGGTTAAGACCGCTCGACTTCAATCCCATGGATCCATGAAGTTTTGAGTTCAAATCTCAGTGGCGTCTGGTGAATTAAAAGAGTGGGGGATTTTTACGGTCTCCGGGTCGACTTTCAAGTGCTGACCTGCCTGCCAGTACCCTCACCCCCTTCGTGTATATATATACGCATGCAGATGATCAAATATGCATGTTAAAGATCCCGTAATTTATGTCAGCGTTCGGTGGGTTACGGAAGCACGAACGTACCCAGCATACAACCCCGAAGTCGGAATGTGGCTACCTTCATGGTGGGCAAAATCGCATACGCAAAATATCACCATTGATGAACCTCAAAGGTCTAGCCAAGGAACACACAAAAAAGCAAAAACACCCCCCAAAAAAACAAAAGCAACAACAACAACACAACACACACAAAACCCCCCAACAAAAGCCACGATGGTAAAGCAAAAGCAGTCATAAGATTTTATTATTTGTATTTATGACAACCTCTTGTGTGGGTTGTTCAGGTAGCCTACATCTTTACAGCAGCTTGTTAAAGTCGTAAAATGTCTTTAAGATCTGTTTATTGTTCACCATGCTATCGTCGTCGCCATCCTAACCACCACCACCACCACCACCATATCATCATCATCATCATCATCATTGCCACCACTATCATCATCATCATCATCATCATCATCATCACCGCCACCACCGCCACCATCACCACCACCATGATAGAGATGTTTGTAATCAATTTCTTCCTGCTCCTCCTTCTCACCATCATCATCGTCGTGGTCATTGTCGTCGTTATCACTACTACTACTACCACCACCACCACCACGATGACGATAATAATGATGATAACGATGATGATGATGATTATCATCATCATCGTTATCATCCACACGGCTAGTGTAAGGTAATACCATCGGGGCTCTGGACACAGGCTGAAAACGAAGACTTCAGCCTTTTCCCAAAACAACACCAGTATCATCTATCTATCTATCTATCTATCTATCTATCTATCTATCTATCTATCTATCTATCTATCTATCTATCTATCTATTATATCATCGCTTTCAGCCCTTCCCCAAAACAACCCCAGTACCATCTATCTATCTATCTATCTATCTATTTATCTATCTATCTATCACATCATCGCTTTCAGCCTTTCCTCAAAACAACCCCATTATCATAATTATCAAACCATCGCTCCCAGCCACACCCTAAAGCCGCCTTCTGGAAAACGGAACAGCCAGTGACAATCATTGTCACAACTGTACTGTAGGATCCCTTAGGACGAAACAACACCGGGAGAGGGGGGGGGGGGGGGGGGGGGGGGGGGGGGGGGGGGGGGGGGGGGGGGGGGGGGGGGGGAAGCTGTGCAAGAGGACTCCAGTTGTCGCTGCATATTCCCCCAGCTTAACACCCTGGTGGGGGGTTCTCTCAGAATGTGCCCTCTGACGCACTCAGCATTCCTGGTAATCACTGAGATTGAAAGTTCACACTGAATGAGAAGTCTGCGTGTACGACTCTTTTCGAATACCTCAGCACTCCCGTGAGGACGCCGGGGGGCCTGTTAGTATAAATAGAATCCCCAACTTCGAGAAATTCTGTGCTAGGAATTCCTTCTTTTCTATCCCTGTCTCTGCCTTGTTGCCTTTCTTCCTGTCACCTGTTTTCTGCCTTCTTGGTCCAACCATTCTCCTGCCTTTTTTTCCCTTCTCCATGAAAGACTTAATTAAAAGATAACAATTCTCTCCCTTAAGGGATTTCGGATGCGCTGGGCATGACTTGTCAGGCGCTTATCGGCAGCGCCACACATTTTCGGTCATATGACAGACAACAAACAAATAAACGAACAAAGGAAACAAAACCCGTCCTAAAACCCAAACCTATTCAAAAACAAGGCAGAAAGAAAGTGGCAGGGAAAAAACTTCTTCTCTCGTTCGTTCTTACACTGTCAGATGTGTCTGGGAAAAATAATAGCAAGTCCTTTCCAGCTCCTCTCGTGGGCCGTACAGCTTGGTTTGCAGCGATATCTCCAGGTCGGTCACACAATCTTCCTCAGGTGGCTGTATAGCGTGCACCTTTGAAGGATGTGCTCGCCAGTCTGGTAAATGAAAGAGACCATTATTTTCTGTGACAGAATTTGATCAGGGGGCCGTGGGTATACTATTCAAAGTGACGAAAGAGCCTCTGGCATCCTCACAGGAGATAAGTTTGGCCTTCATTGTGCACTCGGTGTAAACAGTCCATTTGTGAACCGTTTCTCTGTCTCTCTGCTATTTATAAGTTCACACGACGTCAAACCGTATCTAAAGCTTGACATGGACAGACATTTGAAAAGAATCATGTCTAGGTTTAGACTTGGTGTAACTGACATAAATGTTCATAAATTTAGCTACATAGAACATGATGTTGATAATCCCAGGTTGCTATGCCCATTTTGTAAGCAAGCAGTGGAGGATGAAGTCCATTTTGTGTTGTGCTGTTCAAAATTAGATGTTGGGCAGAATTACATACCCGTAAAAAGTAGACAGTAGACAGCTTAGTTTATTTAGACTCTGGTTTACTCATGGCCTCTAGTCATCCAGATATTGTGCGCAGCCTCGCTTTATATTTGTGTAAAGCCTTTGGAATAAGAGATATCGTGGTGTCGTATTTTTATAACTGACTTTTGTTGTTGTTATTGTTGCTGTTGTTATACAATACCATTTATTTAGGTTGTTGCTGCTTTTCCCCTCCAATAATAATAATTAAAAAATAAAAGATAAATGGAAGTTATATAGCGCTATATCTTGCAAATACAAATCAGAGCGCTT
>CM054155.1:37844848-37942348 GCA_028751875.1 Rapana venosa | reverse complement strand
AAACTGCATACACACGAGGACTGGATGTAAAAAAAAAGCACATGAGTGCTTATTCCTTTATCCTCGAAATAAAAGAATAAGAATAATACGAATAAGAACACACAAATACACACACACACACACACACAAATACACACACACACTTCTCGACTGGTTTAAGATAGAATAAACAGCGGAAAGCCGAGGGACTCTACCTTGGTTTTACTGTAAAACGCAGGTGACATTTTCTTTTTCTGCATTCCTCCACTAGAACTTCAAGGTTACCTACCACTGGTGAGATTTTTGCAAAGACGACCTGTTTTGTCCACCATGAAGGTAACCATATTCCGACTTCGGGAAATAATGACTAAGCACGACACCAGTGTACCTGCCTTTTAAAATAATAATAATAATAATGATAATAATAATAATAATAGAGCGCTATATCTTGCAATTAACAAATCAGAGCGCTTCCATTCAATCCGCTCCTACGCATGCAACCAACAATGATTAACAATATTCTAAAAAATTCAAATGTACACACACACACGCGCACGCGCGCACACACACCCACACACAGGTTATACATTTCAGCAGGGTGATGGAATTTTGGCTTTTTAAGGCAGGGACAGATATGAGATGAAACAAGAGGGGAAAAATCTTAGGTTTGAAAATAGGCACGAATGGCCTACTCATCCAATAGGCACAACGGGGCTTTAACGTGTGGGCAAAAAATATTCTGTGTGTGTGTGTGTTTGTACGCGGGACTCATCCAAAGACTTTCGAGGGAGTGGAGTCAGTACTGATGTGAACTCCATGGGTAAAATCCCCTTCAACGGGCGCTTGGGTGATAGCTTGATCCCTGGATGTCAGATCACGAGCTCAACGCTCTACCCTCCAGGCTATCCTCCCCCCCCCCCCTTGCGTAATTATTCTGTGAAAAGCCACGCTCCATGCACAAACCTACAGGCAAAACGACACAGAGTCGGCTACATGATAGAGGGACAGACTGACAGAGACAGGCAGACGCACGCATAGACCCAATGCACCCAGATGAATATTTTCTTTTCCCCCCATTGGGTATGGATGTATGTAGGCTATATATATGTATGTATGTATGTATGTATGTATGTGTGTATGTATGTATGTATGTATGTATGTATGTATGTATGTATGTATGTATGTATGTATGCATGCATGTTTGTGTGCATGTATATATAATGTGTGTGTATGTATGTATATATTATATATGTGTTTACTCTATTCAATGTATGTATACGTGTATCTGTATATATTAGTGTGTGTGTGTGTGTGTGTGTGTTTGTGTGTGTTGTACTTGCTTGCTTGTTGTGCATGTGTGTTTGTGTGAGTGCATGCATGCGCGCGCGCGCGCGCGCGCGCGTGTGTGTGTGTGTGTGTGTGTGTGTGTGTGTGTGTGTGTGTGTGTGTGTGTGTGTGCGCGCGCGCATGCGTGTGCAGTACATACATAGAATTGATACATACATATTTACTCTATGTCTCAAATCTTCAGTTTTCCTTTTCCTAATCTGTAAGGAATTTACCTTGGTAATGGTATTTGGTATGGGAGGCACCCGTACCCTGTACCCTATAAGCCTGCCTCTTCTGGCAAGCAGAAGCCAGGTATCAACCTGACACAGATCTAAGGTGAGGTGAAGGAAACACCGGGGGTAATGGATACTGACTATCCCTCCCCCCATCCTCCTGTGGGAGGAGGAGTGAACTGGAAGAGCAAGCGTTGTTCAGGGTAAGGGAGGGTCTCATTTCTGACCTTTGAGAACAGATCCGTCAATGACAGGCGTACCATTTACAGAACAAGCATAGGTGCTTGAATTCAGTTCGTTTGTCATGGAAGCTAAGGGTAGACTGTGCCAGAGAACAGGTTTATTTCGTAGTAGAGAATGGAAGGAAGAAGGAAGGCATGGTATAGTCATTAACGTATCATGAATATGATGCATCAATGAAAAATCCAAACTTATTCTGCTCAATATCAGCTTGAAGTGACTTGACAGGGAGTATTAAAGAAATTTTACAACACCCCCACCCACCCACAAACGTTTTCCTTAACTGCTTAATTATAGGAGTGCTGGAGGGGTAGCTCAGAGTATTTGGTTTTTGGTAGGCAGTTTGTCCTTAGTAAGTTGACCCTCTCTGGGGTCTTGTCAGGCATTCCCACCCGGCAAGAAATGGCCTACTTTTCCGGAAGGTGGAACGGGGTTTTTAACGTGCAGGCTTTAGCAATCGGGACTTCGGTTTATAGTCTCATCCGAAGGACTTTCGAGGGAATGGAGTCGGTACTGATTTTATCTCTGAGGGAAAAAATATCCTTGAACCGGCACCTCGATGGCCCATCGGGGGCTGTCACATCAGGTGCCCAACACCTAACCACTAGGCTATCTTCCCCCACGCCAGGAAAATAATAATAATAATATATGGAATTTATATAGCCTGAATCTTGTAAAAAACAAACAAATCGAAGCGCTTAAAATAATTCCATACAAACAAAACAATGCCCATCAACAAAAAACAGTGACATTTCTGTCAACTATATAAACAAGTTTCTATTGGCACTGTACCAGAACACCCGAGAAAAAAACACACCACCAAGCGCCATGTTGGTATTATAAGGAGGAGTGACGTCACCTTCTCTCTGGTGACGTTGTAACCAGACGTGCTTGGATGGTAGGCTATGGACCTGACCCAGAACGATCAGGGCAAAAACCAAAATAATGTGTTTGCTGAAGCAGTACAAGAATGACAAGTGACCTTACTATACCCTCCTGGATAACACAGTACAAGATGACCCTGGGGGAGAAATAAACGCCTGGTAGTGGTGTCCTTAGGTGATTTTCTTGTCCCTAATTGGATTAAACAAGACGTTCAGCTGCGCAAATCTGAACGTAAGTATATATATACCATTTTCAAACTGCTAAGTACATCACTGTATATCAACCTAGATGAAAACACGAACCCACCTCCCCAAAAAACCCACTAGCAAACAACAACAACAAAACAAAACACCCCCCCCCCCCCCCCCCCCAACAAACAAAAACAAATAAAACGGAAAGAAAAAGATCTTCTTCTTCCTCGAACACTCGGGCAGTAACTACTGTCTGTCACATGAGCGAAAATCCGTTGCGCTGCCGTTAAGCGCCTGACAAATCAGGCCAAGCGCTTCCCACTTCAGCGTGGAAGATAATTACTATCTTATCAATCTTTCAGGAAAAAAGCTAGGAGAATAGACCAAGAGGGCAGAAAATAGACGAGAAGGATGTGACAAGAAGAAAAAGGAACAAGGCAGAAACAAAGAGGGGGATAGAAAAGAGGGAATTCCTAGCACAGAACTTCCAGAAGGTGTAGATACTATTTATACTGACAGGTACTAGGTCCCCGGCATTCCCACAGGGGTAAAAGATATTAGACAGATGAAAAGAAACAACAAAACAAAACATAACAAACTACTCAGACTAGACTGTAAACGTAAAACGAACACTGCCTGTCAGTATTGTAATTGCCCTTCATGGGATGATTAAAGTGTTTTTGACTTTGACTTTGACTCCCTTATCCAGAATAGTGCACAGCATTCCACAGAAAGTTTCCATAGACAGCTGCCAGACCCGGGGAAAAAGTTCTGATTTCCGTTGAGAGGTTGTTCACATTAGGACAACGGCCACATAGCGACACAGCAAATGTGACAGGGAGAAATATTGCTTTTGTTCACATACTGCACCAGGAAACTCCCCCCTGGCTTAAACCGCAGAATTTTATCAGGGAAGACAACAAGGGGGTGGCCAACTCATTTTTCTTCGTCATTGTGATTTCGTGTGTGTGTGTGTGTGTGTGTGTGTGTGTTTTGTGTGTGTGTGTGTGTGTGTGTGTGTGTTGTGTGTGTGTGTGTGTGTGTGTGTGTGTGTGTGTTGTGTGTGTCTTAGATGTCAGTTTGCGTTGATTTTAGTACCAGTTTATAATTTTTGTCACGTCATCTACCTGTAATTCATTCTGTTTTTAGTACTGTTTTATTTACGGACGCCATTGCTTGTTCACAACTGTTGTTCATATCTATTGCATAAGAAGCCGAGTCAACGCTCATAAAGACAAGCGCACACATAGAGAGTGGCAGGATGGTTAAGACGTTTGCCTGCCAACAAGTAAACCATGAGGTTGTGGGTTCGATTCCCAGCCTCGCCCTTTCTTCCCAGTTTGACAAAAAAAATCGAACTGAATGTCAAAGTCCTTCGGATGAGACTATAAACCGAGGCCCGTGTTCGAACGCATGCAGAACATCTTGCGCACACGTTAAATCCTGTTCCGCTTTTCGAAAGAGTAGGCCATTGTGTGCCGGTAGGAACAGATGACAAAATTTACAAAACCGCATACACATGGGGACTGGATGTAAAAAGCACACGAGTGCTTATTCCATTATCCTCGATATAAAAGAATAAATAAATAGATAAATAAATAGGGAAATATTTGCAGACCATGTGTGGAACTTGAATGCACGTATATGCTGTGTGTGTTGTGTGCGTGTGTGTGTGTGTGTATGTGTGGGCGCGTGTGTGTGTGTGTGTGTGTGTGTGTGTGTGTGTGTGTGTGTGTGTGTGTGTGTGTAAACGTGCGTACATGCACTTGCGAACTCGATGTGAATCTAAATCGCCTATTATCCATTCTTCTTACGTACAAGGAATTGATCTTGGTGCTTTTTGTGGGAGGCCAGTCTTGCTCAGCTGTCAATCAGGCGCACTTGGCAAGTTTGACAAACTGAATGAAGGCCACACCTCAGCTTTAGCCTCAGGAGAGAAAAAACAACAACAACTCTGCTCATTTTCAAACATTTGATAAGGTATGAAAAAATGGACTGTGGGTTTGTTTTTTTCTTTGGGATTGAGGAAACAAGACAGATGCCAGGTTGAGAATGTTGGAAATGATCATCTTCTTAGGAGAGAGAGAGAGAGGAGAGAGAGAGAGAGAGAGAGAGAGAGAGAGAGAGAGAGAGAGAGAGAGAGAGGGAGGAGGGAGGGAGGAGAGGAGAGAGAGAGAGAGAGGGAGGGGAGAGAGAGAGAGGAGAGAGGGGGAGGAGGAGAGAGAGAGAGAGAGAGAGAGAGAGAGAGAGAGAGGAGGTGGTGTGTGTGTGTGTGTGTGTGTGTGTGTGTGTGTGTGTGTGTGTGTGTGTGTGTGTGTTTGTCCGTGCATAAAAAAAATTCAGCGCCACAGAATGTGTGCAAATTCATTAAGGTAGTCGGGAGTCTTGTGTTAGTCTTTCTCTGCCAGATTTATGCCGAAGCAGTGCTGTATGTTTTCCAGTGTGTTAGAAAAAAATAGCGGAAGAAAGCAGGGAGCTTGATAAAAGTGGAGTGCGGCCTTATGGAGAAGGAACGGGTATCGGTAATAGAGACTGACTGCCTTGTCTCCTGTTCTTCTAGTACCCGGTGTAGGGTGTGGGAAACCTTCCACTCAAGGCATCAAGTTCATTGCGGCATAGGTGCTTGAAGTCTGTCACTGAATATATTAATTTAAAAAACAAAAACATATCAGGTCGGTGTTTCGTGTTTAAAGACGTTGAATTCAAAGAGGTGTTTTATAAAAAAGAAAAATCTGTAAAATTATCATTTGATAACTGGCATTGAAATGTGTTACTGAAGATGTCAAATTTCTGAAAAAAAATGGTGTTTATTGTTTGTTTAGATCTATCTATCTCTATCTATCTACTCACATGTATATATACAAACATACACACATAATTTTATCTATCTATCTATCTATCTTATCTATCTACTCACATGTATATATACAAACATACACACATACTTTTATCTATCTATCTATCTATTATCTATCTATAAAACGTACAGAACAAGAGTGTAATGATTGATATAAAAAAAAAATCATTTAAAAGTTAATACATATCATTGCACATAACGTTATGGTTTTCGTAATAAGACAGTTAAAAATCATAGCAGACTAAGAGAGAAGAGAGACGAGAGAGATGAGAGATAAGAGAGACATGAGAGAGAGAGTGAGAGATGGGAAAGAGAGAAAGAGAGAAGAGAGGGACGAGATAGAGAGAGGGAGGGAGGGAAGAGGAGAGAGAGAGAGGGAGGGTGGGAGAGTAGGAGAGAGAGAGTGAGGGAGAGAGAGAGGGAGGAGGAGAGAGAGAGGGAGAGACAGACAGAGAGAGAGAGAGAGAGAGGGGGAGAGAGACACAGAGAGAGAGAGGGGGGGAGAGAAGAGAAGAGAGGAGAGAGAGAGAGAGAGAGAGAGGAGAGAGAGAGAGAGAGATAGAGTGTGTATCTGTGTGGTGCGCGCGGGTGTTTGGCTGTTGTAAAGGGGGGCAGGCTCAACAGAGAGAAGGACTCCTCCTAGAGTCTGCAATCTTCCTGTGGAAACTTGCACCTTCTCCTTTCCTTCCTTCACCAGGTGGGCTGCCAATGCACAGCCAGCAAATCAAAAGACAAAGGGATTCCAAACCTGACAATGGCTATTGCTTTTGTGAGTGTGCCAATCCGGTAAAACAAACAGGTTGTCCCCGGGGAAAGTTAGGGAGAACACGTTTTACGTTCCCAATCTCTGGACTTGAGTTTTTAATCTGTGTAATTTCTTTTTTATTAGCCCTATTATTTTTGGTCGTTTTAAAAAAAAAAAGTATGTTGATTAAAAAAAAACAAAGCTACCGCTTTATTAAGCAGATTAAAAAATAGTTTTCTGTTACTTTTGGATCAGATTCGGCGCTGTTAAACACCGTATTAGCGACAGCCCACCCACCCACACACACACACAAGCTGTGCCAACATTTTCATGGCACCAACACAAAGGCCCCCCCCAAAACAAAAAACCAAAAAAAAAACGCACACAAAAAAAACAAAACACCACACACCAAACAAACAAAAACCAACAACAAAGAAAACCCAACAAAACAAACCAACCAATCCAACAACAACAAAACCCAACACGAAACAACAACAACAACAAATAAACAATGCACAGATCCCCCTAAAAAAAAATCAAATAAACCCCCAAACAAGCAACCAAACAAAAACACCCCCCCCCCCCCCCCCTTCCCCGAAACAAACCAAATAACACACGCTAACATGACAGTTGCGTTTTTGCCTTATGACGACTTGTTGCTATGATACTGGTCTCCTACAATGACCCAGGGGGGAGGGGGGAAAACCCCCCCAACAAAACCAAAAGCAGTGGCCATGATGGCGTGACGACAATAAAGAAATGACGCCACTCTGTAGTGACGTCATTTGTGTGAGAGGGAGGTGTGACACTGACATGACATGACATGACCAAGAGTGACTGGGACACAAAAGGAAAAGTGGCCGCGCGGTAGTGGTATGCTAATGAGAGTGACGTTATGACATCGTTATTGTATGGTGTTGATACTGGGGTGTTCACCTCACATGTTGATGGCACTATCCTTATTGCTAACACTTCCTTAATACATCTTTATTTTATTCTT
This sequence comes from Rapana venosa, assembly GCA_028751875.1. NCBI lineage: Eukaryota > Metazoa > Mollusca > Gastropoda > Neogastropoda > Muricidae > Rapana > Rapana venosa. The sequence goes on along the minus strand of CM054155.1, from coordinate 37,934,889 downwards.
TTATTTGGAGGATAATGGAATAAGCAATCATGTGCTTAAAATTTTTTTTTTAAAACATTCATTCCCCTATGTTGCATACAGGTGAAATTTGTCATCCTTTTCCACCAGCACACAATGACCTACTCTTCCGAAAACGGGTTTTTAACGTGTGCGCAAGATGTTCCTCGTGCGTTCGCACTCGGGACCTCGGTTTATAAGTCTCAACTGAAAGACTGTGCCCCATCTGTTGTGTCGTTAACTGGCTTTCTTGTCGCTAACTGGATTAAGGTGTTGAATTGCGCGAACCTGGTCCTAACATAACTGGACATTAGTTTCAAACTGCTTACCACATCGTATATCATCAACACACATGAAAACACGACCCAAAATAATGGCCATAAAAAGATATTACCAACAACAAGCCCCCCCAAAAAAAACAACCACCCCCAAAAAACAACAACAAACAAACAAACAACAACACACCAAAACAACAACAAAAAACCAAGCAAAACCCCCCACAAAACAACAACAAACCCCACTTAGTCGAGACTGGGAATATAAAAACAGTACACTGCCTTGGGGGACGGGATAGCTCAGTGGTCGGAGCACTCGCTTTCCCCCAGCCAAGTTAAGCAGCGTCGAGCGTGGTTACCAGTTGGATGGGTGACCGTTTGCGCGCCTTGGCTTCAGTACAGTTCCCCCAGTTCACCCAGCTGTAAATGGGTACCTGCCCTCTTTAGGGTCAGGGAAGGTAAAGCAGCGAGGGAGAGGAGATGGGCGCCGCCCTCAATATGCTGGCCCCTAGAGAAGTGAGGTCTCTGACGCCTCGCTCCCCTACGACCTTATAGGTTATGGGATTCCTTTACACTGCCTTACTTTCCGCAGGGAAAAAAAAGTTGTTGTTTTACTCGATTTGCAAGCTCACGAAAATAATAGGAACTGTCAACTTTTGGAATCGTTTGTCTTGTTGTTTGCAGTCTGTGAATTGGCAGCCCACTTGATGAAGGAAATGAGGGGTTTTTGTTGTTTTTTCTCCAGACAGGAGAAAAAGTTCTTAGCTCAATTCTGCATTTTAGGACAAAGACCATTTTAGGACAAAAACCATTTTATGACACAGTCGTTTCTAAGGCCTTCTGTCTTCAATCTTTCTGTAGATTGCATCCTTTGGCAAAGCACTAGATGACGTGGGAGGGGGGAAAAAACCAGTGAGTGGGAGAAAGGATGTTTAGCATTACCTGCTGGCTGGGCCCCCAGCACAAAGCAACTCTTTCAGGGGAACTGCAAGCAAGTGACCTACTAACGTGTGTGTGCGTGTGTGTGTGTGTGTGTGTGTGTGTGTGTGTGTGTTGTGTGTTGAGTGTGTGTGTGTGCGTGCATGTGTGTGTGTGAAGTAAGTAAGTAAGTCTTCAATTTTAACGTCTTTTTACTTTAAGTGATACCAGACAGCCCTAAAATAGGAGACTGAATGAAAGAGATGGATAGATAGATAGATAGATCTACTCTGTGTGTTGCGTACGATTGTGTGTGTGTGTGTGTGTGTGTGTGTGTGTGTGTGTGTGTGTGTGTGTGGTGTGTGTGTGTGTGTGTGTGATAAAGAGTAATAACAAGGGAAATACGCAAGTAGTATTCTTAACATAAACAGATGAAGAACAACATTTTAAAAACAATAGAAAAAGAAGTACGTGCGTGTGTGTGCCTGTGTGTGTGTGTGTGTGTGTATGCCTGTGTGTGTGGTGTGTGTGTATGCGTGCCTCTGTGTGTGTGTGTGTGTGTGTGTGTGTGTGTGTGTGTGTGTGTGTGTGTGTGTGAGATATCTTCAGTTTAACGTCTGTTCACATTTAGTGATTTTAGACGGCGCGCGCGTGTGTGTGTCAAAGTCAAAGTTTTATTTTCAGTGTGTGTGCACACGTGCGTGTGTGAGTGTGTGTATGTATGTATACGTGCGTGCGTGCATGTGTGTGCATATATGAGTGTGTGTATATGTGCGTGCGTGCGTGAGTGTGATGCGTGTGTGGGTGCGTGCGTGCGTGTTTTGTTTTATTTTATTCTTTTATTTCGAGGATAATGGAATAAGCACTCATGTGCTTTTTTTCATCCTGTCCTCTCGTGTGTGTGTGTGTGTGTGTGTGTGTGTGTGTGTGTGGTGTGTGTGTGTGTTTGTGTGTGTGTGTGTGTGTGCGCGCGCGCGCACGTGTGTGTGTGTGTGTGTGTGTGTGTGTGTGCGTGCGCGCGCGCGCGTGCGTACGAGATATCATATTTGACGTTATCTTGGAATGTTTAAACCAAAATATGAAATGTAGATTTCTTGTGTCCTTTTCGAGAGGATTGTGATTCGATTCAATGTGCCTGTCAGTATTGTAATTGCCCTTCATTGGATGATTACAGTGTTTTTTAACCTGACTGGAATTTGTACGTCATACTTATTTTGCCCACATCAAAGAACATGGGAGGTCTAGTCCAAGGAATAAAAATAAAAACACAACAGAAGACCCTTTATTTTTAAAAAAACATTAATTTAGTTGTTGTCATTTATTTTCTTATATATATATAGGTGTTTGTTAGTCGGTGTTGTTTATAGTATTTTTTTTTTGGCATGCTTTCCCTGCTTCTCTCTCTTATGGTTGTGTTTTATCGTTGTGTTTTGTGGTGGTGGTGTTGGTGCTTGTTCACACTTGTTTGTAAAATCTTTTAGTCGTTGACGTGTTGTTTTAACCTACTCACCCTCATGAATACAAGCAGATGACGGAAGGGGATATCCACAAAATTAATTCGCCCTCTCTCTGTGTCTCTCTCACACACACGCATAAACACGCGCGCGCGCGCGCACACACACACACGCACCTAATAGTGTTAGAGATCTGAGCAGTGCACTTAATTTGAGCACACGTATCTTGGTATTCCGTAAACACTTTGTGGAGACAGAGAAATGGTCCTTTGTATGGATCTGCATTTGGCTGGCTGACTGATTCATTGATTATCAAAGCAAGTGATTGAAAAACTCAGTAACTAACCAACCAAGTAACAAACAAACAAGATCATAAATGAATCAATCAAACAACCAATCACTCAATCAAGCAGCATACCAAGCAATCAACCAAGCAACCCTCCATTCATCCAATCAATCAACCATTAATTTTTTCTGTTTGGTCGCAGGAGAAGCGCGCGTGCTTCCTCATTCCAAACGCCTGCACAGCCATGGGAGACAAACTGGCGCAGAGAGTGACGTCACAGATGACGCCATATCCGGCAATGGGCGGGGAATGTCACACGCTGGGAGGTTGGGAGGACACCTCCCACACCACACTCCCTCTGCACCACCACCCTTCTACCCACCCCACCTCCAACGGCTGGCTGCCCCCTAATGGATTCTCGGTTTCTGCGGGGTCACCCGACAGAGTAGACCCAACATCTCCGTGTGAAGAAGAAGGCCTCCTCCAACACGTAAGTGGCGAAAGCGTCTCCGAGCCTGCTAGTGAGAAGGAAACCGCCCGCACAAAGTCGCCGAATGTGGCTGCGTCCTTGTGCACCCTCCCGCCGAGTGTTCTCCTTCAGAAAAAGCGCGCGGAGGAAGCAGACTGTGCCCGGGGGAGGACTGTGAGCAGCAGCGTCAACGACAGGCTGAAGGGGACGGCCCGCTCCGCACCGATAAACGCAGCCTGCTCCACTGTCCCACTGTCACCACGCAGGTCAGTGATGCTCCAGACTGTAATCCCGGTGAGCAGCGCGTTCAGAACCTGCAGAAACAGACCTACCTCCCTCACACGCTGCTTCGGAACGGGCACGTGCAACGCCATGAACCATCTACCCCAAGTGCCATCGCAGAGTCGAGGGAGAAGACAACAGAAACAACGGCTGAATCCCATACACCCCAAGAGAAGGTCTGTCCGGAGCGTGTACCTTACGTGAAAGTGCCTGTGGAAACGGAGCAGAACGCTTCGGAGAGCATGGACGTCGACCTGAAGCATATAGAAATCCGCAGCAGCGCGAGCCAAGGCGATGACAATCAGAGCACTAGCCTGGAACGAGACAATCTCGACACAATCTGCCACAAAGATCATCCGAATCAGAAGTCCAGGATCCCGGAAGACAATCCACATGACAATCCTGCCTGCAAAAAAGACAATCCACACAACGAAGATGATCAAGAAGACGAAGAGGACCAAGAAGTAGAAGAAGACGAAGAAGAGGAGGAAGAAGAAGAGGAGGAGGAGGAGGACGAGGACCTGGGGGAGAAGGAAGGCACGGAGGAGGTAGAGCAGGTCTACACAGCGCCTGACGTGGATCAGGGCTGGGCCTGGGTGGTTCTGGTGTCGGCTTTTCTGGGGATGACCATCTTCGGCACCTTCACCTTCTCCATCGGCATCTTCCAGGCCGAGATCCTGCAGGTGATGGAACCCGACATCCAGAAAACCTCCTGGGTGGGCGCCACTCACATCAGCACTCTCTGCATGACGGGTCAGTGCTTGCAAGACTTGTGTGAAGGCGAGATGTGTGTGTGTGTGTGTGTGTGTGTGTGTGTGTGTGTGTGTGTGTGTGTGTGTGTGTGTGTGTGGTGTAAGAAGGTTTCAGTGGGGGAGAGTGTGTGTGAACTGAACCTGTGTGTTTGAAGTCGTATGTGTGAAGATATAGTGTGAAGTTGTTGTTTTTGTGTGTGTGTGTGTGTGTGTGTGTGTGTGTGTGTGTGTGTGTGAGAGAGAGCGAGAGCGAGAGAGAGAGAGAGAGAGAGGGTTTAGGTGGGAGTTTGTGTGAACTGGACCTTTGTTTGAAGTCGTATGTGTGAAGTTATAGTGTGAAGTTGTTATTTTGTGAGTGTGTGTGTGTGTGTGTGTGTGTGTGTGTGTGTGTGTGTGTGTGTGAAGGTTTAGGTGGGAGTTTGTGTGAACTGGACCTTTGTTTGAAGTCGTATGTGTGAAGTTATAGTGTGAAGTTGTTGTTGTTATTTTGTGAGTGTGTGTGTGTGTGTGAAGGTTTAGGTGGGAGTTTGTGTGAACTGAACCTGTGTTTGAAGTCGTATGTGTGAAGTTATAGTGTGAAGTTGTTGTATTGTGTGTGTGTGTGTGTGTGTGTGTGTGTGTGTGTGTGTGTGAGTGAAGGTTTAGGTGGGAGTTTGTGTGAACTAAACCTGTGTTTGAAGTCGTATGTGTGAAGTTGTAGTGCGTATGTGCGTGCGTGAGTGTGTGTGTGTGTTGTCTTCGATTTTACGTCTGTTCACTCTCAGTGATATTAGACGAGAAAAAAAAATATATATATATATATACAAGGGGTGTATGAGAATTGAGGTGGTGGTGGAGGCCCTACTGAAAAATGCGAGGGGGGAAAAGTAGTCTAATCATGAAAAGAAACCGCACAAAGCAAGATACAATTAAAAAAAATTAAAAAAAATAAATAAATAAATTAAAAAAAACCAACCAAACAAACAAACATAAAAAGTGATTAACGTTAATGAAACTATAACAAATGTCCTATAGGACTATGCCAGAGACCTTTTGCAATATCAAATGCCAAATTCAAATTATTGAATATGCTTCTAAGGGAGTTTTCAGAAAATTGGGGTAAAAAAGCTTTTGTATTCTTACATTCAAATATTATATGAGTATTAGAAATATTCTCACCACACATACATTTACTGTGTCTACTGAATTTGGTTACGAATGCATTAAGTTTTATTCTATAAAACAAACTATTCACTCTTCTTGCTGTTGAGATATTTGAGCAAGCCTTAGAATGGCTCACGACACTTGCTTTATCAGCTTTGATGACAGATCTGTTTAGAAATCTCTCTTTTAGGTGATACGTTTCTGTGACCTTTTTCCATGATGTTTGTTCTAATAAGTGGTAGCCCTCTTGTAATGATAAAGGCACGTGCAATGTTGCTGATTTCCGTTCATGCTTTGCACCTCTTTTAGCAGCTCTATCAGCCCACTCATTTGGAAAGAATCCACTGTGTGAAGGCACCCAACAGAAAGTGACATTTGTGCCCTTTAAGGTTAAAAGGTGTATGACATGATTAATCTCTAATGCAATGTTTGAAGTTTTCTTGTACCACAAGGATTTTAAAGCATACAATACCGACTTAGAATCAACACAAATAAGGATTTGAAATATACACAAAGGCAAATCAAGAACATAATTTAGAGCCATTAAGACTGCTACTAATTCCGCCGTAAAAATCGAATGATGTTTACCAACATAGAATGATTTTTCAATTTTTAAAGATGGTATAACAAAAGCTGAACCTGTTTCTTGATTATCCAGACGTGATCCATCTGTATAAATTTGTAAATGATGAAAATACTTATGATGGATGTGGGATCGAACATCAGAAACCATAATGTTCAGATTTTCATTCTTTTTTACATTAGTTACCTCTATATCGAAGTGTGCTCTGTTCATCTCCCACGATGGGTAAGGTAATATTGCCTCTCGTTTGTCCATTCTGTGTGTGTGTGTGAGTGTGCGTGCGTGTGTGTGAGTGTGCGTGCGTGCATGTGTGAGTGTGTGTGCGTGCTCGAGTGTGCGAGCGAGAGAGAGAGAGAGAGAGAGAGAGAGAGAGAGAGAGAGAGAGAGAGTGAATTCGTAGTATATGATTGTGATACGTACAGTTTGTGTGTATGGAACCGTAACATATATATGGAATGTACGTTTTTGTCTGAAGTCATCTCCTCTTCCCTTCTCGGACGCTACAGCCAAGTGGTTAAGATCGTTCCACTTCAATCATGTAGATTGATGAAGTTATGGGTTCGAATCTCGGAAGAACCGTCTAGTGAACTATGGGTGGGCATGGGGATTTCTACGATCTCCCAGGCCAAATTAAAGTGCAGACCTGCCAGTGCCGTGATTGGTTGAGCGCCAAAGGATACTGTTTCCGCAAAAAGCTTCCTTGCTTTGTTTTGCAGTATTTGTTCTTGTCGTTGTCGTTCTTCTTCTTACTTCTATCCCACTGTCCCCTTACTTCGACAGTTCCCCAAGGAACAGTTTTAAAGGGAGGGGGCGTTGGATTTTGTTACATGGCCACATTTACGTAGCCAGGTTTCTGTTCATATTTGAAATCAGCAGATTGTTTTGAATATAACTTTCTTGTTTGAATATCACTTTCAGTCATGGCAGATTTCTCTGCCTAAAAAACAACCAGGCGGCTTTTCCTGGATAGAGTGGAATGTGTAACACACACACACACACACACAAGCACACACACACACAGAGTTCCTTCAAGTCAAAAGCAGATATTAATTTGTTACAAGGTCAGGGTTTTTCCGGCCAGAAGTTGCTCTGTTGTTACGAATGAAATGTTGGATACCATGAGACTGACCCCCATGACCGACAGGACATTGTGCTCTTTGCACACTGTCCCTGACCTGACTTGGACTACTGAATTAAAAGTCGATAGTTGTTATCAGGGTTTATTTTTGATCTAGTGGGATGTTTTTACACTGCTGGGTTAGGGAATTAAAAGTTGATAGTTCATTTTATCAGGGTTTATTTTTGATCTGACCGGGTGTTTTTACACTGCTGGGTTACTGAATTAAAAGTTGATAATTTATGTTATCAGGGTTTATTTTTGATCTAAGGGTTGTTTTTACACGCTGGGTTAGGGAATTAAAAGTTGATAGTTCATGTTGTTATCAGGGTTTACTTTTTATCTCAGGGATTGTTTTTACACTGCTATAGTACTACAGATGGCAACACTGCTGGCCTTAAGTTAAATGCCAAAATGACAAAAGTGATACACATTAATGGTACAGTTACCCCTCATAATCAATAGAACATATCTGGAATAAGTTTTCAAAAAAAATCAAATATTATATAGGCTCTGTAAAAGAGAAAAAGGGCTCCTTTCTACAAGATTTCAAAGATAGAATCGGTATAGCCAAGAAAAAGACAAATCAGTTAAACAACATTTGGAAAGACAGAGGCATACCTAAATATCTCAAACTTAGAACTATCAAAACACTAATATCGACTGTATTGCTGTAAAGGTCAGAAACCTGGACACTCCTAAAACAGGAAAGAGACAATATGAATGCAGCCGAAATGTGGTTTTACAGACGACTTCTTAAGAGTTAAATGGTGAGACAGAGGAATAAATTAAAAGCATTCTTGGTGAACTCTTAGTGAGAGAGAACTCTGAACTCTGAACATTTTTAATTGTACTTCGGCCTTGGGCCACAATAGAAGGTGAGAGAGAGAGAGAGAGAGAGAGAGAGAGAGAGAGAGAGAGTAGGCAATTATGCAAAACACATGGCAAGAGAGAGAGAGAGAGAGAGAGAGAGAGAGAGAGAGAGAGAGAGAGAGAGAGAGAGAGAGAGAGAGAGAGAGAGAGAGAGAGAGCACCGAGCCGAGCCGAGCCGAGTTGTACCGAGCTGACCCGAATTGAACCGAACCACTTCACACCAGAAACACGAATTTTTCTATCTGACAAGAGCAGGTTTCGTTGGCTCTGTTTGTAACAGTTAGGTCATCAGTATCCCGATGGCTGCAGTAATTCATGACCCCTCCACACAACAGATAACGGATACCATTCGTTATTAACCGACTTGGTATTGAATAATGTGCAGGCTTGTAGTTGTCATTATGATAACACCTTTTCTGCAGTTCTTGGCCTAGCTCTGTTAGCTGTGAAATGCGTGTGTCGGCAGAGATTGTTGACATTATCATGGGGCTGGTGTGTGTGTGTGTGTGTGTGTGGGGTGGGGGGGGGGGGGGGGGGGGGGGGGGGGGGAGGGGGGGGGGGGGGGTCCATGTGGTACTTGGTGGAGAAATGGGACAGTTATTTTGAGCATAAGTGGTGTGAAAAAAACAGCATTTGTTGATATGGTGTTTAAAAAAATCAAACAGAACCCCCCCTTCCTCTCCAAGAATAATGCCCCCACTCCCGGAGAAAAAACAAACAAAACTATAAAAACCCAATAAAATTCCCACAAACAAAAACAGAACAAAAAATACCCAACAACCAACCCCCCCCCCCACCCCCAAGAAAAAAACAACAACCCCCAAAACCCCACCCCAAACAAATCAACCAAACCCTCTCCCCCACCAAAAAAAATCCACCAATAAAAACCCTACCCAAAAGAAAACAACAACAAAAAGCCACACAAAAAACAAAATAACAACAACAACAGCAAAAGAAAAAAAACACCTGCTTATACGAGTGATGGTACCTGATGGTGAATACAAGAAAAAACCACAAAATACGAAGAAAAAGACAACATCGATAAAAGAGAGGAAGAACAGAGGAGGAGGAGGAGTAAGAAAAAATAGAAGGGGAAGGGAGAGGAGGAGGAGTGGAAGAAGATTTCATTACGTGTAGTTAAAGCCCCACCGATCACCAATGTAAAAAAGCACATGAGTGCTTATTCCATTATCCTCGATATAAAATTATAAATAAATAAATAAATGCCATACTAGGGCTGTCACCTTATTCAATTTCAGCAACATTAATAACAGTCACCTCAAGTTCAACATCAACATCATCCAGTCCCTTTTAACATCCAACATCGCACCGTTAATCTGAAGAGAAAAAACCCCAACCTAACTAACCCAACAAATGACAAAGTGTATTAGTCATTTTATTCTTTAAGGCCAATAAAACCAGGCTGTGCTGAGGACGCCAGCCATTTTGCTTAATGCAGGACAACAGATGCGCATAAAATAACAAGAGCAGGTTTGCTTAGCTATAATGAAATAGAATAAAAAGGATAATGAAAATGTTAATGTACATACATAATACAAAAGATAAATGCCATAGGGGGTAAATAACACTGTAGAATGGACATCTTGTAATGGTTTGGTATTGTTTTGTATACCACTTTACGCCACGGCAGATTTACCCAGTCCCCGTGTGTATGCAGTTTTGTAAATCGTCATGTTTCCACCAGTACTCACAGTACTCAATGGCCTCTTTCGAAAAGCAGAACAGGTTTTATCGTGCTGTATCGCAAGGTATAACAATGGAGAGAAAGAGTGGGGGGGGGGGGGGGGGGGGGGGGTTGTGTGTTCAAATCCGGGACTTTTCTGTCTTTTGTCCATTCTTATGTCAATGCCCTAGCCAACCATACAGGTCTTTGAAACTTCCTCACTCCCACTTGGCTCATTTTGGCAACGTAGCATGTCTAGCTTAGGTTACACTCCCGTGTTAACTTGCAGGGTCATGTAGTGTCTTTTGTAGAGTACGTTTCAGAAAAATGTTTGCTGGTTTTTACAGATTTTTATTTTAAAGTATGAAAAAATGCACCGTCCATAATATATATATTAACACCAGGTAGGGATGTGAAAGTGGGAAATGATAATCAAATGAGGATTACTTGTGTTCCTAGTGTTGACTCCGCGCATGCACATTGTGGTGAGGCAGCTAGGAGACCTCAAAGGACTGGGGGAGGTGGGGGGGATACAGTGTTTGTTGAAAATTGAATTTTAAAAAAGTTCAAACCTACCAAACTTGTCCTGAGTTTTCAGACAGGGGCTAGTCTCTCACAAAAAGTGGTTTTTATTTCTGTGGATGCATTGGTACGTGTAATACAAATGCAAGAGTTATATATATATATATATATATATATATATATATATATATATATATATATATATATATATATATATATCCTTCGGATGAGGCTATAAACCGAGGGCCCGTGTGCGAACGCATGCAGAACATCTTGCGCACACGTTAAATCCTGTTCCGCTTTTCGAAAGAGTAGGCCATTGTGTGCCGGTGGGAACAGATGACAAAATTTACAAAACCGCATATACACGGGGACTGGATGTTAAAAAAAGCACATGAGTGCTTATTCCATTATTCTCGATATAAAAACAAACAAACTGAGCGCTTTGATTTGTTGCTTTACAAGATTCGGCGCTATATAAATTCCATACATGATTATTATTATAATATATATATATATATATATATATATATATATATATATATATATATATATATATATATGAAAAGACAAGGAAAAGTGCCAGAATCTAACCGTAGTGTGTAACCTTATTGTGCACGTAGTACAATTTGCTGCTCCCCGGGGGGGAGAAACTGAAACAGATGGTCTGCTTCCTCCCACAGGTCCGTTTGCCGGGCTGATCAAAAATAGACTGGGGAGCCGGAAAACTGTGCTGATGTCGTCGCTCATCATCTGTTTCGGTATGGTGGCCGCCTCCATGTCTGTCAACGTCACGCAGCTCATTCTGACGTATGGCGTCATCACAGGTACTTGACGTCATTCTGTATACCTCATCTTTGACATGTCGCTGTCGTACGTAGTCGCCCGTGCTTCCTTTCCGCTTATTGTCTTTATGCGTATGTGTGTCAGTGTGTGTGTGTGTGTTTTGTGTGTGTGTGTGTGTGTGTGTGTGTGTGTGTGTGTGTGTGTGTGTGTGTGTGTGAGAGTGAGTATTCGTGTTTGTCTCTGTCTCACACGCACGCACACACACACTGGCTCTGTGTGTGTGTCTCTTGTCTCATTCATTCTATCTCTTATACTTTCTATCTCTGTGTTTGTCTTTCTGACTATCTGTCTCAGTGTCTTGTCTCGGTCTGTTTCTCTCCGCCCCATCCCATTAAAGACAAGCGTACACATATTCAAAATTTATGACATGATGGATGATTTAATAAAAATTTTTTTTAAATGCGTGTTGTCATCTTATCTAGAGTTGTTTCCCCCCCCCCCCCCTCCTCTCTCTCACCCCCCCCTCCTCTCTCTCACCCCCCCTCCCTCTCTCTCACCCCTCCCCCTTCCTCTCTCTCTCTCTCTCTCTCTCTCTCTCTCTCTCTCTCTCTCTCTCTGTCTTCCTGTCTCTAGCTATTTGTCTCCATGTCTCTCTGTTTCAATCTCGCTGTCTCTGTGTTTCTCCATCTCTGGTCTCTGTCTCATCGTTCTTTCTTATACGCGCTTTGATGTGTTTTGTTGCAAGACATAGCGCTATATAAATTCCATGTATTATTATTATTATTATTATTATTATTATTATTATTATTATTATTATACCCTGTCCATATTCTTTTCATAGGGAACAAGATTAACGTTGCTTAGTTATCCATCCATCCATCCATCCATCCATTCCTTCCTTCCGTCTGTCTGTCATCTCTTCCAGTTTCTTGAATCCTGTACGTCTTCCAGTTTTATTCCTTTCTCTTTTTGTTCCTTCCAAGTTTTTTCCTTGAAGTTTTCCTCCTTTCCTTTCCCTTCCCTCAGAAAGTTCTTTCTTTTCTTCCCTCCTTCCTACTTTTTGTCTTTCCTTCCTTCCCGCCTTCTTCTCTTCCTTCCTATCTTTCTTTTCTTCTTCGTTGATGCCATTCTTTCCTTCCTTCCCTCTTCTCTTCCTTCCTATCTTTCTTTTCTTCTTCCTTGATGCCATTCTTTCCTTCCTTCCTTCTTCTCTTTCTTACTGTCTTTCTTTTCTTCTTCCTTGATGCCATTCTTTCCTTCCTTCCTTCTTCTCTTTCTTACTGTCTTTCTTTCTTCTTCCTTGATGCCATTCTTTCCTTCCTTCCTGCCTTCTTCTCTTCCTTTTCTTCTTCCTTGATGCCATTCTTTCTTTCCTTCATGCCTTCTCTTCCTCCCTTTTCTTCTCTCTGGATGCCATTTTTTCCTTCCTGCCTTCTTCCTTTTCTTCATCCTTGATGCCATTCTCTCTTTCCTTCCTGCTTTCTTCTCTTCCTTCCTTCTATCTTTTCTTCTTCGTTGATGCCATTCTTTCCTTTCTTCCTGCCTTCTTCTCTTCCTCCCTTTTCTTCTTTCTTGATGCCGTTCTTTCCGTCCTTCCCTTCTTTCTTTTCTTCTTTCTTGATGCCATTGTGTGTGTGTGTGTGTGTGTGTGTGTGTGTGTGTGTGTGTGTGTGTGTGTGCGTGCGTGCGTGCGTGCGTGCGTGCGTGCGTGCGCGCGCGCGCGCGTGTGTGTGTGTGTGTGTGTATGTGTGTGTGTGCATGCATTCTTCAGGCATTGGCACGGGCATGGCACTGAATCCCATGTTCATTTCCGTCACGTTCTATTTTGATCGATATCGGGGCTTCGCCTCTGGAGTCATCGCCGCTGGCGCTGGGACAGGCATGTTTGTAGGTGAGTGGTGTGTGCAGACAGGCAGGCAGGCAGGCAAGCAGACAGGCAGAGATAGATAGGATGAAATATAGATAGGATGAAAAATAGATAGAAAGATAGATAGAAATATAGATAGATAGAAAGATAATAGAGAGAAAAACAGATAGATATAAAGATAGAAAGACAGACAGATAGATAGAAAAACAGATAGAAAGACAGATAGATAGACAGATAGATGTATAGAAAGAAATATAGAAATATAGAGAGAACAGATAGATAGAAAGACAGATAGATGTATAGAAAGAAATATAGAAATATAGAGAGAACAGATAGATAGAAAGACAGATAGATGTATAGAAAGAAATATAGAGAGATAGAAAGATAATAGATAGATAGAAAGACAGATAGATAGAAATATAATAGATAGATAGATAGAAAGACAGATATATATATAGAAAGACAGATATATAGATAGAAAGATAATAGATAGACAGATAGAAAGATAATAGATAGACAGATAGATAGAAAGATAATAGATATATAGACAGACAGGAACGCGGTCACCCTTGCCCGGTCACACACACACAGACACCCCGCCCCCCAACATCAATGGGCAGAACAATTCAGAGCGAGTTTAGATGCACCATCAGCAGCAGCAGTATCATCATCATCATCAGTCTCTTGACCAAGATGGCCGTGTGTTTATTGTTCTCTTATAATAGCTTGTAACCCACATGAATTTCTCCATTAGTAATGGTATTGGTAACGGTCTCTCTCTCTTTGGTTTTAGTTTTTTGTTTTGATAGTCCCTATTCAGGGCAAGGGCCGGTTGAAAAAAACAAGTATGTGAATGCTTATTTGTAAACCTTCCAAAAAAATAAAGATTATTCATGCTCTCTCTCTCTCTCTCTCATGGCTTCAAGTCATCCTGTGGTTGTGCGCAGCCTCACTTTATATTCGCGTAAAGCTTTCAAGATAAGAGATATACTGTTATCTATCTTAAGTCATATTTTTGTAACTGACTTTTTTGGGGGGTTACTGGGTTACGTAACAACACTTGGTCGCCCCCCCCCGCACCAAAATACTAAGCAGTTCGGCAACCCTCTTTCACAGCTGCAGTGATAACAAATTTAAAATGGATTCATCGATTATATATAAAAAGAGCACTGAAACTTGTTCTACTCTAAAATCAAGCTCCCAATGCCATTTTTTTTCAATGAATAAATCGTTCCGAGTTGAGTCCTCTCCCTCTGTGTCTGTAGGAGGCCCCATCATCCGACAACTGATGGAAACCTACGGCTTGAGCGGCACCTTCCTCATCTGGGGAGCCGTAGGGCTCAACATCGGGGTGGCGGGTATGGTCATGCGCCCCAGCTCCTTGGAGAAGCGGAGGGAGAGGCAAGGGAGGGTGCTGGAGGAGGAGATGCTGGGGGACGGAGGGGAGGAGGAGGAGGAGGAGGAGGGGAGGCTGGGGGGGAGGGTGGACTCGGTGGGGTTGTGGGCCAGCCTGTCCACCTTGCCCAGCGCCGGGGGTTACTGGGGTAGCGTGCTGGGGCTGTCCTCTGTTCTGGTGATGGAGAAGGAAGGGGATGGTGGTGCTCCCCTGTCGTCCGCGCCACTGCCACACACGCTCAGGCAGTCGCAGGTCAGGGTTTTGGCGGGGAGAGGGGTGGGATGGGGTGGGGTGAGGGGGATGAAGGGGTGGAGTGATGGGGGCGGGATAAAGGGGTGGAGTGGGAGTGGGGAGGGAATGGGGTGGGTGGTGATGGCGGTTGTAGTGTGTTTTTTGTTGTTGTTGTGTAGCGTGATGGCGATGGTGGTTGTTGTGGTTGGTTGTTGTTGCTGTGTGTTGTTCTTGTTGTTGTTGTTGTTGTGCGTGTGTGTGTGTGTGTGTGTGTGTGTGCGTGCGAGAGAGAGAGAGGAGAGAGAGAGAGAGAAGAGAGAGAGAGGAGTAGGAGGTGATGGATGGGTGGGTATTTTGTGAAGTTGTGTGTGTGTGTGTGTGTGTGCGCATGTTTCGCATGTATGTGTGTGGGTTTGTGTGTGTGAGAGAGAGAGCGACAGACAGACAGAAACAGACAGAGAGAGAGAGAGAGAGAGAGAGAGAGAGAGAGAGAGAGAGAGAGAGACAGAGAGACAGAGAGCATTTGTGTATGTGAGACTGATTGCCCTGCACTCTCCCTGGCACGAAAACCTCATAACTCAAAACACAGGGTCTTCTGTATACCATATCTTTGATGAAAGATGTGTCTGGCCACTCAAAAGGTTTAAAAACACAAGCCGATCACAGTAGTGAAAAAATACAGCATGCATACACGTCAGCAAGTTTCTGAATAATTTTTGGCGTTTGCCTGAAAATATATTATACTATTCTTTTCTGGATATCTGCTAGAGTGCAGATGTAACTAATGCAACAGAAATCGGTGCAAGGCGTGAGAAAGTACCAAATTGTTCAGGACGTGATTATATGAGTACACTGCACTATCTGTTTAAATCCTTGTATGCATATATTGAGATTCTGTGGAGTATTTTCTGTTTTGTTTCAACCAGTTGCTCAGGGGAAAAAAGAAAGTCCTTCCTGACTCTGTGAGCTGAGCGTTGTGATATGGAGGATTAAAAAATAAATGAAAAGCCTGTCATTTTCAGAACCTTCTAGAAGTGTCAGATATCCAAGACGTCATACGGAGCTACAGCGAGTTATCGGCCTTGTCACCGGAAGCTATGGAGACCGCCATCAGGTCAACATGGCTGACACGCAATTTCCGGTCCAGTCAGCTGTCTGTGGGCGGCAGCCTGGATTCTGTCAGCACCGGCAAACGACACTTCGGCCCCCTGCTGCAGGGAAAGAATGGCCACGTACAAGACCTGGAGAGGGAGGATGGAACTGAAGCGTTGTCCGCGCGTGAAGTGCGTCTGCCCAAGGTAAAGTTCTCCCGGCCCTAACTCAGCTCGGAGTAGCTATGTATAATCAGACGATCGTTAAAATGTCGGTTCGCTGCTTTGCCATGCTGTTGTCTGATGCCACTTGCTTTGATTTCAGCTCATGAGCCAAAGCTCACCCTGCAGACATGCCGCAGAGGATTCCTCCTTCTTCCATTCCTCCTCCTCCTGCCCACCATCTTGATTCCGTTGAAGCCATGGCGTTTTCTGACTGGCCACTCGGATAAAGAAATGAACAGCCCTGTTGCGGTAGCTGATTGCAGTTTATGCGATCGAAAGAATCACAATCTCCCTCTACAGTGGGTGGATGATGACAGAACTTCCTGGGGTGGGGTGGGGTTGTAGTCAGAGCCAGGGTAGGAAGGGGGAAAAAGCCATCAGAGTCGATCCGAGTTTAGAGGGATTTTGTTATTGTTTTTGTGGCGAGGGTGGGTGTTTTTGCCTGAACCAGTCTTCAAGAATGACGTTAATTAAGATTCTTGATGTTAGAAAGGCTGGTACCCTTCAGATGATCATTAGCTTTGTTTTGATTACACTTGGAAATAAGTAATCTATCATGGATTGTGTCATTACATTTCTGTTCATCCTAATACCCCCCATACCCCACCGGTTTCCCTCAGAAACTCATTCTTAACGGGTCTGGAGTCGGAGAAGGTAGATTAGGGAGTAATGCTTCTGTGTCATCTGTTCTGATTTGTCAGAGGGAGATTGTGATGATCAGGCTACTAGTCATAAAACATTTGTTTCTTTGATATTAGTAGCACTAATTTTCAGTTCTACCTGTTTCTTAATTAACAGTACCCCTGGCAGAAATCTTTATAATGCTGTTTCTATTTCATCAGTTACTTACAAAATTGAATTGCTCCCAGTGAAATAGTGTATCTTTTTCTTTTTTGTAATTGCAATATGGCAGATATCACTTTAGGAAGATTTTAAAGTATTTTTTTAAGCTGTCAGGTTTTAATGATTTTGTTCAGATTATTATTGTTCATCATAGTTAGCAGTCTGTAAAGTTTTTTCAAGTATTATTAATGTAATGTCTGATAAGTAAATGATATTTTTGATTAGGTACATTTTAAAATTCTATTGTTTATTCATTTTTCTGATATCTTACAATATAACTGTAATGTGGACAACTATTTATGAAGCCAACGATTCAAATGTAGTATAGATTCAATCTATCAGATTTTGCAGTGAGCCTTACATGTTGGCTTTAGAGCCCAGAAAGGCAATTAAACAACATGTTTATTTCTTCAAAAAACAACAACACGGTTCTGCTTTCTTATGTAGCTTTTCTCTGCTTTCTTTTTCATGGTGGCAGTGAACATCATTCAGCTCTCGCATTTTTGCCAACCTGAAGACGGCCTGTATGGGTTTTTTTCTGAGGTTTTGGAGGGAAGTGTATCTTTTTTTTTTCCTCCTGCATCTTGTTCATTCTCTTTTTTTTTTGGTGAGGAAGGCTGGGAGGGGCTCTCGTTCTGATTCGTATTTTCTTTTCGGGAAGAGAAAAGAGGTGGGAGGTGTTGAGCCATTCTTACAAGTCCTCGCACCCCTTCCCTACAATTCAACAAAGAACCGCCCCCATCTTCAGTGCTCACTCCTAATCCCACCACCCCCTTGCAAAAACAAAACAAAACAGAAACCAGCTCCCCCCCCAAAAAAAAAAAAAAACCCACAAAAAACCCCCAACCCAACCCCAAACCAAAACAAAAAACAGCGAAAAATAAGAGAAAAAAACCTTCAAAAGAAAACCCACAAAAAGCAAGAAGCAAACGAAAAATGTGAAATAAACAGCGCAGCGGCAAGAACAAGATCAAAATGTTGTAAGCTTTTTTTCCCCCTTCCTGCAAATAGTTTTTTCAACCAAGTCATTGTCTGTAGAGAAAGATATTTCCTTTCCAACTGTAGATAATAATAATAATAATAATAATGTATGGAACATATATAGCGCTGAATCTTGTAGCTTGATTTACCCCAGGAAACTTCTGACCGAATAAATACCACTGCGGCCGCTATCACTGTTATATCATCTGTATTTGCACTGCTATCATCTTGATGACTGCACCCTCAATGATAAACACTGAAGAGAGAGAGAGAGAGAGAGAGAGAGAGAGAGAGAGAGAGAGAGGAGAGAGAGTGAGATAGACAGATATATATATAGAGAGAGACAGAGTGGTGCAAACAAGGTAACATTCTCCCCCCCCCCCCCTTCCCCAAGAAGTAGATAAGCACTAATGTGCCGTTTTTTCCTTTACTCCTAGCCCCCCCCCTCCCCCTTATGAAAATGATAAAGAGGATCAGAAGGTTGTGATGATTAAAAAACAACAAGACCATAACGAACATAAATAGGAGAGAACTCAGAAATGGTTCAGTGTACTTTGGCCTTTGGCCCCAAAACAATTCAAAGGAAAGAGAGAAAAAGAAACGAAGAAAATGAGATCTAACTTCACGTAACCTTTGATAAGACCTTACCATAATTATTAACCTTGGCATGTACCCAAAACTGTGCTCCCGAAAATACATGTTCCAAAATCACGAATAAAGTGCCGACTTAGACCAACAATTCAAACAAATCTTAGTTCAAGGTTACAGAACGAAATACCACTCCACACACAACTGGGACCAAAGTTGATAACAGAGTTATACCTGGCAATGTCAACACACTAGCATACAAAAGCCAAACATGAAGTACAGCGTACATCTAATACCTGAAACCCTTCACAAAGTATTGTACTTTTCGGAACAATTACCCTACTAGAAAACTGTGCCTATTGAATATAGTTATGTCAGCCTTATGTTAGTGCAATGTAAACAGAGTGTTGCTCATTCGTGGCATACAATAGGAGAGTGAGAAAGAGAGAGAGAGAGAGACACAGAGAGAGAGAGAGAGAGACACAGAGAGAGAGAGAGAGAGAGAGAGAGAACAAGGCAAAATTCTTTTTTTAGGAAGAAGTAGATAAGCACTGATGTATGGGTTTGTTTATTTTTTACATCCACAACCCGGCAATATAAACGTGCTAAAGAGAATCAGGTTGTGATGATTAAAAACAACAACAGCATAACAAACATAAATAAGGAGAGGAGGGAGGGAGGGAGGGAGGGAGAGAGAGAGAGAGAGAGAGAGAGAGAGAGAGAGGAGAGAGAGAGAGAGAGAGCACGGAGGTCAGGAGGAAGATCAAGAATCTTTCCAAAAATTTGTTTTAAAAGAAGTGAAAAGAACGAAAGATGACCAGTCACCTTATTCACAGCCTATAGAAACTTCCCAATTACGATGATTGATATGCAGTACAGTGAAGTCAATTTTTCCTGTGGTTTGTAAAGACTCAAACACAAAAACATTGCTCATCTTGTAATAGATAAGAGCACGTAACCATTGTAATGAACTTGATGACACCTTCCTATTACCTGAACACAAATCCCCTTCCCCCCCAAGAAAAACAAAAAGAAAAAAACACAAGAAAAAATGTAGAACAATTTTTTAAAAATCTCAATCTGGAGAGAAATATTTTCTGATTCAGTTCTGTGGTAAACTACTTTTTTCTTTTCATTTACTTCTCATACGTTTATTTAGCCGATTCTTTAATTCAGTAGTTTTTAGCTATATGTCATATCCGGGTCAAGTGATTCTTACAAGTATTGTGGGGTTTCTTTGCACACTAAATTAAGTGATTATTTAAATTTGATATTTTTTTTCCATTCACTCTAACCTTGTAGTTTTTATCTTCTGATAATGTGTACATCTATCTAAGATCACTTGCTGGGTTCTATGCTTTTGTAGTTCTTTTTCGTAGTTTGTCTCCAAAAGTGAGGTGGATACTGTAAACAATTGGTTTTACACTTTTCCTTCAAAATCAAGTTTTCAAATTCTTTGCGTTTAACATTAGAAAAGAATAATTCCGCTTAGAATAAGTGATTGTTTTACTCCAGTAGTTTTCACTCCTCATTTTTCTGACACCCCCCCCCCCCAAAAAAAAAAAAAAAAGAAAGAAAAAGAAAAGTTCACCTACTTAGTGGTCCGGAAAATTGCTGGGAAAGACGTTAGTTTGCGCTGTTCCAATATGGCCGTCTAGTCTCTGCTTGCTTTGGCAAACTTTCCTCTCTCGCCTTTCTTTTTCTGTTTTTTCGTTTGTCAACCTTTGCATATCTTGTTTTTTTACTCCCCCTCCACCCATTCTTCTTCCCAATGACTTACAACAGCCCAAACTTAAAACAGTGGACATATCCTCTACTACTAACCGCTAAAGGTAAGCTAAAAAAAAGAACCAAAAAAAAAGTGGACGAATGAACGAGTAAGTGTGAGAAGCGAATGCAATTTCCAAGTCTGAAATACCTTCTCTTCGCCTCCAACAGGCTCCTGGTGGGAGAAGGTCCTGCCTTGCTGGGCTGGACCTCATTCAGATTCTCAGCAATCCTGGATTTGCCCTCTACATGTTTTCGGGCTCTGTGTGGGTCTTCGGGGAGTCCATCGTCTTCGCTTATCTGCCGACGTATGCAGAGGCCCAAGGGTCTACTCCCTTCCAGGCTGCTATCCTGGTGACTGGTATGGGGCTGACATCCACCTTCTCCAGGCTGGTTGTGGGATTTGTGGCCAGCCACCCATCTGTTGGTCAGTGCAGGGCACGCTTTGGCCTTATGTGTAGATATATCTGTATCTGTCTGTCCTCTGTCTCTCTCTCTATATACGTTCTCTTGCTTATGAGTACTTTGCTTATGCTTGCCTCTGTTTCTGTCTGACTGTCTCTCTCTCTCTCTCTCTCTATATATATATATATATATACGTTTTTTGCTTATGAGTACTTTGCTTATGCCTGCCTGTCACGTTGTTAAAGAAAAATGTCTTCTTTTAAAAAAAATCCTTTCTCAGCTAGAGCTGCACTACCCTTCACTAGACTACACTGCACTGCACTACCCTACAATTCACAACCCTACCCTACACTACACTACACTTCACTACTCTACACTACACTACTCTACCCTACACTACACTGCACTACCCTACCCAACAATTCACAACCCTACCCTACCCTACACTACACTTCACTACTCTACACTACTCTACACTACACTACACTTCACTACTCTACACTGCACTACTCTACACTACACTACACTGCACTACCCTACCCAACAATTCTCAACCCTACCCTACACTACAGTACACTACACTGCACTACCCTACCCTACACCACTACCCTACCCTAAAATTCACAACCCTACCCTACACTACAGTGCACTACACTGCACTACAGTACAATTCACAACCCTACCCTACTTTTAACAACATGAAATGCATTTTTACCAACAGTAAGATAAGCCTCAAGACAAAGATCCATGTTTTGAGAGCCTACGTATGGTCCATTCTTCTGTACGGATGTGAGTGCTGGACCCTAGCCAAGGACACAGAACAGCAACTAGAAGCAGTGGAAATGTGGTTCATCCGGAGAATCATGAAAGTCTCATGGACAAAAAGAAAAACAAATGCAGAAGTAATGGAAATGGCTGGGTACAAGAGATCCCTTCTCAACACCATCAGAGAAAGACAGCTCAAATTTTTCGGCCATATAATCAGGGCTGACGGACTAGAGAAACTGTTATGGAGTGGCAAAATCTGTGGAAACAAGAGCAGAGGAAGACAATGCACAAAATTCACAGACAGCCTAAACAAATTCGCAACGAATAAAGAGGGCACCAACAATGAGCTCATGAGAGGGACCGAGAACAGGGAAGAATGGAGAGCCATGATCGTCGATGTCTGCTGGACCAGACCGGACACTTGAAGAAGAAGAAGAAGAAGAACCCTACACTACAGTACACTACACTGCACTACCCTACTCTACACTGCACTACCCTACCATTCACAACCCTACACTACACTACACTACCCTACCCTACCCTACCCTACACTGCACTACCCTACCCTGCTGTATCCTACATCACAATACACTACTCTACTGTTCCAGGTCCTGACCTGATGCACGTAGGCATGCTAGGCTTGTGCGGATTGGTCACTCTCACCTTTCCCCTCTACTCATCCACCTTCACTGGTCAGCTGGCCTTCGCTGCCCTCTACGGCCTGTACTCTGGGGGCCTGGCCTCCGTCATGAACACCGTCATCATCTCGCTGACCGGTGTCCAGTACATTGCCTTGGGCTTTGGCCTCGCCTGTTTCGGTCAGGGCATCTCTTCTCTGGCTGGACCGCCCATTTCAGGTAGAGTGGGATGGTATGGGTTTTGTGTGGGTGCGTGTAGGGTTTAACAATTGAAATTTTTTTGTATTCTTTTATATCGAGGGGGACAGGATAGCTCAGTGGTCGGAGCACTCGCTTTCCCCCAGCCAAGTTAAGCAGCGTCGAGCGTCGTTACCATTTGGATGGGTGACCGTTTGCGCGCCTTGGCTTCAGTACAGTTCCCCCAGTTCACCCAGATGTAAATGGGTACCTGCCCTCTTTAGGGTCAGGGAAGGTAAAGCAGCGAGGGAGAGGAGATGGGCGCCGCCCTCAATATGCTGGCCCTAGAGAAGTGAGGTCTCTGACGCCTCGCTCCCCTACGACCTTATAGGTTATGGGACTCCTTTACCGTTACCTTATATCGAGGATAACGGAATAAGCACTTATGTGCTTTTTTTTACATCCAGTCCCCGTGTGTATGTGGTTTTGTAAATTCTGTCATCTGTTCCCACCGGCACACAATGGCCTACTTTTACGAAAAGTGGAACGGGATTTAACGTGTGCGCAAGATGTTCTGTGCGCGCTCGCATACAGGACCTCGGTTTACAGTCTCATCCAAAGGACTTTTGGGGAGAGTGGAGTCTGCACTGATGTTAACTCCAGGGGAAAATATCCCCCTTGAACGTGAATCGAACCGGGGTTGTCAGATTGCGAGCGCAATGTTCTAACCACTAGGCTATCCCGTTCCCCATAGTATGCGTTTGTGTGGGTGCGTGTGGGGTGTTATGTAGGTTAGGATGTGTGAGTGAATGTGTGTGCATGCGTGCATGTTTATTTTATTCTTTTATTTCAAGGATAATGGAATAAGCACTCACAAGCTTTTTTTCATCCAGTCCCCGTGTGTATGTATGCAGTTTTGTAAATGTTGTCATTCTGTGTGTATGTATGTGTGTGTGTTAGTGTGTGTGAATGTGTGCTAATGTGTGTGAATGTGTGTATGTGTGTGTTAGTGTGTGTGAATGTGTGCTAGTGTGTGTGAATGTGTGTGTGTGTTAGTGTGTGTGTATGCACAGATGGGAGATACAGGTTTATCGAGAGGGTGTTCAAGGGTGTTATTCAGGGTCAGTGGGTGTGTATGTGTGGATGCGTGTGTGTTTGTGTGTGTGTAGCTCAGTCTGGCTCCTGCACTGCCAATATTTTTTTGTCAGCATTAAGCCTAGTAGCTGCTACCTTGTGTTTGGTAAACTGTAGGGGGGCGGGATAGCCTAGCGGTTAGAGTGTTGAGCTCATAATGTGACAGCCCGGGTTCCAGCCACCACTGGAACACCTGTTCCATGGTGATTTTCCCCCTAAGAATTAATAATAATAATAATAATAATAATAATAATAATGTATGGAATTTATATAGCGCTGAATCTTGTAAAGCAACAAATCAAAGCGCTCAGATGACATGATTTTTTTTTTAAATATCGAGGACAATGGAATAAGCACTCGGGTGCTTTTTTACATCCAGTCCCCGTGTGTATGCGGTTTTGTAAACTTTGTCATCTGTTCCCACCGGCACACAATGGCCGACTCTTTTCGAAAAGTGGAACAGGATTTAACGTGTGCGCAAGATGTTCTGCGTGCGTTCGCGCACGGGGCCTCGGTTTATAGTCTCATCCGAAGATACCGACTCCACTTCCCCGAAAGTCCTTCAAATGAGACTATATATACGAAAGTCCCGTGTGCGAACGCGTGCAGAACATCTTGCGCACACATTTAAACCCTTTCGGAAGAGTGGGCCATTGCATGCAGGTAGGATCAGTGACAAAATTTTTAAAAAATAAACAAACTGCATGCACACTGGTGTCGTGGTAAGACTTCATCCCCGAAGGTGGAAAATGGCTGCCTTAATGGTGGGAAGAAATGATTGCGGGCTCAAAAACAACACCATTGGTAAACCTCAGAACTCTAGCCGAGGCAAAAAAAAAAGAAAAAAAAAGTTAAATCGGAATACTGTGCGTCTCCGAAGCAATGCAGCAGTAGCGCGGGGCGTTTTCTGGCTGGTGGCCTCATGGCGACCTGCCATTGATAGCTTATCTCAGCTTTGGGATGTGTGGAGGGCATGGCAGGAGCAGAGGTATGTCTGTGTGGGTGGAATAACAGTGAACTGCTATGTGTGTGAACGTGGCAACATGGTCATGGGATGGGAGATAAGACACACACACGCACACACGCACACTACAGCTGGCCGACGCTGAACTTGTAAGACGTAAATAAACTTCTGCTGCTGTTTCTGCTGCTACTCTGCTGCTACAACTACTACAATTTTACTACTACAATGTTAAACTATTACTACTACTATACACTACTACTACAATACTTCGCTACATTGACATACTACTACTCTACAATACTTTCACATACTACTGCGCTACTTACTACTACTATTATACTACTACTACTACTACTACTACTACTCTACTACTACTACTCTACTGCTACTACTGCTGCTACTATGCTATACTACTCTCACACACGCACCACAAAACTTTTTGCATGTACTGTGTCTTTTTAACACTCATCTACAGTCCAATGTTGACTCTTACTACTACTAGATACATCTCTGTGACTGCTATATTGACTACGTAACTACAAAATCTCTTGTTCACTCAATACATACTGAACCACACACTCACTACCGCATACGCACGCGACACATACACAGTTCAATGGGATATTTTCCTCTGAATTACATCAATGAGACTCATCCATCTCCACAAAGTCCTTCGATGAGCTGTCACGAGGCGTGTGGAACGACGCAACTGGACAGTTAAACGTTCGGTTTCGTAAGGTATGCCATTGGGTGGAGGTGGTGAGGACGCGGTCAGAAGCGAAAAGTACAAGTCGCGTTGTGTTGGTGATTTGGCCCTTTGTGAGTCTCGGGGGCTCTGAACGGGGGTGTGAAAAAACCACAAAAAAATCTGCTTAAGATTGCACTGCAAAAAACACTTAACTGAAACAACAACAGCTGCACGCACAGCAAAACAAAAAAACCAAAACAATAAAATTAAGGGTGATAATGTCTGAAGTTAAATCAGTGCGACTCCACTCTCCCACAAAGTCCTTCGGATGAGACTTACACCGAGGCTGCCGGTGTGCGAACCACGCGTAATCGTGCGCACACGTTAAATCCTGTCGCTTTTCGTAAGTATTAGGCATATTGTGTGCCGGTGGGAACAGATGACAGACTTCACAAATCCGCATACACACGGGGACTAGATGTAAAAAAAGCACATAAATGCTTATTCCATTATCCTCGATATAAAAGAATAAAATAAATAAATAAATAAACACACACACACCCTACCCACCCACCCAAACACACACAAGATCAGAAACCCGTCTATTAATAATAATCACACCATGTGAAAAAAACCCCCTTCAAATGAATTCTTCGAGTTATCAGAAAATTTGGGTCTGACTTCCTCACGTAAGCAGTACTGTAGTGGAAAGAGACGTTGCCCCCTTCATGCGGCAGACAGACAGACCGACAGACAGACAGATAACAGACAAGACAGCAGCAGCACCTAGGCCTAGTATGCACAGCAGAACAGAAGAAAAGAGAAAGCGTCCCCCCCCCCCCCCGTCCCCAACTTTCTTTCCACGTCACCGCTACACTAGTTCATTAACCCGCTCTGCAAGCCCAGGGCAAAAGCAGCCAGGCCAGTCCCTGATTACTGAGGTCAGTACAGAACAGCACAGCACAGCACAGCACAGTACAGCACAGTACAGCGACAAGGGCCAACTTGAGGATGTGGTTATGCTTTGATATAATAATAACAATTATTATTATTACGTTGTTTTGGGGTTGTCTTGGGCCGTGACAGACTTTAGCTCTTATTTTTTAAAATTTTATTTTATTCTTTTATATCGAGGATAATGGAATAAGCACTTTATGTGCTTTTTTTTTTTAAACATCCAGTCCCCGTGTGTATGCGGTTTTGTGAATTCTGTCATCTGTTCCCACCGGCACGCAATGGCCTAACTCTTTCGAAAAGCGGAACAGGATTTAACGTGTGCGCAAGATGTTCTGCGTGCGTTCGCACACGGGGCCTCGGTTTATAGTCTCACCCGAATGACTTTTGGGCTTTTAGCGTAGGCTAGCAAGTAATCTGTGCTGCTGCTGCTGTCATTCCAAACTGGGATGGGGGAGTTGAAAGTGAACACCAACAACACAACGAAAACAACGACGATGACAACAGCAAAGATGACGACGATGACAACAGTAACCATGACGACAATGAAAACAGCAACAATAACGACAGTGATGACAACAATAACGAGAATAACAACAACGATGACGAGAACAACAACGATGATGACAACAACAACGACGATAATAACATCAACGACGACGATGAAAACAGCGATGACGATGACAGCAACAAGAACAACGACGATGACGACAACAAAATAATATACTATCTGAATTAGGTCCCGTACTCTGTGCTGACTTGACAGTTGTTGTGTGCTTTTGTTACTTGTCGCAGAACAGATTCTTGTCCACGTCTGTGTGATATTACATTAATAAAATAATTTATTATATCTATGTTTGGCATTTATGTCACGCTTCTACGTTTGTTGTGTTAATTGTCAATTATGATGGTTTCTTTGCTTACTGATGGTGGATGTGGCGCGTGTGATTGCGTGCGTGCGTGGGTGTGTGTGTGCGTGTGTGTTTGTGTGTGTGCGTGCGTGCGTGTGTGTGTATGTGTGTGTGTGTGTGGCGTGTGTGTTTACAGGGGCGATTGTAGCAGCAGGAGGAACCTACGACCACGTCTTTCTGTTTTCTGGTAAAGAAAAAAATCTTTCGACATTTTGCTAGTTGTTTTTTTTTTCTGGTTGATTGCTTTTGTGGCCGATCTCTCGTTCTGTCTGTATGTCTGTCATTGTCTCTGTCTGTCTGTCTGACTGACTGTCTGTGTAACTGGCTGTCCGTCTGTATGACTGTCTCTGTTTGTCGCTGTTGGGGCCAATCTGTCTGCTGGCGGTCGGTCGGTCTGTCTGTGTGTTTGTCTTTATTTTCTCGCTTTGAAACTGTTCAGCTTCAGTTTGGTTCTCTCTCTCTCTCTCTGTCTGTCTGTCTGTCTGTCTGTCTGTCTGTCTGTCTGTCTGTGTGTGTGTGTGTACGAGTGTGCATGCTAGCACAACGACATGCATGCGCAAGTGCGTGTGTGCCTAGATGTGATGAGTGAGAAAGAGTGCTTAATTATTCTTGGTCCTTAAGAACGCTCAACAACATCAACAACAACAACAGCGACAACAACGACGACAAATGATTTTCAGCCAGATGTTATGAAATCTCGTTGTCAGAATTAAAACCATGTTAACATTCTTCGTCTTTGTCAAACACTTAGACAGCAGCTATTGTTGTCTGTCATATGTACGAAAATGCGTTCCTCTGCCGTTAAACGCCTGACAAGTCAGGTCCTGCTCATCCGACGTAGGAGAGAATTGTTATCGTTTAAGTCTTTCTGAAAAAAAAGGCAGAATGGACTAAGAAGGCAGAAAATAGACAAAAAGGGAGGTAACAGGACGACAAGAAACAAGGCAGGGATAGGGATAGAAAAGAGTGGAATTCCTAGCACAGAATTTCCAGAAGGTGGAGATGCTATTTATACTGACAGAGCCCCGGTAATCCCCACGGGGGATATTAAGATTATTGTTTTTTCCCCTCAGAATTGAGTTACTGTGTAAATGATAATAATTTGGTTACCTCCTTCCAGTCTCTGAATCGCTGCCATTTCGATTATTGTCAGAAAGTGGGGAGCGGGATAGCCTAGTAGTTAGAACGTTGTGCTTTCGATCTGATGGCCCGGGTTCGAGCCAGCACGGAGGCACCCGTTCGATGGGATTTCCCTTAACATCAGTACTGACTCCACTCTCTTAACATCAGTACTGACTCCACTCTCTTAACATCAGTACTGACTCCACTCTCTTAACATCAGTACTGACTCCACCCTTAACATCAGTACTGACTCCACCCTTAACATCAGTACTGACTCCACTCTCTTAACATCAGTACTGACTCCACTCTCTTAACATCAGTACTGACTCCACCCTTAACATCAGTACTGACTCCACTCCTTAACATCAGTACTGACTCCACCCTTAACATCAGTACTGACTCCACCCTTAACATCAGTACTGACTCCACTTCTTAACATCAGTACTGACTCCACCCTTAACATCAGTACTGACTCCACTCTCTTAACATCAGTACTGACTCCACCCTTAACATCAGTACTGACTCCACCCTTAACATCAGTACTGACTCCACTCTCTTAACATCAGTACTGACTCCACCCTTAACATCAGTACTGACTCCACTCTCTTAACATCAGTACTGACTCCACTCTTAACATCAGTACTGACTCCACTCTTCCATCGACTCACTCCTTAACATCAGTACTGACTCCACCCTTAACATCAGTACTGACTCCACCCTTAACATCAGTACTGACTCCACCCTTAACATCAGTACTGACTCCACTCCTTAACATCAGTACTGACTCCACCCTTAACATCAGTACTGACTCCACCCTTAACATCAGAACTGACTCCACTCTCTGACTGATGTTGTGTTTCCATACTCCTTTGTGAAGATATTACAATCGATGATGAGCTCTCTGTCTGTCTGTCTGTCTGTCCACTTGTCTGTTTGGCTGACTAGACGTCCACCTGTCTGTCTTAATAAGCTTGTCTTTCTGTCTATCTCTTGACAAATTATAAATCTGTCTGTCCATCTGTCTACCTGCTTATCTATTCAGTCTAAATGCTCGTCTTTCTATCTCTTGACAAATTATAAATCTGTCTGTCCATCTGTCTGCCTGCTTATCTATTCAGTCTAAATGCTCGTCTTTCTATC
Source organism: Rapana venosa (assembly GCA_028751875.1). Taxonomy (NCBI): domain Eukaryota; kingdom Metazoa; phylum Mollusca; class Gastropoda; order Neogastropoda; family Muricidae; genus Rapana; species Rapana venosa. The sequence goes on along the minus strand of CM054155.1, from coordinate 37,905,858 downwards.
TCTTGACAAATTATAAATGTCTGTCTATCCGTCTGCCTGTTTATCTTTCAGTCTAAATGCTCGTCTAACTATCTCTTGACAAATTATAAATCTGTCTGTCCGTCCGTCTGCCTGCTTATCTATTCAGTCTAAATGTTGTCTTTCTATCTCTTGACAAAATATAAATCTGTCTGTCCATCCATCTGCCTATTTATCTATTCATAATTTCATTTACCTATCCATAAAGCTCTCTCTCTTCCTCCCCCCCCTCTCTCTTTCTATCTCTCTCCCCCCACCCTCTCTGCCTCTCAGTTCGTTTATCTGTTTGCCGGTGGGTCTGTCATGTGTGTATGTGTGTTTGTGCACATAATTGTGTGTGTGATATCTTCAGTTTAACGTCTATTCACATTTAGTGTGTGTGTGTGTTTGTGCACACAATGTGTGTGTATGTGTGTGCACGCACACACTGCATATGTGTGTGTGTGGTTTTTTGGTGCACATGTGTGTGTGTGCTTTTGCGCACTTTGTGTGTGTGTGTGTGTGTATTCCACTAATTACTGATATTGACAATGATGTGAACATGACACAGGGGCTTTGCTATTGATGGCTGGATGTTCCGGATTTCCCATGGTGCTCTTCAAACCACGCCATCCTTCCTCTCCTCCCCCACTGCGGAAAGAACCGGATGTAGAGAAAGCAGGGGAGGCCACTCCTCCTGTCCGAATCCTTCGCATGAAGGGAGACAACACCCATGTTTGATTCTCAGGCTTGTTACTACTGCTTCAGTCTGGTTTATCTTCTCCTGCTTTGTTTTGTTTGTTTGTTTCTGGTTTTGTGTGGTGTGTGAAAATAAACTTCTTGCTCGTTCTGATACAGAAAATGTCTATGATATGTTTGTTGATCCACTTAGTGTGAAAGCCAAAAACAAAACAAAAAAAGGTTAAAATAATTAATCTCTCTGTTTGGACCATAAAGGGTTTGGTTAAAATAATTAATCTCTCTGTTTGGACCAGAAAGGGTTTGTCTCAGTTTCAAGCAGAATTCGTTTTTTGTTGTTGTTGACAAAACAATATATTCCACAATGGTATTATTTTGTAACAGTAGCTGAGAGTTTATCATGCATGTACGATGGAAATGAAGATGTGGTACTGGGAAAATAAACTTCTTTTGTTTGAGCTAGCTTACTGATGTACATATAGTTTGTGAAAAAAAAAGAAAAGAATGAAAAGGATACTTCTTCTAATTTACTTCACTCTTAAGCAACAGTTTATAGCCACGACAGATTTGGAAGGGCCAGGTATCAAAAGGATTTGTGAGCAGCTAGTTGTTTACTTTCACCAGCCTGAACTTATTATTTTATATTATATGTTCTTCTGTTCAGTAAGGTACTATGTATTAATTATTTCATGAAAATGACTAAAATCATAAGAAAATGACGTCAGTTCTGGTGAAAGCATGTTGTTATTTTCTATAGTTTGGCGTTACAATTTTAATCATTGTTGTAAATACTGCTAAAAAGTTTTATTTCTGTTTTACATCAAATTTTTATCATACTTTTGAATATTATTATCATTGTTTTGTATTATTTTTTAATTGCCGTTTCATATTATTTTATGAATTATATTGTTACCGTTGTTTTCAACTGTATTTGTATAACTGTCTTAAACTGTATTTTTAGCATTGTCTTGATTGTTTTAAAACATTCTTACCATTGTTTTGTAGTCTATTCTTATCACTATTTTGAACTACATTCTTAGCATTGTCTCGCATTATATTCTTATCACGGTTTTGTATTTTATTATCATTATATTATATTTTTATAATTTTTTTAAAATTGTGTTCATATCACTGTATTAAATCATGTACTATATTACTGTCATTGATTTGCCTTTTAATATATATAATTCTTTTGGATCAAATACTTATATTTTCAGAACTATATTTTTACCATTCTTTTGAATTAACGTTCATTTGAATTTTAGTTTTATCTTTTTTGTGTGGTATAATCTCATTATCGATATTTTCTATTATATTCTTATCACGTATTATATTATCATTGTTTCATATCATACTCTTACCTTTCTTTTTAACTATTTTCATGTTATTGCTTTGTTTCATAATTATTTTCACAACTGTTTCGAACTACTTTGTTTTAATCTTTTGTATTATGTACTTAGCATTCTTGTGTATTATATTCTTAATATTCTTTTATTTTCTTATCAGTGTTTTGTAGCGCATTTTTACTAGTGTTTTGAGCTATACACTCATGTGTCTGTCTACACCACACACACACGGACGACGCACACACACACATTTTTTGGCTAAAGCTCCGAGATTCACTAAGGGTGAGAGATGCGTATGCAACTGTTTTTACCCACCGTTAATGAAACTACCCTTCAACATTGAGGATGATGTCTAAACACAAAACCAGTGTACATACATTTGGTTTCATTTTCTTTCCCCCCCCCAAAAAAAAATTCTCATCCATTCCTACTGACATACCACAAGCACGCAATTGCTTACTCTACAGAAAGGCAGAAGAGATTTCTGACATGAAAGATGTTCTTGGTGTGTTCACACATGGTTTATAGTCTCATCCGAAGTGGAGTTGGCACTGATGTTAACTTCAGGGCAAAAGTCCCCTTGACCAGGTGTCTTGGTGGTGGTTCAATCCCAGGCTGTCAGATTGCAAGCTCAATGCTCTAACCACTTAGACTATCTTGCCCTTTCCCCCTTTGTACAATATTACTACCTTTGTTTTGTACCATTTTCGTATCTTTGGTGTGTATCATTATTCTTACTATTGATCTGTAGACCTTTCATTTGTATCAAACTCACCATTGTTTTGTATGATTGTTGAATGTTTTGTATTACATTTTGTATGATTGTTTTTGTATTCTTTTCATTGTTCTGAATAATATTTTTTTTACCGTTGCTTTACGTGGTATTGACTTATACTCTTTATCATTGTTTTGTAATATATTCTTACTGGGGTTTTGAATTATACTGTTTATCATTATTTTGTATTACATTTTCAATGTGGTTTTGAATATTTTTCAATATTTCATATCATGTTATCATCATTTTGAGTTATATTCTTATCATTCTTTCGAACTCTATTCTTACCATTGTTTTTATATCTATATATTTTATTGTTGCAACTATTTTATATCAACTTTTTGCCATAGTTTTGTAGACTATTGTTGAATGGTATATACTCTTCTCATTGTTTTTTCAGTTTATTTTCAACACACAAAGTTTGTTGTTGTCTAGTTCTCTCTGGAAGGAGAAGGTTTGTTTCGAGGCAGCACTACTACCTTTCCCTTTTGTTTTCTGACCAGTAACAGCTGGCATGTGTAAAAAAAATGCACCATTTGCATGTTGACTTATTCGTCTGTCTGTTCACTCTGTTCATCAATGTACAGTGCTATTTTATGTTTCTAATCTACTCTAGGTATCTCTTCATTTGTCTTTTTCTTACTGTTCTGCAGGATCTTTGATTCTGAGAAACAATGCCTTGGATTCTTTTACACGAGCTGAATGCATGTTGCACACAGTTTTATCTTTTTGTGTTAAAGGCTAGTCCCCCAGACCACTTCGCAAGATGCAGTCAATGAATGAAGATGAAAACGTTGCGATCCCCCCCCCCCCCCCCCCCCCCCCCCCAAGCGTTCACATCTTTCTAAAGAAGTGTAGTCTATATGTTACAGTGAGAAAGAGCAATGTTGTCTTTATTTATGCATCATCCCCTCCCCAAGCATTTAAAAAAGCAACCCATGACAGGTGAGTTAGAACAAAGATTAGCACAATCGTGTGATGTTGCAGCAGCAGCAGCAGTAGTTGTTGTAGTAGTACTCGCATTAAATATATAAATTCCATACATTTTTAACATTATTACTATTACTCTTATTATCATTATTATTAGAACGAAGCTAGAATGACTTGTTTTTTTCTCTCTCTCAGCGGGAACATTGCTGTGTTGTTCATTCATCAGGGGTGGCGTCAGTGCGCCGTGCAGGTGTTGACGGTTGACTGCTTGTTTTGGGCAGTTAGTTATGCCTATGTCTAAACTGGCTTCTGAATTTCATGCTTCCAAGGCAATTCATCTCGTGAGAAGTTTGCTTCATGTCCAGATTTGGTTAAAGCATAGTTTGGTGTGTGTATATGTGTCTGTGTAATCACGTGGGTATACGTATGCATAAATATGTGTATGCATGTGTGTGCACGTGCAAGGGGATGTGTGCGTGTGTGTATGTGCGTGCGCGCGCACACACACTCTTATGCTTGTGAGGTCCCTTGCGCTGATGTATTTTTTACCCACTTATGAGCACGCTGATGGGTTAGAAAATGTGCGTTTTGCCTGTCCTGTGCCAATCTGATCAGACCATTGAAAACAACCGCCTGATGACAATCAAAAAAACTATTCTTACTTGCAGTCGTATTTTACTTACAAAATTTCCGGTGACGAATATTTTCTCTTTCATAATGAAGCGCTTAGCCACAAGAATCTCTACCTGTCGATCAATTCGCCTGATTAACCAGCGCCGTGACACCTACTGGCTGTGATGCCGGTTCACTATCTGTCTGCCTGTCTCCCGATCTCTCTCCTCTGGGAAAGCCACTCCATGACGTATACAGTATAGCACAGGAGTGTCATATGTCAACATGCTTTTTCTTCTTCTTCTATGTAGAACGCTCAGACAGCAACTATGGTTGTCTGTCATATGAGCGAAAGTGCGTTGCGCTGCCGTTAAGCGCTTGACAAGTCAGGCCCAGCACATCTTCGGTATGGGAGAGAGCTGTCGTCTTCTAAGTCTTTCTGGGGAAACAAATGGAGGAGAATGGACCAAGAAAGGCAAAAAATAGACGAGAGGGAGGAGACAAGAAGAAAAGGAACAAGGCAGAAACAAAGAGAGGGATAGAAAGGAGGGAATTCCCAAACACAGAATTTCCAGAAGGTGGGGATGCTATTTATACTGACAGGCCCCCCTGGTATCCCCACGGGGAAATATGACAACATGAAACTGAATGAAAAACAGCAGAAACAACAATAATAACGACAACACTTAAAACGACAGCAAACGTCACTGTTCCCCATAGCTTCACACTGGTGGGCGTAGTATGAACTGGTGGATCCGTAGTCCAGGGATGATGCAGCTGCCTAAAAAGCGAGAAGTGAGAGTTCGATTCCCGTTTGAGCCCCAAATCACCCCCCCCCCCCCCCCCCCCCCCCCCCACCCCGGTTCCTCTCATTCACTAGACCTTGAATGGTGATTTGGGTGCAAGTCTTTCGGATAGGACGTTAAACTGAGATCTTATGAGCGACACAGTTCGAGTGCATGTAAAAGAATCCACAAGTAGAGAGCTGTCCCTGGCAACATTCTCTAGGGAAAAAAGCCACTCTGATAGGGAAACGAATACACATGCAGACAGGAAAATGAAGATCAAATATATAATGGGTGGCGCTACTCTTGTCTCGATGCGCTCTCCCAGCGGAGTGCAGCCTGAATTTCACATACAGAAATCTGCCGTGATTTGGAGTGGTTTACCATACCATACCATACCATACCATACCATACCATACCATACCATACCCTACCCTACCCTACCATAGAGAAATCTGCCGTGACTTGGGAGTGGTATACCAATACCACACCATACCATACTATACAACACAATACAAAACAAAACTTCTGCTAAAGCTGTTCACATCCCTTATGAATTATATAGCCCATAACCTCCCTACGGTTGTACTATGGCAGGATGTTTGTTTCACTGTATTGCACTGTATACCATTTTCAGTCACGGCCGATTCGTTTGCATGAAATGTGGGCTGCTCTCAGGGGGCACATATCGCCACAAGAGCAGCGCCACCTTTTTCTTCCTGTGTCTGCATGTGTACTTCTTCCCCCAATGAAAATGGCTGTGTTTCTACAGAATTCTGCCACGGAAAAACTCTCTTGATGCTGTCCATTCTTTTACGTGTACTGTTTTGTATATTACACACAGTTCATCAGTTTATTATCTCAATCAAAAGACTAGCACCCAGACCACCACTCGAGGTCTAGTGCAGGGGGAGAAAGTTTGCGTTCAGACGAGAATCGAACCCGCGGTATGTCGATTTCTTGTCTGCTGAGCTTCTTCATAGACCACTGATATACTATTGCCAGTGTTCAAATCTCAACTGAAAACAATCCATATAGATTGGTGGTGGTGGTGGTGGTGGGGGGGAGACATGGTGTGTGTTTTGTTGTTTTTCTTTTGGAGAGAGATATGGACAGAAGAAGTTGGTCTCTAGCTAAATATTGTCATTTCTTGTGTCTCTTAAATTTGCTCTCTCTCTCTCTCAAATAAGATAATTCTCTAGAAATTGATGCTTATGTTGATGAATACTACATTTAAAACATTGTTGATTATGATGAACGTGAATTAGTTTGTGACGAATTTTTAAGATATGGATGATGTAATTTTCTTGTTTTATTATTGCTGATAGTAATATGTTTATAACGCTTTTGTCATATGCCCACTCTATAGGCTTACCATTCTTTTGTATTGTGGCCTATAGCCGATGTACAGTAAAAGTCTGAAGTCTCTCTCTCTCTCTCTCTCTCTCCTCTTCTCTTCTCTTCTCTTCTCTGTATGCGTTCTCTTACCAGCTGGGGTGCGTAGTGCCTGGTCTTCTCCTGTGCCTGTAACTTTGCAGGAGGTCTACACGCTGGCCTCAGCCGACACAGTCCGACTTCAGAGCAGCTCAGTTTATTGCACAAATTGCATGCTGGGTATGCTCGTGTTTTTGTAACCCACTGAACGCCGACACGAATTTTACAGGATCTTTAATGTGCATGTTTGGATCGTCTGCGTGTGTGTGTACACGAAGGGAATCAGGGCACTGGCAGGCCTGCACTTGAAGTTGACCTGGGAGATTCGTAAAAATCTCCCACCCTTAATTCACCAGACGCCGCCGAGATTCGAACCCATGACTTCATTGACCCGTGGGATTGAAGTCGGACGGTCTTGGCCACTCGGCTATAGCATCCGTTGTCGTCTTTATCAAATCGTTTTGTTATTTCAAACGTTGTTGTTGTTTTTATTTTAAAATCAGCACAATCATAATTATTATACATAATATAGTCCACAGCTGCCATAAAACTCAGACTCGTCTGGATGGTATTCACAATTCGCAAAAATGTTATAATTCTTATGGCCAATTCAATCTCAAACCAGAGAGAGAGAGAGAGAGAGAGAGAGAGAGAGAGAGAGAGAGAGAGAGTCTGAAAACTCTGATGTCATTATGGACAATCACCCAAGTGCGACAGGGCATTTAATCATTATCATCTTGCGCCCTGTTACGGAACATATGCAACGTGTGATAGCTAGTTTAAAATAAGCTAAGTCTCATATGTGAAAACTAAGTCTCAGACATTTACATATGTTACTCTTAACGCGGAACAAGTAAAACTGTAAACAAAAACCAATAGTCAATATTTACGATAATTATAATTTGACATTCTGTTTGTATGAACTGAAAAGTCGGTTTTAACCGAAACTATATGTTTCCGAAACTTTGTATCTATGAGAAAATGGAAAAAAAAATTATTGAATGCTAAAAATAAATCTTGCATGAGTCAGCAATATAAAGCTATATCACAATTTCATCTTGTTTTAATGTTATCACGAAAAATGGTGTAATACCTATTGCAGGTTGGATTTTTGTGTGTGGTGAATATATGTAATATTTCAGCGACGTAATGCTGTATTGGACAGTCAGACTTTATCATGTACATAGTGTAAAGATTTATCATAATTGAAAAACGCATTATTTTGATGTGAAATCTACTCGGTGTTCCTATTGTGCAAATAAAAGATTCCATAAAGTGTGCTCGCAGTTTTTCGTCTTTCTTCTGCTGTTTGTGAAATGACGCACGCACGCACGCGGATGTGTGTGTGTGTGTGTGTGTGTGTGTGTGTGTGTGTGTGTGTGTGTGTATGTATGCGTGCGTGTGCGTGAGAGAGATATTTTTTATATTATTCTTTTATATCGAGGATAATGGAATAAGCACTTATGTGTTTTTTTACATCCAGTCCCCGTGTGTATGCGGTTTTGTAAATTCTGCCATCTGTTCCCACTGGCACACAATGGCCTACTCTTCCGAAAAGCGGAACAGGATTTAACGTGTGCGCAAGATGTTTTGCGTGCGTTCGCACACGGGGCCTCGGTTTATAGTCTCATCCGAAGGACTTTGGGGAGAATGGAGTCTGCACTGATGTTAACTCCAGGGGAAAATATCCTCCCTTGAACAGGAATCGAACCCGGGTCGTCAGATTGCGAGCGCAATGTTCTTACCACTAGGCTATTCCGTCCTCTGGAGTTAAACATCAGTGCCGACTCCATTCTCCCCCAAAATTTTTCGGATTCGAACCCGGGTCGTCAGATTGCGAGCGAAATGTTCTGACCACTAGGGTTTTACCCCCCCCCCCCCCCCCCCCCCCCCCCCCCCCCCCCCGAGTGGAGCGAGAGAGAGAGAGAGATATTGATCGATTCCGAGGACAGAGGCATTGTCAGAGAACACGAATGAAGCCTGGTTTCCTGTAATGGATGGAAGTAGTCTATACACCTAATCAAGGGGACGGGATAGCCTAGTGGTCAGAACATTGCGCTCGCAATCTGACGACCCGGGTTCGATTCCCGTTCAACGGGGATATTTTCCCCTGGAGTTAACATCAGTGCAGACTCCACTCTCCCTAAAAGTCCTTCGGATGAGACTATAAACCGAGGCCCCGTGTGCGAACGCACGCAGAACATCTTGCACACACGTTAAATCCTGTTCCGCTTTTCGTAAGAGTAGGTCATTGTGCGCCGGTGGGAACAGATGACAGAATTTACAAAACTGCATACACACGGCGGCTGGATGTAAAAAAAGCACATAAGTGCTTATTCCATTATCCTCGGTATAAAAGAATAAAAAAAAAAATAAAAAAAAAATAAAAAAGTCCATCCCCTTCAACCATCATCCCACCTATATAGCCACAGGTCAGTAGGCCGCACCACAGATGAGACACACAGAGCAGAGAAGATTACCGACAAGGAACAAACACGAATAAGCTGTATCTTCAACATTTCAATACGGCCTCGCACCAAGCTTTAGGGGGAAGAAAAAGAGAGTAGTTCATCAAATAGCCAACAGTAAGGTATCACAGTGTCTATAAAACAAAAATCTTCCCGTTGTCTGAAGTATGTCCATGCTGCTTCGCCTGGGGAGACTGCGTCATTACAATGGTGTTTCCTCTCTCTCTCTCTCTCTCTGGGGGGTGGGGGTGGGGGGGAAACGGGATAGCCTAGTGGTCAGAACATTGCGCTCGCAATCTGACGACCCGGGTTCGAATCCCGTTCAAGGGGATATTTTTCCCTGGAGTTAACATCAGTGCAGACTCCATTCTCCCCCAAAGTCCTTCGGATGAGACTATAAACCGAGGCCCCGTGTGCGAACGCACGCAGAACATCTTGCGCACACGTTAAATCCTGTTCCGCTTTTCGCTAGGCCATTGTGTGCCGGTGGGAACAGATAACAACGTTAACAAAATCGCATACACACGGGGACCGGATGTAAAAAAGTGCATTAGTGCTTATTCCATTATCCTCGATATAAAAGAATAAATAAATCAATCTCTGTTTGTGTGTCTGCCTGTCTCTCTGTGTCTGTCTCTCTCCTCCATAGCTCTTCACTTCACTTTCTGTCTACTGTCTCTCTCCCTCTCTCTTTTTAACGTTTATTTCAAACTATTCGTTGAGATGAAATATTGATAGTCCCTAATCAGGGTAAGGGCCGGGTGAAAAAAAAATCAAATACGTATCTGGAATTTTTCCACAGTGGATCGGTGGTCTAGAGGTAACGCGCCTGTCTAGAAAGCGAAAAGTCCGGGTCTGAAGTGTGCGGCGGTTCGTACCCCGTTTGGACCGGAAACTTTTCCCCCATCCATTAGACCATGAGTGGTGGTCTGGGCGCTAGTCTTTCGGATGAGACGATAAACCGAGGTCCCGTGTGTTACACGTAATTATTTAGCGCACGTAAAAGAACCCACGGCAACAAGAGAGTTGTCCCTGGCAAAATTCTTAGAAAAAAGCCACTCTGATAGGGAAACAAAATACAGTTGCAGACATGAAAAAGAAAAAAATGGGTGGCGCTGCGCTTGTGGCGTCGCGCTCTCCCGCTCTCCTGGGGGAGAGCAGCCTGAATTTCACGGAGAGAAATCTGCCGTGACTTAAAGTGGTATGAAATGAAATCTGAGCGCTTTGATTTGTTCCTTTACAAGATTCAGCGCTATATAAATTCCATACATTATTATTATTATTGTTATTATCTGCAACCCTTGGGAATAAATATTATCAATCAATCAATCAATCAATATCTCTCTCCTTCTCTCCGTCCCCACTCTCTCCCCGTCCATTGTTAACTGGTTGATGTCTGTCAAAATAGGTTATTATTTCTTGTGGAATTTTTCCACAGACATCTCTCTTGCTGTTGTGAGTTCTTTTACACGTGCTGAATTTGTGTTGCGCACGAGTCTTAAGATGACTGTTTGAACTGAAAGTTTCACCACCCAGATCCCCACCCCAAGGGTGTAGTAAAATGATAGGAAATGCCGCTTCGCACAAGAATTGAACCAGCACTTCCAACTGTGTAAACACCACCAGGCCACCTCGCTACAGAGCTAAACTGTGTGTCTCTCACCTCTCTCACCCCACCTATTCCGTAGTCCATTGGACCGTGCGGACACTAATGAACATTTTGCAACCAGCTTCCTCCACTCCCCGCGGTCCTCTGCTTTCCGTAGCAAATCGTTCCACTCAAGGCCAGTCCACTCTCTGATGTTGTCTTCCCATCGTTTTATCTCCTCGCTTCGTCTCCCTCCTTGTACTGTTCCCTGTAGGACAGTCTTGGCCAGTCCAGATGTTCGTGTGACGTGCCAGGACCACTTTAGTTTGCGTCTTTTCACTGAAGTCAGGAGCTCTTCATAGTTATGGTCCCATGGCGTTTATGATTCTGGTTTTCACTTCCTCGTTAGTGATGTGATCTCTGTATGAGATACCAAGGAGTTTGCGAAAGCACCTCATCTCCATTGCCTGCATCCTTGTGTGTCACACGTTTGTAAATCCCAAGAAAAACAACTACAGAATGTTTCTTAAATGTCATTCATAACTGTAAGAAACAAATCTATGTCAAACAATCTGCTTTCACAAATTTTGGTGGGAAAAGCGATAAACAAAACAGCTAAACACATAAACAAAATCAAACAAAAACTACAACGAAAAAGATACTCCCTCTTAAAGAAAAACCCACAGAAAAAGGTGGAATTTTCCTCTATTTCCTCAAATCGAATTTTTTACACGCTCAATCCGTAAGTTGGATTCAATGGCCGACAGTGATGATGGCATCATTATCATCATACACCAGTAATCACCATAAACATCGTCAAGATTTTCCCTTTCAAATATAAGAACCATTTTGGGCTACCACTTGGAATATTGAAGAAGCTTTCGGGAAAAAAGAAAGAAAAGAAATTGTGGCTTAAAATCGGTGCTGAAAATATCATGCTCTTTAAACAGCTGCTTTTATAGAAAACATGAGGTTGTCTTTTTTTTAACTGAGAGTTTGATAAAAGAAACTTATTAAATCTTGGCACGCACACAGACGATGTGTGTGTGTGTGTGTGTGTGTGTGTGTGCATGTGTGTGTTTGTGCGTGAGTGCGTGTGTTTGTGTGTGTGCGTGCGTGCGCGCGCGCGCGTGCGTGTGTGTGTACGTGCATGCGTGTTTATGTATCTAGTTTATTTTTCAATTCTTTACTTTTATTTCGAGGATAAGTACTCATGTGCTTAAAATTTTTTTACATCTAGTCCCCGTGTGTATGCAGTTTTGTAATTGTCATCCGTTCCCACCGGCGCACAATGACCTACTCTTCCGAAAAGCGGAACGGGTTTTAACGTGTGCGCAAGATGTTCAGTATGTGTTTGTGTTTGTGTGTGTGTGTGCGTGTGCGTGCGTGCGTTTTAACGTCTATCCACTAAAAAGTGATTTTAGACAGAGGTGTGTATATGTGTGTGTGTGCGCGCGCGTATGCATGTATGCGTGTGTGTGTGTGTGTGTTCGTGTGCGTGCGTGCACGCGCGCATGTGTTAAAGGTTGGGTGGGGTGATGGTGATTATGTTTTATCATGTGTTTATGACAAACGCAAAACAATGTCATTAATAAGTACAAAGGAAAAGATAACAATGATATGCATGTTTTAGGGACACATTTACTTACACGGACATAACACACAATAAACTTGCACGACATTGATATAATTATATAAAGGTTTTTTAAAAATCTTGTAGTAATTTTGTTTTGAATCTCTGACAAAAATCAATTTTATGATGAGAATAAAGCTATAATTGGTTTCCTGCACTCGTTTTTCTCCACTACTCTCTCTCTCTCTCTCTCTCTCTCTCTCTCTCTCTCTCTCTCTCTCTCTCTCTCTCTCTCCTCTCTCTCTCTCTCTCTCTCTTTCTCTCTCTCTCGGGGGTTGACATTGAGCGCTTTTGTAAACAGACGTGTGCTGATAAGCTCTTGAAATCCGGACAGATTTAGGATACTTATAGAGAGTGTACAGTACTGAAACTTGGCACACAGATAGGTGACGCACTATGCCTGTCTCTCCGCTACTTTTCAGAAGTGTGTGTGGAGGATTTCTGCCAGTATTTTTGAAGTTCATATATGACAGAGCAAAATTCAAGGCAGCCATGTATCAGCCATTGTTGACATTACGAAGCAAAACAGACGGTGTCATGGCAGGTTTGCTCCTCTTCCTCTTGTACATGGGCAATTTAATTCACCAATGTGGGGACATTGAATTGAACCCGGGACCAAAACAGGACACTTCCAGACCAACACGGATGATGAATGGCGGACAGAGACGACCCAACACTGGCCAAGCAGCAGGTGAGAAGTGTGAGGACGAGCTGACTCTGAAAGAGGTGGCGTTAATATTGACATCCTTCAGAGATGACATGAAAAAAGACATGGCAGATTTAAAGCAATCTCATGCGGACTTGACTCAAGATGTGCACGACTTGATGACTTCTGTTGACAGTTTAAGAAGAGAGAATGAACTTTTAAAGGAAGAAAACTGTGCTTTAAAAAACAAAGTGGACAGTTTAGAAAAAAAGACAGATGAGCTGGAAGGACAGTCAAAACGAAACAACTTTATTATCCATGGGATACAGAGAAATGAGAATGAAACTTGGCAAGACTGTGAGGAGCTGGTGGGTGAAATGATTGTGGATAAACTGGAATTGTCAAACACATTTCAATTTGATAGGGTGCACCGACTGAACAGTAAGCCGAATTCACCCATAGTCGCTCGTTGTACTTTTTTCAAGGACAAAGAAAGAATCCTGAAGGAAAGACGCAAACTGAAAGGCAGTGGAATTTTCATCAACGAGGACTTTTCCGCAAAAGTGAGGGAAGTCAGAAGAAAGCTGGCTCCACACCTCAAGGCCGCCAGGGACCAAGGAAAGAAGGCCACCATGATCCATAACCACCTAGTGATAGACGGAAGAAAGTTCTTTCTCAGTGATGAAGGTGGACTGAAAGAAAATACCTAGGATTACGGCCGGCCCTGGAAAAAAGAGTTAAAGTTTTTCTCTTCTGATTTAAAATATCCTGGTTCTTTTATACATGGGGACACTTTTGGACTTGTAGCACCGGTAAATTGTGATGGGGTAGATGGGGTAGATGAAGGGAGTTTGCCAGCCTCTCAGCCCGTGGTGGATGACAGTGAATTTTTTCGTGCAATCGGTGAGGGTGGGGAGGGGGGTGATGAAGCCACAATGACAGATGCTGGGTTTGTGAATGAGCGCGTGCAGATTTCGGGCAAGGGTGTACCTTTGCTATTAAACAATGTTGCGCGTTGCCTGGGTTTTCCCCAAAATGCCAGTACAGGTGTGGAAAAAGAAATAGGAGATTTAAATAGAAGAGCGTGTGTACTTGACTCCAGTGTTTGTTGTGTGGCTGAAAAAGCGTTGTCCTCACCAGATCCCTCTTCTCCCTGTGATGTTAACATGGCCAAATGCATAGATAAACATGATCTGGGAATGTCTGGCAGTGTGAAAGGTGGGGATGAATGTGGTGTGGAGAGTGACTTTGTTGTTAGAGATAAGATTGTCGTGCAGGATGACGATGATAAAGGGGACGTAACTGAAGGTTGTGCAGAGAAAATCAATGAAGAAATGGATGAAGATGAGGGGGAGGGAGTTGATAGTATCAGTTCTTGTTCACATTATCGGGAGATTTTTGTAAATAAATTTACTTTTCTTCACTGGAATATATGTGGTTTACTTTCAAAGCTTGATGATGTTGATTTCATTAACTTTATTTTGTCATTTGACTTTGTGTGTCTGGTAGAAACTTTTGTTCATCATTTTGAGTCTGATCTATTTAAAGACTATGAAATGTTTATGAAACCAGCAGTGAAGCTGACACAGCATGGAAAATCCTCGGGAGGTATTATCTGTTTTGTACGTAAAATCCTAGTTCCTTATATACGACACGTGGATGATGATAGTGATTGTTGTATGCATTTTGTATTAGATAAAGATTACTTCCATTTTTCTAAACATGTCCTATTTACATGTACATATGTCCCCCCTGAGAAATCGCCATTTTATTCTGTATCCTATTTTGATAACGGAATTTCCATGCTTGAGGAAAATATTTTAAATAAGGTATTTTTGTTTGATGATCACGATATACTTTTGTGTGGCGATTTAAATGCCAGAACTTCTGATTGTTCTCCAAATCCTATAGGTATAGACAGCATATATGAGTGCAGTAGAAAAGATAGTGAAAATCACAGAAAGAGGCATTCTCAAGACACAGTTTTGAATTCCTTTGGTACGAAATTGTTGGACATGTGTACCGGTTTAGATTTATGTTTTTTGAATGGCATTTGTAATGACGACTGTGATGGTCGTTACACATATGTCTCGGATCGTGAAAACAGTGTAAATGACTATTACATAATGTTCATTAAGTTTTCTGGAATCTATCTTTGATAAGATCACACTAAATGTATTAGACCGAATGGAATCAGATCATCTTCCTCTTTTGCTCTGTCTTGATATTCAGGTAGATAGGCTTTCTGTTAAAAAGTCCCTTGATAAGAATAAAGAACAATCTGTGGTCAAATATAGATGGTCTCCATCCTTCGCTAAAACTTTTTTCGAGTCAATTAATTCAAACAAAGTAAAAGATGAAATAAATAATGCAACAGGTCTGATCAATACTGACGTAGACTTAGCGATAAACAAGTTTAATAAAATCATACAGAGTCAAGCAGAATGTCTGAAAAAACAAATCCCAGTGCACAGACCAAAACAAACAGAATGGTATGATCACGAATGTAAATTTGCAAAACGAAAAATGAGGAGACTTTGGAGGAAGTTCAAGCGTTCTTTGCAAAAAGATGACAGAGTAGCCTTTTGTATATCAAGGAGGGAATATAAAAATACAATCATAAGGAAAAAGAAAGAACACAAAGTATTACTTTTGAAAGAATTGTTAAATTCTGTTGGGTGTCAGGAACAATTTTGGGTAAAAATGAAAAGAATATATAACAAAAAGTCACAACCACAAAATGGCATCTCTGTTGGGCAATGGTTTGATCACTTTAAAAGTATTTTAGAAAAGAAAGTAGATGAATTAATGATTACAGATGTATCAGATGAAACTGAATGGGAAGAAGAAATAGACGAAGTTCAAGATAGACCTATGACACAGGAAGAAGTAACACTGGCAATTAGAAGATTGAAGAATGGCAAATCAGCTGGACCAGATGAATTAATCGGGGAGTTTTTTTTAAAAGTATTCTGGGGAACCTGTTGTAAATTTTCTTGTAACATTATTTAATTACCTATTCGATAATGGAATTTATCCTGAAAGCTGGACAGAATCAACTATCTTACCACTATTCAAGAAAGGAGATGTAAATGACACAAATAACTATAGAGGTATATCGTTATGTAATATTGCAAGTAAATTGTATAGTTCTGTCATTAATAATAGACTGCAGGAGTGAGTAACATTAAACGATATAACAGGGGAACATCAAGCTGGTTTTAAAAAAGGTTATGGCACAATTGATCACATATTTACTCTGTTAGCCGCAGTTCAAAAGCAGTTTGCAAATAATCAGAAATTATATGTTGCCCTAGTAGATTTCGAAAAGGCCTTTGATTCTATTTCAAGAAAACTATTATGGCCTGTGTTGCTGAAAAATAGGATAAGGGGTAAGTTATTTACATGTGTTAAGAGTATGTATAGAGCAGTGAAAGCTAGAATAAGATGTGGTTCAAATTTATCAGATTTTGTGAATTGTACAAAAGGGGTGAAACAAGGGGATGTGTGCAGTCCTGTACTATTTTCGTTGTTTGTAAATGAGCTTGCTATTGAAATTATTGAACATGGGAAACATGGTGTATCTTTTGATTTGACATAATTGTTTATAATGCTTTTTGCTGATGACATTGTCTTGCTGTCTATATCTGTGGTAGGGTTACAAAGGCAATTGAATAATCTTTACACAGCTGCACAGAAATTGGCATTAAAAGTGAACATGGAAAAAACAAATATTGTGTTTCGTAAAGGTGGGCACCTTTCTAAGCATGAACAATGGACTTATGGAAAAGAGAGAATCAAGATAGTTAATGCATATCTAGGAATATATTTTTCAACCAGGCTTAGTTTTTCTTATGCATGTCAAGAGTTGGTAAACAGAGGAAAGAAAGCTGCTTTGATGATTCTTCGTGCATTGTATAAACTGGATTGTAGTTCTTTTAGTATTTTTATAAAGCTTTTTTTATAAAGCTTTTTGATTCACAGGTGCAATCAATTTTGCAGTATGGGGCAGAAATATGGGCTTTTGAGAATAGCGATGTGATTGAAAAATTACACTTATTTGCTATGAAACGCTTTTTGAATGTAGACAGTAGAACACCCAATGACTTTGTTTATGGTGAACTCGGAAGGTACCCTACATATTTAAATTCGTATGTAAAATGCATAAATTATTGGTTAAAATTGACTAGAATGAATTGTAGTAGATTGCCGTATAAAGCATATATGACTTTGTATAGATTGGACAGAAATGGAAAAAAGACTTGGGCTTCAGGAATTCGAAAATGTTTGTATACTTATGGTTTTGCATATGTTTGGGAAAATCAGGGAGTACAAAATATTACACAATTTATGAAAAGTTTTAAACAAAGAATCATAGACTGCAGGTGGCAGGAGTGGCATGATCATATAGAAACTAGTAATAGATTTGCAGAGTATAGGATGTTTAAGTCGAATAATAAAATTGAAATGTACATTGGAATTACAATGAATAGATATGTAAAGAGTGCGTTGACAAAACTTAGGTTAGGTGTATCAGACATAGCATGTCACCGGTTCAGATATAAAAAGAGGGAGACTGATAACGTGGCAATGTGCCGGTTATGTCATAGTTCTGAGGAAAATGAAGTTCATTTCATGTTATGCTGCCCTGTTCTTCATGATTTGAGAACTGAATTAATTCAGCCTAAATTTTATAATAATCCATGTCGCTTTAGATTCAATTTACTTATGGCATCTCAAAATGAGAATATACTATATAATTTGGCATTGTATACTTACAAAGCTTTGAGAATATTATATACTGTGGCAACATAATCTATAGAGCTGTAATACATTTATATTTTTGTTATGGAAGAACGCCTGTTAAAATGTTGTATGATGCTTATAGAAATTCATATTCAACTTCATGCTTGTGTTAATATCATGTGTATCCCCTTCAGAAAGGGTCTAGGCCTAAATCTGAATAAACGTTTCGCATTCGCATTCGCATTCGCATTCTCTCTCTCTCTCTCTCTCTCTCTCTCTCTCTCTCTCTCTCTCTCTCTCTCTCTCTCTCTCTCTCTCTCTGTGTGTGTGTGTGTGTGTGTGTGTGTGTGTGTGTGTGTGTGTGTATACACGTATGCATGTATGTATGTGTGTATATATATATATATACACATATATTCTCCGATAAATTTTCTCAAATATATATAAACATATACATATAATTATATAGAATTATATCTATACATATATCTATACATATATCTATATATTCTGGATACATATCCTATATATTAGATACACATTTACACAACCAAAAAATGATGCAGTTTGGCTGAACATAACAGCTCTAGAACTCGACAGCTATACATGGTTGAATATCACAAAAGCTGTTCTTTTTCCATTCACAGAAAGATGCAAGCATGGTTTCGCAAAACACTAGCATCATTGCGTTGTATGCTACTTTAAGTCACGGCAGACTTCCCTGCGTCAAATTCAGACTGCTCTCTCCCCGGGGAGAGCGTGTCATTACAAGACCAACGCAACCCATTACTTTAAAAAGTCATATTAATACGTGTATTTGTTTCCTTATGAGGGTGGCTTTTTCTAAACTACCAGGGACAACTCTGTCCTTACCGTGGGTTCTTTTACGCGTGCTAGCTATGTATAGCACACAGGGACCTCGGTTTATCGTTTCATCTAAAAAAAAAAAAAAGACTAGCACCTAGACCGCCACTCAAAGTTCAGATGATGGGGGAACAGTTTGTGTTAAAACGGGGATCAAACCCTCAACTTCTCGCTCTGTACACAGGTGCTTTTCCTGTAGACCATTTGGTACACCAGGAACAGTTTGTGACATAGCTTCATAGTAATAACAATAATAATAATAATAAATGGAACTGATATAGCGCTATATCTTGCAAAGACAAATCAAAGCGCATGCATTCGACCTAATCTTACACAGTCATACAACTAATGACAAATAATCAATAGTTCAAAAAGATATTACAAACATGGTACGCTGCAGACCAAATCTACGAAATAAAATTGCAATAGTCAAATGTCAATAGTACTGGCATGTTTTGTTCACATATTTACGGAGACTTTTATGAAACTTAAGAGAGTTGCACAGGTTTTTTTTATGACAATCATTATTTTCGGGTGAAAGAAGTTTTCAGTGAATGCAAAGGTCGAATGTAAGTGTCAAATGGCTGAATGTAGGTGTCGAATGGCTGACTGTAAGTGCCGATTGACTGAATAAAAATTATACGTGTTTGAATGTAAGTGCCGAATGACTGAATGTAGGTGCAGTGCCAAGTAACTGAATGTAAGTGCCAAGTGTCTGAATGTAAGTGCCGAGTGTCTGAATGTAAGTGCCGAGTGTCTGAATGTAAGTGCCGAGTGTCTGAATGTAAGTGCCGAGTGTCTGAATGTAAGTGCAGTGCCGAGTGACTGAATGTAAGTGTCGAGTGACTGAATGTAAGTGCAGTGCCGAGTGACTGAATGTAAGTGCAGTGCCGAGTGACTGAATGTAAGTGCAGTGCCGAGTGACTGAATGTAAGTGCAGTGTCGAGTGACTGAATGTAAGTGCAGTGCCGAGTGACTGAATGTAAGTGCAGTGCCGAGTGACTGAATGTAAGTGCAGTGCCGAGTGACTGAATGTAAGTGCCGAGTGACTGAATGTAAGTGCCGAGTGACTGAATGTAAGTACCGAGTGATTGAATGTAAGTGCAGTGCCGAGTGTCTGAATGTAAGTGCCGAGTGACTGAATGTAAGTAACTGAATGTAAGTGCCGAGTGACTGAATGTAAGTGCCGAGTGTCTGAATGTAAGTGCCGAGTGTCTGAATGTAAGTGCAGTGCCGAGTGACTGAATGTAAGTGCCGAGTGTCTGAATGTAAGTGCCGAGTGTCTGAATGTAAGTGCCGAGCGACTGAAAGCAAGCACCTAGTGACTGAATTCTCACACAGCCTGCTTGGCTTACAGATTTGTCTGTTGAAATATGGACGTCATTTCCTAACAATGTGATACTGAATTTCCATTTGCACAGATTTCTGCATTGTAAAAGGTAAAGGTAAAGGTGTCCCATAACCTAAGTGGTCGTAGGGGAGCGAGGCGTCAGAGACCTCACTTCTCTAGGGGCCAGCATATTGAGGGCGGCGCCCATCTCCTCTCCCTTGCTGCTTTACCTTCCCTGACCCTAAAGAGGCAGGTATCCATTTACAGCTGGGTGAACTGGCGGAAATGTACTGAAACCAAGGCGCGCAAACGGTCACCCTTCCAATTGGTAATCACGCTCGACGCGCTTAACTTTGGCTGGGGAAAAGCGAGTGCTCTGACCACTGAGCTATCTCGAATTGTAGGGTGCTATAAATAATGGTTGATTTTATTCAGATAAGAATGCTGAATTACATGTCTTTTCCTCAAGCGTGTATAGATTACTGTAAGTATTGAAACAGAGACTGCAATTTTCATCTTTAAAATGAGCTGAAGAGTTCAAAGGGTTTTTTGAAAATGCTGCACAATTTTCAGATGGGTCGGTGTGCTACAGCTGTGCCAAATGCTGGGCACGTACGTGTGTGTGTATGTGTGCGCGTGCGTGTATGTGTGCGCGTGCGTGCATGCGTGTGTTTGTGTGAATAAATACAATTGTCTTTATAAACAAAACCCAGGTCGCATGATTTTCGGATCATATGATGACTAACCTACGTCAAAAACTGAAGGTGTGTAGAGAGAGGACAAGGTGGCACCTGTGTTGAGTCAGCAACCCTTCTGTAGTCCATGTCATTTTCCCAAAACAGAATAGTTAGACACTTGCATGATCATTATATACAAACAGCGTAAGAAACCAGCAGGTCTGCATGTCAGTTGGCCTGGAGGATTGTAAAATCAAAAAAAAAGTCACCTCTCCTAATTCATCGCACGCCACCGAGACTCAGACCTTCTTCTTCATAACCACTGACTTGTTTTGTTCCGTGCAGATTTACTTTTTCTTTCTGTAAGGATCATGACCTGTGAAGTTCCATGAAAAAGAAATTATCTGAAAACATACCACTGATTTATGGTGTTGTAGTATGTATTTACCTGGATTCGGGAATTTTTTTCAGATCAGTTTCTAACCTCTTCTTCATTTTGTGCACACGTCAAAACCTATCTATTTTGCGCACACGTCAAAACCTATTTTGCGCACACGTCAAAACCTATTTTGCGCACACGTCAAAACCTATCCATTCTGTGCACACGTCAAAACCTATCCATTCTGTGCACACGTCAAAACCTATCCATTCTGTGCACACGTCAAAACCTATCCATTCTGTGCACACGTCAAAACCTATCCATTTTGTGTACACGTCAAAACCTATCCATTTTGTGTACACGTCAAAACTTATCCATTTTATGCACACTTTATTTTGTCTCACCTCACCTTCATCTATCCCGTAGTCCCTTGGACCATGGGGGCACCAATGAAGATGTTGCAACCAGCTTCCTCCACTCCCCGCGGTCCTCTGCTTTCCACAGCAATTAGTTCCAATCAAGGCCAGTCCACTCACTGATGTTGTCTTCCCATCATTTTCTCTGTCTGCCTCTTCGTCTCCCTCCTTGTACTGTTCCCTGTAGGACAGTCTTGGCCAGTCCAGACATTCGCGTGACGTGCCCGTACCACTTTAGTTTGCGTCTTTTCATTGAAGTCAAGAGCTCTTCATATGGTCCGATGGCGTTTTAAATTCTGTCCCTCTCTTCCTCATTAGTGATGTGATCTCTGTATGAAAGGAGTTTGCAAAAGCACCTCATATCCATTGCCTGTATTCCTTTTTCAATGTCTGCGGTTATGGTCCATGTTTCTCATGCGTACAAAAATATGGACATGATCAGGGAACGCATCAGTCTGATCTTGAAGATGATGGCGATGTTCTTGTAGTTCCAGAGGACTTTCAGTTTAGTCATTGCAGCTGTGGTCTGGGCTGTCCTGGAGAGAATTTCAGGTTTTGATCCTTCATCCGATACTATAGCTCCTAGATATTTGAAGTTATGGACGGTCTCGATTTTCTTGCCGTCTATAATTATGTCAGTGCTGATGCCATTGGCACTATTTGTCATCAGTGGGGTTTTCCCTGCACTGATCTGCATGCCATATGCCGAAGAGGCCTCATCAAGGTGATTTATCAAGTTGACTAGCCCTTGCTCTTAATGTAAGTTTGTAATTGTCCTGCCTCCAATGCTGACTGTTTCCTGATGATTTTCAAGTGCGTCGGCCATTATTCTCTCTAAGATTTTAAAGAGGTTGGGAGAGAGCAGGCATCCTTGGCGTTCTTTGTGGTTCGGAACCAATCTCCTATGTTGCTGTCATAGTAGACTGCACTGGTTGCCTTGTTATAGAGGCATTCTATGTTCTGATCAGGTTGACATTGATGTTATACAGCCTTGTGGTTGCACACAGCGATGCATGCCAGACTCTGTTGAACGTCTTCTTAAAGTCTACAAAGACGTGCTAAAGATCTTGTTGGTGAGGCAAGTATTTATCACAGAGTATTATCAGGTTGAACATTTGTTCAGCTGTGCTCCGTCCTGCTCTGAAACCTGCCTGCCCTTCTTTGGCGATCTCCTCAGCTTGAGGCTTCAGTCTGTTCATTAGGATTCTGAGCATGACTTTACTAGGATGGCTGATCAGGCTGATGATACTGTAGTTTTGGCATAGTTGTAAGTTGCCTTTCTTTGGGAGAGTGATAATCAAGGACTGTGTCCAAGGTGTTGGCCGCTCCCCTGTCTGCCAGATCTTATTGCAGATGGTGAGTAACACATCTATTATGACCTTTCCTCCTTCCCAGGACCAGTTCTGGCGGAATGTTGCCTACTCCTGCTGACTTCCCTCTTGTTAGTGTTCTTAATGCACTTTCAACTTCTTCCTGTAGATGGGGTAGCTGCTGTTGTTGGTTGGTGGAGGGATATCTAACACCTTGGGGTCTCTCTCCTGTTGCTGTGTGAATGTACAGTTCAGAGCAGTATTCTATCCACATCTTTAAAGTATCTTTATCTTCTCTGACACATTTCCCTGCTTTGTCTTGGATGGTAGTGGTTCTCCCTTGTTTTGAGCTTGTCAGGTCTTTCACAAGCTGGTAGGATTTCTTGCTGTTGTTATTCTGCAGGTTTTTTTTCGACACCTTTGCATTGTTCTTTAATCCACGTCTCCTTTGCTTTTCTCATGCCTTTTTTGACTTGTTGATTGGCTTCTCTGTATAGCTTTGCACCTTCAGCCTCCTTCTCCTTCACTTCTCTGCGTTTGTCGCACTGCTTGAGTATATTTTCCGTGACCCTGGGCTTTTTGTTGTTGGCCGGTGTTTTCCAGTGATGTCGTTAGCTGTTTCAGCCACAGCAGTGTTAAAGCTGTTGGTCAAGGTATCTACTTCAGTGTCCTGGTTGTCCAGAACAAGGAGTGAGGCAAATTTTCCTCCTATCGTTGCTTTGAAGTTTTCTGCTATGACTGGGTCGTTCACTTTGTCAAGATTGAAATTGATCCTTAAATTTCTCTGCTTCTTAATTCTCTTGAGGCGGAGTCTAAACGTCATCATCACAAGTTCATGGTCGCTTCCTATGTCTGTTCCTGGACAGCTCCTGGTCTTCTCAATATTGACACTATTTTGTGCACACGTCAAAACTTATCCTTTTTGTGCGTACATTAAAACCTAACCATTTTATGTACACGTTAAAACCAATCCATTTTGTGTACAGGTTAAAACTAATCCATTTTATGCGCATATTAAAAACTATTCATTTTCTGCACACGCCAAAAACCCTTTCCATTTTGTGCACACGTTTAAACCTATTTTTTTCACACGTCAAAACCTATGAATTTTGTGCACGTCCATTTTATGCACACGTCAAAACCTGTCTATTATGTGCACGTGTTAAAACCTATCCATCCAGCTTGTGTGCACAATAAAACCTATCCATTTTGTGCACACGTTTAAACATATCCGTTTTACACACACGTTAAAACCTATCCATTTTTTGCGCACATTTAAAACCTACCCATTATTATATGCGCACGTCATAGCCTATCTAATATATGCGCACATTAAAGCCTATCCATTTCATACACATGTCGAAACCTATCTATTCTGTGCACACGTCAAAAACCTATCCATTTTGTCCACACGTTAAAACCTATACACTTTGTCCAACACGTTACTCTCCATTTCGTCCACACGTCAAAAACCTATCCGTTTTTGTGCACACTTTAAAATCTATCCATTTTGTCCAACACGTTGAAACCTATCCATATTGTCCAACACGTTAAAACCTATCCATTTTGTCCAACACGTTAAAACCTCTATCGGATACAGGCTTGGAATTGCCGCTTCCATACGGCTCGTGTTTTACTGCTTTTTGTTCTCCGCCACAGCGTGTTTGCAGATGTATTTTATGGTTGTTGTCTGTCGGTAATGCTCTTTCGTTTCATCGAATGTCATTAGTTTCCCTTCCGTGTGTGTGTTTAATCAGGAACAACAACAACAAAGATTTAAGCTTTTAGCTAATAACGTGGATTTTGGGGGACTGCGCCTAGTTATTTTGACACTGGCCATGCAATGTGTGTGCGTGTGTTCACGCGCTCGCACGGGCATATGTGTGTGTGTGTGTGTGTGTGTGTGTGTGTATGTGTGTGTGTGCGCGCGCGCGCGCGCGTGTGTGTGTTAGTTATTGTGTCTGTAAAACAAAGTAGAGTGTGTAAACCATGGAAGAACAGTCACTTAGACCCGTTTTCTTTGTCGTTTTTACATGTTGCGAATTCCATTCTGTTCTTCATGAGTAAGTGGCTGTGGTTGTGTGTGTGTGTTGTGTGTGTGTTGTTGTGTGTGAGTGTGTGTGTGTGTGTGTGTGTGTGTGTGTGAGGGGAGTGTGTGAGAGAGAGAGAGAGGAGAGAGAGAGAGAGGGGGGGGGGAGAGAGAGACAGAGTTAATCAGGCCTTTGTCTCTGATGAAAAAGAAAATGAAAAACTTCACGAGAAGCACGTGAAAGCAAATGCAGGCAAGCTCAAAAAGATGGTAAATAGAAATAAATGGGTGTCATAGAGAAAAGCAACTATAATTTGTAGCATTACAGGAGGTAATTATTCACACTTTGTATGTTCAGGATACAGGAGGATTGACTATTGGTCACAGGATGATTATGTAGGATAGGTATTATGCTCAGGATGATAGGAGGATTGGCCTATATTCAGGATGACAGGAGGATGACTATATGTCAGGATGACAGGAGGATTGGCTATTTCAGGATACAGAGGAAGATTGGCTTTATGTTAGGATAAAGGGGATTGGCTATATGCTCAGGATGATCGGATTATATGTCAGGATCCATGTAGGATTGCTATTGCTCAGGATCACATGAGATGGATTTATGTTAGGATCAAAGGATTGACTATTAATTTTACAATATTATACTCAGGATGACAGGAGGTTGTATTGCTCTAGATGACAAGCTAGTAGGAGAGGATTGGCTGTATGTCAGGATGACAGGAGTTGACTCTTTGCTCAGGATGACAGGATTGACTGTATGCTCAGGATGACAGGATTGATGTATCACGGGATCATAGATGATGTATTTTGGAGACTATTGAGATTCAGGATGACAGGACTGACTATGATGGGTTTATAGTTCAGAAGTGACTGGATTAAAATTATGTTCCCGATCATAGGCTGACATTCAAATACGGGTGTCATATATCTAAAGCTAAATGAACAAACACGCTTGTGATGGGAGAACTTCTGCCGCTACCTTAGCTTGTAAACTACAAAAGCAGTTTGCAATTACCGTACGATACTTTGTTGCAATTTCTATCGAGGGTTGACCCAGATTTCACAATGATATAGCTAACGAGGAATAGGTTACTCGCAACTTGTTACGTTGATTCTTGGGAACAGATGGGCAGGGACATCACAGCATGGATGAGCCTCAAGGAAAAGATTGACGTGGGATATCACAGCATTAGACAGGTCTCATCTCGGCCCACTCACAGAGGGCAGTCAAGGACGGAGAGAAGTGTCGAAAACTGATTGCGACGTCCTTAAAATGTCCCAACGACCGCTCAGTCAAGGGATCAGTGAGGTCAGAACACTTGACCCCGGCTGAATGAAGATCCAGGAGCATGAAGAGGCCTTCAACAATTATTTATTTATTTATTTATATTTAATTCTTTTATATCGAGGATAATGGAATAAGCACTTATGTGTTGTTGTTTTTTAAACATCCAGTCCCCGTGTGTACGCGGTTTTGTACATAGTCATCTGTTACGCGTGTACAAATGTGCCGATCCTTCTTACGAAAAGTGGAACAGGATTTTAACGTGTGCGCAAGATGTTCTGCGTGCGTTCGCATACGGGGCCTCGGTTTATAGTCTCATCTGAAGGACTTTGGGGGGGGGGGGGGAGATTGGAGTCTGCACTGATGTTAACTCCAGAGGAAAATATCCCCTTGAACGGGAATCGAACCGGATTGTCAGATTGCGAACGCAATGTTCTAACCACAAGGCTACCCCCCCCCCCCCCCGTGTGTGACAATGAGTCAGTACTGTCTCTGGCTATGGCAATGACTCTGGCTTTGGCTCTGTGTGACAATGGCCCCGTGTGCAACACGTACTTAGCGCATGAACTAGAGATTTGTCCATGGCAAAATTCTGTCGAGGAAAACCACTTTGATAAGCAAACAAAAACACACATGCTGAAAAAGAGAAAATTGTAGATGGGTGGCAGTTAGGAACGTTACGCAATGCAGAGGTCAATACATTCGTTTGGATGAATGGGGGTTCTCAACGTCTCTCATACCATCTTCTCTGGGACAACCTCTTGGGAATGTAAAAAGCAGGTGCGAAGTACAATGAGTGTCTTTCAGTGCACCGTTTTCGATCACTGGGAAGTGTCACATGCCTTGAAGCAAAATCAACCTTTTGGCATATTTGGCTGCAGAAGTCCTTCCGCTTTTTGTTAATGTAGAAGACAATATGAAGCAAATCTGCGTTCATGCCCAATATTTCTATATGTACATGTGAACATGTCAGCCTACACTTATGAATACACCCGCATGCACACACGCACAGAGATGCAGACTTGTGCAAGAGTACACCCACACACACACACACACACGTATGACGTTCATCAACAGCACAAAAAACATTATTGCTTGCAACCAATGAAGCCAATAACACTCATTTTGCCAATTATGTGTCAAGAGTTGGGACATCACACTTCATAATTACTCTCTCTATTGAGAACCGAAATCGCCCCCAGCAGTACAGACTCTAGCTGCTCTTTAGATGCATTTGTACTGATTCATAAGTCTATGACCTTCATGGCACAGGCCGGCAAAAATTGAACAGGAGATTTCAGACAAGGAGACAAGTAGGTACAGATACATTAGGCACAGGGACAATGAGGCACACAGGGGTGTGTAGGTGCAAGGGCGTTCACTTGAGGGACATTGGCATTTCAGCACAGGAACAGAAGAATATGAATACGAAATTTTACTGAGGGTAAATGGATAAGCTTACAGCTTCTTTACACCATGCCCTCAACCCCATCGACCCATTCCCTTTCCCCCAAAGAAAACCGCAAAGGAAAAAGCCCAAAACAAGAAGGAGAGTTAGGCACAGGGCATCTAAATGGAAAGGGATATCGGTAGCAGACATTAGATATAGGGATGTACACGTACATACAGATTTAGGTTGGAGAAGGAGAGCTAGATACAGAACATCTAAATAGAAAGAGATGCAGGTAACAGACATATACATAATTATGGTGCTATATACGTACATAAACATTTGAGTTGGGTGACTGTTCGTGCGCCCTGGTTTCAGTACAGTCACCCGGTTCACCCAGCAGTGATTGGGTACCTGCCCTCTTTAGGGACAGGGAAGCTAAAGCAGCGAGGGAGAAGAGACAGACACGGCTCTCAAGATGCTGGCCCCAAGAGAAGTACGAAAGAGGGAGCGCGGATAGAGATGACAGACAGAAGCGAATGGAGTGATAGAAAACAGGAAATTTCTGGTGCAGAATTACCAGAAGATGGGGATGCTACCATACTGAAAGGGCCCCCGGCATCCCCATAGCGGGGTAGGTAATGGGTATGACAAACAACACAGGACACGGACACACCAGTCTTCCTTCAGTGCGGAAAGACACGAAACGAAAACGATCTACAAACGTCTGGAAAATTTTACTTCTGCTTTTGGTTCTTAAGCCTAACGCACAAATATCCTCTTGCCACTACAAATCTTTGGCCATGTCCGTGGCCTTACAACGGCCAGAAACTAGACAGGCAGTGGTGTACACAGAAACAAACGTGGCCACATTCACAAAGATGGTAGGAAAGGTTTGCTGAATGTTTGTAAATGTCGAAACTAACTTACCTGCATCAGTCAGTTGGAAAGAGCTCTCCTATGAACATACAAGCATAGGAGAAAAATGGTGAAGAGGGTGTCGTAGACTGCCACAGCAGTAAAGTAAGGTACATAGGGGTACCTCCAAGTTCCTTGTCCACTCCTAAGATTACAGTGAAGTAGTTAGCGACTATGCCTACCTGAACCCTTCTCTTGCACGCACACGCACAAGCACACACAGGAAAACACATGCACACACACACACACACACACACACACACACACACAACACACACACACACACACACACACAGGGTTAATTATGCGAACCCGAAGTCTAACATGCTTGTTCCCGATTCTGTAGGGAGCTGTCCCCTTTCTATGCCAGGTTATTTCATAGCAGGTTGTAGCATTCACGTTGACCTCAATGTGATCCTATTGATTTCAATAATAAAATGTTCTTACCAATCTGTTTACAGTATCATGGACACTGCGCTGTAAAAGACCAGTACCACTTTGATCTTTGAGATTTTGGCTTTTACAGGGTTGGTTCTTGGAGACATAGCTTTGCTGGAAAACAAAAAGTATGGTTTTAGGAAAAGCTATGAAAAAGCAAGGCAGGGAAAAAAACTGATTTGTGAAATTGATTAATTCATTGCAAAAGCACAACCCTGACTATGGGAATAGTTCCCATTTTTCCTAAAATTAAGGACCAGATTTTGTAAACACCGTTACAAACTTAACAACAAATGTACTGGATTTATTTTACGTTGCCCTCTACTACTGTCTTCATCACGAGTTGTTTACTTACACAAATTCATTAGTTGAGTCGTTTCGGCAAACGTTTTTGCCAAACTTTTGAATCTGAAAGTGGCCCACAATTTTATGTTTTGCTTTTGGTTTTGCTCAGTTTGCTTTGGCTTCCGATCTTGTCATTTTTACATGATACTTTACATTGGTGGATCGTTAGCCATTAGATACTAAAAGAAGCTTACCAGCGAGCAGGAAAAGCAAACTTTGCCAAAATCAATCATGAGAGGAAGAGACTGCGTGCGCGTTAACCATTGTTTTCACTGAACGGCATTCTGAGCAGTAAGCGCTGTGCTGTTGTGCTGCGAAACTTTGGCAGTAAGTTGTCCACTGTGAGATGGGGTGGACTTTGATGCAGACGTGATCTTTGTGTCTGCGCATTAGAGATTTGACGTGGAGCGCAGCGCAAAAACGAATTGGCCTATCAGAGGTTGACTTGTAAGGGGGGACTTGAGGTCGTAGAGACAAAGCCAGGCAAGGCAAGGAAGACAAAGCAAAAAAAAAAAGCAGGCAAAAGAAGCGAAGACAAGCCAAGAGAAGGCAAGTCAACGCAAGACAAGACAAGGCAAAGCAAGTCAAGACAAGCCACGGCAAGTCAAGACAAGGCAAAGCAAGTCAAGACAAGCCACGGCAAGGCAAGACAAGGCAAACCAAGAAAAGTCAAGGCAAGTTAAGGCGAAGGCAAGCCAAGGCAAGGCAAGACAAGCCAGAACAAGGCAAGGCAAGTAAAATTCATTTCAAAATTCCAATGCTTTTACATAAAAATGTTATACTTTGTAGTTAAACAATTCCCAATGGCAAACCTTTACATCTGATTATTGTTGACACACTTTACATATGGTTATTGTTGGCACACTCTACATCTGATTCTTGTTGACACTTTATTTTGTTTTATTTTGCTGCCTCATCTTCTGTGAGATGCCAAATCACAGACAATTTTCTTTTATGACATGATGAGGATGACAAAATAATGCTGCTATGGAAGTGCGTTTGCTTTGAGACTATGTGTCAGGACTGTAATCTACGCTTCTTATCATAAAAAAATAACCCGGCATCAACCGGGCTCGAGAGATACTGACACCTGCAGTGTAGGTAAGATAATTGATTTGAGCAACCCTCTCGAAATCGCATCCGTAAAGTGGATCAAGCGCGCCTGTGTGGTCTAGGTCTTCCTAATGAGCTCATAACAAACTCATTCTGAGAAGAAGCCGGCCGGAGTCCGAAAAAACCATCCCCGTGCCTCTTAGGGGATATGACTCCGCGACTTTTCAGCCCGTAACCCAAGGTGCTAACCACTGCGCCAAGGTGGTTGGTACACTTTTCATTTCAGTATTATTGAATGCTTGTGCTGTAGTGGTGCCATTCGGTGCCTTGGTTAGAAACTGTACACGCCCTATAGCGGAATATTAATACCAGTTTATCTCACAGTCAACACTGAGAGACAGAGTCAGTGACGTTCGTGTGTTTGATTAGTTACGATACGCAGCTGCAAGGCATGAAGAGTGCTGTGCTGTCTTTAGCAAGAGCTTTCTAAAGGTTTCATTAAAACATGAGCATTTTCTTTCCTGTTTGGGTACTTTTACTTGGGCCTCTTGAGTGAAAAAGATGGAATCAGAGTCATATTAGATTCATATCTTTAGATGGCGTATTTGTTTTTGAAGAAAGATGTACTATACTTTTGGTGCATATCGTTTTAAATAATTTTTTTTTAAAAACTAGGATTCTTGCCAAAACTGGTATTTCTGGCAATGTTTGTCATGAATATTTACGAAGTAGGATTAAGCCTACACTGTACTTGCAGAACAGGAAACACCACTGACATTTTGAGGGGTTACAAAGTCGAATAAAGCCTACAAATTGTAAGTATGTTTTGTTCAAGCATTTATTGATCAACATGATCTTTTATGATCAGCAAAAGACAAGAAATGGTCTTCATGGTCTTCAATCATATGAAAATATCTATTACAAATTTCCCCTATTCTACCCCTTTTATTAAAAATACCACTGCTATCTCCCCAATCCTTACACACAATAATTTTTTTTTTAATTGCTAAGTTGTATGTGGACTTTTCAACGACAACTGAGACAAGGTCCGTAGAAAAATTAGCACACAAAAATATTAACTTTAGCCAAATTTATTTTAATTGGATTCCTATCATATTCATCAGCACAATTAAAGCTACAAATATGATGGAAATAGAAATTACAGATGATGAACTGTGTACATTTGTTGTAATGTGGAGAGATGGCAAGAGCAGTGAAATTTTTTCTGGGGATGTACATGTATGTAGCATTCTTAGAAAAATGAAAATATTAAAATCCATATAGCAACATACGTAATTTATAACTATTAGTATGATTGATTGTATGTGGATTTGAATGTAAAATCAAACATAAAAACAACTAAACACAAAATTTTAACTTTAACTTCGTATATGTCATCCACTGGATGTTTTGATTATAAAAGTAAACATTGGCCTGATATTGACATATTCAGAAAAACCGTTTGCAAAAGATGCCTAAAAGGGTACTTTTTTTTTCTAAGACACGCGCACACATCTTCCCCTAAAATGCCTGTAATACTTTTTAGTAATGACAGGTATTAATATTGACAGAAATAATAAACTAATGTAACAGAAATGCCGGTTTATTCATTCATCATAAACAGAAACTTAATATCATGAGAGAGCTAGGAGAGAGAGGGGAGAGAGAGGGAGAGAGAGAGAGAGAGAGAGAGAGAGAGAGAGAGAGAGAGAGAGAGAGAGAGAGAGAGAGAGAAAGAGAGAGAGAGAGAGAGAGAGAGAGAGAGAGAGAGAGAGGGAGAAGAGGGAGAGAGAGAGAGAGAGAGAAAGTTTATAGACAATGGAAGAGAGATGGACAGACTCACAGACAGACGCAATGTCATATAGGCCAGGACAGCCGCAAAATAGAGGAACCACAGAAACGCAGACAGACAATCACACAGACTGACAAACCGGCTGGCTAATAAAAAGACAGGCACATAGTTACAGAGAAGTATATAACGAGAAACAGATTCAAAGCAACTGGTCAAGATTCAGCACTATATAAACTCCATATCCTCTTGTTCTTTTTTTTTCTTAATAATATCTTTATCCTTATTATCATTTTACAGCACAAGGTCCGCGATTCTACTAAACGGGCTGATAGGAAGCAACGACACGATGACGTCAACAGTGACATCACAACCCTTGATGACGTCAGCAGGAACAGAACCTGGCGAGTCCCTGAGCCAATCAAAGAGAAGCATGTCAGACCTGTGGTTCTACACGGTGGGCGTTGTGTGCGGAGGACTCAGTCTGGTGGGCATAGTGGCCAACTGTCTCACCGTGATGCTGTGGAGCGGGCGGGAAGCTCGGAGGTACCCCTGTGTGCCTTACTTCATGGCTCTGGCAGTGTACGACACCCTCTTCCTCGTTTGTCTCGTCTGCTTTACCTGCTCCCTGCACATCCTCGGCGAATTTACCATTGCGGCTCAAGCGTATTTGTACTTTTACCAGCCTGCAGGTATTTTCTATCCTTTCTTCATGAACGTGGTCACCTTCGGTTCTGTGTACACCACGGCTTGTCTGGCCACGGACCGCTGTTTGGCCGTGGTGAGGCCGCTGACATGGCCACAGACTCGGAGCGGGAAAATGGCGAATGTTGTGTTGGTGTTAGTACTGGCGTGGTCGATTCTCGTCAACGTCCCTGTCGCTATGGAAGGTTCACTCGCTTGGGTCTACAATCAGAAACGCAACCAGACCTTCTTGCTGTTCGTACCTTCCAAGTTTGTTTTGATTATTTTCATATTTACATCTACCGGCGGTACCTTTTCCCTGCTGTGTCTTTCGTCATTCCTGTTATCTCTATTCTCGTTATCAACTTCATTCTGGTGTACAAAGTGTGCACCAGGCGACGAAGTTTGATCGGGGCAGGGATGTCTACTGCAGCAAGCGGTGTGAGGAAGGCGGCTGCTCATAGCGAAGCTCATAGTTTAACCTGGCAGGTGATCGTGATTTCCGTTCTCACCCTCCTGTCTCGTTTCTGACAACGGTGGTGGACATGTGGATGGCCATTTTGGACACTATTTTTTTGAGTCACTGCTCTATGCGTGTATGGCTGTGTCCGCTTTCGGCATTTTGACTCTGGTCATCAACGCTTCAGCCAACTTTTTCTGTACCTGTACTTCACACGCTCTTTCCGACAGCTGTTCCTGCAACGTTTTCCGTGCTGGATGAAGTGTGGACAGCGGCTTCACAGTAGCAACGAGAGACAAGCGAGGACAGAAGTATGTCGGTGTCGGTGGTGAAAGTGTCAGAGTCCTAGTCTTCGTGACACTAAGTCACAGAGTATCATTACTAGCAGCTGGTTGTTAAGGGTCTCTGTTTTATTCTTTTGTTCAAGGTATACTGCAATTCTTAGAGTAAGGATATTTGTGTGCACCAATCTCGCTGATAGAATCCCTAAGCGCTTACAAACCTGATACAAAATTTGACCAATGAATGAACAAAAGACTAAGGCATTAATGTACACAGCGGCGTTCTTTTCCACCCTGACCTACTCTCTTCAGCGGCTGCCCACCAACCTAGGCCAGCATCTCCACATTCACCATCTTGTGTGCTCGCATGCGTGTGCACAAACACACACACACACCCATGTTCATTCTGGTCTGATGCTTGCATGTTCAGTCTGGTTTCCTCATTGAAGTCAGAGCATTGTGTGCATACATTCACAATGATCTCGCTGCCTAAGAGACATTCGACTGAATGTCAAGACTGTTCTTTTGTGTCGTAGTAACAGTCTTATATATTTATTTATTTACTTATTCATTTATTTATTTATTCTTTTATATCGAGGATAATGGAATAAGCACTCATGTGCTTTTTTACATCCAGTCCCCGTGTGTATGCGGTTTTGTAAATTTTGTCATCTGTTTCCACCGGCACACAATGGCCTACTCTTCCGAGAAGCGGAACAGGATTTAACGTATGCGCAAGATGTTCTGCATGCGTTCGCACACGGGGCCTCGGTTTATAGTCTCATCCGAAGGACTTTGACTTTTAGTTCGATTTTTTTTTATCAACTGGGAAGAAAGGGCGAGGCTGGGAAACGAATCCAGAACCTCACGGTTTACTTGTTGGCAGGCGAACGTCTTAACCATCGTGCCACCTTCCTTCCCATAGGCATGTCCACACAGGCCTTGTTTTAAGTCACACTTTAATATGGAATTTTTCATACCCGTTTCCTTGTTTATGACACAGTCTAATGACATTAACATGCTTACGATGTTGTTGTTGTTTTTATATAAGCACAGTTGGATATAAAAAACTTCGTATTGGTTTTTATGTTTCTGTCAGGTGTGTTCACCATAGTATCTTACTTACATTACGGTCTACAGGCAACACACTTGCTTAGAAAGGGAGAAGTGCGGGTTCCATCCCCGTTTGATCTTAAACTTTTTCCTCATCCATCAGAAACTGAATGGTTGTCAGGGTGCTAGTCTTTCTGGATGGGACGATAAACCAAAGTCCCGAGTGTAACACGCACTCAGCGCAAGTAAAAGAACTCTCGGAAACAAGAGAGTTGTTCCTGGCCAAGTTCTGTAGGAAAAAGTCACTATGATAAAAACAAATACAAACGCAGTCACTAAGGTTAAAAACAAACAAAATAAATAAGTGGCGCTGTTCTTGTGGTGAGGCGTTCTCCCCGGGGAGAGTATCCCAAATTTTACGCAGAGAAATTTGCCGTGGCAAAAAGTGGTATACAACACTATAAAATACACTATGTACACGCTCACACTGGTTTCCTTGTCTTGTCACAGTGTAATAGATACACGTTACCACTGTTTTCTCCATACACTGAGTTTCTATATATTGTGCTGTACGTATCTGGCATTGACTGTATTGTGCAAGTGTTGGTACAACATATGCTTTTCATTGTAGTTAATAATAATGTAAATTAATTGTACACACCTGAGCATGATGCCACAAAAAAGAAGTGTTTGACTGCTCTGGTTTTGGCCTAGGCCAAAAGCTGTCAGTTATTATTGATGTCAGCTAATTGCCAAGGCCTACATTAAAATGTTGTTATGTTGTAAAATGTTGTGTTGAGATTGCCTTCAGCCATGACAAGCTCTTAACATAACAACCCGCACTCTCCTTTGTTAAAGGAGAAAAAAAATCCTCTGAAGTCGGAGTATGGCTGCCTATATGGCGAGGTGCTTGAAAAAGAGTCATACACGCAAACTTCTCATTCAGTGTGTACTTCCTATTTCACAGAGATTCCCAGGTGGGATGAGTGAGGCAGAGTGCATGTTCTGGGTGACCCCCAGGGTGTAAAGCACAACAACAACAACTGCTCTGGTTTTTCTTTCTCTTTTTTTAAAACTGTGTTGTTTTGCTTCTCTGCTTTGTTCACCAATGTAACACGTCTGTATATTTAGAAAAAATGGGACTGTAGAAATAAGTTACGAATCTCTTGATGTCAAACTATTTCTTTGCCGATCACTCACTCTCTCTCACACACACACACACACACACACACACACACACACACACACACACACACACACACACACACACACACACACACACAGAGTATACTAGTATACTTAATTATTTTTCCAAATTTATTCAATTACAAAAGAAACCCAGCGTATGTCAAAACAAAAGTTTGACAAAGTAAATGGCTTTATTATCCATAAGGACATTGTTGTCAGCGGCACAAATTTCCGGGCCTGCCAGAGGCCTGGATAGTCCCCCCTTTCTTTGCGTCACCTCACACACCCGTACTTCATTTAGAATGAAGACTTTTTCGTTAAATCCAAGATGCGTGAAGAAAAATTCATTCTTTTACCTTTAGGTGTGTCTTAGTGTAATAGAGATTAAGTCAAAGCTCATGATTGTTATCGTCGTAAATTTATCTGGCATTTCTCTTTGTTTAGAGTTAATAATTTTGGACAAAGTGAAAGAATTTCTCATAAATGATCATGGTATACCCACCCAACGTTTCTCTCTTATTTGAAGCTTTAAATGTTGTACAAATTGAAAGAAATTATCATTAATAACCATCGTTCACTTACTCACTCTTTTGTATAATTTAAACAAAAAAATCATAAATGATCATCGTGCGCTAACTCAACATTTCTCTCAATTTATAGTTTTAAATGTAAAAATTAAAAGAAATTTTCACAAATGATCACCATACACTCACACAATATTCTACATCACTCTACAGTTTTAAATTTTGTACCAATTGGAAGGCAAGCGCTTCGATTTGTTTGTTTTACAAGATTCAGTGCTAACTCAACATTTCTCTCAATTTATAGTTTTAAATATTGTAAAAATTAAAAGAAATTTTCACAAATGATCACCATACACTCACACAGTATTCTACATCACTCTACAGTTTAAAATTTTGTACCAATTGGAAGGACAAGCGCTTCGATTTGCTTGTTTTAGCAGATTTAGCGCTATATAAATTCCATATATTATTATTATTTCTATTTATTATTATTATTATTATTAAGACATTCTCATAAATGATCACCGTGCACTCACACAATATTTCTCTCAATTTACAGTTTTAAATGTTGGAAAATTGAAACCAAGTCTCAGAAAGTCACATATATACGAGTGTTTCAAAGTCTGAACTAGATGCTAGATAATGCCTTGCTTTTTTTGGCGTCTCGTCACTGGATATTTGATGGTATGGAATGAACATTCTGCTTCACCAAAATAGGTGCCATTTACAAACTTTGCATCAGTCCCCCTGAATGTCTTAAGTAAAGAACGAATATAACATTTCGCGAGTTGTACGCGTTTAGAGGTAAACAATGCATTGGAATGATTAAATCGTGTAGCATATATTTCATGCTTTGGAATAGATAAAAGCAACTTTAGATCAGTTTTACGTCGATATTGAGCTATAATGTAGCAACCACACTATGTCAATGTTTGCAGCAAGAAGCTGTCTAGCACATAATTCCATTAATATTTTGATGTGAATTTGCTTGGTGTTCTTTCTTTCTCTGTAAATTAAAGTACTTGTAAAACGTCAAAACGTTTTGGTTTGTCTTTTGTGTAACTATTCTCTCTCTCTCTCTGTCCTCCCTGAATTGAATAAATTTTATTTAAAGAGGGTTATGGCATAAGCAAACATGCTTTTCTACAACCAGAACTCTGGGCAAAGGAACACAAAAAACCCAGCAAAACCCTCTCAACCAAAC
Source organism: Rapana venosa (assembly GCA_028751875.1). Classification (NCBI taxonomy): domain Eukaryota; kingdom Metazoa; phylum Mollusca; class Gastropoda; order Neogastropoda; family Muricidae; genus Rapana; species Rapana venosa. The sequence continues at coordinate 37,868,561 of CM054155.1, read as the reverse complement.
AGACAAAGAACAACATTTTGTCAATGAGAAGGGGGAAAAAATCAGATCAACCAAAGTGTAAAGTACATAATTATTGTAAGCATACGAATACAATTCTGACTGAACAGAGAGAGAGAGAGAGAGAGAGAGAGAGAGAGAGAGAGAGAGAGAGAGAGGGGGGGGGGAGAAAGAGAGGGAGAGAGAGAGAGAGAGAGAGAGAGATAGAGAGAGAGAGAGAGAGTCTGCTCATTTAAAGAAATCTCAAAGACAATTGAACTTAATATATTGCTTTAAAATTACCACAACATATTTCAATATATGAACTTCGGGTTGGTCTATGCATGTAGGGAAAGCCGTTTTAGACAAGGAGGATTTTGTGTCACTGCCTCATCCTCTGTGACGTTCCTGTCCTGCTTTTCCCACGCCCCTCATTACGGTACCTCCACCCCAACCACACCCAGATTTGTTATGTCGCATCCTCGGAGTCGGAAGTCCCCAGGGAACCCATCACCAAGATCAGGCCGCCGTGGGGCCACCAGCCACAGAGAGGAATCGGCTCTGCCACGTATAACTTGTCCTAGAGATAGCCCGAAAGTTTTGGTATGAATTGCTGTCGGCTCCCCAGGAAATAAAGCAGAGATCGGTCAGTCAAGCTGGCTTATGGCTCAGCTGACCAAAGATGCCACAAGCATTCCAGAACTGTAAAAGTTTCTAATTTTGGTTACAATCGAATATGTTTAGACAAAAGAAAAACGGCTTTCCCCCTCCCGCAAAACACACACACACGCACGCACGCACGCACGCACGCACACACACACACACACACACACACACACACACACACACACACACACACACACACCCCACACACACATCCACACTCCCTTTGAATTATTCGGTCAAACCCTAGTAATTGGGACACGCTATTAAAGAAAACTGTCTCTCTCTCACATACTCACACACAGACCTCATTCTGTCAAATCCTAGAAATTGGGACGCGCTATTAAAGAAAGATGTCTCTCTCTCTCACACACACACACATGCATGCAAACACAGTCACCCAACCTCATTCTGTCAAATCCTAGTAATTGGGACACGCTATTGAAAGGCAGATTGTAAAACTCTGAGACATGTGAGGTGATTACTAGCATAATCATGATGATGTGTTATTGTAGGCCACCCACTGCACACAGCTTAACGCGGCAAAGGTTTATGTTTACATGAAATGAATTAGAAATCCCCCAGTTTTTCTCTACACTGTAGAACTATATAAAAGATTTCTCCTTTTCTTCTGTCTGCTTTCTTTTTTCCATATTGCCTTTTTCTTTCTTTCATTCTTCTACGTTTATTTGTTTGGTTCTGTCCGTCTTTCGTTCATGTTTTATTCATTCGTTCATTGATCGTTGTTTTATTTCCGTCTTTCTCTCTTTCTTTCTTTCAAACATCAGTACCATCATCACCGTCACCACTATCATGCTGGTAATCATCATCATCATTCTCAGGATCGTCGAAGTCATCGCCGTCGTCGTCATCATCATCATCGGTGTCTTCGTCATCATCATCACCATCACTATCATTTTCTCTAACCCCCTACCTTCTTCAGTCCTCTTTTTCAATGTTGAGGACGGAACAAATGTAAATTGACATCTTCCAAGTAATTTTCCTATCAGAACACTTGAAAGTGGTCTAGAGATAACGCACCCACCTAGAAACAACAAGATTTTTGTTTATTTCCCTGTACTGCCTGAGCGTGTATATTCCTTGGTTTCTTCAGTTTCTTCTTTTGCCTCATGAACATGTTCAGCCTCAGTTTTAAAATAAATATGTTCCAGTAAGATTTTTAAACGAGTAACATTCAGTTCTTTTAATGTTTTTCCTACGTTACATCTCCGTCATTCCTATTTTTTCTGACACTTTTTTCCCCAAACGTTCCTTTTGTTTATCTTTATTCGCTCTTCTTACCATAACATTATTGTTCCTTCCCTTGTCCAGGAATATGTTCTTTCATAAAAGACACAACATCTTCACTTTCGTTTAGCAAATTTCTTTCTCAGTTATCTACATTTATTTACATTAAATCAATTCAACCTCTTTTAAACGGTCACTTTCTTTCTCTTCACATCTATTTACAACAAGGGTTATTCGTACACTTAATTGCTGAATTGTTCAATACAGTTTTTCTGAATGAGGAGATGTAGCGTTCAAGTTTTTAACAAATATCTGTTCAACTTAAGAAATTTTAACAGCGAAATTTTACAGAAACAACCAAAAAACTTTACCACTGAATCCTTTTCTAACGTAACACCAGGTTATATCTGACTAAACACGACATAGAATTCTACAACTCCGAATCTATTTCCTGAAGAAATGTCCCCCAAGTACACAAACTAACCAGTTTCTTCAGAACAGCCGGTAAAGACGCTGCAACGAGACTCTAATCAACCAGCTCCATGCATCTGTCAAAACCAAGCCTAGGAACTACGAAGATACTCTCGGTATTTAACCGTAATCACTTGCACTACTGAATTCATCTTCTGCAGACTCTACGCGAGGTGATCAAGAAAACAAAAACCCTTGCAGCATGTTTTTGTGTCAGCTGTTTCCTCACTTCACCGTCACCTACCCCCGTAGTCTGGTAGACCGTTGGAGCACCACTGAAGATTCTGCAACCAGCTTCCCCCACTCCACAGCTTTCCGTAGCAAGTCGTTTTACTCAAGGCCAGTCCACTCTCTGATGTTGTCTTCCCATCGTTTTTCTCTGTCTGCCTCTTCGTCACCCTCCTTGCACTGTTTCCTGTATGACAGTCTTGGCCAGTCCTGACGTTTACCCACTGCATTTGTTTTGAAAGCAGAAATAAAAAATTGGTAGGAAAACTCAGATCTGTGACAGTACCATTTTAGAACTTTTGTTGAGGTACGTTGTTTTCAAAAAATTAATTTGTTTGGAGCAAACGTTACCAACAAACGTTACGATCTGACACAAGCTCTGCCTGCAGCTGTTTGCAGTGTAAGATTTTACTCCTTTCTTCACACAAAAATGAACATTAATCTTCTCGTTAGTACTGAACTAGTTCTAAAGCTTGTTGGCTGAAGACAGAGCAAAGCTTGCCAGGACCAATCGATAAGACCAAGACTTTGTATCCCTATTAAAACCAAAAAAATCTTTAACAAATTATTTATTGAACTGTATTCTAAGCAAAGGAGTTAAAATGAACTGTGCTGTTTAGAATCAACCAAACGCGATGTGAGATGGAGTTATAGGCAAACATGATCTTTGTGTGTTTGTGCCTTGGCGATTGTTGGTGGTGCAGAATGTAAGCCTTATGAGAAACTTGAGATTCATCTGTCATGAGCTTACGAGTTGGGACAACAAAATTATATAGGTAAAGCAGAACAGAAAAGGTAAGGCAAGACAAGACAAGGCAAGGCAAGACAAGACAAGGCAAGACAAGGCCAGGCCATGTTTCTTTTAGAATAGAAATGTATGGAAATAGTATATATTACAAGTAAGCATACCCAAACTCGAACTAAGGTTTTCACAACCCTGTACAATTATTTAAAAAAAGCCTTCCGATTTCTTGTTAGACTGGAATGAAAATAAAATTTTCAGGTTGTAAGTTTTTATGCTTGTCTCTTTTACTGTGTGAAACTTGTTCACGGTTTAAAAAGCTTGTCTTTCATACAATTCAGATAGCTGCTAGTAAATCACATCTGCGGATGATATGAAACTGGTGCACCTGATCCATGTGACATTGCATTTGCATACTGTGGAGCATTATCGCCCTGGTTGGTGACAATGGGAGAATTCATGCACAACTGATGCAGTATCAATGCTACTCTTTCACAGCGTGAACACGAGGGAAAACAGGATTGAGGATGAGGGGAGTGTGCTGCTATATTGGATTCAGTCTAGCTGAATGGCGTTGAAAGTATACCTCTCACATAAGCTTATTAAGACATCGCATCAAATGTAATGTAATCCTTTTACGTTTGATTTATCTGATTTGTTTCTTTTTAGAATAGAAATGATTGGAATTGTATAGCACAGATTTATTCTTCAGAACAACGTAACTTTGAATGCACATGTGGAATGAGAACTGTTGCATAATGTCTATCCAAAAAAGGGAGGGGGATGGGGGAATCATTGATAAAATGTTTTGAAAGGCTCTATACAATAGGTATACTGACAAAACATCAATGTTTGTTTTATGCAGTTTGATTGGTGCGGAAAGGAAAACACATCTGGTTTACTTCTCAGTCTAAACTTTTAAAGGGTTTTTGATTCAGTAGAGTTGTATGATGAAAGTCGTAAAGGTTTCTGCCTATCAGAAAATAAATGCTCCTCTTCAAAGAGCAATGTTGATTGACGTCTAGAAGGCAACGAATCTTTCTCTTGGTTTGCATAGAAAAGTGGTTGTGGATAAGGATCATATAAGCAAACATTAAGCTGGTAAAGGTTTGCATTAAAATGAGGCTGTAGACAAGGATCATAAATTATAAGCAAGCATTAAGGTTGTCAAGAAGTTTTGTAAACACTATTGGGGAAAAAATTCTAACAGGAATCTGACACCTTACCTATCATTTGCATAGTAAAACAAAACAACCTTAAAAACTCTTCACCATGGATTGTACTCACATAGAAAAACCAGTCCTTCGGAGGAGACTATAAACAGGTCCTGTGTGCGAACGCACGCAGAACATCTTGCGCACACGTTAAAACCTGTTCCGCTTTTCGGAAGAGTAGGCAAACATGTGCAGGTGGGAACAGATGACAAAATTGACAAAACTGCATACATACAGGGGTTGGTTGGATGTAAGAAGCGCATGGATGGTTATTCCCAATTAACTCGAAACTGCAGAATAAATAAAAAGATATATAAATAAATAAATAAATAAATAAATAACAGCTTTGACTAAAAGACATGTGTACAAACAAATGATGGGTGCTCTTGTGGCCCAACCACAAAACACTGTCACTTGATGGATCTTCAGATGGAATGAGCCATCTTTGAGTAATAAGTATCTGAATATGGCAGACCCCTGACTTAGATCAAATTTCATATTGTGAAATAAACTACAATAGATTCGTAAGTTCCACATGGTTAATGAGAAAAATATCTGATTTATTTTGAATGTATTGAAAGAAAGGATTTCTGTCTAAGCAAAAATTGAAAATGCATGCTGGTGAATCAGTGATATAAGACGCATAAAGTTATCTGGTATTTTTTTATTTATCAAAGAAAGTATCTTGCTTATTTTGAATACTTAGGGGAAATAATTTTGTCAATGCAAATATTAACAAATATATGCAAGTGAATCACTGATAACAAGATGCACAAAGTTTTTGTAATCTTCCCATTAAGATCGTCTATATCTTTTGTGGGTCTTTACGTGTATTTTGTTGTTGCCTCATCTTCTTTGACGTTCCCGCCCTGCTGTTCCCACGCCACTCATCCCAATCTCCCTGCCACAGCCATACCCATATTTGTTATGTGTCATCCCCAGGGTAGGAAGTCCACAGCGAGTATATCAATATCAGGCCGCCGTGGGGCCACCAGCCATAGGGGCCCTGCACTGCTGCTGGGTCACTTTGGTGGTGTTCAGTGGCGCCTGTTCTGAGCTAATATACTCAGGACACCATCTACTAAGCCCCCTACTAACGACAGTATTAGCTCAAAGTCGCGGAGCCTAAGATTCTCCCCTCTTGTTCCATCTCATTTTTGTCCCTGTGAGTGAGTGAGTGAGTGAGAGAGAGAGAGTGTGTGTGTGTGTGTGTGTGTGTGTGTGTGTGTGTGTGTGTGTGTGTGTGTGTGTTGTGTGTGTGTGTGTTGTGTGTGTTTGTGCGTGCGTGCGAGATTGTGTGTATACATTTGAATTTGTAAGGCTGCATGTGAATGAGTAGGATGAATGAAAGCGCTTTGATTTGTTTTTTGCAAGATATAGCGATATATAAGTTTCATTTATTATTATTATTATTATTATTAATTATTATTATTATTATTATTGTTGTTATGCCTGACGGCTGGCTTCCTCTATTCTCCAAATGCAAGTTCTAAGACTTTTTCACCCCTTTTCTGCATGTAGGGTACGTCCCCATCCTTTATCAACGCTTTTTAAAATTTTAAAAATTTATTTTATTCTTTTATATCGAGGATAATGGAATAACCACTCATGTGCTTTTTTACATTCAATCCCAGTGTGTATGCGGTTTTGTAAATTCTGTCATCTGTTCTCACCGGCACACAATGGCCCACTGTTACGAAAAGCGGAACAGGATTGAACGTGTGCGCAAAATGTTCTGCGTGCGTTCGCACACGGGGCCTCGGTTTATAGTCTCATCCAAAGGACTTTTGGGTAGAGTGGAGTCTGCACTGATGTTAACTCCAGGGGAAAATATCCCCCTTCACGTTCCAGTGTGAAGAAAGGTTGAGCCAGGCAGGAGGATTGCCAGCGTGGTCGGGCCACTACGGCTTCTCAGTGACTTCAGTCAAGTTGGTCACATTGGCATGGAGCTTGGAGACTGCGCTGCAGTTGACACCTTGTCTCAGTCACTCCGTGGGGTACATGGTCAGTCCTTCGGATGAGACTATAAACCGAGGCCACGTGTTCGAACGCATGCAGAACATCTTGCGCACACGTTAAATCCTGTTCCGCTTTTCGGAAGAGTAGGCCATTGTATGCCGGTGGAAACAGATGACAAAATTGACAAAACCGCATACACACGGGGACTGGAGGTAAAAAAAGCACATGAGTGCTTATTCCATTATCCTCGATATAAAAGAATAAAAAAAGAAAAAAAAAGAAAAACAGTTCTCCACACCTGCTGTGACTTACTCTTTTTTCTCTCCATTTTTTGTGATGACTTACGACGGAAGACTGATATAAGCAGAACTCCAAAACTGTTTTCCGTATGGAAGATGACCTACCTACCCTTGGTGACTGTCAACATACATACCAGTGCTGTTAGCTCCATGAGGCGGTGTCCTACAAGTCAACAACAACAACAGCAAAACATCGAAAAACAAACAAACAAGCGACAAACGTCGAGAAAAAAAACCCGGGTATTGATTTGTGCTGTAATATGGACATTATTGTATATGCAGGACTATGTTAGGCTATTTTATAGACCTATAGTATTGTGCCTGAATATTCCGTGTTCATTTTGGTATGTGTAGGACTGCTCTCACAGGTAACTGTATCAGATTTTGATTACCGCGTTAAGTCATACTTGTCCTCCCGCCCCAAACAGCTACTAACATTAACCAGGGAAGATTCAGATAGGGGGATCGACTTTTTACAGAGAAAAAGAATAGAGTATTTATACAGTTGATCATCATGTTATCATCTGATTTTGCTATCTATTTCATGACTATTGTTTACCCCTTAAAACTTTGATATTTTGGGCAGGTATATAAATGCAACAGTTTGAAGTTACTAGTAAATACATAGGCTGATGTGCTGTATAGATGGCAGTAAAAAAGAAAGTTCTCTGAAAAATCTTACGATGTAAAGCGCGTGTATCTAAGCTATTTTGAACTCTGGGCTTCCCTTTAATTCTCTTTCGGGTATGGATTGCACTAGACTACAGAGAACTTATTCCTTCACCAAGTTAAGACTATAGTTTTTTTATGCTCCCCAAGAGCGAAGGCCGCTCTTAGATAGATCCGGGGGTAGTATGACAGGGTGAAGATAATGACCTATAATTATTTGTACCCCTGACATGCAACTACAGGGCTTTTGGCCGGCAGTATAATTATGTGTACACTGGCAGGCACGCTGCACTAGCTGCTAACCCTCACCCTTCCTCAGGTATATAATAATGAGTGAGATGCCTGACCATGCACAAAACCCCACTCCTTGCTGCAGCACAACTCACCCATAAAAACCGAAAACTCTAGTGTAGGTGCATAGAGGCGGGGAGTGGGTGAGAGTGACAGTGAGAGAGCAGAGGACGGAAGTAGTGAGGAAGAACAAGACTTAGTATGTAGAGAAAAAGGGAAAGTTTCAAATGTGAACTTACAGAAGGAAAAGTGGTTATTGAACAAGGAAACAGTCATGTGTGCAAAGATGCGAACCCGTAGCAGTGTGTTGAAATAAAGTTTCAAGAGTGTCAGTTCCAGTCAAGTGCAGTACCAGAGTGTTATAGAGCCGAGATAGGAGACATCTCTTCATTGTTTTGCATGCCGCTTTTGGTGTTTTCAATGCAATTGACACAACAGAGTAAATAAAACAGAAAATAATCATGTCCTAGTCGTGGTCGCACGTTTATGATCCAGATGTCTTCTGTAGTGTCCACCTACATCTGTCTGTCCTTTGTGGTGTGAACGAGAGCTGCATCCCCATAGTCACAAGGTCTTAACATCAGGATCTTGAGTCGAGTGAGTTACCACAGGGTAGACGAGAGATTCGAATCCCGACACATGAGAAACCCTCTCGTCGTGTCTTTCGGGCCACTCTCCCCCTAGCTCAATTTAATTAATGGAAAGACACTTACGAGCAAAGAGAGAGAGAGAGAGAGAGAGAGAGAGAGAGAGAGAGAGAGAGAGAGAGAGAGAGAGAGAGAGAGAGAGAGAGAGAGACAGAGAGAGAGAGAGAGAGAGAGAGAGAGAGAGAGAGAGAGAGAGAGAGAGAGAGGAGACTGTCCATTCAACATTACAGTCCTGTAGACAAGGGGAATAACAATTTCAGATTTGTGTAGCATAATAATAGTCTTCAAATTTGTCTTCTCAGTCCGCACTTACATGTAAAAGGAAAAGGTAAAGGAGTCCCATAACCTATAAGGTCGTAGGGGAGCGAGGCGTCAGAGACCTCACTTCTCTAGGGCCAGCATATTGAGGGCGGCGCCCATCTCCTCTCCCTCGCTGCTTTACCTTCCCTGACCCTAAAGAAGGCAGGTACCCATTTACAGCTGGGTGAACTGGGGGAACTGTACTGAAGCCAAGGCGCGCAAACGGTCACCCATCCAACTGGTAACCACGCTAACGCTGCTTAACTTGGCTGGGGGAAAGCGAGTGCTCCGACCACTGAGCTATCCCGTACCCATGCACTTACATGTACCTCTGTGCAAGTCTCTCTCTCTCTCTCTCTCTCTCTCTCTCTCTCTCTCTCTCTCTCTCTCTCTCTCTCTCTCTCTCTCTCTCTCTCTCTCTCACGTAGAGCTGAAACCTGTTTTTTTGTTGTGTCAAATAAGTCTACATGACTTAAATGGCAATAAAATATTCTGAATCTGAAACACACACACACCGCGCGCGCGCAAGGTGGCTTGACGAAAAAAGGCAAGTATTTGTTTATTCAATGTACCATCTGGAAATAAAAGTTTGACTTTGACTTTGACTTTGAAGGTGCATGAATGATAAACTGCATGGTGTATCAATGATAGACTGCATGGTGTATCAATGAAAGACTGCATAGTGTATCAATGATAGACTGTATAAATGACAGACTGCATGAATGACAGACTGCATGGTGTATCAATGATAAACTACACGTTGCATCAATGACAGACTGCATGCTGCATCAATGATAGACTGCATGCTGCATCAATAACAGACTGCATGAATGATAGACTGCATGTTGCATCAATGATAGACTGCATGAATGATAGACTGCATGTTGCATGAATGATGGACTGCATGAATGATAGAATGCATGTTGCATGAATGATAGACAGCATGCTGCATCAATGTGAAGTATAACACACAGCGTGATTAACTTCATGTTGCATCAATGGGCAGTTTAACACACATCATTATAATGATGATCACAGTGAGAGTGCAGCCCTATAGTGTGTGAAGAGAAGAAGAAGAAGGAGGAGGAGGAGGAGCAGAAGAAGAAGATGGAGGAGGAGGAGAAGGAGAAGGAGGAGGAGGAGCAGAAGAAGTAGAAGAAGAAGAAGAAGAAGAAGAAGGAGGAGGAGGAGGAGGAGGAGGCGGAGGAGAAGGAGGAGGAGGAGGAGGAGGAGGAGAAGAAGGAGGAGGAGGAGGCGGAGGCGGAGGCGGAGGAGACTTTTGGGCAAACGGTGGCATATGCAAAGTCTCACCATTGGTAAACTTTGGAGCTCTAGCCGAGGAACAGAAAAAAATCTCACAACAATAACTGATAACCACGTCACTATACAGTACAGTTTCCTGACTGTGTTGCAATAAGTTTTTGATAAAGTCACCAGTGTAAAAACGAATTATCAATAGATATATCACTGTGAATATTTGTGATTATGTCACATTTGTTGATGGCCATGCTAAAATGCTATAGATATTGGTTAACATACATTGATGAATACGTCGCTTTGCTATCAAGATTGGTGAATATATTGCAATATTTGATAAACACCTTACTATACTGTAAAGATTTGCTAATATGTCACAAGTACAGTCTCTGAACACGTTGAAAACCCTGAGAACATGCCACCAGTCTTGATAAATATGCTGCTCTAAAGATTGATGGATCTACCGTAAGAGTTGAGAATTACTGCGTTACAATATCAAGCTTGTGTCACTATACCATCAACACTTGTTGATCAATCACTATAGTTTCTAAACATGCCCCCATGAAGACTTGATGAACATATCACAACACTTTTCGATCAGTAAGCTGCTTTAATTACTCTTATATTTACCACGGCCATTCTTCGTGAATCCATCACTATAAGAAGTTCCAAAGACACCACACCAATTGATGAATCTACCACATCCCGTATTATTCAAATTCACGACTCTCTCCGAAGAAACCTGAAATCGACGAAACCTGCAGAACATGTTCAATACATCAAAGCTGTTGTGCTTGCGCCTGTGTTTCTGTTGTGCTTGCACTGAGGAACATCTAGGCAAGATCTGTGATTCTCTCTGTCCACATCCCATCCCCTGATGTTATCTCCAAAATGTCTTTGTTATCTTCCGAATTTGGAAAGATGAAAGGTTTTATTTGTTAGTTTGGAACAGAACAAAGCTGATCAGTGACCAGCCTTAGTCCCTCACTTACTCGACACTAAACGGGAAATAAAAAAGAAAACTGAAAAGAAAATATGGGGTAGGGAGATGGCCCTGACAGACAGCAGCAAAGACAAGCTGTCGTGTGATGTATATGTACATATTTCTTGCTTAAAGAAAGCAGACCTTGCCTAGAGGACAAACATCTTTAACAACACTGGTGGCAGAGGTTGACATAAACAGCGCGGCATGACTGAGGCAATGGCCATTCCTTTGGGCAGATAAAACACCTAAGTTGTCTAAAATACACTCCAGGCACCATTGATGTCAACCTTTACCACAAGATTCAAACATCCTACCCAGAAAAGACAGCAGGAGATTGTCTAATTAATGTACGCACGCTGAGCCAGCTGCAGTGTCCGCCAGGTGAGGTCGTGGTTTGGCACCTGTCATCATTGATGACAGGTAAACGTAAAGAACAGAACCCTCTCAGTGCCTACACAAAATCCTGTTATATGGGCAAGTTTGTTACAATTGACTACCTTGACTAATTTAAATGTAAAATGTATCGAAGGTAGTTTGTTTTATGGCATATCAGACAGTATATAAAATGATCCAGTTAAATGGTTTGAAACGTTGAAAAAGTAAAGTGTAACTTTTAAGAATGTAGTTACTTGTAAATACAGTTATCGAACAAAATTCTGAGTGGATCATTTAACCAGTTCTGCTGTTGTGACATAAAAAAATCGTTTCAGTAGACTTGTGCACAGATTACAGTTAGAGGCTTTGGAGAAAGAAAGTAATCTTTTCTTGAATGTAAAAAAGTCAACTGCCACCTGCCTTCTTTTTGTAAAAAAAATCCCGGAAAAATAGTAACAGTTTATAATAGTTTTTCTTTCGACTCAATCCTTGATGAACTGTTGGGGTGCTGACTGCACTGAAGAGTTATTCACCAGATTCCGTCACTTTAGTTTGCTGTATGCCAACCCTGGGCCTTTGTTAATGGTTTCCATGTCCATTTAAAATGTTTTCTGCCTACCACTCCGTCTTTTCCCCTCAACAGCTGTCTGCTGAACGGCTTTAGCCAGACCACTGGCCATTTCCACATCGTTTTCTCTATCGACGCCAGATGTTGGTATAGATTACTGTTTGACAGTATGTATGTTTCATAGTTTCAGACCAGATCGACAACATTTCTCAGTCAGCAGCTCATTCAGTCTGTAAATCTTATCACTGTTAACCGTTTTCTAAACAGTTTTATTAGAAGTGACAACTGAATCTCCTCTTATCTACAAAACTTTAGCTTGAAAAAAATGCAATCCAAAGCTAAGTTTCAGTACAGTTCAGTTAGTACTGTAGGGTCTCTGTGTGTGCTATATTCCACATTAGCTGTATCGCATCTGCAAGCCATTTAAGTAGTTACTGTTTTACCGATTCCATGATCCAACATGCTGGTAAACAGTGCATTGCTAGGTATTTTGGTTTTTCACAAATCACTGATTTTGACCAGGTGTAGCGGGTCTTCAGGTGAATGTTGGTCTTCTGTCTGTGTACATCTTCGGGAGAGAGTGAGGCAAGGGCTGGTCGGCATATCATCCAAAGTCAGAGGCTAAAAATCACCCTGAATACGCCTGGGGCCACTGAGTCTTCAACAGGCCTGTCTTGCGTTAAAACATGCACAGTGCAAACGTGAACGGCAAGACTAGTTAAAGATCGACTGCAGTTCTGCAATACACATAATTATTCGATCTAGAGCTCAAGTAATGAGCCTCACTACTTTTTCGTTGATGACTTTGAATCTGCGAATACTTTGGATGTCAACACCCGCACAAGTATTATGGCTCAGCTGACCGTAGATCAGAATAATGTTCCGTCACATCTCCAAGCAATACAGGGAGGTAACCTACCTGCAAGAATATCACGGTTTGTCTCCCTTATGAGTTCGAAGTTTTTGATACTAAATGAAGCTAAAATATCGATTCCTCTCTCTTTAGTCGCACTTCACATCCATCAATGATGTTCCTGTGATTTCTGTATAACTAATTTTCAAACATTTTCATCTCCTCTGCAACCCCCACTTTTCGTACTTTTCTTCAAAATGAATAGCCACTTTTCTTCAAAATTAATAACCGTTTTATATTTTGATGGGATCTGGTAGTGCTACGCTAATGCTAATAAGTCTTCACTTCTTAAGATATGTCATTACCATCCTCTATTATCACCTGTCCCACAGTTACCGGGATAGTGGGGGCACCGTTGACAATGTAACCAGCCCTCCCTCCCCCCCATCCTTTGAGGTTGTCCGTTTCCTGTCTCACTCAGTGATGTGACATTCTCTTTTCATCTCTTCCGTCCTGTTCCCCTTCTTGCTCTCTATACTGTTTCGTGAACGACTACTTCAGCTGTGAGGGTATAAAATGTGGTCAATATATCATTGTGTGGCCAGTGGTATGGTTGAAAGTCTGCATACTTTCACACTAAAGATGTGGTCACTGTGAGAGACAAACATTTTTTTCCTGAAGCACCTCACCTGTGTGACCTTTCTCTTTTTCTCTAGGTTATGAAATGGGATACATAAAAAAGGTTCTAACGAGATATCAAAATTTTCACTTTGATTTACCATGCCACGTTTAATAAAACAAGACAGCATTTATGACAAAAGTGTGAATGGAAAATGATGTTACATTCGCTTCGTCATTCTCCTTAGAGTGCAACAAAAGATATGTTTTTGATCTAAAAGTGGTATATTTTTTAAAATGAAAACTTATTTCTAACTGGAGCAAATTTTAAATGACTTTGTTCAGAAGATTTTTCAGACATGCGTCTTTGGGGGGTTTTTGTGTGTGAAACTTGATGACTTTGGAATGCATTTCTCTTGCGATTTGAAAAAACCCCCCAACCTCCTGCGGCCTAACATTCACAAGGGTGTAAAACTACTGGACTGACAGAAGCTACCTGACGTGAACTTTGAAACAGACTTTGGGAAATGTGAGTGTAGGCTCTGTAGGGACTGTTCTTTACCTTGACCTGTCATGACAAAGCACACATCAATTCAAACAGAAAGACTTAACGGATCTTCTTTCTTCCATCATCCTCAACTCAGAACTTTTGTCTTCTCTGCGAATAAAAGTCTTTTCATAGTCATGCTTGCGGCCAAAATTTGTTGGCTACAAAATGGCCTCAAGTTGTATTTTGCAAGTTTTGTTCAAATCATTGTATCAGGATGGAAGAAAGAAAACCAGTGTTGTGCTTGCTTCAGTGTGTCATCTACAAGCTAGTTGTGCTTGCTGATTTGTTTATCTGGGCAACATCTGTCACCTCCACCATTGGACAGTAGGGAGCAGAGCAAGGACTGCTTTTTCAGACCCCCACACAAACATAGTTTGGCATTTGAACATGTGAGAAGTAGCGAGTCATCTGTGATTACCACATACGGAAACTTTTTACGTTAAAATAGAGGAAACAGGCCGAGTCCTGTGCGTCTCAGTCTAAACATAAATTCAAAATCATGCCAGGAAGAGACTGTCAGATTATACACTTGTTGGACAGCAGAAAGCTACCACTGTGGTTTGTCATTTTCGCTGGACAGCCAAATACAGCTACCGCTGTTGTTTATCCTTTGTGCTGGACAGCCGAAAACAGCTACCATGTAGCTTATTTTGCAAAACTGCGGAGGGCAAAAAACATTAAGATTTTGCACCGTCTGTTGTACACTCTCAGGAAAACTCAGAACAGTTACTTTTGTGTGGCATCATTCTGCAGTGATAAAAACTGGCGGAGAGGGGTGAGAGATGTTGCCTCATTTTCAGCAACGAACACAAAGGAAAAAAGGAAACTAACTCACAGATGACTGAAGCCCTCAGGGGTGGGGTGTTGACAGTGGCAGCCTCCTGTAGTCCCCGCACTCCTGCAGCCTGGCCATCTCCTGTGTGCTGTCTTCCCTTCTGGCTCCTTGTCAGGAAAACTGAGGGGACCTTGAAAACAGAAAACTTAACATCCAGTATAGGCTACCAGGCGAAAGCGTACACACACACACACACACACACACACACACACACACACACACACACACACACACACACAAACACACACACACACACACACGCACGCACGCACGCGCACGCACACACACACACACATTCACTTACACGAACGCACGCATATACATAGTCGCACTTACGCACGTGCGTTGGAACGCATGCATACACACACGCACCAATACCGTATGACGGACAAATGCCATGCAGTACCCGACTACTCGTCAAGGTGTTGGAGAGAAGTGCAGACACAGATGTCAGACAGTACGGAAAGGTTTTCTGACTGCACATCACACCTGAACACTCTTCAGCAACTGACACAGCCGAAACACCTGAAGAGCTGAAGTGAAACGCAACAGGGATAGCAGGCTGATAAAAAAAATCAACTCCGAGACTGCTTCATTGGATAGACAGTAGGATAGGCCTACTATTTCTGAGAGAGATGGAATCAGACAGAAAGAAAACAGGCCCATCATATCTGAAAGAGACAGACAGAGAGTAAAATAAGTTCATTCTTTCTGAGGTCGATAGATAAAGACAGAGAGAGAGAGAGAGAGAGAGAGAGAGAGAGAGAGAGAGAGAGAGAGAGAGAGAGAGAGAGAGAGAATCAATACTGAAAATGAATGCTGAATAAAGCAGTGACTAGGATGAGAGAGAAACTGCTTGCAGACTAATACTGCATAAACGTACTAACTCAGTGGATAGGATCACAGAGAAAAGACTTTCAGAACAGACCAAGACAAAATCTGGACAAACCTCGGGTTCATGGGGTCCAGCCTCTCTCTCTCCGGTCTCTTTCTGTTCCCCTGCACAGCTCTCACAGTCACGGCAGGTCTGTCTCTATGTGTGAACTTCGGGCTGCTTTCCCCTCAGTGCATCTCTCTCGCCACAGTCCTGCACTATCTGTAACCACAATGTCCTGAGTTAGATCTGTTCCTCTACGAGACAGGGTACATTTCTGCAGGGTTTTTCGTTCTCGGAACTCTCTCGTTGCCAGGCCCCAAGGGGAAAAATATACATACTTAGACCAAAGGCATAGCTTCTTTTCAATACTGTCTCAAATGCTTTTATTTCAAGATTTCATCTTCTAGACTTTTGTTTAGTCTTGATAAATAATGATGATGATGATGATGATGATGATGATGATGATGACATTCCCTATGACTACCTGCACTTGGTTTCTTCACTCATCTCAATCACCTATCCCGTAGTCCCATGGGTCGTGAAGGCACTAATGAAGATTTTGCAACCAGCTTGCCCCACTCCCTTCCGTAGCAATCCCACTACAATGTTGCTATTGCACATCAGCTGGTCAAGTGTGAGGATTCATAATTTTCTCCTCCGAGGTACAAGTGAAGGCCACCGTTTCTTTTTTGTCACCTTGTTTTGCCTGTGCCAGCACTGTGTCTGGCAATGTTTGTGAAATTATCATTGTCCAGATAAGACTGACCACTTGGCTGGACACGCTCTTTATGTCTTCCCTTGTGTCCCTTTAAAAGGATCCCACGAACGTGAGGCACAGAAACTCACCAGTTTATTTTCCTGTCTTTGAGTGTTACAGGACATGCTTTGTTTTGGCTTGGAGGCTGGAGATTGTGCTGTGCATGCCTCCATAACTGCCTCATGGTTTACAATCCCTCACGAAAGACTTGCACAGCCATGACCTTGGTCTAGATCCTCCATCTCCTTCAGATCAGGAGTCCAACTGGAAATCACCAAGCATTCAACTGACATCCTGGAGTCCTGCAGTTTGATCATATCCTGTGTGCCGTCTTCTGGCCACTTGTCACGGAAAGTGAGTGGACCTTGCATTCACCAAGCACTCATCTGACGTCCATCTTTCTCTTTCTATTATCACCTTATGATGGCAGCTTTAGTGGGCCACCAGAAGATAAAGTTTTTCTTGTGAATGTTGATAGACACTTGTGTCTTGCTGTATGGTTTCACAGAAGGTCAAAATTTCGACACCTACTGAAGCTTTTAGGAGTCCTCATCGAGGGTCCGAAACTCGGCTAGGATAAGGCTGTATGGATAGCTCTACCCATGATGAACTCAAGCGCAGTTATATAACACTATTATTTTCTACTCTGACCCTGTAGAATATTTTTCTAAACATTCCCTCTGTAACGGGGAGACACTTAAAATTAATATCCTGACCTTGACCTACACCATTCCTGTTTCATCAATGAAGCACATAGCCATGTAACCTGTAGGATTTGCCACCCCAGTCTACTCATGTTCGTGCAGAGTAGGATATCCAATATATAGCTTAATATCAAAACATCCAAACTAACAGAAAAAAATTCACGAATATACATATAGAAATTTGTATGATCACTAACCAATACATTAAAAAAAAAAACAACAACAACAGGTTATACTCAAGGAGGGTGGAGGTGAGATACCATAGATTATTGTTTATATAAACATCATACAGGGCGTGTGTGTGATTGGGATTATACCCTAAGTGAGGCAACATAGATACTGTTTATAAAGACGCAATACAGTTTATGTGTGTGATTGGAATTATACTCTAGATGAGGCACCATAGAGTACGTTTAATAAAATCATCAGACAAGGATGACTTGGGGTTGGTGTGTCTACTGATCATAGAAGTACATACATTTTACATAATCTCCCTTTGACCAAGAGTTTCACCCAGTTCAGAGGTTAAGCTGCTCGCGTACTGAGTGTTTGCGTGCACACACGCTTCTTTCATTTTACATGTTCATTTTCGGAAATATCTTCAAAATCTGTCGCTATAAATGATTCTTTTCCACGGTTCTTTCAATCTGCGCTGAACTTGATAAACGAGCCAATGGGATTTATGAAAGAAACCCTTTCTCTCGGAGGTAGAACAGAAAACACCTGATGATGCGGGGATTGTCTAACATTGGGTGATGACGGAATAAATGAAGGGTTATTATCCCTTTATTTCTGAATACATGCCAACAGGCCGCCACTTTACACTTGTTAGCAATCTTTGAATTTTGAAGTCACTGTGTAGAAAAAAAAATTACGATGCAAAGTTAAACAACCAAAAGCAAAACCCAGACCCCCCAAATCCAAAACGTTAACACAGACGACAATGAAACAAGAAAAAGAGAAGAAAAAGGGAGGGAGAGAGAGAGGAGGAGAGAGAGAGGAGAGAGAGGAGAGGAGAGAGAGAGAGAGAGAGAGAGAGAGAGAGAGAGAGAGAGAGAGAGAGAGAGGAGAGAGAGAGAGAGAGAGGGGAGAGAGAGAGGGAAACGAGAGAAGAGAGAGAGAGAGAGAGAGAGAGAAGAGAGAGAGGAGAGAGAGGAGAGAGAGAGAGAGAGAGAGAGAGAGAGAATAGAGAGAGAGAGAGAGAGAGAGAGAGAGAGAGAGAGAGAGAGAGAGAGAGAGAGAGAGAGAGAGAGATAAAGAGAGAGGAGGGGGGAGAGAGAGAGAGAGAGAGAGAGAGAGAGAGAGAGAGAGAGAGAGAGAGAGAGAGAGAGAGAGAGAGAGGATATATAAGAGAGAGCGAGCAAAACGTTACAACACACAGACAATTGAGATCACAGAGAGAGAGAGAGAGAGAGAGAGAGAGAGAGAGAGAGAGAGAGAGAGAGAGAGAGAGAGAGAGCAAAACGTTACACACAGAGACAATTGAGACCACTGATGGGAGAGAGAGAGAGAGAGAGAGAGAGAGAGAGAGAGAGAGAGAGAGAGAGAGAGAGAGAGAGAGAGAAGATTCAACTTAGAATTCTCATGGCAGCCGTTGACACCATCCATCACAGCGGTACTCAGAAGCGATGCAGGAGCCATCGTTGTACTGAAACTTGAGGACTGTGCAGTCTGAGGCTGTGGACAAAACAACGTTGATGATAGTGACGATGATGGTAGTGGATGTGGTGGTGGTGGTGATGGATGATGGTGTTGATGATAATGATGTATGATGACGATGACAGTGGCGATGATGATGATTATGATGGATGGTGGCGATGACGACAGTGATGGATGATGACGATGATGGTGGTGATGACGATAGTGATGGATGATGACGATGATGGTGATGACGATAGTGATGGATGATGGTGGTGACAATGATGGATGATGATTGTGATGATGATGACGGTGGTTGTGATGGCTGGGTTTTTTTGAAACAACAAACTCTCCAAAAACAAATACAGCAAATAAAAAACCCAACCAATACACACACAACAGACACACACACCTGTTACCACAGCCACCACTTTTCTTACAGAGCTAACTGCATTTTTAAAGAATAAAATACCATGTACCCTATTCATGAAAGAAAAAAGAAAGCTGAAAATGTTTGTCAGCAAAACTGAAAAACCATCCGTGTGTTGTAGCTGTTCTTTTAACAGGAGGGAAACTGCAAAAGTAAAATGCAAAGAAAATAGACTTTCTTTTTTTACTAGAACACACTACAAGTGACATGTCTAAGCAGCTTTTTTGTGTATTAAAAGCACTTGCAACTTTTGAATAAAAATGTCATACATAATGGGTAGTGTTAGGGAGGTGGGATGGGGTGGGGGGTTGATATACTAACGGTTAATCTGAGCGACGAAATGGTGATGTAATGTAGTTCAAGGAAAGGGTTTAAATCTTTACCGAGATGTTCCCTTGGATGAACTTTTTCCTAGTGCCGTTCACACTGGTGCTGACGTCACAGAAGTAGATAGCAAGCGAAAAGTGCGAGTTTGATTCCGAACCTTTTTGATTCCATGGGCTCTCTTACGTGCGCTACATGTGTGCTGCGTACCAAAGTGTATTGTCTCATCGGAAAGATTGTCACCTGGCTGTCACCTAAGGTCTGTTGGATGGGAGGGGAAATGTAAGAAAAGATTTTCAGTCTTGTTCTTCGTCAACGCAAATACAGCAACTATTGTGTGAATATTGTTAATGCCAAAATTAAATTATTTCGACATGTAGCAATTTGCTTGCCAAAACTTAACAGTATTGATATTTACATTATCTTAGTTTACCCTCGAATGATTTATTTAGTTATCTATATATTCAATCAACTGGTTAATACATACTTTTATTATGATCAGGATGTGTGTTTAAAGTTTGTTATCGTATGTTACCAGAAATATTGCTTGTTTAAAACAGACGATTACATCTGAAACGGTTGATACTATTTGCAGCTTGTAATGATGATTATGTGATCAAAACATACAGCAACTGCAAGATCTACTTGGTACATATGTTTATTTTTTTAACCCACATAAAAACAATCAATGAATAAATTATTTTAACCTACACAAAATCAGTAAAAACAATAACTAGATAAATTATTTCAACCTACACAAAAAACAGTAAAAAAAACAACACCCCACCAATCAACGGAGAAATTATTAAAATTATTTTAACTAACACAAAAACAGTAAAAACAATAAATGGATAAACCATTTTAACCTACACAATAGCAGTAAAAACAATAAATGGATGAATTATTTCAATCTACACAAAACAGTAAAAATAATCAATGGATAAATTATTTTACCCATGGCAAAGATACAATCAATGGATAAACCATGGCAAAGATACAATCAATGGATAGATTATTCTAACCATCGCAAAAATACAATCAATGGATACATCCTTTCAACCAAGACGAAAAAGTACTTACCAGATGTGCACGAACATTTTTCACTCTCTGGCAGTAAATATCTACAGGCTGTCCAACACATACCAAGTAGATCTTAATCCTCAGTGTTCGCACCCAAGCACAAGCAGACGATCGCCTGCTTACAAATTTTCCCGCCAATCGCTGCTTCCGGGTCACATCCGGGACAAATACAAACTCGACCTAATGGGAGTGTCAACCATTGCCTCTGCTCATGTTTTATATTGCAATACTTTTCATGACCAAAAGAGTCAGACAGAACGTAAACGAACAAGTTTAGCGAGAGTAGCGCAATTTCGTTATCTTAATTTGACATTTATGGGGAAAGATCGCTTCGAAAGAAGACAGGACAAAAGGCACACTTTACTCACTCACCCCTATTGTTAAATTGAGATCGTCCGAGATCGATTATCAGGGGACATTACTGTGCGATGCTAGGTAGGCTATGACTGACGCACGCCAGCGTGCGGGCACCACACACACACACACCGAACACACGCACACACACCTGCCTGCACGTTTGCACGTTGACTTGCGCAGGTAGAGAGAGTAACAGACATTTCCATATGCATTTTCAAGCTAGGTAATTGTTATAATGAAGGCTCATTCTCTTTCCTCCCATGCTCCTTTCTTTTTGTGGGTGATGCTTTTTTACTTGTTCTTTCGATTTGTGGTGTGTGTGCGCGCGTGCGTGTTTGTGTGAGTGTGTACGCGCACCTGTAAATGTGTGTGTGTGTGTGTGTGTGTGTACACGCGCGCCCATGTTGTACGTGTGTGTGAGAGTTAGTTTGTGTGTGTGTGTGCGCGCGCACACGCATGTTTTGTATTTAGTCTGTTCCTTCAAAAGCAGTTTGCAGTTAATTTATCTAAATAGCGCATTGATTTTTAACAGTTGTTCGTTACCCCCTCCCCGCCCCGTCTTATTTCTGTGTCATCGAAAACTTGTGCACCCTACCACCATTGTGTTCCAGGTTAATTCTTTTTAAACAGTTGAAGTAGACTGGCTTGTAGTGATTCTCTCTCTCTCTCTCTGTGATTGATAGTGTTTTAAAGTTTGAATTATTTTAAAGGTTTGAACTGATATACATGTGTTTGATAGTGTTTTGAACATTGAAATCCTTAAGGTGTAGTATTGCTTTACTTTAGTGTTGTTGTTGTGTGTGTTTTGTGTATGCGTGAGGAGTGTATATAGTATGACTAGTTTTGAGACTGTGTTTTTAACTTTGACAGGATGGGTACCGGATAACTCAGTGGTCAGTGGTCACAGCACTCGCTTTCCTCAAGCCAATGTTAAGCAGCATCGAGCGTGGTTACCAATTGGATGGGTGACCGTTTGCGCGCCTTGGCGTCAGTACAGTCCACAAGTTCACCCAGCTGTAAATGGGTACCTGCCCTCTTTAGGGTCAGGGAAGGTAAAGCAGCAATGGAGAGGAGATGGGCGCCGTCCTCAACATGCTAGCCCCTAGTGAAGCTGAGGTCTCTGATGTGCCTTGCTTCTCTATGACCAAATAGGTTATGGGACACCTGTACCTTTTTTTTTTTTTTTTTTACTGCTCTGCGCGCAGTTGGTAGAAAAGGGCTGGAGAGAAAGAAAACATTATATATATATATGGAAGTATAGGTCGTTGTGTGCCGGTGAGAACGGATGACAAAATTTACAAAACTGCATACACACTGGGACTGCACTGGATGTAAAAAAAAAGCACAGGAATGCTTATTCCATTATTCTCGGAATAAACAAAAAAACTAAAATAAAGTTTGGTGAATTTTTTCCCCTAGAATAAACTTTGTTTAATTAAGCCAAAGAAAACATCCTGTATGATGTCAGGAGGGGTTGGAATCC
This sequence comes from Rapana venosa, assembly GCA_028751875.1. Classification (NCBI taxonomy): domain Eukaryota; kingdom Metazoa; phylum Mollusca; class Gastropoda; order Neogastropoda; family Muricidae; genus Rapana; species Rapana venosa. The sequence continues at coordinate 37,846,163 of CM054155.1, read as the reverse complement.
ACGACCTTCCTGCCAAGTATCCAGTGTACAAACCACTTCGCCACTGTGGCAGATGGAGGCCCGACACTGGTCTGTCAAAGGCAGCAGGTGTCCAGTATAGTCAGCCACTGGTGTTGTGTCAGAGGCGTGGGAGCAGTGCCGCTGTTTTCCTGCCAAGGGGTCCACGGTCGATGCTAGTTTAACCACGCTGTGCAAAGAACAAAGCGTCTGTGCTGTTGGCGCTGTTGGTAACACTATGTTCTGGTCACGCTCTGCCCAATACCTTGTTTTTTACCGCTTCCCTCTCAGATATTATAGTCGTCTTGCTGAGTTTTTGAAAGTTTTCTGTTTGCTTACCTCCTTCTCTGTTCACGCTTGTCTGCTGCAGTCATAAAAGCGTGTGTTATACGTGTAACATTTCCAAGGGAACAAAATGATTCTCCTCCACCATCTTTAACCTGTACCCCTACGCCAGATCCCCACCCATACCTCTTTCCCTAACGTTTTCTCTGTCTGTTTGCATGTTGCATGGACTGCAGAACATGTTTTTTTTTTCTTATTGTGTTCTTTATAAATAAAAAAATGTCAGAGTAGTGTCATGGGGAATTTTTCGGGGCCGGTTCGTCTCCTACCCACAGTGAGTTTGCTAGGGGCTGACTGTGAAAACTGGGACCAGACAGTCGAGCTTCATTCACTTTATGGATGCGATTTTGAGAGTCTTCCTCAAATGACCTGACCAACACTGCAGGTGTTTGCACCTCTCAGGCCTGGTTGATGCCGGAATAACGATTACTATGATAAAAAAAAAGCAAAGGTAGAGTGCAGTTATATTAAATAGTATTAAAGCACATGCATTTTTATAGTAACATCGTCCTTATGGCGATTGATCATCAAGCAGTACAAGAAACATGTCTCTGATTCAGGGGTCCTGCTTAATCTGGTCTCACGGTGACTGCTGTGTCAGGTTCCCCACACACTGTTTGTTGTACCTTTGTTACTTTGTGCCAGAGCCTTCAGAACTGGAGGTTCGTGGGAGAAGGTCGTTGGGGGGAGGTTGTGCTGGTCACCTTCCAGAGTGAACGTCTCGCTCAGTCTTGGCAGATGTTAGCTTGGAACAGGCAGCACTGAACACCAACAGAGTGAACCAGAGGCAGTGCAGGGCCCCTGTGGTTTGTAGTCTTGGGGCGGCCTAACATTGATGGGCTGTCTGTGGACTTTTTGGCGTTGAGGATGCGACATAAGGAATATGGGTATGGCTGGGCCAACGGAATGGAAATGTGCTGTGTGAGAACAAGTCAAGTCAAGTCAAAAACACTTTAATCAACACGTGAAGGGC
>CM054155.1:37832348-37837348 GCA_028751875.1 Rapana venosa | reverse complement strand
AAGCACATAAAATGTCGTTGCAGAATTTGGGGTTGTTTTTGTTGTTAAGGGTTTATTGTTGGATTTTTTGTATTGTTGTTATTACTGGTGGAGACAAAACTATTTCACATCAAGCGCAAATACCACTGACAGCTGATGGTTTAGATAAATAATAAAATTATAAACATCAATAGTGTATTCTATAGTAAAACTGAAAGAAGGATGTATCTATTTTTCTTCAAAGTGGTCACATTTGTTATATTATCTTTCTACCTGATGCGCCTCACATTTATGTCCCCTTAACTCTGAAAATAATTCTGTTTGCAGTATTAATTTTTAAAAATTCTTTTATATCGAGGATAATGGAATAAACACTTATGTGCTTTTTTACGTCTAGTCCCCGTGTGTATGCGGTTTTGTAAATTCTGTCATCTGTTCCCACCGGCACACAATGGCCTACTCTTACGAAAAGCGGAACATGATTTAACGTGTGCGCAAGATGTTCTGCGTGCGTTCGCACACGGGGCCTTGGTTTATGGTCTCATCCGGTTTACTTCCCTTATCACTGTGTTTGTCATAGCGTTGTATTTCTTACCCCCCCTTCCCCATACAAGCATTTACAGATAGATAGTTGATAATAGCACTTTCCAAGGTAACTCCATATGGTGTGTGTGTGTGTGTGTTTATGTGTGAGTGTGAATGAGCGTGATAATACAATTTAGATACTGTAACATTTACACTTTAATGTGAGTTCGATTTCATGCATTCCTATCGTGCAATTTTGTATGTCCATCATAGAAAAGCATTTTTCCACTTTCCTCATATAACCAAGTACAAAAGTTGTTTTTTCTTTTAAATGACCAGTTGGGTGAGGAGCTAGCACTATCAAAGATGGACATCTCTGTAAACCATACACTATAGCGTTACTGGACATGCCTTGGTTTGTTTTTCTTAAAGTATCCCAGCACCAAAATGTCTGTATCAAACTTCTGATCTAACTGTTTATGTAACAGAGTGGCCGTTCAACCCAACAGGCCATGTTTCCGGACTCAAACGAAGGCACTGACGATGCTGTCTTCAACTCTGCGGCAAACCGTGAGTTTGCTCGTTTGAATAGAGGCATCAGTGATGCGTTCTTTAACTCTGCTCCAAAACGTGAGTTTGCTCGTTTTAATAGAGGCATCAGTGGGGTTATTGCAGCGCTCAGAATTGAGATCTGCATTGAAGTTCCTTTGTGAAATGCCTTGGTCACTTCTTGGTTGGTTAACTGATTACTTAGCTTGCACATTTGCAGGAAAATTGAGATTGTCCATAGCTTCAAATATCTGGGAGCTATAGTATCCGATGAAGGATCAAAGCCTGAAATTCTCTCCAGGATAGCCAAGACCACAGCTGAAATGACCAAACTGAAAGTCCTCTGGAATGACAAGAACATCGCCATCAGCTTCAAGATCAGACGGATGCGCTTCCTGGTCATATCCATATTTTTGTACGCATGAGAAACGTTAACCATAACAGCAGATTTTGAAAGAAGGATACAGGCAGTGGAGATGAGGTGCTTTCGCAAACTCCTTGGTATCTCATACAGAGATCATATCACTAACGAGGAAGTGAAAACCAGAATTAAAAACGCCATAAGACCACATGACTTCGGTGAAAAAACGCAAAATAAAATTGTACGGGCACATCACACGAACATCTGGACTGGCCAAAACTGTCCTACAGGGAACAGTACAAGGAGGGAGACGAAGAGGCAGACAGAGAAAACGATGGGAAGACAACATCAGAGAGCGGACTGACTGGCCTTGAGAGGAACGAATTGCTATGGCAAGCAGAGGACCGCGGAGTATGGAGGAGACTGCTTGCAAAATCTTCATTGGTGCCCCCATGGGACTACGAGATAGGTGAAGAAGCTTTCTTACCGGGTCTCTAACATAATTATTCAGTCAAGATAGTTTGTTTACTGATTATTAAGTGGCTGGCTGGTTGAAAAAATGTGTGGAAGAGTGAGATAGAGAATGGTAATATTATTTGGCTAGATTTAGACATTCTTTCTCTCTCTTTCTTTGAACTCTTGAGTTCAGAGTTCAGAGTTCTCTCTCTCTCCAATGTACGTACTCTCTCTCTCTCTCTCTCTCTCTCTCTCTCTCTCTCTCTCTCTCTCTCTCTCTCTCTCTCTCTCTCTCTCTCTCTCTCTTTTTCTCAGCATATTACGTGCAACGAAAAGGCATCTACACACACACGCGCATGCACGCACGTACGCACGCGAACATACACACAGAGAAAGGTCGCGCGGGCACTTGCTCGCTAAAACACACACACACACACACAAACCCACGCGCGCAGTTCAGCAGGTTTTCCAGTGCAGCAGTACTGCTTTAGCTTTAAAGTAAATTGGAACAAAAAAAGGATATTACTGTCTGTACAAATAGAAGCTTCCTAGCTGCATGTAGCAAAAAAACAACCTAGTTGTATAACAGAGATGTTCTGCATATGGATAGCATGTATTGATATTTTAAGGACTCGTCTTTAAACAAAGGTTATAAATTCACGGCTTAATATGAAATTATTGCACACCAAAGTAAGAAGAATTGCCTTTGTTTTTTGTTTGTTTTTGTTTTATAAACAAATTACCTTCTTTAAGTTTATCATTCATTAGAGGCATTCATTAAGACATTTGATGTGCAGATGTAAGCCACTGTCTTAAAGCGTGCTTCTGGATTCTGAATCTTAGACACTGCAGCAAGGAACTGACTTCGTTTTGTATGCGATTTTAATTTAAATTCATGGCAGATTTCTCTGCGTGAGATTCCGGCTGGTCTCCCTTGAGGAGAGCTCCTCGCCATTAGAAGAGTGTGACTTTTTGGGGTGTTCTCCAGCGTTTGATGAAATTCGATATTATATCTATCTATCTATCTATCTATCTATCTATCTATCTATCTATCTATCTATCTATCTATCTATCTATCTATCTATCTATCTATCTATCTATCTATCTATCTATCTATCTATCTATCTATCTATCTATCTATCTATCTATCTATCTATCTCTCTCTCTCTCTCTATCTATCTATCTATCTATCCATCTATCCATCTATCCATCCATCCATCCATCCATCTATCTATCTATCTATCTATCTCTCTCTCTCTCTGTCTATCTATCTATCTATCTATCTATCTATCTATCTATCTCTCTCTGTCTATCTATCTATCTATCTATCTATCTATCTATCTATCTATCTATCTATCTATCTATCTATCTATCTATATATCTATCTCTCTGTCTATCTATCTATCTATCTATCTATCTATCTATCTATCTATCTATCTATCTATCTATCTATCTATCTCTCTGTCTGTCTATCTATCTAGCTATCTATCTATCTAGCTATCTATCTCTCTGTCTATCTATCTATCTATCTATCTATCTATCTATCTAGCTCTCTCTGTCTGTCTGTCTATCTATCTATCTATCTATCTATCTATCTATCTATCTATCTATCTATCTATCTATCTATCTATCTATCTATCTATCTGTCTAGCTATCTATCTGTCTATCTATCTATCTATCTATCTATCTATCTATCTATCTATCTATCTATCTATCTATCTATATTTATATTTCAGCTCAACCGACATTTGCTGACGGATCAGGAAATAGTGAAGAAATGGTGACAGTTGGAGCCGACATGGTGATGACAAAGGATCAGTACAGAAGACTATACCAGTGAGTATAATGATAATAATAATAATAATAATAATAATATCACTATTGGATGGAACTGCTGTAAAATAATATAATTATCAACTGTTTGTGGAGACAAGTTGTGAAAGGTCCTAGAGCAGTATGGCATGAAGGAGCAGCTGCTGGACAACATCCGAGCTATCTATGCCAACAGCAAGAGCGCAGTCCGCACGACCAGTGGAACATCTGACTGGTTCCCAGTTACATCCGGGGTGAGACAGGGCTGTTGCCTCTCCCCTCTGCTCTTTGTCATTTACATGGACCAGATTGCAAAGGAGGCCAACCCAGATCCTGAGGCACTCAACGAACTCATGTTTGCTGATGACCAGGCAATAATACATAGCAAGAAGGCACAGCTCCAGGAGCACACAGATCAACTCAACAGCACCTGCCAGGCCTATGACATGAAAATCAGTGTCAGTAAGACCGAGGTCATGACAGTCAGCAGGAGACCACACACTCTGGACATCAATATCAATGGATCCCAGTTAAATCAAGTCAGCGAATTTAAATATCTGGGCAGTGTATTTGCAGAGAACGGAAGATTAGATCGTGAAATTGAAACAAGATGTCAGAAGGCTAATGCGGTCAGCTACCAGCTCGCCCCTCTCCTGAAACATCCCAGCATCCCCATGGACACAAAGGCAAAACTGATTAACACCATCTTCCTGCCAACGCTCACGTACCAGTGTCAGACATGGCCCCTCACAAAGGCCCTCAGACGTAAACTAGTCACATGTGAAATGAAATGCCTAAGAAGAGCAGTCAAGAAGACCCGAAGAGACAAAATCAGAAATGAAGTCATCAGAGACATGGTAGGTGCAACACCAGTCCTACAACACATCGACCAGCAGAGGATCAAGTGGTTCGGACACCTGACACGGATGCCTCACAACCAGCCAGCTCTTCGGGCCTACAACACCCGGCACTCAGGATGGAAAGCCAAAGGACGACCAAGAAAAAGATGGAGTGATTCCGTGGCCGACACCCTAAAAGCCCACGGCATGTCCCTCCTCCAGGCTACACGCCTCGCTGCCGACAGACAGCTATATCTCCCCGCGACGCCTCCGAGTATAAGCGGAAGACAAAAGTAAAGTAAAGTAAGTAAAGTGGGTCTGCAGAGTGAAAAATGACAAGTCTACCACGAGCGATTATTTGGACCAATGGGGGAACGGTTCATATAGAATATTGTTATTAATCCCTGAACATTTCCGTTGAAATACTTAACATCTTTCTGTGTCTCTGTCTGTGTGTCTTTCTGTCAGTCTGTCTGTCT
>CM054155.1:37819848-37827348 GCA_028751875.1 Rapana venosa | reverse complement strand
TCTCTCTCTCTCTATATATATCTCTCTCTATATATCTCTCTCTATATATTATATATATACATATCTCTCTCTCTCCCCTCTATATATATATATCTCTACATATATATATATATATATACAAACACACACATACACATATACTAGTTCCGCTACTTCTGCTGCTGCTGCTGCTGCTGCTGCTGTTATTGTTGCATCTGCATCTGCATCTACTGCTGCTGCTGCTTCTGCTGCTGCTGCTGCTGCTGCTACAGCTGCTGCTGCTGCTGCTACTGCTGCTGCTGCTGCTACTACTGCTGCTGCTGCTGCTGCTGCTGCTGCTACTGCTGCTGCTACTACTGCTGCTGCTGCTGCTGCTACTACCACTACCACTACTACGGAAGGAAGGATGGTGGCAGGATGGTTAAGACGTTTGCCTGCCAACAAGTAAACCGTGAGGTTCTGGGTTCGATTCCCAGCCTCGCCCTTTCTTCCCAGTTTGACAAAAAAATCGAACTGAATGTCCTTCGGATGAGACTATAAACCAAGGCCCCGTGTGCGAACGCATGCAGAACATCTTGCGCACACGTTAAATCCTGTTCCGCTTTTCGAAAGAGTAGGCCATTGTGTGCCGGTGGGAACAGTGACAAAATTTACAAAACCGCATACACACGGGGACTGGATGTAAAAAAGCACATGCGTGCTTATTCCATTATCCTCGATATAAAAAAATGTCATCTGAGCGCTTTGATTTGTTGCTTTACAAGATTCAGCGCTATATAAATTCCATACATTATTATTATTTTATTATACTTATATATATAATAATATTACATACTGACTATATTATTACTTACATACTATACTACTACTATTACTACTACTCTACTCCTCCTCCTCCTCCTCCTCTCTACTACTACTACTACTACTACTACTACTACAAACTACTACTACTATTTACTACTACTACTACTACTACTCTACTACTACTACACTACTCTGCTGACTGCTACTACTACTACTGCTTACTCTACTACTACTACTACGACTACACTACTACTGCTGCTGCTGCTGCTGCTGCTTACTGCTCTGCTACTGCTACTACTATGCTGTTACGGCTGCTGTTACTGCTGCTGCTGCTCCTGCTACTACTACTACTACTACTACTACTACTACTACTACTACTACTACTACTACTACTACTACTACTACTACTACTACTACTACTACTACTTCTACTGCTGCTGCTTATGCTGCTTATGCTGCTGCTGCTGAAAAATCCTCATGAGTGCAATGGGTGATGCTCTTGAAGAAGCATCTGCCAGTGGCTTAGTAATAAATATACTGGTGGGTGTATCAACTGTTTTGTTGTTGTTGCTGTGACAGTTCTTCCGAAAACCCCCCCCCCCCCAACCCAACGGAAAACTGACATGAAAATTACTGGATAAAAAAATAGCCTGTTCATGTACAAATGACATCTGAACACATCACTCTTCTTTTTGTGGTCTCTTCACTGGTTGCCTGTCTCACAAAGAGCCAGGTATAAAGATTTCTCTGTTTCAAATGGTCTCCACAAATCTGCACCCTCTTATGTCTGTAGCTGTCTTTACCATCTCGTTCCCTTCGTTCAGCCGCAGACACTTTGCGCTTCCCAACACCCAGATTCAAACAAACCACTGTTGGCTGACGCACTTTCTCTGTTTCTGGTCCATCCACCTGGAATGACCTCCCTCTCTCACTTCGCCTAAAGGCTACATTTGACATTTTCAGATCCAGCCTCAAAACGCATTTATGTCCTACCTGATGTCTTCCCTTCATGCTTTTCCTACTTTTCAACAGCCACCTTCATCTCCATCACCCTACCTAAACGTGGTGTGTGTGTGTGTGTGTGTGTGTGTGTGTGTGTGTGTGTGTGTGTGTGTGTGTGTGTGTGTGTGAGTGTAAATTTGGTATATGTTAATTCTAATATTTTGTGGACGGTTGCATGTGTGTAAATGATTTGAATGAAAGCGCTTCGTTTTGTTTGCTTTACAAGATTCAGCGCTATTTAAATACATTACATTCTTCTTCTTCTTCTTCTTGTTGTTGTTGTTGTTGTTGTTGTTGTTGTTGTTGTTGTTGTTGTTGTTGTTGTTCTTCTTCTTCTTCTTCTTCTTCTTCTTTCTTCTTCTTCTTCTTCTTCTTCTTCTTCTTCTTCTTCTTCTTCTTCTTCTTCTTCTTCTCATGGTGGTGGTGGTTTTCTGTGACTTTCAGAAAGGAACGATCGAGCATGAGCTTGGCCACGCCTTGGGTCTGATTCACGAGCACCAACGCCCCAACAGGGACGACTACTTGAGAGTCAATTACTTTGCTGCTGAGGAAGACAAGCTGTTTCAAATGATTAAGTATGGCTGGGGTTCTGACGATAAATATGGACTGCCCTACGATTACCACTCTGTCATGCACTATGCTAAAACCGTGAGTAACAATAATCAGTATCATTGTTGTTGTATGGGGGACGGGATAACAGTGGTCAGAGCACTCGCTTTCCCCAAGCCAATGTTAAGCAGCATCGAGCGTGGTTTACAATTATGATGGATGACCGTTTGCGCGCCTTGGCTTCAGTACAGTCCTCCAGTTAATCCAGCTGTAAATGGGTACCTGCTCTCTTTTAGGGTCAGGGAAGGTAAAGCAGTGAGGGAGAGGAGATGGGCGCCGCCCTCAATATTCCGGCCCCTGGAGAAACTGAGGTCTCTGATGCCTGGCTCCCCTACGACCACACAGGTTATGGGACACCTCTACCTGTCATTGTTGTCTAGCACACAGTCTTTGTTTTACTCGTAACTCGTTTATCTTTCGCATGATAACGAGTCAGTCATACCTGGTCCAGATATCGGGTGAACAACTCACAGCAAGCACCATGCTTGTATCTTTGCCTCAATACACACACTTACCAAGGTGCCACCCAGACATACTCACACACACACACACGCACGCACGCACGCACGCACGCACGCACGCACGCACACACGCACGCACGCACGCACGCACACACACACACACACACACACACACACACACACACACACACACACACACACACACACACACACACACACAGAGTAACAATCGTTACAAACGTGCATGAGCACAGACACGTATTCAGAAAGGAACACCTTTTTTTTTTAGTTACGTAGCTGATGATATGTTAGTCCGTCGTGTTCGACGATGACCTCCAAACCAGCAGAGGAGGCAGCTGCTGTTTCGGGAATGGGGCAGAAATTTGATTATAGTGGAGATACCTTGCCCACAGTACATCCCCACTCTCTCGGCCAAGTGGGCATAAGGACAGTCAGGGTTGGAGATGTTCTCCAAAGGCCAACCAGCCCCCAGGGCTGCAGCAAGTAAGGATTGTGCGAGTCAAGTCTCCTAGTCAGAGAGCCATAGTCAATCACTAAAAGACTAAGCTGTAAATTGGAATTCCATGAGTGGAAAACCCACTGGTCATACAGCCTCTCACTTAGCTGTTGTTGCCCCCAGCGTCAATGGTTTAATCAGGAACTGTGATAAAGCCCAGGCGCTGAAGGCTGTGCATACTTACTGCCATTAACATTAGACCTAAGTGAGAGGTCAGCGATAACAGTGCATGTATATTGGTTTTGAAAATGACAGACCTTCTCCAAGGAATGGAATACGCCGACCATGCACCCCAAAATGAGCAACAAAACGGACGTGATAGGCCATATAACCAGGCCTTCCTTCCTCGATTACAAACTCATCAACCTAATGTACAACTGTAAAGGTGAGAGATTATCCCTGCACTTAACGTCTGTCTGTCTGTCTGTCTGTCAGTCACTCAGTCTGTCTGTCTGTCTACTTGCCTTCCCCCTCCTTCTCTATCTCTCCCCCTCTCTCTCTTTGCAAAATTTACAAAACTGCACAAACACACACACACACACACACACACACACACACACACACACACACACACACACACACACACACACACAACCACACACACACACACACAGAGGGACAGGATGTAAAAAAAAAAGCATTGACTCCTTATCCCATTATCCTCGAAGTAAAAGAATAAATAAAATAGTAAATAAAAATAAATAATAATCTCCCTCTCTCTCGTATCAGATCCTCATTTGAATGAACAGATGTCAGATTCTGATATATCTAAAGCAGAGTAAAACATTATAATCATGTGTAGACCCCAAAGTAAACATGAAACAGGTCTCCTATTTTATTACACCCAATCAATATAATTATGTAAAGCAAAACGACAGTTTAGGAAACCATAGAGCACAACACAGTTGGATAAAAATTCCTTTAAAACATAAAAAACCCTGTGTTTGTTGGTTTTTATTTACAGAAACCTCTCAAAGAGAATTGACTGGATTGGTCAGTTCAATTCTATGATTTAAAAAAAAAGATAAAGGTGTCCCATAAATTTTGTGGTCGTAGGGGAGTGAGACATCAGAGACCTCAACTTCTCAAGGGGCCAGCATATTGAGGGCGGCGCCCATCTCCTCTCCCTCGCTGCTTTACCTTCCCTGACCCTTAAGAGGCAGGTACCCATTTACAGCTGGGTAAACTGGGGGACTGTACTGAAGCCAAGGCGAGCGAAACGGTCACCCATCCAAGTGGTAACCACGCTCGATGCTGCTTAACCTTAGCTGGGCAAAGCGTGTGCTCTGACCACTGAGCTATCCCGACCCCAAAATTCTATGATGGATGACATTATTTTAAAATGTGAAGAGACCCTACTGTTCGTTCTTCTTTGCTTCCATTTTGTTGTTGTTCCTCTTAGATTTCTATATTAACGTGTTGTTTGGTATTGTAATATGATAATAATATATAGAATCAGTATATATTGCGCTATTTCTTGTAACCAAAAAAATCAAAGCGCTTGCATTCAACCTATTCTTACACAACCGTGCGCCAAATAACAAATAGTTTTAATAAATTCAATTCACACACACACACACACACACACACACACACACACACACACACACACACACACACACACACACACACACACACACACACACACACACACACACACACACACACACACACACACACACACAGACAGGGTCTTCAACAAGAAGACTGCTTTGCTAAGAACAACAGTATGTACAACAACAGGCCTTTTTCAACAACACACAAACTCTCATGTGCAGAGATAACAAGAAAAAAAGCCCAAAGTTTCCGCCTTACACTCCATCATGATAACATCAGCCTAGAGCACGATCGATGCAGCCCTTTGAGAGAATCATCCTACGATTTATTTATTTTATTTTAGCCTTTTATTTCGAGGATAATGGAATAAGCACTCACGTGATTTTTTTACATCCAGTCCCCGTGTGTATGCAGTTTTGTCACTTTTGTCATCCATTCCCACCGGCAAACAATGGCCTACTCTTCCGAAAAGCAAAACGGGTTTTAATATGTGCGCAAGATGTTCTGCGTGCATTGGCATACGGCACCTCGGTTTAAGGACTTTAGGGGAGAGTGAAGTCTGCACTGATGTTAACTCCAGAGAAAAAAATCCTCTTGAACGAGATTCGAACCCGGGTCAGCAGATCACGAGGGCAATGGGCATCACTCTAACCACCAGGCTATCCCGTCCCCTTTTGTAGCATCCAGTCTGCTATTCTTCACCTATGGTAGCTGCTTGCAGCGCTGTGTTCTGTCCAGATTGAGTCATTGTTGCTGTTGTTGTTGTTGTTGTTGTTGTTGTTGTTGTTTAACAGTGTACTGTATACAACACATATGAATTGGTAGGAATTGTGTGTGAGAGCATAGGTGTGTGTGTGTGTGAGTGAGTGTGTGTGAGTGTGTGAGTGTGTGTGTGTGAGTGAGTGAGTGAGTGTGTGCGTATGTGTGAGTGTGTGTGAGAGTGTGTGAGTGTGTGTGTGTGTGTGTGTGAGTGAGTGAGTGTGTGTGAATGTGTGTGAGTGTGTGTGTGTGTGAGTGTGTGAGTGAGTGTGTCTATGTGTCTGTGTGTGTGTAATATGCCTCCTTTTTTTTCTTCTTCTTCTAGCTCAATGCAGCAATCCTCCCGTATGCCCAGAACCGTGTTTTGTCAGCTCAACCTGTGGATGTGTCTGTGAACATGACATGGAAGTTGGTAAGTAAGGATGCGTTTTCAAGCAATTGACCTTTGGGTTGTGATTTAAGAAAACAGTCGACAAAGACTCCCTCCATCCAAAGGGTTAATTTTTCGACCATTCGTGTTTTTAACACTAAGATGATCATACTAACAATTGAAAACAAATGTCAGAATACCCTCTATGTAAAACTTGTAAAAAAAAAAGAATATATTTTTTATCAACGAAAAATGAGTTTAGCTTCCTTATAAACATGCAAGTGTTGTTTGTCCCTTTTTGACAATAGCGTCAATGCCAGAGTCCCATTTTAATCTGCAATCAAAAACAATTCCCAGATACTTGTGATCAAAAACAGTTCCAAGATCCTTGTGATCAAAAACAGTTCCCAGATACTTGTGATCAAAAACAGTTCCCAGATCCTTGTGATCAAAAACAGTTCCCAGATACTTGTGATCAAAAACAGTACCCATATACTTATAGTTCGAAACGTTTTCAACTCCTTGATTATGGACAATATTATTCTCGGAACTGTGCCCCGAAATCGACAGGAAAATCTTCACCTTTAGAAACATGTAGCTCCAGATTGGCTTCACCACACCAAGGGATGAACTCGGTGAGGGCTGGACCGTGGTCAAGGACTGATCCAGGTAAGAGAGAGAAAAAGAGCATTGTGGTCCGCAAAATTAACAACAAAGGAACTTCCATGGCTGCTTCTGCAATCACCTGTATATAGAATGTACAGAAGTGGCGAGAGAACGCAACCCTGTGGAGAACAAGTGCATGTGACTGTGACTGATGAAAAGCGTGTTGGCAAAAACAGGCTGTGGTCTGTTGCTTGAAAATTCAATCTTGCTGTTTTAATTTTTCCTTATCATCATTTGTTATACCCTCTCATGACATTTCAGTGGGTTTTTTTTCATTTCTGTAGTCCATTTTTTGTTACTGCATCTTAGCACTTTGGGCTTCTCCAGGGTTGGGAAATGTGCGGGTTCCACTGACATTACACTAAATTACATTATACGATCGCATCGTACAATGATTGGGTTATAGTGTTAGTAATTCCGCACGCCCACATCTGCAGAGTGTTAAGTTGTTAAATTTCAAATACCCCCAAGGAGGATGGTTTTGAGATCGAATGTCTGAACACTTGGAGTCCCGATGCATTTCTTTTTTTCTTCAGATTGCAGAACATTGTATTCCTTACACTGCTCTGATCTGGTGCACATTTTCTTTTCAGTATCGGCTATGGCCGTGCCCTGCTTGGCAAGCTTAATGAAGAACTAGCACTGCTCATACCTGCAGTTCTTGTCGCGTTTTAACACCAGGATTATTCCTCAGCATTTTCCTCAGTCCATGTCCAGTTACAGTTGGTGTAGGCTGATGAACTGTAAATCTCGAAAACAGTTCTCACTGTCTCTCT
>CM054155.1:37812348-37814848 GCA_028751875.1 Rapana venosa | reverse complement strand
TGTGTTGCAATTATCATACCATGTTCGTATACCCCTTCATAAGGGGCCTTGGCCTATAAATGATAAACAATCCGAATCCGAATCCAAATCTCTGAGAACACTGTCTTCCTTCCTTGTTTGAATTTTCTTTGCCGCCTCTTTTTTACTCTTCGATCATTTGATATCAAAAGTTTCCAACACAGCAAGCATGGGGCTATACCAAAGTGTTCCAAACCCAGATCGTGCACACTGTGGACGAAACATTTTGAGAATAAAAGCTTTGGATGACCCACATTCTGACAGGAGATTAGCTAGCGTGTCTGATTCAGCACTAGTTGAGATCCCGTTATAGTCTGTTTGGAACTGAACTGAATGTCAAAGTCCTTTCGACGAGACTATAAACCGAGGCCCCGTGTGCGAACGAATGTAGAACATCTTGCGCACACGTTAAAACCCGTTCTGCCTGTCGGAAGAGTAGGTCATTGTGTGCCAGTAGGAGCGGATGACAAAGTAAAAAAAACAACAAAAAACAACCCAGCATGCACACAGGTGTCGGAGGTCGGTTAGATCTTAAGAGCTGTATACAGCATCGTTCTGGCAACTCCAGCAACGGCACTGGGACCATGTGTATCGGCGATTGCCTTTCCAATGGACCATTCCAGCGACGAGGAGAGAGAGGGAGAGAGAGAGAGAGAGAGAGAGAGAGAGAGAGAGAGAGAGAGAGAGAGAGAGAGAGAGAGGGGGGGTGTCTGCTGCATGGGTAACAGCTTGTCCTCCATACTGACTTACCCAGGCTTTGCGCTCTGGAGTATAAACACCTAGAGCGCAACTCCGTAGACTTACGAGACTGACAGAGGCCTGCTACTGTTTGAAGTACTAGTGCTAATTCAAATGCCAAAAACAAGTAAGCGTGGTTAAAAAATTTTTAATATAAAATAAATGCATGTATGTATGTATGTATGTATGTATGTATGTATGTATGTATGTATGTATGTATGTATGTACGTACGTACGTACGTACGTACGTATGTATGTATGTATGTATGTCTGTATGTATGTATGTATGTATGTACGTATGTCTGTCTGTCTGTCTGTATGTATGTATGTTATGTATGTATGTATGTATGTATGTATTTATGTATGTATGTATGTATGTATTTATGTATGTATTTATGTATGTATATATGTATGTATGTATGTATGTATTTATGTATATATGTATGTATGTATGTATGTATGTATGTATGTATGATATGTATGTATGTATGTATGTATGTATGAATGTCTGTCTGTCTGTCTGTATGTCTGTATGTCTGTCTGCAGAGGGGCAATGTCAAGACTATGATACCGTCTGTAACTACTTCAAAGCCATGGGCGGCTGTTCTGCATTCCCTGCAGTAATGACACAGGACTGTCCCAAGGCTTGCGGCAACTGCGACAACAAACTATTCGTGCCAGGTAGAGTTCAGCCTTCAAGTGTATTCATCCATGTGGTCATATTTTGTGGGTGGGGGGGGGGGGGGGGGGGGGGGGGGGAGACCCTGGTGGTTAGCGTGATGCCCATTGCGCTCGTGATCTCCTGACCCGTGTTCGAATCTCGTTCAAGAGGAGTTTTCCTCTGGAGTTAACATCAGTGCCGACTCCACTTCCCCCCCAAAAGTCTTTCGGATGAGACTATAAATCAAGATCCCGTGAGTGAACGCACGCAGAACATCTTGCATGCGCGCACGTTGAAACCCGTTTTGCTCTTCGGAAGAGTAGGTCATTGTGTACCAGTGGGAACGGATGACAAAATTGACGAAACTGCTTACCCACGGGGATTGGATGTAAAAAAGTACATGAGCGCATGTTCCATCACCCTCGAAATAAAAGAACAAATATATGAATAAATAGTGCATGATGTTTTTTTTTAACCTGTAATAAAAGGTTTGTGTATTGGTTGTTGAGTCTTTGAGGGTGCCCCCACGGTCGTCAGACTACGGGACAGATAGATAGAATAGATAGATAGAATGAAAGGTTAAAGGTAAATGTATTCCTATGACCTCCGTGGTCGTTGGGGGAGCGAGGTGTCAGAGACCTCAGCCTAGCCCACCCAGGGGCCAGCATAATGAGAGCGGCGCCCATCTCCCTTCCCTCGCTGCTTGACCTCCCTGCGTGACCCTTAAGAGGGCAGGTACCCATTTACAACTGGATGAACCTGGGGACTGTACTGAAGCCAAGCGCGCACAAAAACGGTCACCCATCCACTCAGTAGCCACGCTCAACGCTGCTTAACCTCAGCTTAGGGAAAGCGAGTGCTCTGACCACTGAGCTCTCCCGTCCCCTCGGCCTGCCGTAGGTAGTACGTGACTGACCACGTAGAAGATCACAGACTGTGTTCTCTAGGCAGAGGCTGTGTGTGTGTGTGTTAGGTCCTTCCGATGAGACTATAAACCGAGGTCCCGTGTTCGAATGCATGCAGAACATCTTGCGCACATGTTTAATCCTGTTCCGCTTTTCGAAGGAGTAGGCCATTGTATGC
>CM054155.1:37774848-37807348 GCA_028751875.1 Rapana venosa | reverse complement strand
TACGACCGAGAAAGAAAGGGGATGGGATAGCCTAGTGGTCACAACATTGCGCTCGTAATCTGACGACCCCGGTTCGATTCCCGTTCAAGGGGGATATTTTCCCCTGGAGTTAATATCACTGCCGACTCCACTCTCCCCCCAAAAGTCCTTCGGATGAGACTATAAACCGAGGTCCCGTGTGCGAACGCACGCAGAACATCTTGCGCAAACGTTAAATCCTGTTCCGCTTTTCGTAAGAGTAGGCCATTGTGTGCCGGTGGGAAGATATGACAAAATTGACAAAACCGCATACATACGGGGACTTAGATGTAAAAAAAGCACATAAGAGCTTATTCCATTATCCTCGATATAAAAGAATTGAATAAATAAAAATAAATTAAAAAAGATAAAATAAAGAAAAACAACATACATTCACTATTACAGCAGATTATTCAAATCGGTTACATGAGAGTGATGGCTATGAATAATTGTATCGTTATGTAAATAACCCACACTGTGCATTTAGTGATAACGGAAAGTCATTTACGTATACAGATAAAAAAGCAGGTCCTACAACAGATCCTTGGGGAACACCATAATTCTTGGAAATTACTGCCAGGCCACCAACCTGTATACATAATGAAATACCCTCACATCCAAAAAAAAAAAGGATGAGACTATAAACCGAGGCCCCGTGTGCGAACGCACGCAGAACATCTTGCCCACACGTTAAATCCTGTCCCGCTTTTCGTAAGAGTAGGCCATTGCGTGTCGGTGGGAACGGATGACAGAATTCACAAAACCGCACACACACGGGGACTGGATGTAAAAAAGCATATAAGTGCTTGCTCCATTATCTTCGACATAAAAGACGTTTTCCAGGAACTGAAGATCATGGATGGGACCTTCAGCCACGAGGCGTAGACTTGATCCAGTCCCTACAATTACTACTACTGTTAGTGTCAAGGTAAAGGTGTCCCATAACCATGTGGTCATAGGGGAGTGAGGTATCAAGAGACCTCCTCAGCTTCTCAAGGAGACAGCATATTGAGGGCGGCGCTCATCTCCCTCTCCCTCGCTGCTTTACCTTCCCTAACCCTAAAGAGGCAGGTACCCATTCACAGCTACTGTTACTGTAGAAGCTAGTATTAACACAATCAGGTCATATCGAAAGCACTTTAATCATCCCATGAAGGACAGTCAGACCGCTGCTTGCACTTTAAAAAAATCTGTCATTCTACGTATGACACTACGGAAACACAGATACCCCACCCCCACCCCTCTCAAAAAATGGAACAAACCTAAAAGACTTATAAAGTGTTGACTATCAATATGAAAAATTCCCCAACTTCTTCGATATTGTAAGTTAAAGGTAAAGGTGTCCCATAACATACGGTCTTAGGGGAGCGAGGCGTCAAAGACCTCACTCGGCACTCATCTCTTCCCCGCTGCTTAACCTTCCCTGACCCCAAAGAGGGCAGGTACCCATCTACAGCTTGTGTGAACTGGGGGACTGAACTGAAGCCAAGGTGCGGCAAACGGTCACCCAACCAAGTGGTAACCACGCTCGATGCTGCTTAACCTTGGCTGGGGGCAAGCGAGTGCTCCGACCACTGAACTATCCCATATCCTATTCGATATTGTACCAACCGTATAACTTTAAACTTGTCATTAAACCACAGCAAGATATATTTTCTATTTTGACACTTGCTTTTTGTTTAAGAGCCGGCTCCACTTGTACTTTAAAAAATCTCTGTGAGCTTATATTATCTTAGCTGGCCTAATCATTACTCTTAATTACAATAAAGATGTAAACTCTCAATGACAATACTGTAAAAATAAAAATACTCACGCATTTTGCTTTTAAAGTCTTCACCGATCAGGATGCTGAGTGACTCAAGTCTTCAGAGGTCTTTCTTTTCTTCTCCTCTCTCCCAGCAGTGCAAGTGGTCCGCGCTGTATGTAGCTGTGGTCTGTTGGAAACGACACGTTACAAAAACACTCACCTGCTTCATCACCCAGCCGTGCAGTGATGAACACTTTTTTCCACGCGAAAGGCACACACAGTACAGTTCAGATTGCAGGTTTAGGTGAAGAGAAAAGAAAAGATAAGGAAAACGAAAAAAAAAAACGAAAGAGAAAAAAAACGGAAGAAAAAAATGAAAAAAATAGATAAGGTAAAGAAAACGAAAGAAAAAAAAAGAAAAACGAAAGAAAAAAATGAACGAGGATAACAAGAAAAGGGAAAGAAAAAACCAAAGAAAAAAACCAAAGAAAAAAACCAAAAACGAAACAAAAAGAAAAAAAGAAAAAAAAAAGAAAAACGAAAGAAGAAAACAGGAAAAAAACCCAGAAAAAAGAAACACGAAAGAAAAAAATCAAAGAAGGAAAAAACACACCGAAAAACAAAAAGGAAATAAAAGAAAAGTGAAGAAAAGAAAGAAAAAAAGTGCGGAAGAAGAAGAAGAAGACAAAGAAGAAGAAGAAGAAGAATTGCGAATAAGAAGAAGAATTGCGAATAAGAAGAAGAATTGCGAAGAAGAAGAAGAAGAATTGCGAATAAGAAGAAGAATTGCGAAGAAGAAGAAGAATTGCGAAGAAGAAGAAGAAGAATTGCGAAGAAGAAGAAAAAGAAGAAGAAGAGGAAGAGGAAGAGGAAGAAGAAGAAGAAGAAGCAGCAGCAGCTTGCTTTTGGCAGTAAATGTGCATGCTGCTTTTTAGGTGACATGTCTGTTCTTTTCTCTCTGCCCTCGTTTGTTTGTTCTTTTTCTTTCTTTCTTTCTTTTAGTTCGAGGAGAATGGACTAAGCACTCCTGCGAGTTTTTGTTGTTTTTCTTTTTTTAACATCCTGTCAACATGTGTATGCAGTTTTGTCCAATTTGCCATCCGTTCCCATAGGCACACAATGACGTACACGTTAAAAATCTGTTCCACTTTTCGGAAGAGAAGGTCTGTAACTGTGATGATGGTCAAGCTGAGGAAGGAAACAAGAGTTGTCTGTCTGTGAGTGTTGGGCGGTTAGGCCACACACACCGGTTATAAAAATGGGCACTTTTCCCTCTGTTTTTCTATGTGACTCTTATTATATTCATACCGCACGTACTAAGGCATCCGCAGAAATAAAAAAACCCCACTTTTTTGTGAAACACTAACCCCTGACTCAAAACTCGGGACATATATGAACAAATGTGGTAGGTTTGAACTTAAAAATTTTTTTCAGCAAACATTGTACCCCCCCCCCCCCCCCCCCCCCAGTCCTTTGTCGTCTGCTAGCTGCCTCACCTTCGGATGAGACTGTAAACCGAGGCCCCGTGTGCGAACGCACGCAGAACATCTTGCGCACACGTTAAATCCTGTTCCGCTTTTCGAAAGAGTAGGCCATCGTGTGCCGGTGGGAACAGATGACAAAATTTACAAAACCGCATACATACGGGGACTGGATGTAAAAAAGCACACGAGTGCTTATTCCATTATCTTCGATATAAAAGAATAAATAAAAGATAAATAAATAAATAAATAAATAAATGAATAAATAAAAAAATAAATAAATGCATGCGCGGGGTCAACGCTGTAGGAACACAGGCTATCCTCAACACATGATCATGTCTCACTTCCTCATCACTCCCTGGTGTCGATCTATGACCGCAACCCCCAAAACAAATACACAGTGCATTTTTTCATACTTTATAAAAACCTGTGAAAACCACCAAACAGTTTTCTGCCCCGCACTCTATACAAGATACTACATGACCCCCAAATCATTACTGGTACGTGTGCGGCCTTATTACCATTGTGGTCAAGGCATCAAAGTTAACACTGGAGTTGGGCCCTGGCTCTAACTCTTGTTATGGCAGTTCTCTTCTCTCTCTCTCTCTCTCTCTCTCTCCTCTCTCTCTCTCTCTCTCTCTCTCTCTCTTCATTATAGTGGATCGGTGGTCAAGAGGTAACGTACCTGCCTAGAAAGCGAAAAGTCCGGGTCGAAAGTGTGCTGTGTTTCGAATCCCGTTTGGGCCCGAAACTTTTCCCCCCATCCATTAGACCATGAGTGGTGGTCTGGATGCTAGTCTTTCGGATGATACGATAAACCGAGGCCCCTAAATATTATTTAGCCCATGTAAAAGAACCCACAGCAAACAAGAAGTTGTCCCTGGCAGAATATTGTAGAAAAAAGCAACTCTGATAGGGAAACAAATACTGCTGTAGACAGGAAAAGACACAAAAAATGGGTGGCGCTGCTCTTGTGGCGACTTGCTCTCTCTACCCGGGAAGAGCAGCCCGAATTTCACGCAGAGAAATCTGTCATGACTTGAAGTAGTAAGAAAATGAAAATGAAAAACGTCACAAAGTGACGTGTCCTGTGTCTTTTTATGGCAGATTTTTTTGGAAAATAAAACAATAACAATGCCCACCCCCCCCCCTTCACTCCAACAAAACCCAACCCTCACGTAACAGCATCCCCCCAAAAAAAACAACAACACAACAACAAACCAACCCCAACAACAACCAAACAAACCCCGTTCAATCAAGGGGAACTACTCAGCCTTAAGGTCAGCCATTGTTCTTGAGTTCTTTCTCTTTGACTGGTAACTGACCAGTACTGACATAAAAACTGTTTTGATGATAATATATTATTCTTGCAAAATATTGGGAATCTTCTCACGAAGAATTCAGGCCACAAATAACAAGTTCAGTGACATTTCTAATGATATGAAACCTACGACTTCAAAACTGACCCGTGAAACTGAGAGAACTTTACTGTGAGGGAAATTTTATTCATTATTTTCTTTTTTCTTTTTTATTTTTGTGAATGAGCTGATGGTTATCTACGCCTATTTATTTATTTATTTATTTTATTTTATTTTATACCACTCTAAGTCACGGCAGATTTCTCTGCGTGAAATTCGGGCTGCTCTGTTTGGGGACAGCGCGTCGCCACAAGATCAGCGCCACCCATTTTTTTTCTCCTCTTTTCCTGTTTGCATACTGTATTTGTTTCCTTATCAGAGTGACTTTTTTCTGCAGAATTTTGCCAGGGACAATTCTCTTGTTGCCTTGGGTTACTTCACGTGCGCTAAATAAGTATGGGTAACACACGAGACCTCCGTTTATCGTCTCATCCGAAAGACTAGCACCCAGATCACCACTCATGATTTAATGGGGGGGGGGGGGGGGGGGGGGGGGGCTCAAACGGCGATCAAATTACCACACACCTCCGACTCAAACTTTTCGTTTTCTGAGCAGGCTCGTTGCCTCTAGACCACCGACAGCCATGTGAGTGTTTTGTTTTGTTTTTGTTTAATGTCCATTCACAACTTGGTGATAAGGACACACCCGCATTCAAACCAACATCTCTCTCTCTCTCTCTCTCTCTCCTCTCTCTCTCTCTCTCTCTCTCTCTCTCTCTCTCTCTCTCTCTATCTATCTATCTATCTATCTATCTATCTATCTATCTATCTATCTATCTATCTCTAATGTATGTATATTTATATTCTCACAACTGTCTACAGTAGTATAGGTCTTACTGGGGAAGAAAATATATAATCTCAGCAACTGATGTTTTGAACTGCTGAGAGCCATGTCAGTGTCCTTGTCCCATGGTGGCCTGATAGTGAGGGGCTCCCTGTGGACTTCCGACCCTGGGGATGCGACATAACGAATCTGGGTATGGCTGTGGTGGGGAGATAGAGATGAGCGGCGTGGGATCAACAGGATTGGGACGTCACAGAAGATGAGGCAACGAATAAAAGAAGAACAAAAGTTAAAAGACTAAACATGAAATATTTCTGCGACAGAAACTATGATTTTTTTGTTTGTATAATCTCCTGTAATTGTGAATGTATGTAGGGTTGTTTTTTTTCGGTTGTAGAGCATAACATCTCTAGTAACTATTCAACTATCATTTTGTAGTACATATTGCAAAGACTGGTTCTCTTTTCTTTCGCAAAATGCTCACAAAGGTGTTTCCAGTCTGAAAAAGTGGCGTGCACTAGGAAAACTATAGATAACAGCAATTCAAATAAATAAACAAATAAAAAGATAACTGTAATTCCTCTACCACTGTGTCACAAAAAGGACATGACAAGTTTTCAGAACCTCCCTCTATACGCTGACAGACGTTCAGCCAGTACCTCATTCTATACCACAGCCAAACTCAACAAGGTGATCTGAATGCACTAATTTATTGTAATGATGTACAGTTATTTTTCCACCACCTTCAGGTTGTTGAAACTGGCAAATCAGCCATCAGCCTGATCAGCCATCCAAGCAAGGTCATGCTCAGAATCCTCCCGAACAGACTAAAGCCTCAAGCTGAGGAGATCGCCAAAGAAGAGCAGGCAGGTTTCAGAGCAGGACGGAGCACAACCGAACAAATTTTTCACCTAAGAATTCTCTGTGAGTAATACTTGCCTCACCAACAGGATCTTTACCTCGACGGCCTAGATGGAGAAGAGCAAGAGCTAGTCAACCTGGTAAATCACCTTGATGAAGCCTCTTCGGCGCATAGCATGCTGATCAGTGCAGAGAAAATCTAGCTGATGCCAAATACTGGCATCAGCACTGACATAATTATAGACGGCGAGAAAATCGAGGCCGTCCATAGCTTCAAATATCTAGGAGCTATAGTATCGGATGAAGGATCAAAACCCTGAAATTTTCTCCAGGATAGCCCAGACCACAGCTGCAAGGACAACTGGAAGTCCTCTGGAACGACAAGAACATCGCCATCAGCTTCGAGATCAGACCGATGCGTTACCTGACCATGTCCATACTTTTGTACATGTGAAGCGTGGACTATAACAGCAGACATTGAAGGAAGGTTACAGGCAATAGAGATGAGGTGCTTTCGCAAACTCCTTGGTATCTCATACAGAGATCACATCACTAATGAGGAAGTGAAGGCCAAAATTAAAAACGCCATTGGACCATATGACGAGCTCTTCAACGAAAAGACACAAACTAAAGTGGTTCGGGCACGTCACACGAACGTCTGGACTGGCCAAGACTTGTCCTACAGGGAACAGTACAAGGAGGGAGACGAAGAGGCAGAGAGAGAAAAGGATGGGAAGACAACAGCAGAGAGTGGACTGGACTTGAGTGGAACGAATTGCTGTGGAAAGCAGAGAGGACCGCGGGGAGTGGAGGAAGCTGGTTGCAAAATCTTCAATAGTGCCCCCCACGGTCCAAGGGACTACGGGATAGGTGAGTGAGGTGAGAGAGAGTTATTTTTCAGGTTGTAGTAAAGATTTTACAGAAAGATGTTTCGCATCTATCACTTCTTTTAAGCTTTCTTATCCAGAGGAGAGAGAGAGAGAGAGGAGAGGAGAAGAGAGAGAGAGAGAGAGAGAGAGAGAGAGAGAGAGAGAGAGGAGAGAGAGAGAGAAGAGAGAGAGAGAGAGAGAGAGACAGACAGACAGACAGACAGACAGATAGACAGACAGTCAGATATAGATGCAGAGTAAGAGACAGAGACCAACATCAAGAGACTGGTAGACAGAGGTAAATTGTCACACGCGCCCGCACGCACGCACGCATGCACTCACTCTCTCCTTCTCTCTCTCTCACACACACACACACACACACACACACACACACACACACACACACACACACACACACAACACACACACTGACAATGTTCAGAAACTGTTGTCTGTTTTCACGATCTTTTATTGGTGTCTCTTGCTCCTCCTCATAGTATTAACGCGAGTGCAGCGGTTAAGGTAAACGACCACACACGCCGAAATGAATAGCAAGTCAGAATGCACAGAGCGCAGAGATTGAAGACTAATAAATGCCAAAGGAATGTAGAAAGAAACCAATGACAATGTAATGACACACAGTTTGGAGAATACCAATAAGAATCAATACAGAAACCCAAATGAATACAACTGTGACTAGATAAAGCAAAAATGAAAAAGAAAGAAAATCAGAAGAAATATGCAGCATTGGACACCTTCATACACATTATTCAGTACAAGAGTACACCTTTCGTCAGTCGAGTTTCAAAGGGTCTTGACCTGTGGTCAGCGTGTTGTTTATCTTCATCCACGTCTTAGATGGCTGTGTGGCCTCCTAGAATTTAAAACAAAAACATATTTCATTGGTTATCTCAGGATTGTCATGTTTTTTTCTTCTTCATTTCTGTAAAACTAGACTATTCTAGACTATTCTAGACTAGACTATATAAATTCCATACATTATTATTATTATTATTAGACTAGACTAGACTGGACTGGACTATACTATACTACACTACACTACACTACACTACACTACACTACACTACACTACACTACACTACACTATACTATACAATACTACACTACACTACACTACACTACACTATACTATACTATACTATACTACACTACACTATACTATACTATACTATACTATATTATACCATACCATACCATGCATGTCATGCCTTGCCATACCATACCATACCATACCATACCATACCATACTATACTATACTGTACTGTACTACACTACACTACACTACACTACACTACACTATACTATACTATACTATACTATACTATACTATACTATACTATACTATACTATACTATACTATACTATACTATACTATACTATACTATACTATACTATACTCTACTGCGCTGCGCTCCGCTACGCTAGACTAGATTAGACTGTACTGTACTGCACTATACTATACTATACTATACTACACCACACCACACCACACCACACCACACCACACCACACCACACCACACCACACCACACCATACCATACCATACCAAACCATACCACACTATACTATACTATACCATACTATACTATACCATACCATACTATACTATACTATACTATACTATACTATACTATACTATACTATACTATACTATACTATACTATACTATACTATACTATACTATACTATACTATACTATACTATACTATACTATACTCTGCTGCGCTGCACTCCGCTACGCTAGACTAGACTAGACTAGACTGTACTGTACTGTACCATACTGTAGTGTACTATACTGTTCTTCACTGTGCATACAGATACTATTTGTGTTATTGTTTGTTAAGAAGTGATGGTCTTGCAGGCTCAAAATGCTTCCCAAACTTGGTAACAGACATAATTATAATAATATATTTTTTTAAAGTTTTATTCTTTTATATTGAGGATAACGGAATAAGCACTCGTGTGCTTTTTTTTTTTACATCCAGTCCCCGTGTGTATACTGTTTTGTAAATTCTGTCATCTGTTCCCACCGGCACACAATGGCCTACTCTTACGAAACGCGGAACAGGATTTAACCTGTGCGCAAGATGTTCTGCGTGCGTTCGCACACGGGATCTCGGTTTATAGTCTCATCCGAAGGACTTTTGGGGGAGAGTGGAGTCTGCACTGATGTTAACTCCAGGGGGAAAATATCCCCCTTGAACGCAGAAAGCTGATCAACATCAGGCCGCCATAGGGTTCCTGCCCTCAAGGGCCCCGCACAGCTGCTGGTTCACTTCGGTGGCGTTCTGTGGTGCCCGCTGTGAGCTAACACACGCAGAACACCACCCCCTAAGCCCCCTGACTAACGGCAGTAAGGGTTTGCTTGAGGAGCCAGACAGTGTGAAGGGACCTCCACAACGTCTCTCCAACGACCTGCTGGGCTAGAAATTTCCCTTCTCTCTGTGTGTGTGTGTGTGTGTCTCTCTCTCTCTCTCTCTCTCTCTCTCTCTCTCTCTCTCTCTCTCTCTCTCTCTCTCTCTCTCTCTCTCTCTCTCTGTGTGTTCCTGTCTTGTTCCTTACCTTTATGTTATTATTTCTCTTGCCTGTGGTTGTTGTTGTTGTTGTTGTTGTCCTTTCCAGTCAAATTGCCCGCCTTTTTTTTTTCTTTCTTCAAGCTTTCAAATGTTCTCCGTTTGTTTCATTACATAATATGTTAGCCTCGCTGTTTTTGCTCTGACGACCAGACAGTCAGTAATATTGTAGCGTAATAACTAATATAACCTATCCCTTAGGTTGCAGGTAGTCCTAATCCACCCCCCCCCCCCAAAAAAAAAAAAGAAGAAGAAGAAACCGGTTTGGTTCATGAGATTTGAGACCTCCACCCTCAAGCCAAGGATGGGCGGCTCAGTGGTCAGAGCACTCACTCTCCCCCTGTTCAGGTGAAGAAGCTCTGAGCGTGGTTACCTCTCGGGATGGGTCACCGTTTGCGCTGCCGTGGCTTTCAGTACAGTCCCCTCCCACCATTTTACCCAGCTGTAAATGGGTACCTTGCCCCTTTTAGGGTCAGGGAAGGTAAAGCAGCGAGGGAGAGGAGATGGCGTTGCCGCCCTCAGTATGCCGGCCCCTTGAGAAGCTGAGGTCTCTGACGCCTCGCTCCCCCAACGACCGCATAGGTTATGGGAAACCTTTACCTTTTCCTTTTACCACCCTTACCTTTTACCACCTTTACCTTACAGCCAGTAAGCCATCATGCGAACTGGTGTGCCATTATGGCTGGTCTACTGCTTTTGCCTTCTCTCTTTAATTTCTTAACTGATTTCTTTTGTTCTTTTTGTTGTTGTTAAATGCTGTGTGTGTGTGTGTGTGTGTGTGTGTGTGTGTGTGTGTGTGTGTGCACGCGTGCCGCGCGTGCGTGCGTGTATGTGTCTGTGTCGTCTGTGTGTGTGTGTGTGTGTGTGTGTGTGTCTCTGTGTTTGTATGTCTATGACTGTGTCTGTGTGTACGTGCTCGCGTGTGTGCGTGCGTGCGTGCGTGCGTGTGCACCGTTGTTTAGGGGTTTATTTGGGGGAGGGTGTGGGGGTGTGGGGGTGGGGGGGTGGGAGGTGGAGGGTGGGAAGTGGGGGGGGGGGGTGTTGTTTTCTTTCTCGTTTCTATTGTTAGTGGTCAAGGCACTTACGACAGAGGTTACAAGTTTTTGGGCATCGCAACACCACGTAGGGACTGTGGCTACAACTTTGGATGTACAGGGGGCAGAACCAGTCCATGTCTTGACAATTCCCTGCAAACACATGTATTTATTCATTTATTTATTGATGCGTTCATTCATTCTTTTTATATCGAGGATAATCTCCACTATAAATCAAATGTCTGCGCAGTTTCCAAAACAGCAGCTGCCTCCTCCTCTGCTGTTTTGGAAGTCATCGTCGGACACGACGGACAAACATACACACACATACATACACAATGGAATAAGCACTCATGTGCTTTTTTTTATTTTATAAAACATCCGGTCCCCCGTGTGTATGCGGTTTTGTAAATTCTGTCATCCGTTCCCACCGGCACACAAGGGCCTACTCTTTCGAAGGGCGGAACAGGATTTAACGTGTGCGCAAGATGTTCTGCGTGCGTTCGCACACGGAGCCTCGGTTTATAGTCTCATCCACGTTATGTATGTGCACATGTTACGTTTTGAACGTGAGAACACAGATATATATATCTTATATATATACACACCTTCACACACATCTTCACCCGCAACACACACACACCTTCACACACACACACACACACCCTTGACGCACACACCTTAACACACATACACAAAACACCTTCGCACACACCACACACACACACACACACACACACACACACACACACACACACACACACACACACACTCGCGTGCGCGCCTTCACACGCACACACTTTCACACACACATAAACACAAACACATATTCACACATACAACCCCCTTCTCCCCCTCCCCCCCCCCCCCCCCCCCCGCCCCACGCATACACACTAGCGCGCAACCACTCATTCCATGTATAACACTTGCAGTAAAAAAGAAAAGAAAAGAAGAATTAAAAAAAATGAACAGTCGCCATGGATTTTGAACTGGAAGGCCGCGAGTTCGAATCTCGTAAGACTCTGGGGGATTGTTCGGACTCCGGCCGGCTCCTACCCAGAGTGAGTGTGCTGTGGGTTCAATGGGAAGACTGGGACCACACAGTCGAACTTCATCCACTTTACGGTTGCGAGTTTGAGAGTGTTGCTCAAATTACCTGACCAACACTGCAGGTGTCTGTATCTCTCGGACCGGTTGACGCCGGGATGTAGTATGATAGTAAGCGTAAGAGTACAACCCTGTCAAGTAGTCTCAAAGCATATGCACTTCCACAGCAGCATCATTACGTCATCCTCATTGTCATTGATCATCATGCAATAAAAAAAAAAAGGATCTGATTCCGTAGGCGAAATTGCCCTGGTCTCATGGTGACCTCAGATTCAGTTTGCCCATACACTGCAATGCGGAGTTTGTGTCAAAGCCTTTGGGGTTGGAAGTTCGCGGGGACGGTCGTTGGAGGGACGTTGTGGTGGTTGCCACCTCGGGTAGGCAACTCACTCAGTCTGGTTCCGCGACTTTGAGCTAACACTGTCGTTAGTAGGGGGCTTAGTAGGTGGTGTCCTGCGTATGTTAGCTCAGAACAGGCGCCACTGAACACCACCAAAGTGACCCAGCAGCAGTGCAGGGCCCCTCTGGCTAGTGGCACCGCGGCGGGCTGGCATTGATGGGCTCCCTGTGGACTTCCGACCCCGAGGAAGCACCATAACGAATCTGGGTATGGCTGTGGCGGCGGGAAGATTGAAACGAGCAGCGTGGGAACAGCAGGACGGGAAAGTCACAGAAGACGAGGTAGAAACAATTAAAAAAAACAAACCAAGCCCTCCCCCCCACCCATCCCACCAACCAGCATTACAGAATTGACTTCATACCTTCAGGTGTGAGTGGGCAAAGGTTGCAGGACCTTCGACATTGTGTTGCTTTTGATGAACACCTTCCTTCCCACGCGTCTCTGAAACACCCGGGTTCGCTGTCCGTACAGTGCGCTAGAAAAAAAACAAACCCCAACATACAATGCATTTCAATATTGATTAATATCTCTGGCAGGAACTAAAACATCAACATTTAGAAGTAATATCCTCCCTCCTCCTCCTCCTCTCCTCCTCCTCATCATCATCATCATAAAGGTTATCATCATCACCATCATCATCATCATCGTCGTCGACATTATTTTCACTCTCGGTTTTGGATTTCTTAAATTAAAAAAAAAATATTTTCGTGATTTTGAAAATCTCAAAGCAGATTATAAAAAGTATTGAGTACGCGCATGAAGAGGCGTGTGTGTGTGTGTGCGCGCGCGCGCGTACGCACGCACGCAAGCGCAATGTGTGGGAAGTTACAATGACGGCCTTCCCAGACAGAGCCACCTCAGGCCACTGTGTGTCCCTGCAACAACAGACTGGCTCTGGTGTCTGCTCCTCGGCTACAGCTGTCAGCTTCACCAAAGGGGGGAAGAGTTTCGCGCAACTGCCGGTTTTTTTTTTTTGGCCCACCATGAAGGTAGACGTATTCCGACTTCAGGAGATGATTCCTGGGTATATTGTCATTGCCCTTCATGGATGATTAAAGTGGTTTTGACTTGACTTGACTTGATGACTTGACTATCTGTGTTTCCGTAACCCACCGAGCGCTGACTTGACTTACGGGCTCTTTTCACGTGCATGAAAGATCTTCGGCATATGTAAAACACACGATATGAATTAAGGCACTGGCAGGTCTGCACTTGACATGGGAGATCGTAAAAAAAAAACACCACCACCACAACAACCCCAAACATCTCCACGCTGAATTCACACCCAGACGCCGCCAAGATTCGAACCCACGATTTCAGGGGCCCGTGGGATGAAAGTCGCACGCTGTGAACCCACCCGGCCCACAGCGCTCTGTCACTCAGACCGGCTGTGATGATCAGCGATGTGTTCCAGACTTGCTCCGGGTTCGGTAGTAGTGCTGACCCTGTTCTGCTGTTGCGGCCTCTCTCCAGTCATAAATATACCCTGACCCTTCCCTGCTTTCTGGCCCTAACACACCCACACACCCACACCCACACACAGCCTCTGTCTAGAGAACACAGTCTGTGATCTTCTACGTGGTCAGTCACGTACTACCTACGGCAGGCTGAGGGGACGGGAGAGCTCAGTGGTCAGGGCACTCGCTTTTCCCTAAGCTGAGGTTAAGCAGCGTTGGGCGTGGTTACTGAGTGGATGGGTGACCGTTTTTTGTGCGCGCTTGGCTTCAGTACAGTCCCCCCCCCCCCCCCCCCCCCCCCAGTTCACCCTCCCTAGTTGTAAATGGGTACCTGCCCTCTTTTAGGGTCACGCAGGGAAGGTCAAGCGGCGAGGGAAGGGAGATGGGCGCCGCTCTCATTATGCTGGCCCCTGGGTGGGCTAGGCTGAGGTCTCTGACACCTCGCTCCCCCAACGACAACAGGAGGTCATAGGAATACATTTACCTTTAACCTTTCATTACAGGCCAAAAAAAGATACCATGCACTATTTATTCTTTTATTTCGAGGATAATAGAATAGGCACTTATGTGCTTTTGTTTTTACAACCAGTCCCCGTGGATATGCAGTTATGTCAATTTTGTCATCCCTTCCCACCGGCACACAATGGCCTACTCTTTCAAAAAGCGGAACGGGTTTTTAACGTGCGCGCAAGATGTTCTGCATGCGTTCGTACACTGGACCACGGTTTATAGTCTCATCCGAAAGACTTTTTTTCGGGGGGTGGGGGGAAGGGGGGGGGGGGGGCGGGCGTGGGGAGTGGAGTCGGCACTGATTTTAACTCCAGAGGAAAAAAATCCTCTTGATTGAGATTCGAACCCGGGTCAGCAGATCACGGACGCAATGGGCATCACTCTAATCACCAGGCTATCCCGTCCACCCCCCCCTCCCCCCATCCCAAATACGACCACATGGATGAATTCACTTGAAGGCTGAAGCCTACCTGACACGGATAGTTTGTTGCCGTTGTTGTCGCAATTGCCGCAAGCCTTGGGACAGTCCTGTGTCATTACTGCAGGGAATGCAGAACAGCCGCCCATGGCTTTGAAGTAGTCGCAGACCGTATCATAGTCTTGACATTGCTCTTCTGCAGACAGACAAACAGATAGACAGACATACTTACAGACAGACAGGCAGACAGCCAGCCAGGCAGCCAGCCAGCCAGCCATGCATGCACTTACGTACATACTCACATACAAAAAGACAGACAGGCAAATAGCCATGCATGCATGCATACATACATACATAGTTACATACATCCATCCATACATACTTACATACTTGCATTCATTTTATGTTAAATATTTATTTTTAAAAAAACACACACCCTTACTTGGTTTGGGCATTTGATTTAGCACTAGAATCTCAGTTCCACACAGACTATAACGGGATCTCAACTAGTGCTGAATCAGACACGCTAGCTAACCTCCTGTCAGAAAGTGGGTCATCCAAAGCTTTTATTCTCAAAATGTTTCGTCCACAGTGTGCACGATCTGGGTTTGGAACGGTTTGGTATAGCCCCATGCTTGCTGTGTTGGAAACTTTTGATATCAAATGATGGAAGAGTAAAAAGAGGTGCACAGAAAATTAAAACAAAGACGGGAGACTCATGCTCTCAGAGAGAGAGAGAGGGAAGGAGGGAGGGAGGGAGAGAGAGAGAGAGAGAGAGAGAGAGAAGGGGTGGGGTGGGTGTAAGAGAACTTTGAACTCTCTGAACTCTGAAATGATTAATTGTACTTGAGCCTATGACCACAAAATAATTCTAAAGGGAAAAAAGGGAAAGTCGAAGAAATTGAAAAATAACTTCTCACAATCTTTGATAAGACCTTGATATATATATATATATATATAATATATATATATATATATATATATATATATTATATATATTGTGTGTGTGTGTGTGTGTGTGTGTGTGTGTGTGTGTGTGTGTGTGTGTATGTGTGTGTGTGTGTTAGCATGTACCCGAAACTGTACTCTTGAATGTGCATACTTTCAAAAATCTCGAGTAAAGTGCTGACTTAGACCCCAAATTGAAACAAAACCCAAACAAAGCTCAAACCATAACTGGTACTAAAGTTGATAATGGAAATACACTTGACAATGTCATCACAGAAACACACACAAAATACCATCATCAAGTTCAGTATACATCTGATAGCTGAAATCAGAGAGAGAGAGCGAGAGCAAGAGCGAGAGAGAGAGAGAGAGAGAGAGAGAGGGGGGGGGGGGAGCACTGAGCAATGAGCAATGAGCACTGAACTGAACACTGAAAATAATTTATTGCCATTAACAATAGTCTTTTTGGGCAAGGAGCACAGTTTATGCAATATGTTTGGATTTTTTTTGTTTTTTGGCAACAAAAGAAAAGCAATATTGATTACTGAAAGAGGAAAAGGAATCTCTAATAAATATATTTAACTGAATATATCAGTTGTTGTCGCAAGCTCACACACACATACACACACACGTTTACTCGAACTTTGTTTTGTCTACTGGCCCTCACATTCCCGCTTTTAATATAAAACCAGCAACAGTGTGGGATAAAACCGACCACCCGACCTTCTCATGAAGTTAATTAACACAATTTTAGTTAACAGAAATCGCATTCCAGAAGAACGGAAAACAAAAAGAAAATGGTGTTAACATTTCAGCAATGCTAATTCATTTGGCAAGGTCTACTGCCGTTTTCTGTTCTCTGCTGTCTCGACAAGCAAGGGAGAGAACTTTTGCTTGTGATTTAAAAAACAAGAAAAGAAAAGAAATTCTTCCTCTTCGATCACGAGGATGCTAATTATAGCTCTCCTTCTTGAGATTTTTTCAAGAGAGAGAGCGAGAGAGAGAGAGAGAGAGAGAGAGAGAGAGAGAGAGAGACAGACAGACAGACAGACAGACAATGACAAAGGTTTATTGTGATAAGCGAGATGCCCATTCACAAGGGGACAGTGGGAGGGGGGGGGGGGGGGCTGGGCACAAAACACAAAAATTTCATACACTGAGAATTTAATTAATTACAGCCCAAATAGTCATCATGTCATGGATTTTCCATAACATGGTTACAGAGTTGATTCATATACTTTTCCGGTGGTGTTTTTTTTTTTTTTTTTATAAACCTTTGGTCAGCCCTTACGATAAAAAATTGGTAAGGTGGAAGGAATTTCCTCCACAAAACTGTACAAATCAAAAGTCAACATCTCACAACAAAGTGGTCTGCAACAAGGAAACTAGGTCACAATGCCTCTTCTGTCTTTTTTTCATAGCTTTTGAAACTTCAGGCCCACAACGGGCATGGTGTTGGGTGGGTGAAATTGAGAGAGAGAGAGAGCGAGAGAGAGCGAGAGAGAGAGAGAGAACTGAACACTGAACACTGAACACTGAAAAGGTTTTATTGTACTTCGGCCTTGGGCCACTATACAAAACATGTTTGGGGAGGGGAGGGAAAACATTTATATCCATTTTCCATTTTCAATTCTGCAAGCATACAGGATTACTCCAGAGAGAGAGGGAGAGAGAGAGAGAGAGAGAGAGAGAGAGAGAGAGAGAGAGAGAGAGAGAGAGAGAGAGAGAGAGAGAGAGAGAGAGAGAG
This sequence comes from Rapana venosa, assembly GCA_028751875.1. Lineage (NCBI taxonomy): Eukaryota > Metazoa > Mollusca > Gastropoda > Neogastropoda > Muricidae > Rapana > Rapana venosa. Next base: position 37,789,953 of record CM054155.1, on the reverse strand, counting down.
AGAGAGAGAGAGAGAGAGAGAGAGAGAGAGAGAGAGAGAGAGAGAAAGAAAGAGAGAGAGAGAGAGAGAGAGAAGAGAGAGAGAGAGAGAGAAGAGAGAGAGAGAGAGAGAGAGAAGAGAGAGAGAGAGAGAGAGAGAGAGAGAGAGAAGAGAGAGAGAGAGAGAGAAGAGAGAGAAGAGAGAGAGAGAGAGAGAGAGAGAGAGAGAGAGGAGAGAGATGAGAGAGAGAGAGAGAGAGAGACAGACAGACAGACAGACAGACTTACGTGGCAGAGGTTCACCCCGGCAGAAGCCACAAGAGCGTTTGCACTTGAGCAACATAAGATCTGGATATTTGGCACACTTGCCGCCTCAGCCCACTCCCTGCACTTAAAACTCTTATCTTCACACAGAGCTGTACACACACACACACACACACACACACACGCCCCACACACACACACACACGTGACGGTTTATATTAATCTTGAGAATGTCTGTAAATGAACAAAAAGAAGCCAGGCCAGAAACGTCATCTATAAGACTCTATGTACATTATCTCATGAAACTTGAGTAAAGAAAAGAACAATTGACGAACAGTTCTGTTCTTTCTTCTTCTTCTTCTTCTTCTTCTTCTTCTTCTTCTTCTTCTTCTTCTTCTTCTTCTTCTTCTTCTTCTTCTTCTTCTTCTTCTTCTTCTTCACCATAGCAGAAATACCGCATGATTGACTCAACTCCGGGTTGTTTAGAATGCATCACAACGCTGACATAAACAATCTGTGCTTGAATAATCTCTTAGAGTTGCACTGACTTGAAATAGTATATAATAATATTTCTCTCTCTCTCTCTCTCTCTCTCTCACACACACCACAGACACACACACACACACACACACACGCACGCACGCACGCACGCACGCACGCACGCACACACACACACACACACACACACACACACACACACACACGATAGCCTGGTGGTTAGGATGATGCGCATTGCGCTGGTCATCTGCTGACCCGCGTTCGAATCTCGTTCAAGAGGATTTTTTTCTCTGGAGTTAACATCAGTGCGGACTCTACTCCCTAGAAAAGTCCGTCAGATGAAACTATAAACTGAGGTCGCGTGTGCGAACGCACGCAGAACGTCTTGCTCTCACGTTAAAACCCGTTCCACTTATCGGAAGGGTAGGCCATTGTGTGCTGGTAGGAATCAATGACAACATTTACAAAACTGCATACCCACGGAGACCGGATGTAAAAAAAACACACACTTGAGTGTTTATTCCATTATCCTCGAAATAGAAGAACAAAATGAAATAAATAATAAATAAATAATCATACACACATACACGCACGCGAACACACACACACACACACACACACACACACACACACACACACACACACACACACACACACACACACACACACACACGCACGCACACACGCACGCTCGCACGCACGCACGCACTCTCTCTCTCTTAAACACACACACACTCACAAACACATACACACACATATACACACACACATGTTTTAACCAGATCACAATTTCGTGGTTGTAACAAATACTTTGTTCTCTTATACCTTGCACACTGTTATTCACACACAGACCGCAGGTTTCTTCACAAAATCTGGCTGAGTCTAGGTATCCACAGGACTTGGCTGTGCAATCCGGGTTTACGTCCACACAAGGCACTGTAGAAAGATATGACATTCCGTGAACACACACACACACACATACACACACAGAGTACACACACATACACATACACACAGAGTACACACACACATACACATACACATACACACACAGAGTACACACACATACACACAGAGAGTACACACACACACACACAGAGTACACACACATACACATACACACACAGAGTACACACACACATATACACATACACACACATAGTACACACACACACACATACACACACAGAGTACACACACACATACACACACAGAGTACACACACACACACACACATACACACCCCAGAGTACACACACACACACACACACACACACTCACACACAGAGTACATACACACACACACACTCACACATCACGCACGTGCGCGCACACACCCACATGCACGCACAGAAATTACACACACACACACACACTCACACATCACGCACGTGTTCGCCTCTCTTGTTTAATGTTTTGCTGCATGATCTCCCTGTGAAATTGTCAAAGGAAGTCGTTTCAGTGCAATATGCAGATGATATATGCATGTGGATGAATGTTTCTATGAAACGAAACACACCAAAAAGAGCGTTAAACTACATTAAAAAGGTATACCAGAACCAGCTTAACAACATCGATAACTATATGCTCGAAAATGGATTTACTTTATCCACAGAAAAAACATACTCTGTGCTTTTTAACAATAGCAGTAATCCAGATGAGCTACCAGCATTTAGAATTGGGACCGACGTTATTGAGTATAAAGATACTGTAAAGTTCTTGGGTGTTATTCTCACTTCCAAGCTAACTTGGAATGCACATATTGAACACAATTTAACTAAAGCAAAGAAAGGCTTAAACTTTTTGAAGATGGTAAGTAAACAGTTCTGGGGCCAAGACACATTAAATCTGAAATATTTAGCTACTTCTCTTATTCCTTCAAAATTATCGTATGGCCAAGAGGTATTTTTCAGTGCTCCTAAGTATTTACTTAGAAAGTTACAAAGTATAGACTGCAAAGCATACAGGCTGGCTCTTGGTGTGCCTTATCACGCCTCAGCCCTGGGAACATATAACGAAGTCGGCATGTTGCCTTTGGATGATTACCGTCAACTGGCATGTGCTAAATATGTGCTTAGAAACAAAACGACTGAAAACTTTATTTCAGAAGAAATAGAAGTACAATCAGAATTGGATTTTCCTAAAAGAGCGAAATATATTGCCTCTATAATGCCCATAAGTACATATGTGTCTGATCTGGTACAAAACTCTAAAGTCAATCAACTCAGCATGGACACACGAGAAGCAATTTTACCTTGTCCATCATGGGAGATGAATAAAGCACACTTTGACATAGAGGTGTCTAATGTAAACAAGAATGACAATTTGAATATAATGGTTTCTGATGTCCGATCCCACATTCATCATAAATATGTTGACCATTTACAAATTTATACAGACGGATCACGTCTAGATAATCAAGAAACAGGTTCTGCTTTTGTTATACCAGCGTTGAAAATTGAAAAATCATACTATGTTGGTAAATATCACTCGATATTTACAGCAGAACTAATAGCAATATTAATGGGTCTTACTTATATTCTTGATTTGCCATTGTGTATATTTCAAATCCTTCTTTGCGTTGATTCTAAGTCGGTATTGTATGCTTTAAAATCTCCATGTTATAAGAAAACTTCAAAAATTATATTAGAAATTAAGCATGTTATCCATCTCTTAACCTTAAAGGGCATAAGTGTTAATTTTTGTTGGGTGCCTTCACACACTGGATTCTTTCCAAATGAGTGGGCGGATAGAGCTGCCAAAAAAGGTGCAAAACATGAACGGGATGCAATAGAATTGCATGTGCCTCTATCCTTAAAAGAGGGGTACAGCTTACTAGAACAAAAATCATGGAGAAAGGTCACCGAAACTAATCAGCAAAATGATAGATCTTTAACTAGAACTGCAATTAACACCGATAATTTAACAGTCGTGAACCATTCAAAGGCTTGTGTAAATGTTTTTACGTCAAGAAGAATAACTGCTTTATTTTATAGAATGAAATTAAATGCATTAATAACCAAATTCAGTAAAATGGTAAATGTCTATGTGGTGAGAATATCACCAATACTCATATACTTTTTGACTGCCAGAGTGTAAAACCTTTCATGCCCCATTTTTCTGAAAATTCTCTTACCAGCATATTCAATAATTTAAAACTGGCATTTGAAATTGTGAAAGGCCTTTATCGCAGTCCCTTAGGACATTTGTTATAGTTGCATTAACGTTAATGACATGTTTTTAGGTTTTTATAATTCCTGTTGCATTGCCAAGTTTCTTTATGTGATTTTTTTGTAAAAGCATGGTTGGTGTGTTGTTGTGTTTTTTGTTTTGGGGGGGGGGGGCTAATTTTTTTTTTATTTTTAAAATTTTTTTTAAATCTATTTTTTGTTGTAAATAAGACATCCACCCCTCCATTTGTTCCCCCTCGTCTAATATCACTAGAAGTGAACAGACGTAAAATTGAAGTCAACAACAATCACGCACGTGCGCGAAACACACATGCACGCACAGAGTATACACACACACTCACACATCACGCACGCCCGCACACACAAACACATACACACATTTACACATATACGCACACGCACGCACGTACACACACACGCACACGGAGTACACACACACACACACACAGAGAACGCACGCGCACACACACGCAATCCAATCATGTTGAAAAAAACACAAATGGTCATAAAACAGTTATATATATACACACACACACACACACGCACGCACACACACGCGCGCACACACACACACACCACACACACACACACACACACAAACACACACACACACACACACACACACACACACACACACACACACACACACACACCGTTACGTTGAAAAAAACCCACCCCACAAATATTTATAGAAACAGATCCATAACTTCCCACCCCCAAAATCCCCCCCACAAAATCCCACCCAAACAAACAACAACAACAACATCCAAAACAAACAACAAACAACAGCAACAAACACATAAACAAACCCCAAAATAACGACAAAGAAACCAAACCAAACTCTAAGGAAGATGGCATGCAAGTGATAGAATCTGGACAGGAAAAGGTTCGTTTTATTTGATCTTTAATAACAACCAGAAAAAGAGAAGAAAAAACAATAACAACAGAGAAGTATGCAGTATCGTAGTTAAAACAAACATTTACCAAAAAACCCAACCCATACAGCTAGTAAGCTGACCAATTCGTAGACATTAGCTCGGTGGTCAGAGCACACTCGCTTTCCCTAGCTAAGATTAATTAAGCAGCATCAAGCGTGGTTACCAGTTGGATGGACGACCGTTTGCGCGCCTTCGCTTCAGTACAGTCCCCCCAGTTCACCCAGCTGTAAATGGGTACCTGCCCTCTTTAGGGTCAGAGAAGGTAAAGCAGCGAGAGGGAGAGGAGATGGGCGCCGCCCTGAATATGCTGGCCCCCTTGAGAAGTTGAGGTCTCTGATGCCTGGCTCCTCTACGACCACATAGGACACTTTACCTTACCCTATATTTACGACACCTAAAGCAAGAAGTTGCATGTTGTTTCTGATAAATATCTTAAAATGTATTGTAGTCTATATGTAATATGATTGTATATGTAATGATTTTTATATGTTTCAGCATCTTAGACAGTGTCCTACGTGTGTAGATCAAATCTAGGATAACTGTACGGCCATTTTAATACTGTATTTTCAAATAACAACTTACTAAGCGTTATTCAGTCCGAAAGTATCAACACATACGCACGCACGTGCACGCACGCACACACACACTCTCTCACACACACGACACCTACACCTACGCACACACACACACATCTACACACACGCACACACACATACACACACACCACACCAACACTCACACACACACACACACACACTCACTCATACACCCACACACCCACACTCACACCCACACACACACCACACACACCACAACACACACACACACACACCACACACACACACAACCACACACACACACCACACACACACACCACACACACACACACACACACACACACACACACACACACACACACACACACACAACACTCACACACACACCACACACACAACACACACACACACACACACACACAACACACACACAACGCACACACACACACACACACACAACACACCACACACACACACACACACACACACACACACACGTGCACTAAAGCTGGAACACAACATAATACGCTAGTTAATGGAACATACACTGTGGAACACTGCCATCCTCTTTACACACGCCACAGCTTTTCCTGCATTTGTGGTGCATATAGTTCTGTGTTTTGCAGTCTCCTCTGGCGGCCTCTTCTTTACAATGTGGGCCGATATCTCCACAGACCTCTGAAACACACACACACACACACACATGTACACACACGCACGCACGCACACACACAGAGTATGAAGTCATGGCAACAAATACATTGAAATCAAAAACACTTTTCTTCCTTTGCGCGATGTTATGTCGTGACAAAGATGAAATAATGGTATCTGCAGATAGTCTTCACGATTTCTGACCTCAAGGGAGAAAATGCCTTAGACTTTGGCTTCCTACTATAAAACATCAAGAGTCAAGATTTAATTCCTATCACCCCTTTTGGGGGTAAGGAGGATTAAAAACGAGTTCAATAGGAGAACAAACCTAACAGCAATACACCCCCAAATAATGTCAATATTAACAGGAACTGAAAAGCAAGAGCTCATCGCAAAATGTTAAGCAAACAGTATTAAAGACTCAAGACTTTTCTTTTTAAAAGCATACACATTTATTTTTTTATAAGATACAATCTACATTTGTGAAAAAACAAGTGGAATTTCAAGAAATACCTGCAAATCTTATAAAATTTGAGAGAGACAGGGAGAAATTTTCGAGATTTACATTTCATCAGCCTACACCAACTGTAAGTGGACATAGACTGAGGAAAATGCTGAGGAATAATCTTGGTGTTAAAACGCGACAAGTACTGCAGGTATGAGCAGTGCTAGGTCTTCATTAAGCTTGCTAAGCAGGGCACGGCCATAGCCGATACTGAAAAGAAAATGTGCACCAGATCAGAGCAGTGTAAGGAATACCATGTTCTGCACTCTGAAGAAAAAAGAAATGCATCGGGACTTCAAGTGTTCAGACATTCGACTTCAAAACCAACCTCCTGGGGGGTATATGAAATTTAACAACTTAACACTCTGCAGATGTGGGCGTGCGGAATCACTAACAATATAACCCAATCATTGTACGATGCGATCGTATAATGTAATTTAGTGTAATGTAAGTGGAACCTGCACATTTCCCGACCCTGAAGAAGCCCAAAGTGCTAAGATGCAGTAACAAAAAATGGACTTAAAAAAAAAACCCACCCCACTGAAATGTCATGAGAGGGTATAACAAATGATGATTAGGGAAAATAGAAACAGCAAGATGAAATTTTCAACCAACAGACCACAGCCTGTTTTTTCCAACATACTTTGCATCAGTCACAATCACATGCACTTGTTCTCTGCAGGGTTGCGTTCTCTCACCACTTCTGTACATTCTATATACAGGTGATTGCAGAAGCAGCCATGGAAGTTCCTTTGTTGTTAATTTTGCGGACCATAGTGCTCTTTTTCTCTCTCTTACCTGGATCAGTCCTTGACCACGGTCCAGCCCTCACCCAGTTCGTCCCTTGGTGTGGTGAGGCCTATCTGGAGCTACATGTGTCTAAAGGTGAAGATTTTCCTGTCGATTTCGAGGCATACTTCTGAGAATAATATTGTCCATGATCAAGGAGTTGAAAACGTTTCGAACTACAAGTTCCTGGGAAGTGTTTTTGATCACAAGTATCTGGGGACTGTTTCTGATCTCGAGTATCTGGGAAGTGGTTTTGATCACAAGTATCTGGGAACTGTTTTTTGATCACAAGTATCTTGGAACTGTTTTTGATCACAATGATCTGGGAACTGTTTTTGATCACAGGTTAAAATGGGACTCTGACATTGCCGGTATTGTCAAAAAGGGAAAAAACAACACATGCATGTTCTTAGGAAGCTAAACTCATTTTTCATTGATAAAAATATAGTCATTTTTCTTTTACAAGTTTTACATAGAGTGTACTTTGAATTTTGCTTTCAATTGTTGGTATGATAATCTTAGTGTTAAAAAAAAGAGAATGGTCTTAAAAAATAAGAGTGGTCTTGAGAGACATGTAAGTGTATGCTACAACAATAATTGGAGAAGAACAAAGAAATCAGCAGCTTGTTCGCAAAATGACTGCCATCGGGACTGATCCTTTAAATCTTTGTTTTCAGAATTTCAACTGTTGTCTTTCAGGGCGCGTATTTAGTGCCCCAACAGAAAAACAAACAGAAAAAAATTGTACCAGTATCAATCGAATTCTAAACCACAATAGCACTGACATTTCTCTGCAAAGCCTGTACAATTGTCACTGTTTCACGTTTCTCTGCAAAACCTGCCTGATTTGTTATTGCTATGTGTACAATCAATATATACGATCATATGTGTGTGTCATTGAATGCAACTATGCACACCCATGCACGCGCGCGCAGGCTCATACAAATGAGCATATGTCTGTTTTATTTAGGATGATTTTTAAAAATGTTATTATGCACCATTCATATAAGTACTGTTTATGAAAAGTGTTCACCAATGCGGAAAAGAAGAGCTACGGATACACTAGGTTTCCTTGCCTAACACCTTCTCTGATCTTGAAACTTTCTGACACCTGCTTGCCTAGATGCATCCTTGTTGATGCTTTCTTGTCGACATTCTCCAGCAGATGGAGGACATGTTTTTCAATTACGTTTTGTTCTTCCCAGGGCCTGGAAGATAGTAAGCAAACTGGTCCACGCAATCAAATGCCTTCTCAAAATCAGTTCACCTCTGTTCTTCTTGAAATTGATACATTTTTGGGGGGGTGGGGGTGGGGGGGCAAGGTGCTAGGTGTCGTACTCACTGAATAATTCCTCCACTAACTGAGTTTAAGTAAGAATGCCCTGTCAGGAGATAAAAAAAACCCTGAAACGTAGCTAACGCATGTCTTCACGCGTTTTTTGCTTGAAAAAGAATGGAAGAATGCAGGTCAGGTTGTAAGACAAGAGGACAATAAAAGGACAAAGAGAGTGACAGCTAAGATACGGCTATGACATTCCTGCCGGAAAAGCAACCAGATGACTTAATGCCATTTCGTGTGTGCTGTGTTGTGTGTGTGTGTGTGTGTGTGTGTGTGTGTGTGTGTGTGTGTGTGTGTGTGTGTGTGTGTGTGTGTGTGTGTGTGTGTATAAATAAATTTGAAATATCTTATGTTATTTGAGGAAAGTTGCATGCGTGTAAATAATGTGAGTGCGAGCGCTTCGATTTGTTTGTTTTACAAGATTCAGCGCTATATAAATTTCATATATTATGATTATTACTATTATTATTATTATTATTATTTTTTAGACATAAGATGGAGTGACATGGCACAGACAGGCACAAGGCATGATACGAGGGGGGTGGGGATGGGGATGGGGGGAGGGGGGGTGCTCCAGACGGCTTTATCCTACAATGGGTGATTAGCGCCTAGGCGGTAAATTGTTACGATATGTTTTGTGTTCTGTACTTTCTTTCCTTCTGTTATCCCAATACTTTGGTTTTGTATTTCACCTTCACCTTCATCTATCGCAAAGTCCCATGGACCGTGTGGGCACCAAGACAGATTTTTGCAACCAGATTCCTCCACTCCCCGAGGTCCTCTACTTTCCGTAGCAAATCGATCCACTCAAGGCCAGTCAGTCCACTCTCTGATGTTGTCTTCCCATCGTTTCCTCTGTCTGCCTCTTCGTCTCCCTCCTTGTACTGTTCCCTTGTAGGACAGTCTTGGCCAGTCCAGATGTTCGCGTGACGTGCCCGTACCACTTAAGTTTGCGTTTTTTTTTCTACAGAACTCTTCTGCAAATACGTTACTGCTGTATTCTACATGGTAGAGGAAAAATGGAGCCGTGATTTGGTATTCTTGCTTCTGATGTCTGTTTATGCAGATAGTCACTTTACTGAAAGCAAGTGCCTAAAATATGCAAGATTGAAAATGCAAGACAACAAAAGTCAGAAAATCTTTAGAAGCACTTTTTGTATAAACCTTTGGAGGAAAGGAATTTTGGTCGTCTGTTTTAAAAAAAATTCACATTCCAAAGGTAAATTGCTTGAAAACACATCCTTACTTACCAACTCCCATGTCATTTTCACATACACATCCACAGTCTGAGCTGACAAAACATGGTTCTGGGCATACGGGAGGATTGCTGCATTTTGCTAGAAGAAGAAGAAAAAAAGGAGGCATATTACACACACACACAGACACATAGACACACACACACTCACACACATACATACTCACACACACACACTCACACACACACACACACTCACACACACACACTCACACACACATTAATCCCTACCAATTCATATGTGTTGCATACAGTACACGCTGCATTAGCGACACTATTTTCTTATTACTGGAACAAAAAGTATTACATTCCAACATGTTCTGCACCACTATTGCCCCTCATTGGTATGGAGGAGAGGACATTTTCCTATGTTCTTTGGCCCAGGCCAAAAGCTGTGTTAGTTATCGATGTCAGCTAATTGCCAAGGCCTACAACTAAAATGGTGTTATGTTGTAAAATAATGCTGCGTTGAGATTGCCTTCAGCCACGACAAATTCTTAACCTAACAACTTGCATTCTCTTGTAAAGCAGAAAAAAAATCCTCTGAAGTCGGAGTATGGCTGCCTATATGGCGAGGTACTTAAAAACACAGTCATACACGCAAACTTCTTATTCGGTAGTGTGCAATTTCAATGTCACAGTGAGATGAGTGAGTTGAGTCAGAGTCCACATTCTGGATGACCCTCGCCTCCCCTCCCCCCCCCCCCCCCCGAGTGTTAATCTGGGGAACGTACAACAACAACAACAACAGCAACGACGACGACGACAACAACAACGACAACAACATCTATGTTCTTAGGAAGTGGCTAACGTCAAAAACTCAAGCAACCAATACGTCCCCTTCCCAAACGAAAGAAGTTGCTGTAAATAACACTCTAAAAACAACAACAACAACAACAAAACAACAATGATTCAATCTGGACAGAACACAGCGCTGCAAGCAGCTTACCAAAGGTGAAGAATAGCAGACTGGATGCTACAATAGGGACCGGATAGCCTGGTGGTTAGGGTGATGCGAGGGGGACGGGATAGCCTGGTGGTTAGAGTGATGCGAGGGGGACGGGATGGCCTGGTGGTTAGAGTGATGCGCACTGCGCTCGTGACCTGCTCACCCGGGTTCGAATCTCGTTCAAGAGAATTTTTCCTCTGGAGCTAACATCGTTGCCGACTCCACTCCCCCTAAAAGTCCTTCGGGTGAGACTATAAACCGAGGTGCCGTATGCGAACGCACACAGAACATCTTGCGCACACGTTAAAACCCGTTCCGTTTTTTGGAAGGGTAGGCCATTGTGTGCCGGTGGGAACGGATGAAAACATTGACAAAACTGCATACATACGGGGACTGGATGTAAAAAATCATGTGAGTGCTTATTCCATTATCTTCGAAATAAAAGACTAAAATAAAATGAATAAATACCAAGTAGGAAGACTCTCCCAAATGGCAGCATCGATCGTGCTCTAGACTGATGTTATCATGACAGAGTGTAAGACAGAAACTGTTGGATTATTTCTTGTTATCTCTGCACATGAGAGTTTGTGTGTTGATGAAAATGGCCTGTTGTACATAATGTTGCTCTTAGCGTATTAGTGCAATTCGAACGTACCTGTCCACAGACGCAACATCCAAACTCGTGGCATCTCTCATTCTTTCACGTCCTGACTATTGCAATTCTCTTTTGGCATCATCTATCCACTCCCTTCAACGTATTCAAAACTCTGCAGCTCGACTAGTCCCCAGAAAGAAAAAAATCTGAGCACATTACCCCTCTCTTGCGATCTCTCCAATGGCTGCCTGTGCCACAAAGAATAAAGTATAAGATCTGTACCCTCTGTTACAAATGTCTCCACAAAACAGCACCCTTCTACCTCTGTGAATGTCTTAACCTGTACACTCCTTCTCGTTCCCTTCGCTCTGCTGCAGATTCCTTGTGCTTTCGAATACCTAGATTCAGCCAGTCCACCGTGGGCCGTTGTTCTTTCTCTGTTTCTGGTCCATCGATTTGGAATGGCCTCCCTATCTCTCTTCGCCAAAGGCCTTCTTGTGACACTTTAAAATCCGGCCTCAAGACATATTTGTTTCAAACCTAAGATTTTCCTCTCCTGTTTCATTTCAAAACTATCCCTGCTTTTCAACAGCCCAAAACTCCATCACCCTGCCAAAGTGTATAACCTGTGTGTGTGTGTGTGTGTGTGTGTGTGTGTGTGTGTGTGTGTGTGTGTGTGTGTGTGTGTGTGTGTGTGTGTGTGTGTGTGTGTGTGTGTGTGCGTGCGCGCATTTGGACTTGTTAGAACTATTACTTGCTATTGGTTGTATGACTGTGTAAGAATGAGTTGAGTGCAAGCGCTTTGATTTGTCTGTGCAAGATACAGCGCTATATAAATTCCATTTATTATTATTATTATTATTATTATTATTATTATTATTAGCAAAGCAGTCTTCTTCTTGAAGACTCGCGCGCGTGTGTGTGTGTGTGTGTGTGTGTGTGTGTGTGTGTGTGTGTGTGTGTGTGTGTGTGTGTGTGTGTGTGTGTGTGTGTGTAAATTGAAATCATTAAAACTATTTGTTATTGGTTGCATAGTTGTGTAAGAATAGGTTGAATACAAGCGCTTTGATTTGATTTTTTAATGGAATTTATATTCCATATATTATTATCCTATCACAATACAAAAACACGTTAATATAGAAATAGAGGAAGAACAGAAAAAAACTGGAAAGAAACAACAACAAACAGTAAGGCCTCTGTACATTGTAAAATAACGTCATCCATCATAGAATCGACCTGATCGATCCAGTCAATTCTCTCTGGAAGGTTTCTGTTATAAAACCAAGTAGCACAGGTTGTTTTTTTTTAATGCTTTAAAGGAATTTCTGTCCACGTTTGTTCAATTCCATGGTTTTCTAAACCGTCATTTTGCTTTACATTATAACTATTGACTGGGGAACGGGATAGCTCAGTGGTCAGAGCACTCGCTTTCCCCCAGCCAATGTGAAGCAACGTCGAGCGTGGATACCACTTGGATGGGTGACCGTTTGCGCGCCTTGACTTCAGAACAGTCCCCCAGTTCACCCTGCTGTAAATGGGTACCTGCCTCTTAAGGGTCAGGGAAGGTAAAGCAGCGAGGGAGAGGAGATGGGCTCCGCCCTCAATATGCTGGCCCTTAGAGAAGTGAGGTCTCTAACGCTTCGCTCCCCTACGACCTTATAGGTTATGGGACACCTTTACCTTTACTATATTACACTAGGAGACCCGTTTCATTTTTGCGTTTGGGGATCTACACGTATCATGCTTTACTCTGCTATGGATATATCAGAATCTGAAGTTTCTTCATTTAAATGAGAGAGAGAGAGACTAGTATTGCTATTATTTACTATTATTTATTTTTCTCTATTATTTCAATTTTTTTTTTAATTTCGAGGTTAATGGGATAAGCAGTACTGTGCTTTTTTTTAACATCCTGTTCCCGTGTGTGGGCAGTTTTGTCAATTTTGTAAGAGAGAGAGAGAGGAGAGAGAGAGAGAGAGAGAGAGAGAGAGAGGAGAGAGAGAGAGAGAGAGAGAGAGAAGACAGACAGACAGACAGAAGACAGACACACACACACACACACACACACACACACACACACACACACAGACAGACTGACTGACAGACACACAGACACAGACAGACTGACTGACTGACTGACAGAGAGACACACAGACAGACTGACTGGCTGACAGAGAGACAGAGTGGCAAAACAGACAGAGGCGTTAAGTGCAGGGAGAATCTCTCACCTTTACAGTTGTACATGAGGTTGATGAGTTTGTAATCGAGGAAGGAAGGGCCGAGTGTCTGGCCTATCACGTCCGTTTTGTTGGTCATTCTGGGGTGCATGGTCACCATATCCCACGTTTTGGAGAAGGTCTGTCATTTTCAAAACCAAAATACACGCACTGTTATCACTGACCTCTCACTTCGGTCTTTTGCTAATGACAGTAATTATGCACAGCCTTAAGGCGGAGGGTGGGGGGGGGGGGAGGGAAAAGGGGGGGGGTAGGCTTTATCATCATCATCATCATCATCATCATCATCATCATCATCATCATCATCATCATCATCATCATCATCAGACCCGTGACCTTGGCGGTCGTGGGGGAGTCACGAAGGACGATGCCGTGGTAAGCCTCCTCTATCCATCTCGGTCCTCGGCTCTGCGCAGTAGTGCCGAGTCATTCATCCAGCTCCATTCTCTGATGTTGTCTATCCATGACTTGTTCTGTCTTCCCCTCTTTCTGCCACCTTCGAGTGTTCCCTGCAGTACTGTTTTGGGCAGAGTGTTGTGGCGGGTGACGTGGCCGAACCATGCCAGTTTTTTCTTCTTGACGATGGTGAGAAGGGGTTCCTGTGGACCTGCCAGCCGTGTTATTTGACTCTTGACAAATTCATTGGTCTTTCGTTCTCTCCAGGATATGCCCAATAGTTTTCTATGGCATTTTGTTTCAAATGACTGGATTCGCTTTGCTGTTTCAGCAGTCAATGTCCAGGTTTCACTTCCATACAGCAGGATAGTCTGAATTAGGGTTTTGTAGAGCTTTAGTTTGATTGGGAAACTGATCTCTTTACTTTTCCATATGGTGGCGAGTTTTGTCATGGAAGATGTTGCCATGGCTATTCTTACTTTGATTTCTGTCGTCGATCGCCCGTCCTTTGTGAGTGTAGCGCCAGGGATTTAAAAGCGTCTACCTCCTCCAGTTGCTGGCCGTTCATATAAATTTTAGCAGTGGCGTTGCTCGTGCTGTTCACAAGTACTTTACTTTTCTCCGAGCTCACCTCCATCCCATATGCTCCAGCTCTGTTCTCAAGTCTGGTCGTAAGATCTTGCAGCTCTGTGTTACTTCCGCCCATGAGGTCAATGTCATCGGCAAACCGCAAGTTTTTGAGGGGTCTGCCGCCAATGGAGATGGTAGAGTGGAAGTCATGGAGGGTCTCTCATAATGTTTTCCAAGAACAGATTAAACAGGACTGGAGATAACAGGTGGCTTTATCATAGTTCTCGATGAATCAAACCACTGACGCTGGAGGCAACAGTAGCAAAGTGAGAGGCTGTAGTATGACCAGTGGCTTTCTTTCCCACTCCTGGAATTCCACTGTACAGCTTAGTC
>CM054155.1:37757348-37759848 GCA_028751875.1 Rapana venosa | reverse complement strand
GATGACAGAGTTTACAAAACCGCATACACACGGGGACTAGATGTAAAAAAGCACATAAGTGCTTATTCCATTATCCTCGATATATACAACAATATGAAATAATAAAATAAAAAGAGGTAAAGATGTAAACAGTATTAATGATGTGATGTGAAGTAAAGATATCATACAGTATTCATGGTATGAAGTAAAGAAGTTATACAATATTAATGATGTGATGTGAAGTAAAGATGTCAACATTTTATATTCTTTTATATCGAGGATAATGAAATAATAATAAGAAGAAATGGAATTTGTATAGCGCTTTATCTTCCAGAGACAAATCAAAGCGCTTGCACTCAACCCATTCTTACACAGTCATACAACCATTAACAATTAATAGTTCCAACAAGTCCAAATGTGCACGCACGCACTCACACACACACACAGGTCACACACCCTGACAGGGCGATAGAATCTCGGCTGTTGCAGGCAGGGAAAGCTATGAGATGTAGCAGGAGAGGAAAATCTTAGGTTTGAAATAAATTTGTCTTGAGACTGGATTTGAAAGTGTCATAAGAATACTTTTGGTGAAGAGAGAGAGGGAGGTCATTCCAGATCGATGGACCAGAAATAGAGAAAGAGCAACGGCCGACAGTGGATTGGTTGAATTCTAGGTATTCGTATGGACAAGGTATCTGCAGCAAAGCGGAGGGAACGAGAAGGAATGTACAAATGAAGACATTCACGGAGGTAGGAAGGTGCTGTTTTGTGGAGACATTTGTAACAGAGGGTACGGATCTTATAGTTTCCTCTCTGTGGCACAGGCAGCCAGTGGAGAGATCGCAAGAGAGGAGTTATGTGTTCATATTTTTTCTTTCTGAGGACTAGTTGAGCTGCAGATTTTTGTATACGTTGAAGGGAGTGGATTGATGAAGCTGGCAGACTATCCAAAAGAGAATTGCAATAGTTCAGATATGAAAGAATGAGAGACGTGACTAGTTTGGATGGTGCATCAGTGGACAGGTACTTTTGAATGGCACTAATATGCCTTAATTGATAGTAGCATGACTGGCAGGTCTGGGTGATGAATTTTTTCATGGAGAGTGTGTTGTCTATAACAACCCCGAGATACTTCACAGCAGTGGATAGATGAACTGACGTATTGCTCAATTCCATTGAAGCTACTGTGATGGGAGAGAGTTTGTGTTTGGTCCCTACAAGCATGGCTTCAGTTTTATCTCCATTCAGCTGTAGAGCTTGTTCTGTGTCATCCAGTTTTGGATATCTTGAAGGCAGTAGGCCATATTTGTCAAGATGATGTTATGATGTGATGTGAAATATAGATGTCAATAGTTGTAATATTGTGATGTGAAGTACAGATGTTAACAGCATTAATGATATGATGTGAAGTAAAGATGTCAACAGTTTAAATGGTGTGATGTGAAGTAAAGATGTCAACAGTATTGATGATGTAAAAGAATGATGACAACATTATGATGTGAAGTAAAGATGTCAACAGTATTAATGTGATGTGATGTGAAAATGTGAAGAGTATTAATGATGTGAAGAAGTAGAGATGTGAACCGTATTAATGATGTGATGTGAAGTGAAGATGTCAACAGTAACAACAACAAAAATTCAATGCAGAACCAAATTCTGAATGCTGCAACAACCATACTGATGCTTCTATTCAAACGAGCAAACTCACTTCTCGCAGCAGAGTTAAAGAACGCATCACTGATACCTTTATTAAAACGAGCAAACTCACGTCTTGGAGCAGACTTAAAGAACGCACCACCAATGCCTCTATTCAAACGAGCAAACTCACGTTTTGGAGCAGAGTTAAAGAACGCACCACCAATGCTTCTATTAACACGAGCAAACTCACGTCTTGCTGCAGAGCTAAAGAACGTTATCACTTTATTCAAATGAGCAAACTCACATTTTGGAGCAGAGTTAAAGAACGCAGATGTCTTTTTTCATACGAGCAAACTCACGTTTTGGAGCAGAGTTGAAGAAGGCATCGTCAGTCCCTTTGTTTGAGTCAGGAAACATGGCCTGTTGGGGTGAACGGCCGCTCTGTCACACAAACAGTCAGCAGCAGTTTGATACAGACATTTTGGTGCAGGGATACTTAAAAAAAACAACAAACCAAGGCATGCCCAGTAACGCTATAGTGTATGGTTTACGGAGATGTCCATCTTTGATAGTGCTAGCTCCTCGCCCAACTGGTCATTTAAAAAACCACAAACTTTTGTACATGTTTACAAAACAAAAGTAGACAAATGCTTTTTCTATGACAGACAGACACACACACACACACACACACACACACACACACACACACACACACACACACACACACACACGCGCGCGCGCGCGCGCGCGTACACACACACACACACACACACGTATTGAGTTGTTTCCTGTTGCTCACATGGGATTTCCCTTGGAAAGTGTTTTTATCAATTATCTTGTAAATTATTGTTGTTGTTGTTGTTGTTTTCTTTGGGGGGGGGGG
>CM054155.1:37742348-37752348 GCA_028751875.1 Rapana venosa | reverse complement strand
TTTCTTCTTGTTCTTGTTCCTCTTCTTGTTCTTGTTCTTGTTCTTCTTGTTCTTCTTGTTCTTCTTGTTCTTCTTGTTCTTCTTGTTATTCTTGTTCTTCTTGTTCTTCTTCTTGTTCTTCTTCTTCTTGTTCTTCTTGTTCTTCTTGTTCTTCTTGTTCTTGTTCTTGTTCTTGTTCTTCTTCTTCTTCTTCTTTTCTTCTTCTTTTTCTTCTTCAAGATTGGCAAAAAACGAAGTAAGACTAAGAGAGCTGCAATGGAAAATACTCCACAATCTGTATCCAACTAATATTTTGCTACATAAAATGGGGATATCTGATTCTGTGTTTTGTGACTACTGCTCAAACATAATCGATTTCATTGATCATTTCTTTTATGAATGTCCATATGTGTAAAACGTTTTTGGACGTATATTGACAACACTCTTGTCTGTAACTGGTAAAAACCTTCATCTGTCAGTCACTGACATTCTGTTTGGCTATAATCCAAAGGAACTTACTGAAACAAATCGTTGGATCAACAAAATTATCTTGTTTGGAAAAATGTGTATTAGTAAGATCAAACATACTAAATCTACGCTTAAAATACCAGGTGTTTTTTTGAACAAGAAGCACAGCTGAGAAAATTACTGTCAACTTAATTGTCCGTGACTATATAAAAAGACGTCAACAGTGTAAAATCTAGTAAAAACTTAGTCCGTATTCTTTAATCGTTCAAAAGAAAGAGTACTGAAAAAAAAGACTGTATCATGTATAAAAGACAACAGCTATGTGAATGATGTGATTTAAAAAGAAGAATGTGTGAATGATGTGGAAAAAAAGATGTTCTGTTGGTGTTCGCGCGCGGGGACTGGATTTGTAGTCTTGTCCGAACTGTTGGGGATGTGGTGTCTGCGCTGGTGTTGGATCCGGGGGAGAGGTCCTCTTGGGCGAGATTCGAACCCGGCAATATTCTAACCACTGGGCTATCCCGTCCCGTGTGTGTGTGTGTGTGTGTGTGTGTGTGTGTGTGTGTGTGTGTGTGTGTGTGTGTGTGTATGTGTGTGCGTGTGTGTGTGTGTGTGTGTATGTGTGTCTGTGTGTGTGTATGTGTGTGTGTGTGTGTGTGTGTGTTCTTCCTTTAAAGTAACATATCATCACCCAAAGTGATGATGGTGGTGGTGATGATGATGGGATGATAATAACAGTGATGATGATGAAAAAAACTAACTTAAGAAAAGGTTTTATGTAAACTATGTCAAGGATTCAACTCTCTGTGTTAGGGAACTAGGGCAGGGGCATAACGAATTATAATAATGAGTGTGAAAATGGATGAAAGAAAGGAAAGCTAACATTACCACACACACACTAGATCAAAAACTAAACCCAGACAGATGTAAAATCACTCCTCCACACGTTTTAGAAACGCAGGCAACAGCACACACTAGAGCAACTATAAACCCAGGCGATTGTCCGCTGCAGCTGAATATCGATAGAACATGGGCAGCAGTTCACACTGGGGCAGCTATTGCACCGGACAGTAGGTCAGATAAGAGAGAAAGGTTGCTTTGTGTAAAAAAAAGAAAAAGGAACAAAAAGTCACAAAAAAGTTTGGGGTTTTATGGGGTCGTGTTTGTTTTGTTTGTTTGGCCAATGAAGAGAGGCGTGTGAAGCACTCACTTTAAAAAAAAGGGAAAAAAGGGGGGGGGGGGGAAGAGAAAAGAGCCATCAAAGATGGTGCTTGGTGACCTGCATGCAACTGAGGCCACACACACAAATAATAGTAATAATGATAAAAATGATGATGGTGTTGCTTGTTTTCATGATAATCAACTATCATCATCATCCACCTCATCCGCCACACTATGCTAATGATGACGAGGTAAAAAACACCAAAAAAACCCCCACACACTTGATATTATAGGTATTGTATTGTATTGTATTTTTAAAAATTATATTGTATTGTATTTTATTTTGTTGTATTGTTTTGTGTTGTATTGTATTGGATTATGTTGTATTGTTGTATTGTGTTGTATTGTGTTGTGTTGTGTGGTTCTGTCAAGTCAAGTCAAGTCAAGTCAAATTTTTATTTCCAGATGGTACATTGAATAAGCAATGCATTTGCTTTTTTTCATTAAGCCATCTATCTTCGAACAAATTTCTTAATGGTTTTTTCCCCTGTTCCCTCCCCCCCCCCCCCCACAAATTTCTGTTTTGTGTTGTGTTGTGTTGCGTTGTACTGTGCTGTGTTGTGTTGTGTTGTGTTGATTGTATTGTATTCCATTTTCAACCACGACAAATTTGTGTGCTTGAATTTTGGGCTGCTGTACTCCGTAGAGCTTATTGTCATAAGTTCCATGCTATATTGTATTGTATTGTGTTGTATTGTACTGTATTGCATAGTATTGTATTGATTGTATTGTATTGTATTGCATTTCACCTTCAGTAACGACTCACTTGTCTGCATGAAATTTGGGGTGCTCTTCCCAGCGGAGCTTTTTGCCATCAGTTTAAAGCTATATTGTATTTTCTTTTGTTGTGTTGTATTGTATTGGATTGTATTGTTTTGTGTTGTATAGGATTGTGTTGTATTGCATTGTGTTGTTTTGTATTGTGTTGTTTTGTATTGTGTTGCATTGTGTTGTTTTGTATTGTGTTTTGTTGTATTGTATTGTGTTGTGTTGTGTTGTATTGTATTGCATAGTGTTGTATTGTAGTGTGTGATATTGTGTTGTATTGCATTCTATTGTATTGTGTGGTATTGTGTTGTATTGCTTTCTATTGTATTGTGTGGTATTGTGTTGTATTGCATTGTGTTGTATTGTATTGTGTTGTATGTATTGTGTTATATTGTATTATGTTGTATTGTAATGTGCTGTGTTGTTTTGTATTGATTGTGCTTTATTGGATTGGATTGCACAGGATTAGATTGTGTTGTGTATTGCATTGTATGTAATGTATTGTGTTTTATTGATGTATTTTACTGATTGTAATGCATTGTATTGTATTCCACTTTCATTAATAACGACACCTTTGCAAAATTATTTATGTGGGCTCGTCAAGTAGTCTCAAAGCATATACACTTCCATAGCAGCTTGTCGCCCATAACATTAAGTTCAACACTACCATTTGTTTTTTCAACTGTCCCGTCTACATAGCTATGTCTTTGTTTCTTTATGGAAAAAGGGCCTCAGAGTGCCTGGAGTTTTGCAGCAGATGCAGGACTGATACTTTTATTGTTTTTCTTGTCTGCCTCATCTTCTGTGACGTTCCTGTCCTGCTGTTCCCACGCCGCTCATATCAATCTCCCCGCCACAGCCGTACCAAGATTCGTTATGTCTCCTCCCCAGGGTCTGAAATCCCCAGGTAGCCCATCACTATCAGCCCGCAGTGGGGCCACCATCCAGAGGGGCCCTGCACTGCTGCTGGGTCACTTTGGTGGTGTTCAGTGGTGCCTGTTCTGAGCTAACATACGCAGGACACCGCCTACTAAGCCCCCTGCTAACGGCAGTATTAGCTCAGTCGCGGAGTCAGACTGAGTGAGTCGTCCTCCTGAGGTTATGACTACCAAAACGTCCCTCCTATGACGGTCCTCCCCCCCCCCCCTGAACCTCCAACCTCAAGGGCTTTGACACAACTCACCACAGGCACAGAAGTGTATGAACAAAACGAATCTGAGGTCACCATGAGACCAGAGCAACTGGGACAACCGAATCGGAGGCCTTTTAAAAATTTTTATTGCATGATGATCAGTGACAATGAGGATGACGTAATGCTGCTGCTATGGAAGTGCATATGCTTTGAGACTACTTGACAGGGTTGTACTCTACGCTTACTATCATAATAGATCTCGGCGTCAACCGGGCCCGAGAGATACAGACACCTGCAGTGCTGGTCATGTTATTTGAGCAACACTCTCAAACTCGCATCCGTAAAGTGGATCACGTTCGAGTGTGTGATTCTCAATAAGCCCACAGCACACTCACTCTGGGTAGGAGCCGGCCGGAGTCCGAAAAATCCCTATGCCTGTTATGAGATTCAAACCCGCGACCTTCCAGTCCGTAACCCAAGGCGTTAACCACTGCGCCATGGCGGTTGATGATACTTTTTTCCTTGCTTTTCTTTTGTCTAAAGAGTGTTGACATTAAACGTTAACGTTAACCTTACATTCTCCCCCAAAAGTCCTTCGGATGAGACTATAAACCGAGGTCCCGTGTACGAACGCACGCAGACCATCTTGCGCACACGTTAAATCCTGTTCCGCTGTTCGTAAAAGCAGGCCATTGTGTGCCGGTGGGAACAGATGAACAAATTTACAAAACCGCATACAGACGGGGACTGATGTAAAAATGCACATACGTGCTTTATTCCATTATCCTGGATATAAAAGAATTATTAAATAAAAAAATACATTCATCTCTCACAGATATCAGTCAGTTTCCCTCACTTTCAGCTGCTCTCAGCTGCTATCTATTCCATCCCATCCCAGCCCAGCTGGTGCTAATCATAACAGGTACTGGCAGTACTTGGACTTAGTATAAGGAAGGGGCTTGCCAGTTTTAGCACTGGGCCCTGGACCCTTGACCGAGTTATGCCAGATTTGTCGTGCTGTGCTGTGCTCTTTCGAATTATATATCTGAAGGTCTATCTATGTATACACTTCTGAAAGATATGTCTACACTGTCTACAGATCTTCCCTGTAAAAGTTTTGCTTTTTCTTCCTTTCCAAGCCACGACACGAGTTCTTCCAGTTTTAAAGATTATTTTATTATATACAACGGAAAAAAAGGAGTGGCTGAATAAACCGATCACACATCATCAAACTTTATCACAGTAAAAAAGAGAAGTGTAGCAAGTAGTATCAGTTTAAAATAAAACAAAACACATAAAAATTATGGCAGTTTGTCACAATACAAGTTCGTGCTTAAAAGTCTAAAACAAATTCCAACAAAACTGACAAATTCATTCAATTTTTAAAAATCCCAACAGTTTAAGGACTTTATCAACTACCTCTTTCCACTTAGGATAGTAAGTTTATAATCAATCTAGGTTTATGCTAGGCAGGTGGAGTTTTCTGGCTTATTAGTCCTTTGGATGAGACCACACACCACTGTCCCGTGTGCGAACGCGCGCAGAGCATCTTGCAGACACGTGAAAACCTGTTCAACTTTCGGAAGTGTAGGCCATTGTATCACACACACACACACACACACACACACACACACACACACACACACACACACACACACACACACACACACACACACACACACACACACACAGAGCTCAGTGGCAGATTTTCCTTTTTCTCAGCGTGAACTGACCCTGTCCATCAACTTAGGGTAACGTTCACATTCACCTATCCTGTACTTGTAGACCGTTGGGGCACCACTCAAGATTTTGCAACCAGCTTCCTCCACACTTCGCAGTTTTTAGTTTTCTGTAGCAATTCGTTCCATTCAAGGCCAGTAGTCCACTCTCTGACGTTGCCTTCCCATCGTTTTCTCTATCTGCCTCTTCTTCGTCTCCCTCTTGTACTGTACCCTATAGGATAATCTTGGCCAGTCCAGATGTTCATGTGACGTGCCCGAACCATTTTAGTTTGCTTGTTGTTCTCAAGTCAGGAGCTCTTTATATGGCCCGATGGCGTTTTCAATTCCGGTTTTCACTTCCTCGTTAGTGATGTGATCTCTGTATGAGATACCAAGGAGTTTGCGAAAGCATCTCATCTCCATTGCCTGTATCCTTCTTCCAATGTCTACTGTCCGTTTCGCATGCGTACAAAAAATATGGACATGACCAGGGAACCCATCAGTCTGATCTTGAAGCTGATGGTGATGTTCTTGTCATTCCAGAGGACTTTCAGTTTGGTCATTGCAGCTGTGGTCTGGGCTATCCTGGAGAGAATTTCAGGTTTTGATCCTTCAACAGATGCTATAGATCCCAAGATACTAAAAGCTATGGACGGTTTCAATTATCTTGCTGTCGATAATAATGTCAGTGCTGATACCATTGAAAACGTAGACAATGGTAAACCAAAATTTTGCAAAGCCTGGCACCGTTGAGAGCGCCTTGCAAACTCACAGTAAGCCTGGATACCTTATTCTATGTTAAAAAAAACAACCCAAACGAAACTCAAAACTGGACAAAATAAAGCAATCTTGTCTATTTCGATGCTTGGTAACATTGATGTTCGCACTCAGAAAACGAACTACACCACTGGACAGATGCTATAACCGAGTTGTTAAAACGCTTCGACTTCAATCCCCTGGGTCCATGAGGTCGTGATTGGAATCTATGCGACGTCCGAGGATCTAAGGGTTAGGGATTTTGATGAATTTCCAAGTTTTACGAATTTACAAGTCAGCTTTAAGTGAATACCTGCCAGTGCCTTAAATTCTCTTCGTATTCTAACTGTGTATATTTCACCAAGTATCGAACACAAGCCCCCAAAAGAAAAAAAATTCAAATATGCATGTGAAAGATCCCATTATTTAGGTGAGTGTTTGATGGGTTACGGTAACACAAACATACCGAGCGTACGACTGACTCGTACAATGAAAACAACTGCTCTGAAGTCGGACTGTGTGGGCTGAGGCCAGCAGGCAGACCTCCTGTAGAGTTGCAAGCACAGGTAAAGACCAGACACTACACACCACAGTACCCGGTAAGGGAACACTGAAGAAGAAGCAGCAGCATTACAAGAAGAAAAAGAAGAAGAAGAAGAATGCAAAGAAGAAGAATGCGAATGCAAAGAAGAAGAAGAAGAATTGTGAAGAAGAAGAAGAAGAAGAAGCAGCAGAAGAAGAAGAAGCAGAAGAAGAAGAAGAAGAAGAATTGTGAAGAAGAAGAAGAGAAGAAGAAGAAGAAGAAGAAGAAGAAGAAGAAGAACCACACATTACATTCAGACCTATAATTACACTAGTTATGCTCATGTGCTCCTGAAAACGATGACTCACTCTGGCAGTTAACTTCGCGCCACTGATTGGCTCCGCGCATGCTCCGCTGTATGCTGCGTACGTGCGATTATCTCTGTGCGAGACAAATCATATTTTGCTCAATCCCCTAGTGCTGTCAAGTTTAAAAGCATCTACATAATTACCGTTACACGTAAGTTCATACAGGTTAAAATCATCGTCATTAAAAAGACAAACATTAAGATCTTGGTTGTGGATCAGTCATTTTCTTTTTTTTTTAAAAATGTACCGGAGTCTGTTGGTTTAAGTTACACATTCGACTCACTCACCAACACACACACACATACATTTGCATACACACGCGCGCGTGCAAACACACGCGCACGCGCGCGCACACACATACACAAACACTTGCATACACACATTCGCATACACATACATATTTGCATACACACATTTGCATACACACACACATGTTTGCAAAACACACACACACACACACACACACACCACAACACACACACACACACACACACACACACACACACACACACACACACACACACACACACACTCACAAATAGCTTGTATTCGAAGTCACTTAACTGACTCTTAAAGTAAATTTTTTAAAAAGTGTTCAAGTTTACTTTATAAAACAAGTGGCAGTAAGGGAGGGGGAGTTGGGGTCAATCTCTCCTTACCCCTAATTACTGGTTTGTTTCTGAAGTGGCTAAAGGAACGGAAAGGGTACCAAAACATAAAATTGTGGCTAGCAAGTTCAAGATTAATGTTCCGTTTTAAAGCGCGCGCGCGCACACACACACACGGGCACGCGCGCGAGCACGCACGCACGAGTGCATTGACGTCCACGTACATAATGTAAACCGTTTCCACAAATACATAGTTCAGTTTTAGGTAACCCGTTTTCACGACTGGAGAGAGTTTAAAAAGGTAAAGGTAAAGATGTCCCATAACCTATAAGATCGTAGGGGAGAGAGGCGTCAGAGACTTCAACTTCTCTAGGGGGCCATCATATTGAGGGCGGCGCCCATCTCCTCTCCCTCGCCGCTTTACCTTCCCTGACCCTTAAGAGGGCAGATGCCCATTTACAGCTGGGTGAACTGGAGGAACTATACTGAAGCCAAGGCGAGCAAACGGTCACCCATCCAATTGGTAACCACGCTCGATGCTGCTTAACCTTGGCTGGGGGAAAGCGAGTGCTCCGCCAACTGAGCTGAAGAAATTATCTTTGCAACACAGTATAATAATTGTCAGTAGCTTCAATGGTCAGAGCACTGGCTTTCCCCAAGCTAAGGTTAAGCAGCATTGAGCGTGGTTACCAAGTGGATGGGTGATCGACCGTTTGCGCGCCTTGGCTTCAGTTCAGTCCCCCCAATTCACCCAGAAGTAAATGAGTACCTGCCCTCTTTAGAGTCAAGGAAGGTAAAGCAGCGAGGGAGAGGAGATGGGCACCTCCTTCAATATGCTGGCCCCTGGAGAGGCTGAGGTGTCTTACATCTGGTTGCCCAACGACTGTATAGGTAATAGAAACACCTTTACCTTTTACCATTACCTACAATTTGTTGTGTGGTTTTTTTTAAAAATCTGAACAAATGAAAAAAAACCCACGTTTGTCTAAAACTTCAAATGGAGTGGATAATGTAACTGCCGTTTAGACTGAGGAAAATCAGAGTTAGAATGTGACTATAGTTCTGATTAGATTTGTTTTGGAAGGTGTGTGTGTGTGTGTGGGGGGGGGGGGGGGGGGATGGGTGAGGGGTATTTCATGGGAAAAGGGCGGGGGGGGGGGGGGGGGGGAGAGTGGTAGTTTTTTGCTTTTGGACCAGTAACCAACTTGTGTATTGTAACTTGTCAAACTTTTCCGTTTTTTGAAAGATAAAATGATTTTGCCGTTAAAAAAAAAGAGTAATTACAACAACAACAACAAGATGACTATGAAGCTGGAAGTGGACCGGGGGGGGGGGGGGGGGGGTGGAGAGTGTTAGTTTTTGCTTTTGGACCAGTAATCAACTTGTGTATTGTAACTTGTCAAACTTTTCCGTTTTTTGAAAGATAAAATGATTTTGCCGTTTAAAAAAAAAGAGTAATTACAACAACAACAACAACAACAACAACAACAAGATGACTATGAAGCTGGAAGTGGACCGCAGTCTGTAGTCCTCAAGGTTCACACTGGACCACTTCTACCATTGTTCCTCCCATCCCCAGTGAACAACCACAGGACGTCAATGAAGCCTGGACACACACCAAAAAAAAAAAACCCACACTCGGCGATGATGACGACCATCAAAAGAAGCCGGGAGATAATACAAGGCCTCAGGCAGAAGCTGGATGACTACCCTCCAGCTCAGGCCCTGCACTGCCGGTAGCTGGCCAGATCAGTGAGGGGGTAGAGAGGCAAGCAGTGTTTGGGGTCTGCAGCGTGGATGGATGAAGCATCAGTGACGGACACCAACGCTGCTGCTGTTGCTGCCTGTCTGCCTGCCTGCCACCCCTCTACTCGCTCAGGTCAAACACATACCCCTGCAACAACCACGGAGAGTTTTGTCACACCTGTTGTCAAGGTTTACTCACAATAATTATTATGGAAAATAATGTGGATCACATTTCTCTCATTAAACAAGAATGTGTGGGTGGTTTTTTTTTCATTGTTTAAAATGGTATTAGATATTGGTTCGTGATTATTGCTCACATGATGTCAAATTCAGGGGACAAGGATAGCTAGCTCAGTGGTCAGAGCACTCGCTTTCCCCCCAGCTAAGGTTAAGCAGCGTCGAGCGTGGAGGTTACCCCTTAGATGGGTGCCCTGGCTTCAGTACAGTCCCCCCAGTTCAGCCAGCTGTAAATGGGTACCTGCCTCTTTTAAGGTGAGGGAAGGTAAAGCAGCGAGCGAGAGGAGATGAGCGCCGCCCTCAGTATGCAGGCCTCTTCAGAAGCTGAGGTCTCTGATGCCTCACTCCCCTACAACCACATAGTCATGGGACACACCTTTACCTTTGTGTCCAGTTCGCGTTGTTGCTCAATAATTTCATTTATTTCATTTATTTTCATATATACCACTTTAAGTCACGAGATTTCTCTGCGT
>CM054155.1:37732348-37737348 GCA_028751875.1 Rapana venosa | reverse complement strand
AATTTGATTATAGTGGAGATGCCTTGCCCACAGCACATCCCCACTCTCTCGGCCAAGTGGACATAAGGACAGTCAGCGTTGGAGATGCTCTCCAAAGGCCAACCAGCCCCCAGGGCTGCTGCAGCACATTAATGACTGCGCGAGTCAAGCCTCCTAGTCAGAGAGTCCTAATCGATCACTAAAAGACTAAAGCTGTAAAGTGGAATTCCATGAGTGGGAAGGAAAGCCACTGGTTATACACATACAGCCTCTCCCTTTGCTGTTGTTGCCCCAGCGTCAATGGTTTCAATCAAGAACTGGGATCAAGCCAAAAGAATACTCTTTGGGGCCTCAGTGGTGGAAGCGAGCGTAAAGTGGAGGACCCACCTGCACATGCCACACGCGCATATGTTGGTCGTCAGATCCGCAGGCGAGGTACTGGCCATCAGGGCTGAAGTCCACCAGAGGCACCGAATCTTCCTGTCCTTCCAGAATGCGAAGGCACTCTCCTCGTTCGATCTCCCATAGACGTACTGTGAAGTCCTGGCTGGCGCTAGTGAAAATAAAACAGACAGACAGACAGACAGACAGACAGACAGATAGCAAACAAATAATAACAAAAGTGACTGCAGAAACAGCAACAACAACAACAAACAATAAACATTAACAAAAAGTGACTGCAGAAACAGCAAGAACAACAAATAATAAACAGTAACAAAAAGTGACTGTAGAAGCAGCAAGACAACAACAATAACAAAAGTGACTGTAGAAACAGCAACAACAACAAACAAACATCAAAAGTGACTGCAGAAACAGCAACAACAACAAACAATAACAGAAGTGACTGCAGAAACAGCAACAACAACACAAATGACTACAGAAGCAGCAAGAACAACAACAAACAATAACAAAGTGACTGCAGAAACAGCAACAAACAATAACAAAAGTGACTGCAAGAACAACACCACTAAACAATAAAAAAGTGACTACAGAAACAGCAACAACAACAAACAAATAACAACAGTGACTGCAGAAACAGCAATAACAACAAACAAATAACAACAGTGACTGCAGAAACAGCAACAACAACAACAAAACATAACAAAAAGTGACTGCAGAAACAGCAACAACAAACAATAACAATAGTGACTGCAGAAACAGCAGCAACAACAAACAATAACAAAAGTGACTGCAGAAACAGCAAGAACAACAAACAATAACAAAAGTGACTGCAGAAACAGCAACGCCAACAAACAACAACAGTGACTGCAGAAACAGCAACGCCAACAAACAACAACAACAGTGACTGCAGAAACAGCAACAACAACAACAACAAACAATAACAACAATGACTGCAGAAACAGCAACAACAACAACAAATCATCACAAAAGTGACTGTAGAAACAGCAACAACAAACAATTAAAAAGTGACTGTAGAAACAGCAACAACAAACAATAACAAAAAGTGATTGCAGAAACAGCAGCAACAACAAACAATAGCAAAAGTGACTGCAGAAACAGCAACAACAACAAACAATAACAAAAATGACTGCAGAAACAGCAACAACTAAAACAAACCATAAAAAAGTGACTGCAGAGACAGCAACATCAACAAACAATAACAAAAGTGACTGTAGAAACAGAAACAACAACAAACACTAGCAAAAGTGACTGCAAAACTGAAATGATATCCTTCAAGGTTAGGTCGATACAATTTAAAAAACAAACAAAACCCAAAACTAGCGGAGATATTTGATTTAGGGACTGCATCTCAGAAGGATAAGATATTCATTCTGTCTATCTCTGTCTCTCTACCTCTGTCTGTCTGTCTCTGTGTGTGTCTATCTGTCTATCTGTCTATGTCTGTCTGTCTGTCTGTCTGTCTGTCTGCCTGTCTGTCTCTGTCCTCTGTCTCTCTGTCTCCTGTCTCTCCCTCTCTCTCTCTCTCTCTCTCTCTCTCTCTCTCTCTCTCTCTCTCTTAGGTGTCATAGTGTTTAAATAATATTCTAAGTTTGAAGGTATTTAGATATACCACCACCATTCCACTTTTTCTGTCTCTGAATCTACAAGAAAAAGACAAGACAAAGACAAATTCACTTTACACAGGCATAGGACCGTTCAATGGCCAATACCGAGTTCAACCATACCACCACACCCTTGACCATCATAAGACTAAAAGGTAAGGGTGTCCCATAACCTATGTGGTCGTAGGGGAGCGAGGAGGCATCAGAGACCTCAACTTCTCAAGGGGCCAGCATATTGAGGGCGGCGCCCATCTCCTCTCCCTCGCTGCCTTACCTTCCCTGACCCTAAAGCTGGATGAACTGGGGGACTGTGCTGAAGTCAAAGCGCGTAAACGGTCACCCATCCAAGAGGTAACCACGCTCGATGCTGCTTAACGTTGGCTGGGGGAAAGCGAGTGTTATGACCACTGAGCTATCCCGTCCCCTAAACCTGATACAGGCTAATCTAATACAGGCTAGGCCCATATATTATATTATATTATATTATATTATATTATATTATATTATATTATATTATATTATATTATATTATATTATATTATACTATATTATATTATATTGTATTGTATTGTATTGTACTGTACTGTATTGTATTGTATTATATGTTATGTTATGTTACGTTACATTGCATTATATTATATCATATCATATCATGTTATATTATATCATGTTATATGTTATGTTATGTTACGTCACATTACTTGATATTATATTATATTATATTAAATTATATTATGTTATATTACATTACATTACATTATATCATATCATATAATTTCATATCATATCATATATTATATATCACATCATATATCATATCATGTCATATCATATCATATCATATCATATCATATCATATATTACATTATATTATGTGTATTGTATTGTATTATATTGTATTACATTACATTACATTGCATTATATTATATTATATCATATGTTATGTTATGTTATATTACATTATATCATATGCTATGTTATGTTACATTATGTTATATTACATTACATTACATTATATTACATCATATCATATCATATGGTGGATCGGTGGTCTAGAGGTAACGCGCCTGTCTAGAAAGCGAAAAGTCCGGGTCTGAAGTGTGCGGCGGTTCGTACCCTGTTTGGACCGGAAATTTTTCCCCCATCCATTAGACCATGAGTGGTGGTCTGGGCGCTAGTCTTTCGGATGAGACGATAAACCGAGGTCCCGTGTGTTACACGTAATTATTTAGCGCACGTAAAAAACCCCACGGCAACAAGAGAGTTGTCCCTGGCAAAATTATGTAGAAAAAAGCCACTCTGATAGGGAAACAAATACAGCTGCAGCAAAAAAAAAAAAAAAAAAAAAAAAAAAAAAAAAGGGTGAAAGGGTGGCGCAGCGCTAAGTGGCGACGCGTTCTCCCGCTCTCCCCGGGGAGAGCAGCCCGAATTTCACGGAGAGAAATCTGCCGTGACTTAAAGTGGTATGAAATAAAATCTGAGCGCTTTGATTTGTTGCTTTACAAGATTCAGCGCTATATAAATTCCATACATTATTATTATTATTATTATTTTTATTATTATTATTATTATTATTATATCATATTACATTAAATCACATCACATCATATCATATATCATATATTGTATATTATATTACATTACATTACCATTACATTACATTATATTATATTATATTATATTATATTACATTATATTACATTACATTATATTATATCACATTATATTACACTACATTACATTATATTACATTATATTATATCACATTACATTACATTATATTATATAACATCACATTACATTACCTTACACATACCTGGCTAGAAGGCGGATGGGACTGTTTAGGCTTTGTCCCTCTGGACTCCATCTAACGTTGTAGACAGCGCCCTTGTGGTCTTTAAAGTGACGGATGCACTTGTCTTCCTTCCAAATCTGCAATCAGCCAGCTCATGCCATCACCTCCCCAAGAACCCTTCGGAGGAGACTATAAACCGAGGCCGGCCCCGTGTGCGAACGCACGCAGAACATCTTGCGCCCGCGTTAAAACCCGTTCCGCTTTTCGGAAGAGTAGGCCATTGTGTGCCGGTAGGAACGGATGAGAAAATTTATGAAAAAAACTGCATACACACGGGGACTGGATGAAAAAAGCCACATGAGTGCTTATTCCATTATCCTCGAAATAAAAAAAAATAAAATAAAATAAATACTTCTCTTTCTCTACATCTTTATTTCTGATCCATTGATCTGGAACGACCTCTGTGTGTGTGTGTGTGTGTGTGTGTGTGTGTGTGTGTGTGTGTGTGTGTGTGTGTGTGTGTGTGTGTGTGTGTGTGTGTGCTACATTTGATATTAAGCTTTGAATAGTTATTGGTTGCATGACTCTGTAAGAATATGTTGAACGCAAGCGCTCTGATTTGTCTTTGCAAAATATAGTGTTATACAAATTCCATTCATTATTATTATTATTATTATTATTATTATTATTATTATTATTATTATTATTATTATTATTATCATCATCATTTTAATCTTTTGAATGGCACACATATACAGTTCAAAACAAACATATTAACTTTTCCTCCAGACAACATTACATCATTTCCATTTTACAGGCGTACAAGGCTACTAGCTACACAGAGTACTAAAAGAATCAATCACCATTTTCGTTGTCAAGACAAGATTTATAGATTACACACAGAATTTTACTAATATTTCGAAATGGTACTCAACTTTCTACTAAGTTTATGTACTGGAACCATTTTTTTCTGAAAATTAGTAAACTGCATTTGTTTGCAGTGCTCCAGCTTTTCCATTTCATATTTATATTTTAGTTCATTCAGAAAATTACCAAAACATTGGGTTTTGTTTTACCAATCCGACATTTATAAACATAGAACTTTGCTAACAGTAATCATTATTATTACTATTACTATTATTATTATTATTATTATTATTATTATTTATTATCATCATCATACCACTTTTAAGTCACGGCA
>CM054155.1:37719848-37727348 GCA_028751875.1 Rapana venosa | reverse complement strand
CAAATAGAGTTGAGGACAGGAAAAGAACAACAAAAAATGGGTGGCGCTGCTCATGTGGCGACGCGCTCTCTCCGGGAAGAGCAGCCGGAATTTCTCGCAGAGAAATCTGCCGTGACTTAAAACGGTATAAAATAGATTTAAAATAATAAAGATAAAATAAAGCCAACTACCCACCCAACCAACCAACCAACCAAAGCAACGTAACTAGCAAACAAACCGAAACAAGCAAACTACATCAAAAAGCGGACCAAAAACAACAACAACAACAAAACTTAACGCCAAACAACTCCCTCAAAAGTATATAGTTTTACCTCTAACACATGTTGTTTTGCACTTTGCCTCTGATACAAAACCTATGGGGAAAGAAAAGGACTGCAAATAAACAATAATTAATACAACTTACTTAAACATCCCAGTACATAAGCACTGCCAGCTGGGATGCTCTTATCGTTGTACGATATAAACACGATACACATCTTTGCTATTCAAAAACAGAGAGAGAGAGAGAGAGAGAGAGAGAGAGAGAGGAGAGAGAGAGAGAGAGAGAGAGAGAGAGAGAGAGAGAGAGAGAGAGAGAGAGAGAGAGAGAGAGAGAGAGAGAGAGAGAGAGAGAAGAGAGAGAGACAGACAAATAGAAAGACAGAGGAGACAGAGAGACAGAAACAGAGACAGCCAGACAGCCAGCCAGCCAGCCAGACAGAGATATAGATGTAGTGTATTAGTGGTGTTGTATGAAGGACAGCAAAGCTGGCGTGGTGTATCGATATCTATCTATCTATCTATCTATCTATCTATCTATCTATCTATCTATCTATCTATCTATCTATCTATCTATCTATCTGTCTGTCTGTCTGTCTGTCTGTCTGTCTCTCTCTCTATATATATATATATATATATCTATATCTATATATATATATATGTATATATGTAGATACATACGTACATACATACATCTCTGCATCTATATAATTGTAGTCATATACATAATCATACACTCTGGAGCCGACCTCTCCGCGTTCATTCTGGTACAGTGTCGGCTTGTGGCTGGCCAGTCCCACACCAACGGGAACGACAGACAGACACTCTCCCTATGGCAGAGGAAGGCACAGACCAATAAAGCCTGACAACGCTGGTCTGTCTGCCTCCCTGGGCTGCTGCAGCAGCCTTCCTTCTCGTTCTCTTTTGCCCCCGAGCATGCTGCTGAACAAGAGTGTCTCTTCCAACTTGGAGAGACTTTTTCTGCACAAGTCAGGTCTCCAGGTTGACCGTTCGAGGAATGTTGCTTTCCCAACTGGTTCTAGTCGACGCTGCAAAGCGAAACTGGAGTGACCTCTCCATAGCGCAAAGCCTGGGTAAGTAAGTATGGAGGGCAAGCTGTTACCCATGTGGCAGACCCCCCCCCCCCCCCCACCCCCTTCCTCTCTCTCTCTCCTCTCCACGTCGCTGGAATGGTCCTATTGGGAAAGGCAATCGCTGATAACACATGGTTCCAGAGCTGTTGCCGGAGTTGCTGCCAGATCGTTGCTGTATACAGCCTCAAGACTGTCTTGGGGACTTCCGACTCCCGATTTTTCCTCAGGGTTGACTCCCGAAGCCTTTCCTATGAGTAGGTATGGCTGCAAGGCAGCGGAGGTTTGAAATCAAGAGTTTTCCTTCTGTTAGAGGAACTGTCTTCCCAGAATGATGAGCCTCATCTACCCACATGTGTACACAGGTAGTACTGGCTTACACACGCGCGCACGCACACACACACACACACACACACACACACCCCACACACACACACACACACACAACCCCACACACACACACACACACACACACACACACACACAAGGCTTTTAGCGTACAAAAGGTAACTCTGGCTATAAATCCTATGTCCTAGTCACTTACCATACCACGCGAGCAAGAACTCAGAAGGAAGTTTTCTTGGGGATGCCACTTCAAATCAGTGATAAAGCCACTATGCAATCGTAATGATGACTGATAATCACCTGAAAGAGAGAGAGAGAGAGAGAGAGAGAGAGAGAGAGAGAGAGAGAGAGAGAGAGAGAGAGAGAGAGAGAGAGAGAGAGAGAGAGAGAGAGAGAGAGAGAGAGAGAGAGCACAACCAAAATCAGCCATTCATTAACATGCTAGGGAAAAAAAGAGGACGCAACTCTGTATCATCTTTTTTTTTAAATTTAACGTCTGTTCACTTAAGGTGATGTTAGACCAAAGATAAAGTGTTACAATATATAGAGAACGTGTGTGTGCGTTGGCGTGCGTGCGTGCTGTGGTGTGTGTGTGTGTGTGTGTGTGTGTGTGTGTGCTGCTGTGGTGCGTGCGTGCGTGTGTGTGTGTGTGTGTGTGTGTGTGTGTGTGTGTGTGTTTACTATTAGTGTCTGTGCATGAGATAAAAGAAGAAAAATACAAAGAAATTAAATTATGGGAGGGACGGGGATGAGGGGGGGCATTGAACAGCTTAAACTGCAACAAGAACAATTCCAAAAAGTTTGCCAACAGGGCTTCTAGCTAACTAAACAACTAACTATCTCCAACGTAACCACATTATCGGTCAATAAATGTTCAAATGACATATTTGAAATATTATCTACAACTGTACCAGAAAAATAGGGTCGAAGTAGTTCACAATGAAGAATGAATCCATACTCCTCCTGTATCATCCTCCTGGTGTGCTGATACTATTCTATTGCACTGTGGGAGGGCAGCGGGGGTCGGGGTCCGGTGGTTTTACCAGTAACACAACCGCTTAGAAAGGGAGAAGTCGCACGTTCGATTCCGCTTAATTAAAACCGACGCGGATGGGGGGGGGGGGAGGAGGAGAGGGGGGGGTAAGGGGGCAGGGAGGGGGGGGTAAGGGGGGCAGGGAGGGGGGGTAAGGGGGAGCAGGGAGGGGGGTAAGGGGGGCAGGGAGGGGGGGGGTAAGGGGGCAAGGAGGGGGGGAGGGGGTAAGGGGGGCAGGGAGGGGGGGGTAAGGGGGGGCAGGGGGGGGGGGGTAAGGGGGGCAGGGAGGGGGGGGGAAGGGGGGGGGAGGGGGGGGGGTAAGGGGGGCAGGGAGGGGGGGGGGGGGTAAGGGGGGTAGGGGGCAGGGAGGGGGGGGGGAAGGGGGGAGGGGGGGGGGAGGGGGAGGGGGAGGGAGGGGGGGTAAGGGGCAGGGAGGGGGGGGGTAAGGGGGCAGGGAGGGGGGGGGGGGTAGGAGGGGGGGCAGGGGGAGGGGGGGGGGTAAGGGGGCAGGGGAAGGGGGGGGGGGGTAAAGGGGGGGGGGTCCAGGGGGAGGGGGGGGGGTAAGGGGGGCAGGGAGGGGGGGTAAGGGGGCAGGGAGGGGGGGAGGGGGAGAGGGGGGGCAGGGGGGGGGAAGGGGGGCAGGGGGTGAAGGGGGGCAGGGGGGGGTAAGGGGGCAGGGGGGGGGGAGGGGAAGGGGGCAGGGGGGGGGTGGGGGGGGGGCAGGAGGGGGGGGGGAGGGGGGTAAGGGGGCAGGGGTAAGGGGGTCAGGGGTAAGGGGGCAGGGTAGCCTAGTGGTTAGAGTGTTGCACTCGTGAAGTGACACACAACTCGGGCCCCAGCCACCGCTGAAGTTCTTGGTTCAAGAGGATTTTTTTTTTTTTCCCTTCCTGAAGTTCACATCAATGCCGACTCCACTCACTCCCTCTGAAAAAGCCCTTCGGATGAGACTATGAACCGAAGTCCCGTGTGCGTGCAGAACATCTTGCGCGCACACGTTAATAACCTGTTCCGCCTTTTGGAAGAGTAGGCCACTGTGTGCCGGTCAGAACGGATAACGAATTTTTTTTTTTTTTTTTTTACAAAAACTGCGTGCATACTGGTGTCGTGTTTAGTTATCAACCACCCCCCCCCCCCCCAGCCCCCGAATCGGAATGCGGCTACCTTAAGGGTGAGTAAACGATCATACACGCAAAATCTCACCATTGGTGAACCTCAGAGCGCTAGCTGAGGAACGAATAAACAAGAAAGGGGGGATATGTGTGTGTAAAAAACGGAACTATTACCCCAATCCATTAGATCCCATGAGTGGTGGTTTGGGTGCCAGACTTTCGAATTCTTCTTCTTCTTCGTCGTCGTCGTCGAACGCTTTGACAGCAACTCCTGAGGCCCTGACAAATGCTGCTGTGCGCTGAAGGCCCTCCAGGGGTCCGAAGAGTTTTTTTCTCATCTGCAGGTGAGTAGGCCAGATATCGGCCCTGGTGTGTTGGACAGGTCTGGGGGAAGTCTTCCACTGTCATGGGAGAAGTGCCACAAGGGGTAGGTAGGCCTCAGAATCACCAGTGTGGAACTCGGTAAACATGTGGACTTTCGAATGAGTCGATAAATCGACGTCTTGCGTTTTATACACATCAGTGCAAGAACCCCATAAGAGCTATCCCTGGCAAAATTCTAACCAAAGATAAACTCTAGTAGGGAAACAATAATAATTATACAGACATACAGACAGGGTGGGGGGGGGGGGGGGAGGGGGGGATGGTGGCGCTCTTCTCACGGCGACACGGTCCACCCTTGGAGAGAGAGAGTGAGCAGCACACCAGCTTCGTATAATTATTATTTCATAATTGAGATAATTATCACACCCTAAGTCGGGAACGGGATAGCTCAGTGGTGAGAACATGACACTCTCTCCCCCAAAAGCAGCATTGAGCGTGGTTACCAAGTGGATGGATGACCATTCGTGCGCCTTGACTTCAGCAGAGTCCCCCCCAGTTCACTCACTCACTCAGTCCCATGTCCCAAAGGACGTAGGGGGGACATGAGAGAAGACGCAACAGAGATCTGTTTCCATGCTTCACGATCCTGTGTGGCTAATAGTAGGTGTTGCAGTTCACCCAGCTGTAAATGGGTACCTGCCTGCCCCCTTTAGGAACAGGGTCAGTAAAACATTGAGGAAGAGAGGAAATTGGCGCCGCCCTACATGATAATTATGCTGGCCTCTAGAGAAACCGAGGTCTCTGGCACCTCACTCCCCTTCGACCACGTAGGTGGTCATTACGGGAACATCCGTTGTGTCTTTTTCACTCACTCACTCACTCAGTCCCATGTCTCAAAGGACGTAGGGGGGACATGAGAGAAGACGCAACAGAGATCTTTTTCCATGCTTCACGATCCTGTGTGGCTAGTAGAAGGTGTTGCAGGGGTTGGGCGGTCCATTCTTTGATGTTTCTCCTCTTTACGGTGGAGAGCAGAGGTTCTTGGGGGCCCACACGCTTTTTGATTTCTTCTTTCACATAATTGTTGGTCTTGTGTTCTTTACATGATATTTTGAGGAGTCTTCTGTGGCATTGTTTCGAATGCTTGGATTTCCTTTCTAGCTCTGCGGGGACGGCCCTTGATTCACACCCTTTAGGAGGAAAGATGTCACGGGGGATTTGCAAGGTGTATTTGGTGAAAAGGGTGTGTTGCTTCTGTGACCCTCTCGGTTGGCTAGACGAGTTGCTGTTGCAATGCGAGTTTTTTATACTTGTTTGATTCCCCTCTTTTTTAGGACGGAGCCTAAGTTTTTAAAATTGGTCACCTTCCAGTTTTTCCCCCATTCATTTTATTTCCGTGCTGTATTATTTGCGTGGGGGACCATGATCTTTGATTTCTCTTACGACCTCCATCCCGTATGCGCTCGCTCGCTCGCTGAGTGATGATATCTGTGAGGTTTTGCAGTTCTTGTTTGCTCCCGCCATGAGGTAATGTCACTGCAAATCTGGGGTTTGCAAAGGGGGTCTTCCCACCAATGGAGAGGGGGTTTTGTGGTGTTCTGTCATGTGTTTTCGGGGAAAGAGGTTGAAAATTTGTGTTTTTTTCCCAAAAAGTCTAAATTAATGTGGGCAAAAACGGAAATCGCCCCTAGGTTAAAACCTCGGAGTTGTAGCGAGAAAAAAAACAACAACCCAGAGGTGGGGTGGGGGGGGGGTGGGGGGGGGGGGGGGGGGGAAGCACCTCCCATTATAGCCCTATCCGCACCCCCCATCCCGCACCCCGGGCTGATGCTTCCATCATGCTGAAACAAAGAAGCGGCAGATGGCTGTGTGGCGTCTTTAAGGTCATTGCATGGTACCCCTCTTGTTGTGTTAATTAGTTTGGTGCTAACGTTTGTGTGAATCCAGGGCCTTACGCGGGTGGGCGTGCGTGAGTTATTTTCTATCTTTTTTATTTTATTTTTTATATCGAGGATAATGGAATACCCTTTATGGGTTTTTTTCTCCGTCCCCGTGTGGTGTGTTGCGTTTTTTTCAATTTGGGGAAATTTTGTCATCTGTTCCTACCGGCACAATGGCCCCTCTTAAATTTAAAAAGGGGGGGAACAGGATTTAAGTGTGCGAAGATGTTTTTTTTCTGCGTTCGCAACGGGGCCCCGGTTTATAGTATTCGAAGGGCTTTTTGGGGGGAGTGGAGTCTGTATGATGTTTTAATCCCGGGGAAAATATCCCCTTGAACAGGAGTCGATCCGGGTCAAGTTGCGAGCGCAATGTTAAACACTAGGCTTCCGTCCCACGCGCACAAACACACCCACACCACACACGCCACACACGCACGCCCCACGACGCCCCGCAGCCGCACGCCCACACAACACACCACACAGAGGAAAAATATACAATTATATTAATTTAAAATTTTTAAAATTGATATACATTTATAAAGTTTTTCCCTTTCCCGGCTAGAGCTGCAAGATTCACCCTGATGAATTTTTTGGGGGGAGGGGGGGGGGGGGGGGGGGGGGGGGAGGAAGAGGGGAGGGGGGGGGGGGGGGGGGCATGCGACCGTTCACCCCGTGGTTTTTTTTTCTTCTAGAAAAAAATTCTTTTCTCCCCAAAGAACAAAGTAAATAAAAAGTTGTTTTGGTTTTTTTGACGTACGTGTTGACTTCCCTTTTTCCCACACCACCCAGGGAACAATTTTTTTTAAAAAAAATTTTTTTTTAATTCTAATTTTTAATATCTTTTTATTTGGGGTATTTGGGAAAAGCACTTGGTGCTTATTTTTGTGTGCATCCAGCCCCGTGGTATGCAGTTTTGTAAATTTTGTCATCCCTTCCACCGAACACAATGGCGATCTTCCCAAAAAGGGAAAGGGTTTTTAAAAAGCGTGCGCAAGATGTTCTGCGTGAGTGTGTTCGCACACGGGACCTCGGTTTATAGTCTCATCCGAAGCTGTGTGTGTGTATGTGTGTGTGTGTGTGTGTGTGTGTGTGTGTGTGTTGTGTGTGTGTGTGTGTGGGTGGGTGGGTGTGTGCGTGTGTGTTTTGTGCGCGCGCGCGTGCGTGCGTGTGTGTGTGTGTGTTTCTTCGATTTTACGTCTGTTCACTTAAAGTGATATTAGACGAGTGGGAGGGGAACGGAGTGGGGGGGGGGGGGGGGGGATTGATGAGATGAGGGCTTTGAAAGCAACGAGATAAGTGTTTGGTATTATAAAAAGATTGTGTTGAGTATCAAAATTCTGATTCCAAACCCATCTGTTACAGCCCCCACGAGAGGAGCTGGAAATGGAAAGGACAGGCCA
>CM054155.1:37672348-37714848 GCA_028751875.1 Rapana venosa | reverse complement strand
GATTATTTGCAGTTACTAGCTGCTGCCTATTCGACAAAAAGCTTTTCAAAAGATTTATAATTTCTGGTGTTAGTTTATACAAGTGAAGTTTACGCAATAATAGGGAATGATTGATTACATCAAATGCTTTTTCAAAGCCAACAAAAAGAAGGCATGTATATTTATTTTCATTGATATTGTGTAGGAGACTGTCCGTAATTTGTGTAAGAACTGTGTGACAGGAATAGTTTTTACGAAAACCTGACTGAAGGAATTGAACATAGGAAATGAACCTGACCTGTGTGTGTGTTTGTGAAAAAGAGACTGACAAAGCAAGACAATACAAACAGACAAGACAAGACAGAAACAGACAAGACAGACAGACAAGACAAGACAGACAAGACAAAGCAGGACAAGGCAAGACAAACAGACAAGACAGACAAATGACAAGACAATCAAAACAGACAAACACACAGACAAGACAGACAAGACAAACAGACAAGACAATAGACAAGACAATCAAGACAGACAATACAAACAGACAAGACAGACAAGACAAACAGACAAGACAAGACAATAGACAAGACAATCAAGACAGACAATACAAACAGACAAGACAGACAAGACAAACAGACAAGACAAAGCCGGACAAGGCAAGACAAAACAGACAGACTAGACAGACGGACACACAGACAAGACAAACACACAGACAAGACAAAGCAGGACAAGGCAAGACAAACAGACAAGACAAGACAAGACAAACAGACAAGACGAGACAAGAAAAAAGACAAAACAGACAGACCAGACAGACAGACGAACACACAGACAAACAGTCAAGACAGACATACAGACAAGACAAACAGACAAGACAAACAGACAAGACAGACAAACAGACAAGATAAACAGACAGAAAGTCAAAGACAGAGATACAGAGACTGACAAAACAAGACAAGACAAGACGAGACAGAAACAGATACAGTAACAGACAGACAAAATAGACAGACAAGACAAGACAGACAGATAAGACAGACAAGACTAGACAAAGAGACAGACAACATAAAACAGGTCAAACACATAAACAAGACAAAACAGGACATACGGACAGACAAGACAAACACACAGACAAGACTTACAGACAAGACAAGACAGAAACGGAAACAGTAACAGACAAACTAGATAGACAAGACAGACAAGAAGGCAAGACAAGACCATAGAGACACAGACACAGTAACAAGAGAGACAAAATCGGTGGATCGGTGGTCTAGAGGTAACGCGCCTGTCTAGAATGCAATAAGTCCGGGTCGGAAGTGTGCGGTGGTTCAAATCCCGTTTGGGCCCGAAACTTTTTCCCCATCCATTAGACCATGAGTGGTGGTCTGGGCGCTAGTCTTTCGGATGAGACGATAAACCGAGGTCCCGTGTGTTACACAAAATTATTCAGCGCACGTAAAAGAACCCACGGCAACAAGAGAGTTGTCCCTGGCAAAATTCTTAGAAAAAAGCCACTCTGATAGGAAAACAAATACAGTTGCAGACCAAAAAGAAAAAAAAAAGGGTGGCGCTGCTCTTGTGGCGACGCGCTCTCCCCGGGAAGAGCATCCCGAATTTCACGCAGAGAAATCAGCGTGACTTAAAGTGGTATAAATGAAAATAGACAATCAAGAAAGACAAGACAAAGAGACAGACAATACAAGATAAGAAAGGACAAACACACAGACAAGGCAGCTAGACAGACAAACAATACAAGACAAGACAGACAGACAGACAGACAAGACAAGGCAAGGCAAGGCAAAACAAGGCAGACAGACATACAAGGCAGACAAGACAAGACAAGGCAGACAGACAGACAGACATACAAGACAGACAAGACAAGCACACATACAAAACAAACAACAGACAAGGCAAACAGACAAGACAAAAGAAGACAAACACAGAGACAAGACAAAACAGACACAGACAAGACAAAACAAGGCAAAAACAGACAAGACAGCTAGACAGACAGACAAGACACAAAAGACAAATACACAGACAAGACAGACAGACAATACAAAGAGACAGACAATATAAGACAAGATAAACACACAGACAAGACAGACAAGACAAATCAAGTCAGACAATACAAGACAGAAAAAGACACACCAACAGACAGACATAACAGACAAGACAAAACAAGACAGACAAGACAAACACACAAAAAGACAAAACAAACCACACGCGAGACAAGACCAAGAACAAACACAAAAGAAAACAACAAAACACACACAACGAGACAAGACAAAAGACAAACACACAAAAGACAAAACAAACCACACGCGAGACAAGGCAAAGACAAACACACAAG
Organism: Rapana venosa; assembly: GCA_028751875.1. NCBI lineage: Eukaryota > Metazoa > Mollusca > Gastropoda > Neogastropoda > Muricidae > Rapana > Rapana venosa. The sequence goes on along the minus strand of CM054155.1, from coordinate 37,712,528 downwards.
ACAAAACAACAAACAAACACGACAAGACAAACAAAACCACACACGAGACAAGACAAGACAAACACACAAGACAAAACCAAACCACACACGAGGCAAGACAGAACACACAAGACAAACAAAAACACAAGACAAAACAAAACCACACACGAGACAAGACAAGACAAACACACAAGACAAAACAAAACTACACACGAGACAAGACGACAAACACACAAGACAAAACACAAAATACACACGAGACAACAAACAAGACAAGACGAAACAAAACCACACGAGACAAGACAATAGAAACATACAAGACAAAACAAAACACACACGAGACAAGAGAAGACCAAAAAACTCACACGAGACAAGACAAAGCAAAACACACAAGACAAGACAAAACAAGACAAGACAAAACACACGCGAGACAAGACAAGACAACAAACACACAAGAAAAAAAAAACAACCACACACGAGACAAGACAAGACAAACAACACAAGACAAAAACAAAACCACACACGAGACAAGACGACAAACACACAAGACAAAACAAAACTACACACGAAACAAGACAAGACAAAACACACAAGACAAAACAAAAATACACACGAGAACAAAACAAGACAAGACGAAACAAAGCACACGAGACAAGACAAGACAAACACAAGACAAGACTAAACAAAAACACACGAGCACACAAACAAGACAAGACGAAACAAAACACACGAGACAAAAAACAAGACAAACACACAAGACAAAAACAAGACAAACACACAAGACAAAATAAAAACACACGAGACAAAAACAAGACACAAGAGCGAAACAAAACACACGAGAACAAGACAAAAACAAGACCAAGACAAAACAAGGACAAGACAAAACAAAACAAAACAAAACACACAAAGACAAAACAAGACAAAGACGAAAACAACAAAACACACGAGACAAGAGACAAACAAGACAGGACAAGAAAAAGACAAGACAAGTCAAAGACAAGACAAGACAAGACAAAAGACAGAGACAAAGACAAGACAGGACAAGACAAGACAAGACAAGAAAAGACAGGACAAGACAGGACAGGACAGGACAGGACAAGACAGACAAGGACAGGACAGGAACAAGACAAGACAGGACAGGACAGGACAGGACAAGACGAGACAAAGAAAAGACAAGACAGGACAAGACAAGACAAACAAGACAAGACAAAGACAAGACAGGACAGGACAGGACAGGACAGGACAGGACAAGGACAAGACAGGACAAAGACAAGACAAGACAAGACGGACAAGATGGACAAGACGAGACAAAGACAAAGACAAAGACAAGGCAAGACAAGACAAAGACAAGACAAGACAAGACAGGACAAGACAAGACGAGACAAAGACAAAGACAAAAAGACAAGACAAGAACAAGACGAGACAAAGACAAAGACAAAGACAAGACAAGGACAAGACAGACAAGACAAGACAAGACAAGACAGGACAGGACAGGACAGGACAGGACAGGACAGGACAGGACAGGACAGGACAGGACAAGGGCAAGACAAGGCAAGACAAGGCAAGACAAGGCAAGACAGGACAGGACAGGACAAGACGAGACAAAGAAAAGAAAAGACAGGACAAGACAAGACAAAAACAAGACGAGACAAAGACAAGACAGGACAAGACAAGACAGGACAAGACAGACAAGACAAGACGAGACAAGACAAGACGAGACGAGACAAAGACAAAGACAAGGCAAGACAAGGTAAGGCAAGACAAGACAGGACAAGACAAGACAAGACAAGACAAAGACAAAGACAAGACAAGACAAGACAAGACAGGAAGGACAAGACGAGACAAAGACAAAGACAAAGACAAGACAAGACGAGACAAAGACAAAGACAAGACAAGACAAGACAAGACAAGACGAGACAAAGACAAGACGAGACAAAGACAAAGACAAGACACAAGACAAAGACAAGACAAGAGACAAGACAAGAAGACAAGACAAGACAAGACAGCGACAGCAAGGACAAAGACAAAGACAAGACAAGACAAGACAAAGACAAGACAGGACGAACAAGACAGACAAGAACAACGAGACAAGACAAAGACAAGAAAGCAAGACAAGACAGGACAAGGACAGCGGACAAAGGACAGGACAGGACAAGACAAGACAAGACAAGACAAGACAAGACAAGACAGGACAGGACAGGACAAAGACAAGACAAGACAAGACAGGACAGGACAAGACAAGACAAAGACAAAGACAAGACAAGACAAGACAGACAGGACAAGGACAGACAAAGCAAGACAGACAGAAGAGAGACAAGACAGACGAGACAAAGACAAGACAAGACAGGACAAGACAAGACAAGACAAGACGAGACAAAGACAAAGACAAAGACAAGACAGGCAAGACGCAAGACAAGACGAGACAAGACAGGACAACAAGCAAGCAAGGAGACAAAGACAAAGACAAAGACAAGGACAAGACAGGACAGGACGAGACAAAGACAAGACAAGACCAGACCAGACCAGACCAGACAAGACAAGACAAGACAAGACTCTCACGAGGTAGCCACAATATAGCTGAGTGATGGGTTCCAAGAGCACCAATGGTAGCCTGGCTGGTGTCTTTTCAGGAAATGCACTCTGTCACTAGGAATCATTTTATCTTTTCCGGCAGACATCACTGTCTTCTTTCTTTCTTTCTTTCTTTCTTTCTTTCTTCTTCTTCTTCTTCTTCTTCTTCTTCTTCTTCTTCTTCTTCTTCTTCTTCTTCTTCTTTCTTTTTCTTTTCTTCTTCTTCTTCTTCTTCTTCTTCTCCTCCTCCTCCTTCTTCTTCTTCCTTGGCGGCGCGAGCTGTTCACACACACACACGTACACACACACACGCACACACACACACACGCATACGCACGCACGCACACACACACACACACACACACACACACCACACACACACACACACACACACACACACACACACACTGTCTGTACAAGGCCCCACAGTAAATTCATAAATTCATTGGGGTTTTTTAGGATAATGGAAGAAGCACTCATGTGTTTTTTTTTATTTACGTCTAGTCCCCGTGATTATGCAGTTTTGTAAGTATTGTCACCCGTTCCGACCGGCACACAATGGCATACTCTTCCGACAAGCGGAAAGGGTTTTTAACGTGTGCGCAAGATGTTCTGCGCTGCGTGCGTTCGCACACGGGGCCTCAGTTTATAGTCTCACCCGAAGGACTTTTAGAGGGAGTGGAGTCAGCACTGATGTTAACTCCATGGGGGAAAAAAAATCCCCTTAAACGAGATTTGAACCCGGGTCAGCAGACCACGAGCGCAATGCGCATCACTCTAACCACCGGGCTATCCCGTCCCTCTAGTTGGCAGACCAAGCAAACAGGATGGACAAAGCACAGCTACAAGAAGCATGCAGCGACCACCATCACTACCATCGTCACCATCACATTCTTACCGCCCATGGCACTGCCACCACCACCATTAGCGCCATCACCATCACTACTGGTCACTAACGTGGCTGTTGACTAATAACAAACGCCAAAAATTAATATTAAAAACTCTTTCTTCTTCTTGTTCTTGTTCTTGTTCTTGTTCTTCTACTTCTTCTTCTTCTTCTTCTTCTTCCTCTTCTTTCTTCCTCTTCTTCTTCTTCTTCTTCTCTCCTCTTCTTCTTCTTCTTCTTCTTCTTCTTCTTCTTCTTCCTCTTCTTCCTCTTTTCTCTTCTTCTTCTTCTTCTTCTTCTTCTTCTTCTTCTTTTCTTTGCAATTCTTCTTCTTCTTTGCAATTCTTCTTCTTCTGCTTTTTTCTTTCTTCTTTCTCCTCCTTCCTTTTACGTGCCCTCAATGCGAATGCTACACGCGGGACCTCGGTTTATCGTCTCATCCGAAAGACTAGCACCAAGACCACCACTCAAGGTCTAGTGGATTGGGTGGTGGGGTGGGGGTTTGGGGAGGGGGAGTTTCGGGCACAAACGGGGATCAAACTCGTATTTTTGCCTTTCTAGGCAGGTGCATTACATCTTCTTCTTTTTCCTTCCCTTCTCTACCGCCTTCCACTCTATGAAGATTCTGTAGACTTCGAGGTGTATGCTGGGTTTGTTCGGTGTTTCCGTAACCCACCTAACGCTGACACGAGTGACGGGATCTTTAACGAGCATACTTCATCTTCTGCTTGTGTATATATATAACACAAAAGGAAATTAAAGCACTGGCAGGCGTCTGCACTTGAAGTTGACCCTGGGAGATCGTAAAAATCCTTCTACCCTTAATTCACCAGACGCCTCCGGGATTCGAACCCACGGACTTCATGACCCATGGGGATTGGAGTCAAACGGTCAAAGATTAATACCCTTTGTTTCAAATGTCTCCACAAATCTGCACCTTCTTATCTCTGTAACTGTCTTCGCCTGTACACTCCGTCCCGTTCCCTTCGTTCAGCTGTAGATGCGTTGTGCTTTCGGACACCCAGATTTAAACAAACCACTGTTGGCCGTCGTTCTTTCTCTGTTTCCGGTCCCTCCACATGGAACGACCTCCCTCTTCCACTTCGCCAAAAGCCTTCTTTTGATTCTTTCAAATCTAGCCTCAAAACGCACTTATACTCTACTTGAGATCTTCCCCTGTTGTCTGTTCCTACTTGTCAATAGCTGCCTTCACCTCCACCACCCCCACCTAAGTGTGTTGTGTATATAAATTTGATATTTGTTTATCTTGATATTTATGGATGGTTGCGTGCGTATGAATGGTTTGAATGCAAGCGCTTTGATTTGTTTACTTTACAAGATTCAGCGCTATATAAATTCCATACATTATTATTATTATTATAACTACTCGGCTATCGCGTACCTCTTGACCACCGATTCACCCAGAATGGTTTCTGGATGGCTGTTGCCTTTCACGAGAGTTTGCTGTGCATTGCCAGTCACCTGCTCTCAACCTGGCCCTGAGTCTAGTGGGATGACATAGCCATTGCAGGCCACGCTATGCTGCTTCTTATTGCACTATAGCAGTATTCCTTTTTAGTAAAAAAAAATAATAATAATGATCATGTCAAAATAATGATCCACTCCATCAGCTTGAAAATGAATAATTTGGAGAAAGAGACGTCATATGATTTTATTACGAATAGGTTTATGTACACTCTATGTAACCATGAAGCCAGACAGGAGGCACAGACGAAGACATCAAGGCAAGAATAAAGAAAGCATGCCAAGCATTTGCCATCTTGAAACCTGTATGGAGAACAAATGCGATCTCCACAACCACCAAGCTCAGGATCTTCAACTCCAACGTGAAGTCTGTGCTTCTCTACGGGTCAGAAACTTGGCGGGTCATCAACACCAGCTCCTCCAAGATCCAGACCTTCATCAACGGATGTCTCCGGCAGATCCTTCATCTCAGATGGTTCGACAGAGTGCCAAGTACCGACCTGTGGATGAGGGCGAACCAATAGCCTATGGATGTCCAAGTAAGGCGGCGAAAATGGCGTTGGGTCGGCCACACCCTACGGAAGGAGCCTTGCAACATCACCAGACAAGCGCTCGAGTGGAACCCACAGGGGAAAAGGAAGAGAGGGCACCCCAAACAGACGTGGAGGAGAAGCCTGCATGGTGAGCTGAGAGACTCCAGCCTGACATGGGAAGAGGCCAAGACCCTTGCCAGAGACAGGAGAAGGTGGAGAGACGCTGTTGAGGCCCTATGCTCCGCTAGGAGCTACAAGGACTAAGAAGAAGAAGAAGAAGAATGTAACCATCACGTCATCCATAGTTGTCCTTTTGTGTTGTTTGTTTTTATACCACTTTCCGCCACGACAGATTTCACTGCGTGAAATTCGGGCGGGCTGCTTTCCCCGTGGAGAGAGTGCGTCGCCACAAGAGCAGCGCCACCCATTTGGTTTTTTTCCTGTCTGCAACTGTATTTGTTTCCCTATCAGAGTGAGATGTTTCTACAGAATTTTGTCAGGGACAACTCTCTTGTTGCCGTGGGTTCTTTTACGTGCGCTAAATAATTTTGTGTCACACACAGGACCTCAGTTTATTGTCTCATCCGAAATACTAGCACCCAGACCACCACTCATAGTCTAATGGATTGGGGGAAAGTTTTGGGCCCAAGCGGGGGATCGAACTCTCACAATATCTGCCTTGCAAATAAAACAAAAATGTATACTCAATGTAACAATAACGTCATCCATAATCGCCCATTTCCATGTCCTTTCCCCTCTCTTTTTTTTTTAAACATCTATTTGATTTTTAAAAATGAAAACTTCCTCGTAAAATGTCCGCGTGTAACCTCCAATAATTATAATGAAGCGATGATTAGACCCTGAAAAGATGATACTAAAACTTAGTTGAAAGTAACTTTCTCTCACACAGACCATATCTGAAAGTCTGTCCGACATATAATCAATAATGATCTAATATTGATCCCATGTATGAGCTCTTCCCACCACCACCAACCCCCCTCTCCCGATTATTCCCATTCACAGGAAAACACCCAAAGCGTTACACATCAACATTTAATGATAGAACACATAGAAAACTGCATGATGATGATGATGATGATGATAATGATGATGATGATGATGATGATGATGATGAAGAAGAAGAAGAAGAAGAAGAAGAAGAAGAAGATGATGAAGATGATGATGATGATGATGATGAAGAAGAAGATGATGATGATGATAATGATGATGATGATTGTTATTATTATTATTTCGCAGACATGTAATCCCCAGGTTATTCAAGTCAAACAAAAAGAAACATTACCACCAAAAAAAAGTAAAGCTTTAATAAAAATAATCTTCTTCAGAATAAAAGGTTACTCAAATGCACGAAGCAAGTTTAATAACTTCCATTTTTTACTCACCCGTAATTGACAGAAGAAAAAGCCTGCACAAAATAAGCAGACGGCTGCAATGTTAGGTAGGCTAACTGCGGCTATCCAGGACTGACAATGACCATGCTCTTCTTCTTCTGCTGCCTGTAATCTTTCTTCAACAGCCAATCTGAGTACACTTCACCAACACACAAGCCTCTGATCCAAAACAACATTTACATCGAATGCTACTTTCCCAACAAACCCAGGTGTGTGGTGTTTTTTCCCCCCCTCTTCTTCTTCTTTCTGCATTCAAAACACTCATACAGAAAATATTGTTATCTTTTATACAAACGAAAATGCGTTGCGCTGACGTTAGGCGCCTGACAAGTCAGGCTCAGCACATCCGATTTCGTGCATGGAAGAGAATTGATATTTTTTCAAGTCTTTCTAGAAAGAAAAAGATAGGAGAATGGACCAAGAAGGCAGAAAATAGACAAGAAGGGGGTGACAGAAAGAAGCACAGAGAGGGATAGAAAAGAGGGAATTCCTAGCGCAGAATTTCTCGAAGGTGGGGGATGCTATTTATACTGTCAGGGGGATTCCCCTTCTTAAATCTCTCTCTCTCTCTCTCTCTCTCTCTCTCTCTCTCTCTCTCTCTCTCACACAGACGATCACACCTCAGTCTTTCAGAGTCAATGTAAGTTGTTCCGAAAGACTTTGATCATAGCCCTGAGCCCAGCGACCTGTTTGATGTATCGCCACAAGCATTGTGACAACATGAATATTTAAAACGCCAAAAATAAAAAGCATTGCCGCTGAATTAACAATCAATTCAATCTGCTGTTGAACCAGGTTATGGACACACTCTGAGATAGAAAGGGGGGGGGGGGGGAGGGGCGGGGGCGGATAGCCTGGTGGTTAGAGTGAAGCGCGTTGCGTAGCCCTCGTGATCTGCTGACCCAGGTTCGAATCTCGTTCAAGAGGATTTTTTCCTCTGGAGTTAACATCAGCGCCGGCTCAACTCCCCCTAAAAGTCCTTCAGATGAGACTGTAAACCGAAGTCTCGCGTACAAAGCACGCAGAACATCTTGCATGCGCACACGTTAAAACACGTTTCTCTTTTCGGAAGAGTAGGCCATTGTGTGCCAGTGGGAACGGATGACAAAATTGACAAAACTGCTTATACAAGGGGACTAGATGTAAAAAAAAAACCAACAACCCCACCAACCTAACGAGTGCTTATTCCATTATCCTCGAAATAAAAGAATAAGCAAAAGCAGTTTTTTTTTGTTTTTAGCTAGAACTTCTAGGTTTATCAATACCATTTGTGAGAAGCATTGCACATGCAACCATTTTCCCCACCATTGAAAGTTGCCCCAGTCTGATTTCGGAGATGCTATAATTATGCCCCCAAACCCCCACAAGGTGTTCTTGTTCATCTCGATTTGCTTCCCAATCTTTCACACACAGGTATGTAGGCCTGATGTGCGCAATCTTGACCTTCCTTTTAGGCTCCATTTCCTGGAATACCAATACCGATACCGATACCTATACTTTATTATCTGAATAAACAGAGAAATGTATGCAGGGTACAAGTCATACATAAGACTAATAAACAGAACATTAATTGCTTTGATGCATTTCCCTGTTCCTCATTGCAGTTGAATTTTTTTGTTTTTTTTTGTTTTGTGTAAGTGCACATGGATTTTGTTTTGATATAGTGTACTTCTTCTTGTTCTTCTTGTTTGTCTTGTTCATGTTCTTGTTCTTGTTCTTCTTGGATTTTTGGGGTTCATGTTCTTGTTCTTCTTGTTTGTCTTGGTCATGTTCTTGTTCTTCTTGTTCATGGTCTTGTTCTTCTTGTTTGTCTTGGTCATGTTCTTGTTCTTCTTGTTTGTCTTGGTCATGTTCTTGTTCTTCTTGTTTGTCTTGGTCATGTTCTTGTTCTTCTTGTTCTTCTTGTTTTTCATGTTCTTGTTCTTCTTGTTTGTCTTGGTCATGTTCTTGTTCTTCTTGTTTTTCATGTTCTTGTTCTTCTTGTTTTTCTTGTTTTTCATGTTCTTGTTCTTCTTGTTTTTCATGTTCTTGTTCTTCTTGTCTTTCATGTTCTTGTTCTTCTTGTTTTTCTTGTTTTTCATGTTCTTGTTCTTCTTGTTTTTCATGTTCTTGTTCTTCTTGTTTTTCTTGGTCATGTTCTTCTTGTTTTTCTTGGTCATGTTCTTCTTGTTTTTCTTGGTCATGTTCTTGTTCTTCTTGTTTTTCTTGGTCATTTTCTTGTTCTTCTTGTTTGTCTTGGTCATGTTCTTGTTCTTGTTCTTTTTGTTTTTCTTGGTCATGTTCTTGTTTTTCTTGGTCATGTTCTTGTTCTTGTTCTTTTTTGTTTTTCATGTTCTTGTTCTTCTTGTTTTTCATGTTCTTGTTCTTGTTCTTTTTGTTTTTCTTGTTCATGTTCTTGTTCTTCTTGTTTTTCTTGTTCATGTTCTTGTTCATGTTCTTCTTGTTCATGTTCTTGTTCTTCTTCTTCCTTCGTATTTGTTCTTTGGCCATGCTAAAACTTTTAATCCAGGCTGGATGGTAAAGTGTGCAGTGTGTCACAGTGACCCTGCAGGCCCCTACAATGTTTCCTGGAGCTTTTACTGGGCTGGGCCACGTCTGGTGCGGACCTCAGAGTGTTTCATTTATACCACTTTAAGTCACGAGATTTCTCTGCGTGAAATTCGGGCTGCTCTCCCGGGGGAGAGCACGTCGCCACAAGAGCAGCGCCACCCTTCTTTTTTTTTGGTTTTTGTCTGCAACTGTATGTTGAAGGTAGGTAGGACAGGACTGCAAGATATTATGGGAATGGGGTCTGTGAGCCTGTGCCACAGGGCGAACTGGTCAGTGTGGGGGTATTTTCAGGCGGTGGAGGTGGGATAGGAGCTGGCAGTGTTCTGTTCGTGGTCTAAAGATACCAACTTGAGCAGCTCTATCTAGCTAAAAAAGTCATTCTTTTTGTCTTCTGGGCCAATGTCCAGGCGCTTGCAACACGCTTTTCCTGAAGCTGTTTCTCAGGACTGTCTTTGCTTCGCTGTAGGACACTGGGTGGGCCGCCTGCTCCAAGTTTGCTGCCTGCCTCTTCTTTGCCCGTTTTGATATATATATTTCAACTCACGGGGGACGGGATAGCCTAGTGGTTAGAACATTGCGCTCGCAATCTGACGACCCAGGTTCGAATCCCGTTCAAGGGAATTTTCACCCCAGGAATTAACATCAATGCAGACTCCACTCTTCCCAAAAGTTCTTCGAATGAGACTATAAACCGAGGCCCCGTGTGCGAACGCACGCAGAACTCCTTCCGCACACTTTTCGAAAGAGTAGGACATTTGTGTGCTGGTGGGAACAGATGACAAAATTTACAAAACCGCATACACACGGGGACTGGATGTAAAAAAGCACTTGAGTGCTTATTCCAGTATCCTTGATATAATAATAATAATGATAATAATGATAATAATAATAAGAAGAAGAAGAAGAAGAAGAAGAAGAGAAGAAGAAGAAGAAGAAGAAGAAGAAGAAGAAAGACCTACTATGCTTCTTTTTTCGCAATAATCATGGTTCATATGACAGGTACATTGCAGTTCATCATAGAATAGAAAGTTTGCTTCTGGTTGGTTTTTGGTTTGATTGTGTTAGAATCCCAGCGGAGTTATCCGATTTCGGGACTCTATTGTCACCAACTATCTCATTAGAATGACTTTCTAAATAATTATTTTCTTCTCTTCCTGTATCAACAGCTTATTGGCCTATAGCATTCAGCTACATAATTTATTATGTGCAATTATGGTTTCAGATAGTTTCCAGTTTAATTCACGTCTTTGTTGACCGTGCCCATCGGATCAACAACATCAATAAGACCCTTCACAAAACACCAACAAACCCCAAACAAAAACAAACACAAAAAAACCACCCATTTTATCGTCATTCTGTCAATTTCTTTATTGGTTCACTTGGAGCAGCGGCATTATGACGTCATGGAAACAGCGTTTGCGCAGACACGGAAGTGAATGGGTCAGTGCAGGTCATTGGTGGTTAGCCAACAATAGTGCAAACGTTATCGGCAACACGTTTCAGTGCCTGTTATCATGTCCATACGAGAAATGGTGACCTCTGAACATAGGGGTGGGTATAATTTTGACCATCCACTTTTTGCCAGTCAAACCGATCGAAGGTTGGTAACGTTGCAAAGGACAAAGTCCCACAATCGATCCTAGTTTCATTTTCACATGGTGGTGATCTTGTGACACTGACAGCGATATTCAGCAGAGAAGTATAGCAAACAGCTACCACAGCTTTGACAGTAAAATTGTAGCTGAGATTATGGAGGAGAGAGCATGTATGACAGAAACAGACGTGGTGATTGTAGGAGCAGGAATTTCGGGTCTTGTAACAGGAAAATGTTTGCGTGAAGATGGTTTCAAAGTAGCTATTTTGGAGAAGAGTGGGGAGATTGGTGGTTTGTGGAATTACAGGCCGAACGATTACGGTGTGATGCGCTGTACACATATGTAAGTCTCAACACATCACTTTCATTTTTGTTTACAAAGTTTGTGTGTGTGTGTGTGTATGTGTGTGTGTGTGAGAGGAGAGAGAGAGAGAGGAGAGAGAGAGAGAGAGAGAGAGAGAGAGAGAGGAGAGAGAGAGAGAGAGAGAGATCTACATTACTATTTATTTTATAACTCTCAAGTGTATGCACACACATGTATACAGACACTTTCTCTCTCTCTCTCTCTCTCTCTCTCTCTCTCTCTCTCTCTCTCACACAGTCACACTACACCACCCCATCTACACACCACCACATCATCTCGCGCACACACACACACACAACACACACACAAAGAAAAGCAAAATGCATTGCTTATTCAATGTACCATCTGGAAATAAAAATTTGACTTCACACACACACAGAGACAGAATATTCTATCTCTCTCTTGTTTTAAAAGTTTACAGCCATCTAATTGTAGTTAAGTATGTAAGTAATAGGTATCCAGGGTTGTTTTTTTCCCAAATAAATCTTACATAGTAATCACATATGAAATAGATATGAAAACAATTTATTGTGGAACCTAATCAATAGAAAAAGGTTTTCACTTCAGTTTTATAATCATAAAATTCACTATGAGATGCTTTATAGATAGAAACTACTCATGCGAATATGAGGGAGCCTATATTGTAATAATAATAAGGATGATAATAATAATAATAATAAAAAATGGAACTTATGTTTATATAGCACTATATCTTGCAAAGACAAATCAAAAGTGTAGATTAACTCAGTACCACAAGAATCAAAAGTAAATGACAGTGCTCACTGTTTTGTTCTTGAATGTATATATATATATATATATATATATATATATATATATATATATATATATATATATATAGTTCATTTCAGCAATGTGTCCAAGTACAACTATTGTTTTTCTGACTACCCATTCCCTGACCATGTCACGGACTACCCCCATCACACCGAGATGTCCAAGTACATTGTGGATTATGCACAGCACTTCAAGCTGCTGGACTTCATACATTTCCATACCAAAGTGATTAGTATCACACAGAAGGGTTAGTATATAATAGTGATTTATAAACACTAAAAGTACAGTTTACTTTCATAAAGCCAGGTCATTGTGTGAAAATTTTATTGACTTAACTTTTTTTTTTTTTTTTTTTTTTTGGGGGGGGGGGTCACTATGTCAGTGCCCTTAACTTTCTTTTTTGGGGGATAATTTGTTCTTTGTTATTTTTGTTTGTAATAATTTGTTCTTTATGAACTCTATTGTTTTTTTGTTTGATCATCCTTGATTTCTTTTTTCATTAAAAAAAAGAAGATTTCTCTTGCTTATTAATATTATTGCTTTACACTGTTACAGGCACTCCCTGTTGACTGTTTTCATGCTACAGTCTACACCATACCACATTACAAACCACATCAAACTGTACATTGCCACACCACACCACATCACACAGCATCACACCACACCACATCACACAGCATCACACCACATCACACCACACTACACCATACCGCATACTGAAAAAGAGTGGAAATGGTGTTCCTGAACAAAAACTAAGTTGTGTATATTTGTGTGTTAAAAGTTACATTGCATACATGCATATATATGCAAGTGTGTTTGTGTGTGTTGATTTTTTAATTATCAGTTTATTTATTTATCACTTATTTATTCATGGAATTCTTTCATTTCAAGGAAAATGGAATAAGCACTCTTTTACTTTCTTTTCCTGTTGAAATTTATAATTGATCTCCTTAGCCCAAAAGGGGTGAAAGGAAAATAAATCTTCTAATTTGTGTGTACATGTGAGTGTGTGTGTGTAACTGTGTGTGTGCATGTGTATACAGGTATACATACTGTATGTGTGACTTTGTGCATGTGTGCTTGCATGTGTGTGTTTGTGTGTGTGTGTGTGTGTGTGTGTGTGCGCGCGTGTGATATCAGGAGAGAAGTGGGAGGTGATGGTGGACAGGGTGCAGGAGGATGGACAGACACTGTGTGGAGAGAAAAAGACCATCGTCTGTCGTTTCGTGGCCATCGCCTCTGGTCATCATGCTAAACCCAGCCACCCCTCTTTCCCTGGAGAGGACTCCTTCACAGGTAGGATGTGTGTGTGTGTGTGTGTGTTTGAATGTGTGCAGGCCTGTGTGGATTGTGTAGAGCTGTGTCAGTGTGTATGTGTGTGTGTGTGTGTGCATGTGTGTATGTGTGTGTGGGGTGTGGGGGGGGTTTGTGTGTGCATGTGTTTTTTTAAATCATTTTTTTAATATTTATTTATTCTTTTATTTCAGGGATAATGGAATAACACTCATGTGCATCCAGTCCCCATGTGTATACAGTTTTGTAAATTTTGTCATCTGTTCCTACTAGCATACAGTGGCCTACTCTTTCGAAAAGCAGAATAGGTTTTCATGAGTACACAAGATGTTCTGCATGGGTTTGGACATAGGACCTCGGTTTATAGTCACACCAGTAGGACTTTGGAGGGGAGTGGAGTCAGCACTAATGTTAACTCCAGAAGAAAAATCCCCTTGAACGAGATTTGAACCCGGTTTGGCAGATAACAAGCACAATGCACATCACCTTAACCTCCAGGCTATCCTTCTATAGCATGCACACACAGACACTGCACACACACGCACGCGGGGACGCACGCCCGCAGAAGGACATACAAGCACGCAGTGTGCGGGCACGCACGACACCACACAGGGACAGGCACACCTACAACAAAAAAGACTAACAACCACAAGACTAACTACTAAAATCACTAACACAAAGCAAGAAATAAACCAAAACAATTACAAATTCCACTTACCATAAACAACCCACAAGGGCCCCGCAGCTCCTCATCATTCACTGTGGTAAGCGAATATGTGCCGAGTGGGGGCGCGCCAAATTTTTACTTTAAAATTAAATAAATAAATTAGCTTAGAGATAGAGAAAAGAAGGAAGAGAAGGAGAGTAAGCTTAGAGAAAGGAAATATGAGACCAAATTCAAGGAATTCAGCAATTTTCAGTTCTTGATATCAAGTTACTGTACTACTCACGCCAAGAAGCATATATTAAAGTAAAAAAAAAAAAAAAAAAACAAAAACCAAAAATGATATAATCATAATACCCCAACCCCAACACAACACCATCAGTGATAAAAGCTGTATTCTGGTCGGATCATGTAGAGAGATCATCCATTCCGTCAACGGTACGAAGGGGGAGTCCACTGTACGCGAACGAGTTTGTTGGAAGATACGTGTTCGGATAGTGGCATTGGGGGCAACTGCGAAGTGGATGCAGCAGTCGATTGTACAACTGTTTGGGGAGGGTAAGGATGTACAGGCGGGAGTAAAGAGCTCAGTTTGACAAGAGGTTCACATATTTAGTTTGTTGTGTTGTTTGATTCGCACAAGATTATATCCTGAGTGTAACAAATGGGTATGTTTGGGTTGGCAACTTGTTGTACACTACCCATTAAGAGTAGACCGTTCACAAATGGGGGCAGACCATTCCAACTTTGTGGGATTATGTGTAAGCACAGCACCTGTATTGATCTGTATTTTAAAAAAAAGAATTTTGTCATCCATTCCCACCAGCATGAAATGACATACCCTTCCAAAATAGCAGAATGAGTTTTTAAAATGTGTGTAACTGTAAGATGTTCTGTACGCTTTCACACACGCAGAACTTCAGCTTGCAGTCTTTTTTCTGTGTTTATTCATAGATTTAAACAGAGTATTTGACATGAAAACTAGCACAGAAGTTTAACAAGTGTTAAAACACAATTTTTTTTTTCTTAGCATCATTGAACTTTTTATTTTACAAAGTCAACAGATATTGAAAATAAAACTCTTAACAAACGGTATAGAACATTGAAAAACACTACAAAATTAACCCACGGTAACAAGAGAGTTGTCCCTGGCAAAATTCTGTAGAAAAAGCCACTCTGATAGGGAAACACTTACAGTTGCAGACAGGGAAATAAAATAATAATTCAGCTTGCAGTCTTACTCAAAGGACTTTGAGGGGGAGTGTAATCGTTACATATGTTAACACCATGGGAAAAAGTGCCCTTGAACTGGCACCTTGGTGGTGGTTCGATCACGAGGGTGTCACTCTAACCACTAGGCTATCCATTCCTCATTCTCTCTCTCTCTCTCTCTCTCTCTCTCTCTCTCTCTCTCTCTCTCTCTCTCTCTCTCTCTCTCTTTCTACTCTCTTCTCTCTCTCTCTCTCTCTCTCTCACACACACACACACACACACACACACACACACACACACACACACACACACACACACACACACACAGATATATAAAAAGTGGGAGGTAATGTGTTTGGGACGGACGTGCAGACATGCGAGCACAAAGTATGTAAATACAGGCATCATGAGTATGCAGCACAGTGCTGAGGTATGTGTTTTATTGTTTTTAGCATGATCATAACATTGCTTGCGTCAGAGATGGAGCTCTGATGAATTGAACAAGTGTGTACAGGTAGCGTGTTATCTGGTGACGTACTTCATTCATTTTTATATGATGGTGGCAAGAAAATATACTAACCTCGATTGGAAAAGTGAATGTGTGACATTGTCAGCAAGATGTGTCATCCACCCCTTCCCTCCTGTGGGGATGGCCAGGGGCCTGTCAGCAGAAACAGTATCCTCACCATCTGGAAATTCTGTGCCAGGAATTCCCTCTTTTCTGTCTCTCTCTCTTTGTTTCTATCCTATCCTGGGGATAGGACACAATAGGGAATTCCTAGCTGTTTCTGCCTTGATCCTTTTCTTCCCCACTGTCATCTCTTTTTCTGCTGTTATTGTCAAGTCTCCTGCCTTTTTTTCATGAAAGACTTAAAAGATAAACAGTTCTCGCCCATGCTGAAGTTTGATGCGCTGAGCCAAACTTGTCAGGCACTTAACGGCAGTGCTTCGGATGAGACTATAAACCGAGGCCTGGTGTGCGAACGCACGCAGAACATCTTGCGCACATGTTAAGTCCTGTTCCGCTTTTCATAAGAGTAGGCCATTGTGTGCCAGTGGGAACAGATGACAGAGTTTACAAAACCGCATACACATGGGGACTGGATGTAAAAAAGCACATGAGTGCTTATTCCATTATCCTCGATATAATAGAATAAAAAAAAAATAAAAAAAAATAAAGTGCAATGCATTTTTGCTGATATGACAGATGACAATAGCTGCTGTCTGGGTGTTAAAAAAAGACGAAGATTCTTGAATCAGAACTAATATAATCTATTGACTGACTGCATGTGACAAGTGTAAATCAGTTAGGTCGCCTTATTTATTTATTTTATAAGTATTGATATGCTGATTAAAAAAAAAATTGTAGTAACCAATGATGCATTTAAAAAAATTTTTAAATTTAATTCTTTTATATCGAGGATAATGGATTAAGCACTTATGTGCTTTTTTACATCCAGTCCCCGTGTGTATGCGGTTTTGTAAATTCTGTCATCTGTTCCCACCAGCACACAATGGCCTACTCTGACAAAAAGCGGAACAGGGGACCTCGGTTTATAGTCTCATCTGAAGGACTTTTGGGGAGAGTGGAGTCTGTACTGACGTTAACTCCAGAGGAAAATATCCCCTTGAGCGGGAATCGAACCCGGGTCGTCAGATTGCGAGCGCAATGTTCTGACCACTAGGCTATCCCGTCCCCCCCTGTTGTATTGTTGTATCAGCATATAGCGAATGAACACACAATATTGTGAAAGCAATAAAACCTTATGAATCCTTTTAGAAGAACTGACGTAATGTGTTTAACTCTGTGTGTGTGTGTCAGGTGCAAGTCGGTGTACATCAGCACTCGCTCAGGGGCCTGGATCATTCCCAACTACACGTTTGGTTTCCCCACAGACCTCTATGCTTGCCGGGCTTTCTTCCTCTTGCCATGGAAAGTGGCCAATAAAGCATTGGAAACTGTCATCAAGCTGATCTTTGGAAATCCACGAAAGTGAGTGAACTCTTGTTGTCATAAAAGGTCAACGGTAACGATGTTCCCATAACCTGGGCAGTCGTTGGGGAGCGAAGTAACATCAAAGACCTTCACTTCTCCAGGGGCCAGCATATTGAGGGCAGCGCCCATCTCCTCTCCCTCGCTGCTTTACCTTCCCTGACCCTAAAGAGGGCAAATAACCTTTTTATAGCTGTGTGAACTGGGAGACTGTACTGTAGCCAAGGCACGCAAACGGTCACCCGTCCACTTGGTAACCACACTCAATGCTGCGTGACATTAGTTTGGGAAAAGCGAGTGCTCTGATCACTGAGCTATCCCGTCCCATGTTCTCGTACACAATTTAAAAAAAAAAATCAAGTGAAGTCAGAGTATGGCTGTCTATATGGGAAGATAACTTTGAAAAAATCACACACGCAGACTTCTCATCCAGTGTGTACATTTACAGTATGTATCACAGTGATCCTGAAGTGTGATGGAAAGAGTGCATAAATATTCCGTGTGGCCCCAGGTGTTAAGCTGGGGAACACCCAACAACAACTTCTACAATAAACAAGGACTAAAATGTAACCCTGTAATGTATGATTTGGGTACAAACATTAAAAATGAGTCTGATGTGGTGATGGGTGTGATACGATTACGGGCGTCGTAGTGCGTGATTTGGGACTAGTGTTATCATGTGTGATGTGGTGGCGGGTGTGACGATGTGGGATGTGGGACAGGCATGGTAAGGTGTGATGTGTGTTGACAGGTGGGGGCTAAATCCCAAGATGAAGGCCCTGCAGACGCAGCCGACCGTCAGTCCTACCCTGATCCATCACATTCAGCGGAAACAGATCACCATTGTGCCAAACATTGCTGTGAGTAGCATCAAAGTGGTGGTAGCCAAAGGTTCATTTTTTTCATTTTTTTTTTATTACAGTTGTGTGCATGACACTGGTATTCATTTTATGTACTTTAGGAACAAACACATTGCACTTGAAGAATTATGCCTTTAAACAAACACAATGCACTTGAAGTATTGTGCCTTTAAACAAACACAATGCACTTGAAAAATTATGCCTTTAAACAAACACAGTGCACTTGAAGAATTATGCCTTTAAACAAACACAATGCACTTGAAGAATGATGCCTTTAAACAAACACAATGCACTTGAAGAATTATGCCTCTTTAAACAAACACAATGCACTTGAAGAATTATGCCTCTTAAAACAAACACAATGCACTTGAAGAATTATGCCTCTACAAACAAACACAATGCACAAAGAGAGACAGCCATGTTGTGGATTACCTCCTCTTGATCTGATTGGTCATCTGAAAATTATGTTAGAATGGACCTGTTTTGCTGCATTACGCTTAGGGAAAAAAAGATTACCTTCATCAAAATAAATTTGAATACTTTTTTTATTGTCCTTTTGTCGCTCCTTGGCTAGAGCTCTAAGGTTCACCAGCGGTTGTGTATGTGACAGTTTTTGCCCTCCATTAAAGTGGCCACATTCCGACTTTGGGAATTGCTGTAGCTGTGAGAGGTTCTATGTAATGAAAACTTGTACGTTCTCACACTGACGGTCTGATAATGTCTTTCAAGAAGTGCTGATTGTACATCCCATTTTAGCATCTTCGTTTCACTGATTTCATTAATAATCAGGTGTATTAGAGAAGTATAGTATAACGGTGATGATCTATGGCAGTGGATTTATTCAATTTACTTTGTAGTTTGAGAAAATTACCAGTTTCTTAGCATCATCGGTTCAGTGCTTTTGTTCTTTGTTACTGTGACAATGTCCGACTGTGAACTTTTGAGCACAAAAAATTTTCTTCTTATCAGCTTGTCTGTGTGGGAATGATAGGCATGAATATTTTGAATTAACCTATGACTCTGTTTGAAAGGATAGGCCTAGGTTGCATAGTTTGATTTCCACCTTGAGTGTTGGCTATGCTATACGCTCTTTAGATTTGTTATTGAAAATCACACTTTGTGGAAAAAGGACATGTTCTTTTTTCAAAAACTAGTCATAAATTAATAAATATTCACCCATTTCACTATTCTTTGTTGAATTCTTAATAAATTGATACCAGATTTAACTCAGTAGTAGTTGCCTGTCATCGAATTAAATTTGATTGAAAGTGATAGTGTCTGTTTTGTTTCTTGTCTGTGTGTGCATGGAATGGTAATCACTAGTCATTAGAAAATATGCCTCATTCACACACTTTGCTTGTTGGTGAGTGCATCAAGTAAGTGAGAGAGGGAGGGAAGAGTGAATGTGTACTTTGAATGAATTTAGAATCATGAATAATTATGTGTAGTGTATGTTTGTGTGTGTATGAGTGTGTGTGTGTGTGTGTGTGTAAATTTGATATCTGTTAATCCTAACATTTGTGGACGGTTGCATGCGTGTAAATAGTTTAAATACAAGCGCTTCAATTTCTTTACTTTACAAGATTCAGCACTTATTAAATTCCATACATTATCATCATTATTATTTCAGGAATGTATTGACCACTGATATCATTATTTCAGAAAATCAAGGGGAGCTGTGTGCAGTTTGTGAATGGAGACGAGGTGGAGGTGGACAAGATTGTCTACTGCACAGGCTACAAGATCGATCTCCCGTACCTGTCGGATGATTTGCGAGCCAAAGCTTTGGACGAAGACTGCAACGCCGTCAATGTATGTACAGCTCCGCTGTTGTGGGTCAAAGAAACAAAAATGGGTTTGTTCTGTCGATTGTGGTGTTTCTTGTGACATTTAGCATGGTTTTTGGTAGCTCTGTAGTCTTTCAAACAGAGAGATGGGGAAGGCTTATCAATGTCAAACCTCCCCTGGGAGAAACATGACAAAAAAGGAAGAAGAGCAAAGATTTAGTGAGGAAAGTCTGCATGGTTTTCTGGTTCAGTGGACATCGTGTTTGCTTCACACAGAGCTCAAATCCAGCATATCTTAGTCCAGGGTCCAGGGCCCAGTGCTAAAATTAGCCCCTTTCCTTTTACCAAGTCCAAGTGTGGTCAGTTTCTGCTCTAATTATCACCAGCTGGGATGGGATGGATAGCAGCTGAGAGGAGCTGAAAGTGGGGGAAACTGACAGCTGTGTTCAGTGATATGAGATGTATTGTGTTCGGCAGAGAGATTGAAAATAGTCTCAGGGTCTAAGTAGTCTTTAATATAATGTCTTTCTGCTTCATTTAACTCTAATGATCCTAACAAAAATAATTGGCAAGAGTATGCATGTGTACTTTTACATGCGTTATTTTCCAGGATAAGATTTAAATATAGTTATTACACATTGTAGCAAGGATGTTAAATGCTTATGCAGAGGGTATATATTTCTGATGCTGCTATCCAACTTGAATGTCAGAGACTTTAATCTTGCTTATATTAGGCATGTAGTTTTAAAATCATCTGCTGAGAAGAGGTTATGATAAACCATGGTGATTTGTGCATGTAGTTCTGGAATCATGAGTTGAAATGTTATCATAAACCTTGATGATGTGTGCATGTAGTTCTGAAATTATCTGTTGAAAAAGAGGTTACAATAAACAATGGTAACTTGTGCATGTAGTTCTGAAGTCATGTGTTGAAATGGTATCATAAACCTTGATGGTGTGTGCATTTAGTTCTGAAATCATCTGTTGAGAGAGAGGTTATGATAGGCCATGGTGATTTGTGCATGTAATTCTGAAATTATCTGTTGAAAAAAGGTTACGATAAACCATGGTGATTTGTGCATGTAGTTCTGAAATCATCTGTCACAGCTGTTAGTTTCTCCCATTTTTGGTTACTCTCAACTGCTATTCGTTCCATCCCAGCTAGTGCTAATTACAGCAGAAACTGACTGCACTTGGACTTGGTAAAAGGAAGGGAGTGCTAATCATAGCATTGGGCCCAGGACCCGTGACTGACTTACGCTGTATTTGCATGCTGTGCTGTTGAGAGGTTACGATAAACCATGATGGGTGCATGTAGTTCTAAAATCATCTGTTGGCAGAGAGGTTATCATAAACCTTGATGATTTGTGCATGTAGAGCCAAAATCATCTCTTGAAAGCTTGCCATAAGTCATGATGTGTGCATGTAGATCTGAAATCATCTGTTAAGAGTTTATCATAAACCTTAATCGTTTCTGTGTGTGGTGGGGAGGGGGAAGGGTGAGAATAAAAGGGGTGGGGGGATAGGGGGGGTCTTATAAAAGAAAATGCAAACTAAAAGACTGAGCTGTATTCTTGTGTGGCAGCTTACGAGTTTCAAAATCACTGACATGAAAAAATGGTAAGCTAACAGACTGCTCTGCATTGCTGTGTGCGGCATTTTAACAAGAGTGTGTTTTAGAATCACTGACATGAAAAAAAGAAATCAAACTAACAGATTGCGCTGCATTGCTGTTGTGTGGCATTTTAACAAGAACGTGGTTCAAAATCACTGACATGAAAAAATGGTAAGCTAACAGACTGCTCTGCATTGCTGTGTGCGGCATTTTAACAAGAGTGTGTTTTAGAATCACTGACATGAAGAAAAAAAGAAAATCAAACTAACAGATTGCGCTGCATTGCTGTTGTGTGGCATTTTACCAAGAATGTGTTTTAGAATAACTGACATGAAAAGAAAAAAGAAAATCAAACTAACAGATTGCGCTGCATTGCTGTTGTGTGACACAGCTGTACAAGAATGTGTTTCAAAATCACTGACATGAAAAAATGGTAAGCAAACAGACTGCTCTGCATTCTTGTGTGGCATTTTACCAAGAACGTGTTTTAAAATCACTGACATGAAAAAAAAAGAAAAAGAGAATGAAACTAACGCATTGCTCTGCATTGCTGTTGTGTGACACAGCTGTACAAGAACGTGTTTCAAAATCACTGACATGAAAAAATGGTAAGCTAACAGACTGCTCTGCATTCTTGTGTGGCATTTTACCAAGAACGTGTTTTAAAATCACTGACATGAAAAAAATGGTAAGCTAACAGACTGCTCTGCATTCTTGTGTGGCATTTTACCAAGAACGTGTTTTAAAATCACTGACATGAAAAAAATGGTAAGCTAACAGACTGCTCTGCATTCTTGTGTGGCATTTTACCAAGAACGTGTTTCAAAATCACTGACATGAAAAAATGGTAAGCTAACAGACTGCTCTGCATTCTTGTGTGGCATTTTACCAAGAACGTCTTTCAAAATCACTGACATGAAAAAATGGTAAGCTAACAGACTGCTCTGCATTGCTGTTGTGTGGCACAGCTATACAAGAACGAGTTTCAAAATCACTGACATGAAAAAATGGTAAGCTAACAGACTGCTCTGCAGTCTTGTGTGGCATTTTATCAAGAACGTGTTTTAAAATCACTGACATGAAAAAATGGTAAGCTAACAGACTGCTCTGCAGTCTTGTGTGGCATTTTACCAAGAACGTGTTTTAAAATCACTGTTGTAAAAGAAATGCATACTAACACATTGCGCCGCTTTGCTGTTGTGTGACACAGCTGTACAAGAACGAGTTTCAAAATCACTGACATGAAAAAATGGTAAGCTAACAGACTGCTCTGCTTTGCTGTGTGTGGCATTTGACCAAGAATGTGTTTTAGAATCACTGACATGAAAAGAAAAAAGAAAATCAAACTAACAGATTGCGCTGCATTGCTGTTGTGTGACACAGCTGTACAAGAACGAGTTTTTAAAAAATCACTGACATGAAAAAATTCTAAGCTAACAGACTGCTCTGCATTCTTGTGTGGCATTTTACCAAGAACGTGTTTTAAAATCACTGACATGAAAAAATGGTAAGCTAGCAGACTGCGCTGCATTGCTGTTGTGTGGCATTTTACCAAGAACGTGTTTCAAAATCACTGACATTAAAAAATTCTAAGCTAACAGACTGCTGCTGCATTGCTGTTGTTTGGCACAGCTGTACAAGAACGTGTTTTCCCCGAGCATCGGACCCAGCCTAGCCTTCATCGGCTTTGTCCAGCCAGCGTCCGGCGGAGTGCTGACCATGTCCGAGATACAGGCCAGGTGGTTCGGGCAGGTGTGCAAGGGCAACGTGCGTCTGCCTCCCAAACATGAGATGGAGCAAGACATCCGCCATGAAAATGTATGTGGGTTGTGTGTGGGGGTTTGGGGGTGTATGTGTGTGTGTTTGGGTGGGTGGGTGTTTGGGGGTTTGTGTATGTGGGGGGTGGGTGGGTGGGGAGTGTGTGAGTATGTGTGTGTTTGGGTGTGTGTATTTGTGTGGGTGTGTATTTGGGTGGGTGGGTGTGTTTTTGTGTTTGTGTGTGTGTGTGTGAGAGAGGCAAAGTAACCATGCATAATCACCAGAAGAGTGTATGGTGTGTGTTTAGATGTATGTGTGAGTGAGTGTGTGTGTGTGTGTGTGTTTAGATGTATGTGTGAGTGAGTGTGTGTGTGTGTGTGTTTAGATGTAGTGTGTGAGTGTGTGTGTGTGTTTAGATGTATGTGTGAGTGAGTGTGTGTGTGTGTGTGTGTGTGTTTAGATGTATGTGTGAGTGAGTGTGTGTGTGTGTGTGTGTTTAGATGTATGTGTGAGTGAGTTTGTTTATTTATTTTATTTATTTATTTTATTTTATTCTTTTATAGCGAGGATAATGGAATAAGCACTCATGTGCTTTTTTACATCCAGTCCCAGTGTGTATGCGGTTTTGTCAGTATTGTCATCTGTTTCCACCGGCACACAATGGTCTACTCTTCCGAAAAGCGGAACAGGATTTAACGTGTGCGCAAGATGTTCTGCATGCGTTTGCACACGGGGCCTCGGTTTATAGTCTCATCCGAAGGACTTTGACATTCAGTTAGATGTGTGTGTGTGTTTAGGTTGTGTGTGTATTTGTGTGGGTGTGTGTATTTGTGTGTTTGGGTGGGTGGGTGTGTTTTTGTGTTTTTGCGTGTGTGTGTGTGAGAGGCAAAGTAACCATGCACAATCACCAGAAGAGTGTATGTGTGTGTTTAGATGTATGTGTGAGTGAGTGAGCGTGTGAGTGTGTGTGTGTGTGTGTGTGTGTGGAGTGTGTGTGTGTGTTTGTTTTAAAATCAAAAGTCAGAGTTGAACTTTCATTTTCAGATGGTACATTGTCTGTGCATGTGTGTGTGCGAGCGTGTGTGTGTGTGTATGTATGTGTGTGTGTAAGCATGTGAGTGTATGTAAGCATATATGCAGGAATGCCAAACAACAATTATCCTCCTTTCTTAGTAAAATGGCTCGTCTTGATCCTCAAATCTCATGATTACAACTGAAGTGGCAAAGGATTAATTAACGAACAGACTCAGAACAAAATCTAACCGAAGCGATTTCGACATTGGTGACAGACGTTGCACGCTGAGCGCTGGTACACGTCAGCGCGCCACACCATTCAGCGAGATCCCATCATCTACAACGACACCATCGCCTCCTTCTTCGGAGCCAAGCCAGAGCTTCTCAAACATCCAGCTCTTGCTTGGAGGTAGGTCAGAGGGTGCATGTGCACAGTCGGTGTGTGTTCATCGTGCTAAGCCTGGTCAGTTTGCCGTCCGTCACGACTGCTAGGTTCAGCCGTGTGTTGCTAAGACGAATGTAATGTGATGTGACACTTTCTTGGCGGAAAATGCTTCACTGGTTGTCAGTTGTGAATAGAGCTTTGGAAATGGTTTGAAGCGTTTTCTGCTTGTAAGAATGGGTGCATAACTTAGAGAGTAGTGTATTAAAAGAGCGTTCATCCTTCCGTTAAACTCTGTTTACAAAATGGATGGTTTTCTTTCAACAGTTTAACCTGGAAGTGTTTGTTCAAGTTCAGGGGGGGGTCAGTGCTCCCTGACCGTTGCACTGTTGAGTCTGAAACAGTAATGAAGATGTGCTTAATTCATCACACACTATCTGCCACACCGCAACAGAATAAGCAGTTTATGAACAATTTTTTCAAAAATAAATATCTTTTCATCACCTACATTGAAAATGAAACTAAGCGGCATTGAAGCTGACATAAATCCTGAGTCTTGACTTAGTGGGTGTATGTATACAAGCATTATGGAATTTTGAATTTTTAAATTTTAATATCCTCACTGGCAGTAAGAGACTGTCACTAGGGAGGGGAAGGGACGTGATGTGACAGGAGTATTATTGGCACACAGCGCTGACCTAGGTCAACATGTAGTAGCGAGTGCCCGCTGAACTAACTTACTGAGGAAAATAGGGAAGTGAAGATTGCAGGCCTGACCTGGTTCAGCATCAGTATCCATTTAACCTGGTCAGTGCTGCTCGCTTATGATATACTCTCACCACCTCACACGACTTTGCCTGAGTTGACTAAGCAACAGAAGACTGATGGTTTAGGGAGTTGGGTGGGCATTGTGGAAATCTAGTGTGGGACTGTAGCAATATGTCAGCAGGGAAAACTTGGAAAAAAGAATTGAGTTTTAAATCAATTGATTACAGACTGAGTGCTCTGACTGTATTTTGAGATAGAAACGAGTGATGGGTTTTTAGACCCAACTCAAAGTGAACATAGACCAGTGTGGCTGATTGATTGATTGATTTCAGACTATGTTCAGTTCATTGATTGATTGATTGATTAACTGATCAATTGATTTTTTTATTCATTGGTTGATCAATTGATCGCAGACTGATGTTCAGCAATTGATTGATTGATCATTTGATTGCAGACTGGTATTCAGAAATTGATTGATTGATTGATTGCAGACTTATATTCAGAAATTGATTGATTGATTGATTGCAGACAAGTATTCAGAAATCGATTGATTGATTGATTGATTGCAGACTTATATTCAGAAATTGATTGATTGATTGATTGCAGACTGATATTCAGAAATTGATTGACTGATTGATGAATGGGTGGATGGATTGATTGCAGACTGATGTTCAGAAACTGATTGATGGATGGGTGGATGGATGGATTGTAGACTGATGTTCAGCAATTGATTGATGGATGGGTGGATGGCTTGATTGCAGACTGATGTTCAGAAATTGATGGATGGATGGGTGGATGGCTTGATTGCAGACTGATGTTCAGAAATTGATGGATGGATGGGTGGATGGATTGATTGCAGACTGATGTTCAGAAATTGATTGACGGATGGGTGGATGGATTGATTGCAGACTGAAGTTCAGAAACTAATTGATGGATGGGTGGATGGATTGATTGCAGACTGATGTTCAGAAACTGATTGATGGATTGATTGCAGACTGATGTTCAGAAACTGATTGATATGGATGGGTGGATGGATGGATTGCAGACTGATGTTCAGAAACTGATATGGATGGGTGGATGGATGGATTGCAGACTGATGTTCAGAAAATGATGGATGGATGGATGGATTGCAGACTGATGATCAGGAACTGATGAATGGATGGCTTGATTGCAGACTGATGTTCAGAAACTGATGAATGGATGGCTTGATTGCAGACTGATGTTCAGAAACTGATGGATGGATGGCTTGAGTGCAGACTGATGTTCAGAAACTGATGGATGGTTGGATGGGTGGATGGATTGCAGACTGATGTTCAGAAATTGATGGATGGCTTGATTGCAGACTGATGTTCAGAAAATGATGGATGGTTGGATGGATGGATTGATTGCAGACTGATGTTCAGAAACTGATGGATGGATGGATGGCTTGATTGCAGACTGATGTTCAGAAACTGATGGATGGATGGCTTGATTGCAGACTGATGTTCAGAAACTGATGGATGGATGGCTTGATTGCAGACTGATGTTCAGAAACTGATGGATGGATGGCTTGATTGCAGACTGATGTTCAGAAACTGATGGATGGATGGCTTGATTGCAGACTGATGTTCAGAAACTGAATGATTGATGGCTTGATTGCAGACTGATGTTCAGAAACTGATGGATGGATGGCTTGATTGCAGACTGATGTTCAGAAACTGATGGATGGCTTGATTGCAGACTGATGTTCAGAAACTGATGGATGGTTGGATGGGTGGATGGATTGCAGACTGATGTTCAGAAATTGATGGATGGCTTGATTGCAGACTGATGTTCAGAAACTGATGGATGGTTGGATGGATGGATTGATTGCAGACTGATGTTCAGAAACTGATGGATGGATGGATGGCTTGATTGCAGACTGATGTTCAGAAACTGATGGATGGATGGCTTGATTGCAGACTGATGTTCAGAAACTGATGGATGGATGGCTTGATTGCAGACTGATGTTCAGAAACTGATGGATGGATGGCTTGATTGCAGACTGATGTTCAGAAACTGATGGATGGCTTGATTGCAGACTGATGTTCAGAAACTGATGGATGGCTTGATTGCAGACTGATGTTCAGAAACTGATGGATGGATGGCTTGATTGCAGACTGATGTTCAGAAACTGATGAATGGATGGCTTGCAGACTGATGTTCAGAAACTGATGGGTGGATGAATGGATGGCTTGCAGACTGATGTTCAGAAACTGATGGATGAATGGATGGCTTGATTGCAGACTGATGTTCAGAAACTGACTGATGGATGGATGGCTTGATTGCAGACTGATGTTCAGAAACTGTTGGATGGCTTGATTGCAGACTGATGTTCAGAAACTGATGGATGGATGGATGGATTGCAGACTGATGTTCAGAAACTGTTGGATGGCTTGATTGCAGACTGATGTTCAGAAACTGTTGGATGGCTTGATTGCAGACTGATGTTCAGAAACTGTTGGATGGCTTGATTGCAGACTGATGTTCAGAAACTGTTGGATGGCTTGATTGCAGACTGATGTTCAGAAACTGATGGATGGCTTGATTGCAGACTGATGTTCAGAAACTGTTGGATGGCTTGATTGCAGACTGATGTTCAGAAACTGTTGGATGGCTTGATTGCAGACTGATGTTCAGAAACTGTTGGATGGCTTGATTGCAGACTGATGTTCAGAAACTGTTGGATGGCTTGATTGCAGACTGATGTTCAGAAACTGTTGGATGGCTTGATTGCAGACAGATGTTCAGAAACTGATGGATGGCTTGATTGCAGACTGATGTTCAGAAACTGTTGGATGGCTTGATTGCAGACTGATGTTCAGAAACTGATGGATGGATTGATTGCAGACTGATGTTCAGAAACTGTTGGATGGCTTGATTGCAGACTGATGTTCAGAAACTGTTGAATGGCTTGATTGCAGACTGATGTTCAGAAACTGATGGATGGCTTGATTGCAGACTGATGTTCAGAAACTGTTGGATGGCTTGATTGCAGACTGATGTTCAGAAACTGATGGATGGATTGATTGCAGACTGATGTTCAGAAACTGTTGGATGGCTTGATTGCAGACTGATGTTCAGAAACTGTTGAATGGCTTGATTGCAGACTGATGTTCAGAAACTGTTGAATGGCTTGATTGCAGACTGATGTTCAGAAACTGATGGATGAATGGATGGATGGATGGATGGATGGATGGATGGATGGATGGATGGATGGATGGATGGATGGATGGATGGCTTGATTGCAGACTGATGTTCAGAAACTGATGGATGGATGGATGGCTTGATTGCAGACTGATGTTCAGAAACTGTTGGATGGATTGATTGCAGACTGATGTTCAGAAACTGATTGTTGGATGGCTTGATTGCAGACTGATGTTCAGCTCCTGTGGGGCAGCCCAGTGGCGTCTGCAGGGGCCGGGCCAGTGGAGCGGGGCAGGGAAGGAGGTGTGCCGGGTGCCCATGACGGACATGATGAACCTCGGGGGTCGCCTGGCCCTCCTGCTCCTGGCTCTGGTTCTGCTCTTCGTCTTCTTCTGCCTTCGCTCCTTCCTCTTCTGAAACACGTTCTGCCCTGTTCGTGCATGCATGCACGCAAGCACGCCCCTGTAGGTCAGCTGTGGTCTCGTGGACACGGTTGGTGTGTGTGTGTCCATCGTGTCATGCTAAGCCTGGTCAGGTTGCTGTCCTTCGTGACTGCTGGGTCCAGCCGTGTGTTGCTTGAGGAATGTAAATGTGATACGGCTTTCTCCGGGTGGAAAATGCCATTAGTGGTTGTCAGTTGCGGAAAGAGCTTTGGAAATGGTTTGAAGTAGCGTTTTCAGCTTGTAAAGAATGGAGTAATTGTTAGGCGTGAGCAAATTTAGTTGTTCTTTCAAAATGTAGATATGTTAAGGAATTGTGGATGGAAGTTTGATATCTTACCATTTCATTCTTTCTGAAGACGGAGAGAAAGAAGATATATGGTGTAAAGTGTTTTAAACTGTCCCTCTCCTCCCTTGTTTCCTACCCCCCCGCCCCTTCCCCCCCACTCCTCCCCTAAAAAAACCCACAACTGATAACTTCTGACAGGTGCAGACTACTTAGCTGTGCGAGCAGGTAAGTGCGCGTGTGTTTTTGACAGTAACTTTGACTTACTGCACCGTGGGCCTTTTTAACTATTTTACGGGTGTTTTTGTAAACATCTGAGGATCATAAAATGCCTTCCTAACTATTTTTCAGCAAGCATATGTTGACATTGTTTTTTTAATTATTAATTTGTAATGGAAAGACTATTGCAAAGATGCTCAACTTCCATGGATGGATATGATCAGCTGTGGGTGTCAATTCAGTTAAGGAAAACATGGATATTTATTTATTCACATGGCAAAGGAACATCAATGATGAAAGTAAGAACTTTGACTCTTCCACCCTACTCAACCAAGCATGTCTCTAGTAAGCTCTGAACATCGCATGTCTGTATTTTTAATACTTTTTGGGGTTGCGATTTAAAAAAAAAAAAAAAACTAACCTGTGCAAATGGTTAGTGTGAGGAAGAAAGTAAAGGAAAATAACTGCCGGTCCATAGCGAATTAAACTGATTGATCCTCATAGGTTTAGATGACATTCTGGTATGTTGCTACCTCAGAAAATGACATGAATTGTTTCTTGATACTGTAAATTGGTGTAAATTCTTTTTGTTCATCGATTTAGATTTTTTTTTTTTGGGGGGGGGGGGGGGGGGGGGGTGAGGGAGGGGGGGAATAATAGAACAATCGATTATGTGGGGTTTTTTACATTCAGTCCTTGAGTGCATCCGGTTTTGTAAATTTTGTCATCCGTTTCCACTGGCACACAATGGCCTACTTTTTGTGGAGGCAGAACAGACTTTTTTCTTGTGCGCAAGATGTTCTGCGTACATTCATACACGGGACTTCAGATTATATAGTCTCATCCAAAGGACTTTCAAGGGAGAGGAGTTGGCACTTGATGTTAACTCCATGGGAAAAATCCCCTGGAAAGGGTGTCTCAGTAGTGGCTTAAACTCAGGCCATCAGATCACAAGCACAGTGCTCTAACCACCAGGCTCTCCTGTCCCCTAAATAAATGAAAGAAATAATTGAAAAGCTAGTGTCCTGCAGATTGTGTGACTTTAGCTTGCTGCTGTGTCAGTCGCTTAGTCTACTCAGGGAACCAGCCTGAATCACCACAGGTCTGTGGACAGTAGTAGGCAACTTTCTGTTTTTGTCCTCAAGCATGTAATAGTGTTTGTTGATTACGTGTGAAACACGGGGGAACGGGATAGCTTAGTGGTTAGAGAGTTGCATATTGCGCTCGTGATCTGCTAACCTGAGTTTGAATGCTATTCAATGGGATTTTTTCCCCCCCTGTTGTTAACATCAGAGCCGACTCCACTTCCTCCGAAAGTTCTTCAGATGAGAGTGTAAGTAAGGTCCATTGTGTGAACGCACCCAGATCATCCCGTGCGCAAGTTAAAACCTGTTCCACCTTTTGGAATAGTAGGCCTTTGTGTGCTGGTGGGAAAGGATGAGAAAATGAAAAAGCACATGCGTGCTTATTCTATTACCCTCAAAATTAAAGAATAAAATAAATTTTAAAAAATTGACATGCATGAGAAAGTTTGGGGTTGTTTTATCGTGTTTTTATGGGATTGGGATTTTATGTAAATAACTTATGTTAATGATGGTGACTGTTTGTACAGGCATAGATGGAATGAATTTTAACATATTGATATGGTTTTGTGTAAGTCAGTTAGTATATGTCTAGCACAAAGTAAAATAGTCTCTCTCTATATATATACATCGATGTACATTTTGTTTTATGGATTCAGGTCTGTGTTGGTGGGACGGTGTTTATGAATTTTGTCTGTTGATACGCACATGCCAAATGTATTGTGCTGTTATTTTTCATTCTTATTTGATATTTTGTTTTGCTGTTAATCAGTTGTGTTTCTTTTGGTTGGTTTTCTAAATGTATTCTAGTCAGATCAGTGATACTGCTAATGCCAACACACACGCATGTATGCACACATGCACACATGCACGCACGCATACACACACACACATGCACGCATGCATGCTCGCACACACACACACACACACTACACATCACACACAACTGGCACGCACATATGGAAGCAGACAAATCCATCCACCTGTCTACTCCAGTTGTTCTGAAAGATGATTTATTTGGTGCAATATTTTTATGGATTTTGGTGCAAATAGTTGGTTTAAAAACAAGATCTATGGAGATCTTCCCCCTCTCTCATTCTCTCTGTGCCCTGGTTTGTCTCTCTCTCTGTCTCTTTGTCTTTCTCTGTCTGTCTGTCTCTTCTTTTTCTCACTGTCTCTGTGTGTCTCTCTGTCTTCCTGCCTCTCTCTTCTCTCTCTCTCTCTCTCTCTCTCTCTCTCTCTCTCTCTCTCTCTCTCTCTCTCTCTCTCTCTCTCTCTCTCTCTCCCTCTCTCTCTCACGTGCACGCGTGTGCACGGGGACTGGATGTAAAAAAGCACATGGGTGCTTATTCATTATCCTTGAAATAAAAGAATTTGTCATTCTCTCTCTCTCTCTCTCTCTCTCTCTCTCTCTCTCTCTCTCTCTATTTCTTTCACTCTCACCCTACATCTCCTCTCTTGTATTTGTTTCCATATTATAAGTGACTGTCTCTCTTTTTTCTTATTATGTTACTGACATTTTTCACAATACTTGATTGACCGATTGAATGATTTATTGATTTGCTGATTGATTCATTGATGGATGGATGGATGGATTGATCGAATTATCTTGCCTGAGGTTTGGGTATATCAATTAAAAAAAAATGTTGATTTTTTTTTCTTTTGTTCCCTCATTTGTGTGTGTGTGTGTGTGTGTGTGTGTGTGTGTGTGTGTGTGTGTGTGTGTGTGTGTGTGTGTGTGTGTGTGTGTATTTGTGTGTGTGGCAGTCAAAGTCAAATTTTAATTTCCAGATGGTACATTGAATAAGCAATGCATTTGCTTGTTTTCATTGAGCCATCAGTTTAAGAACAAAAACAACTTCATCAATAGCATGTCATACAATGTGTGTTGTGTATGTGTCTATGTGTGTGAGGTCAAAATGAAGTCAAACACCCTTTAATCATCCCATGAAGGGCAATTACAATACTGACAGGCACATTAATAATCGTATCATAATCTGGAAAGAAACAAGAAGGCTACATTTCATGTGTGTGTGTGTGTGTGTGTGTGTGTGAAGGAACACGCATGCATGTACGCATGCACACTCTTACGCATCCTTTTTTTTTTTTTTTTTTTTTGCTACTGTGCAACAGATAAGAGTGAGAAAGAACAACATAACACCTGTTTTTGAAGAAATTTTTGTTGGTGGTATTTTGTTCCCCTGCACCCATCAGTTACCTGCATACCACCAGCACTACAGTGTAAAACCCCAGCTGGTTATTCATCATCATAGTATCATCTCCTGACCTCATCTCTCCTTCGTTAATTTTGCTGGTAAATACTTTGCCATGCCCGCAACATGAACTGCTTTATTCGTTATTTGTTTTTGTGTGTGTGTGCCTTCTTCTTCTTCTTCTTCTTCATCCAACGCTCACACAGCAACTATTGTTGTCTGTCCTAAAAGCCAAAACGTGTTGGCGTTACCATTAAAGCACCTGACAAGGCAGGCAGGCCTAGCGCATCCAACTTCAACGTGAGAGAGAGAGAAATGTTATTTTTAAAGTCTCTCTTTTTAAAAGAAAACAAACAAAAAAGGCAGGAGAACGGATCAAAAAGGCAGAAAATCGACAAGAAGAAATTGACAGGAAGAAAAAGGAACAAGGCGGAAACAAAGAGAGTGATAGAAGAGATGGAATTCTTAGCACAGGATTTCCAGTTAAGGTGGGGGTTGCTATTTATACTGACAGGCCCCCAGCATTGGGGAAGGGGGGGGGGGGGGGGGGAGGTTGCATTATTCGAGAAAGAACCGACTTGATTATCGAAAGCAAGGCTGCAGCTCGAAAGTGTTTCGTTTCTGTGGTCTGCATGCCTTGGTGAAGACCAAAAAAGCCACTGGTGGTCCAGTCTTTTTATTCTTAATTTTATTTTATTCTGTTATATCAAGGATAATGAAATAAACGCTTCTGTGCTTTTTTACATCCAGTCCCGGTGTGTATGCGGTTTTGTAAACTTTGTCATCTGTTCCCACCGGCACACAATGGCCTACTCTTACGAAAAGCGGAACAGGATTTAACGTGTGCGCAAGATGGTCTGCGTGCGTTCGCACACGGGGCCTCGGTTTATAGTCTCATCCGAAGGACTTTGGGGGAACGTAGAGTCTGCACTGATGTTAACTCCTGGGGAAAATATCCCCTTGAACGGGAATCGAACCCGGGTCGTCAGATTAAGAGCGCAAGTTCTGACCACTAGGCTATCCCGTGCCCCCCAGATAAGAGTGAGGAGTGAAGAAGAACAACATAACACTTCAGTCTTAAACAACGAGCAGGACGGTTAAGACGTCCACCTGCTAGCAAGAAAACAGCAAGGTTCTGGGTTCGATTCCCAGCCTCGCCCTTTTATTCCATTTTGACAACAACAACAACAATCAAACGAAATGTCAGTCTTTCAAACGAGACTATAAAACCGAGAGCCCCGAGTGCGAACGCAATCAGAACATCTCGTGTACACGTTAAAATTCCGTTCCACCTTTTGGGAAGAGTAGGCCATTGTGTGCCGGTAGGAAGGAACGGGTGACAGAAGCAAAAAAAAAAAATCCCAAGCATGCACACAGATGTGTTTCGACACCATCTCCGGAGTCGGAATGTGGGTACCTAAATGGCGGAGGGGAGAGAAACGATCGCACATGCATAAAATCTCGTCGTTGGTGAACCTTGGAGCTCTAGCCGAGGAACAAAAAAAAACCCCAACACCAACAAACAATTTTTTGTCCAAAATAAAAAAAGCCAATTTCGTTTTCAGTTTTAGGGTGTGTTTTTTTCCCCCTTGATGCTACGTCAGTTTGTAAATGATATGTACACGAAGAACGGGGGACTGCTTTTGTTTGAGTTTTTTTTAGACAGTATTTCCAGTGTCTTCGTGTACCTGCCGTTTACCTGTAATGTCAGCTGGAAGGTAGTATAAGAATCAGTTTACCTGTAATATTAGATGAAAGGCAGCACAAACATCAGTTTACCTGTAAAGTTAGCTAGAAGGTAGCATAATAAATCAGATTTACCTGTGAGGCTAGCTTGAAGGTAGCATAATAAATCAGATTTACCTGTGAGGCTAGCTAGAAGGTAGCATTATAAATCAGATTTACCTGTGGGGCTAGCTTGAAGGTAGCACAAACATCAGTTTACCTGTAAAGTTAGCTAGAAGGTAGCATAATAAATCAGATTTACCTGTGAGGCTAGCTTGAAGGTAGCATAATAAATCAGATTTACCTGTAATGTTAGCTTGAAGGGAGCATAATAAATAAGTTTACCTGTAATGTTAGCTTGAAGGGAGCATAATAAATAAGTTTACCTGTAAAGTTAGCTAGAAGGTAGCATAATAAATCAGATTTACCTGTAATGTTAGCTTGAAGGAAGCATAATAAATCAGTTTACCTGTAATGTTAGCTTGAAGGTAGCGTAATAAATCAGTTTACCTGTAATGTTAGCTTGAAGGTAGCGTAATAAATCAGTTTACCTGTAATGTCAGCTAGAAGGTAGCGTAATAAATCAGTTTACCTGTAATGTTAGCTTGAAGGTAGCGTAATAAATCAGTTTACCTGTAATGTCAGCTTGAAGGTAGCGTAATAAATCAGTTTACCTGTAATGTCAGCTAACAGGTAGCTAAAATTAGTTCACATGTATAATGCTAGCAAGAAGAAAGCATAAGAATAGGTTTGCATGTAATATTCGATGGAAGCAGTAAAAAGAATCACGTTACTCATAATACCAACTGAAAGGTAGCTAAGAATAAGCTTACCTATACTGTTCCCTGGAAGATGGTAAGAGAATTCGTTTATCTGTAATGCCCACTGGCAGATGGTAAAAGAAACAGTTTATCTGTAATGGTCACTGGAAGGCTGTTAAAGAAACCCCAGTTTATCTGTAATGTTCACTGGAAGTCTGTTAAAGAAACAGTTTATCTGTAATGTTCACTGGAAGTCTGTTAAAGAAACAGTTTATCTGTAATGTTCACTGGCAGCCTGTTAAAGAAACAGTTTATCTGTAATGGTCACTGGAAGTCTGTTAAAGAAACAGTTTATCTGTAATGTTCACTGGAAGTCTGTTAAAGAAACAGTTTATCTGTAATGTTCACTGGAAGTCTGTTAAAGAAACAGTTTATCTGTAATGGTCACTGGAAGTCTGTTAAAGAAACAGTTTATCTGTAATGTTCACTGGAAGTCTGTTAAAGAAACAGTTTATCTGTAATGTTCACAGGAAAGCTGTTAAAGAAACAGTTTATCTGTGATGTTCAGTGGAAAGCTGTTAAAGAAACAGTTTATCTGTAATGTTCACTGGAAAGCTGTTAAAGAAACAGTTTATCTGTGATGTTCAGTGGAAAGCTGTTTAAGAAACAGTTTATCTGTGATGTTCAGTGGAAAGCTGTTAAAGAAATTGTTTATCTGTGATGTTCAGTGGAAAGCTGTTTAAGAAACAGTTTATCTGTGATGTTCACTGGAAGTCTGTTAAAGAAACAGTTTATCTGTAATGTTCACTGGTAGGGAAACAAATACAGCTGCAGCAAAAAAACAAAAACAAAAAACAAAAAACAAAAAAAGGGTGAAAGGGTGGCGCAGCGCTAAGTGGCGACGCGTTCTCCCGCTCTCCCCGGGGAGAGCAGCCCGAATTTCACGGAGAGAAATCTGCCGTGACTTAAAGTGGTATGAAATAAAATATGAGCGCTTTGATTTGTTGCTTTACAAGATTCAGCGCTATATAAATTCCATACATTATTATTATTATTATTATTCACTGGAAGGTTGTTAAAGAAACAGTTTATCTGTAATGTTCACTGGAAGGCTGTAAAAGAAACAGTTTATCTGTAATGTTCACTGGAAGTCTGTTAAAGAAACAGTTTATCTGTAATGGTCACTGGAAGTCTGTTAAAGAAACAGTTTATCTGTAATGTTCACTGGAAGTCTGTTAAAGAAACAGTTTATCTGTAATGTTCACAGGAAACCTGTTAAAGAAACAGTTTATCTGTAATGGTCACTGGAAGTCTGTTAAAGAAACAGTTTATCTGTAATGTTCACTGGAAAGCTGTTAAAGAAACAGTTTATCTGTAATGTTCACTGGAAGGTTGTTAAAGAAACCCCAGTTTATCTGTAATGTTCACTGGAAGTCTGTTAAAGAAACAGTTTATCTGTAATGTTCACAGGAAGTCTGTTAAAGAAACAGTTTATCTGTAATGTTCACAGGAAACCTGTTAAAGAAACAGTTTATCTGTGATGTTCAGTGGAAACCTGTTAAAGAAACAGTTTATCTGTAATGTTCACTGGAAAGCTGTTAAAGAAACAGTTTATCTGTAACGTTCACTGGAAGTCTGTTAAAGAAACAGTTTATCTGTAATGTTCACTGGAATGTTGTTAAAGAAACAGTTTATCTGTAATGTTCACAGGAAAGCTGTTAAAGAAACAGTTTATCTGTAATGTTCACTGGAAAGCTGTTAAAGAAACAGTTTATCTGTAATGTTCACTGGCAGCCTGTTAAAGAAACAGTTTATCTGTAATGTTCACTGGAATGTTGTTAAAGAAACAGTTTATCTGTAATGTTCACTGAAAGGCTGTTAAAGAATCAGTTTATCTGTAATGTTCACTGAAAGGCTGTTAAAGAAACAGTTTATCTGTAATGTTCACTGGAAGGTTGTTAAAGAAACCCCAGTTTATCTGTAATGTTCACTGGAAGTCTGTTAAAGAAACAGTTTATCTGTAATGTTCACAGGAAGTCTGTTAAAGAAACAGTTTATCTGTAATGTTCACAGGAAACCTGTTAAAGAAACAGTTTATCTGTGATGTTCAGTGGAAACCTGTTAAAGAAACAGTTTATCTGTAATGTTCACTGGAAAGCTGTTAAAGAAACAGTTTATCTGTAACGTTCACTGGAAGTCTGTTAAAGAAACAGTTTATCTGTAATGTTCACTGGAATGTTGTTAAAGAAACAGTTTATCTGTAATGTTCACAGGAAAGCTGTTAAAGAAACAGTTTATCTGTAATGTTCACTGGAAAGCTGTTAAAGAAACAGTTTATCTGTAATGTTCACTGGCAGCCTGTTAAAGAAACAGTTTATCTGTAATGTTCACTGGAATGTTGTTAAAGAAACAGTTTATCTGTAATGTTCACTGAAAGGTTGTTAAAGAAACAGTTTATCTGTAATGTTCACTGGAATGTTGTTAAAGAAACAGTTTATCTGTAATGTTCACTGAAAGGTTGTTAAAGAAACAGTTTATCTGTAATGTTCACTGGAATGTTGTTAAAGAAACAGTTTATCTGTAATGTTCACTGGAATGTTGTTAAAGAAACAGTTTATCTGTAATGTTCACTGGAAGTCTGTTAAAGAAACAGTTTATCTGTAATGTTCACTGGAAGTCTGTTAAAGAAACAGTTTATCTGTAATGTTCACTGGAAGTCTGTTAAAGAAACAGTTTATCTGTAATGTCCACTGGAAGGTTTTAACCCCCCCTCCCCCAGTTTATCTGTAATGCGAGCTGGAAGTAAGCATAAAAATCAGTTTACCTATGATGTTAGCTTCAATAATTATAGTAAACGAACTAATGGTTTAAAGTGGAATGTGTCAGATGAAGCCAGTAAACAAACCTCCTGCAGAGTTACAAGCACAGGAGAAGATGAGGCAAGTGCTAAAAAATCCACCGAATAAGGGAAACACAGACAGACAGACAGACAGACAGACAGACGGGACAGACAGACAGACAGAGAGAGAGAGAGAGGGGAGAAGAGGAGTGAGAGAGAGGAGAGTAAAAGAGAGAGAGAAGAGGGGAAAGAGGAGAGAGAGAGAGAGAGAGAGAGAGAAAAGAGAGAGAGTGATCAGTAAATTTTTAAATTTCAAACCAAAGTTTTTTTTATTTTGAAGATAATGAATAAGCACAGAAAGTGAGAGAGAGAGAGAGAGAGAGAGGAGAGAGAGGAGAGAGAGAGAGAGGGGAGAGAGAGGAGGGGAGAGAGAGAGGAGAGAGAGACGGGAAGACAGACAGACAGACAGAGAAGAGACAGAGACAGAGGCAGACAGACAGAGATTCACAAAATTTTGCTGTAAGACCTTTTTCCACCTTTACAGGATTCTTCACAGAACAGCCGCCCCCCTCCATCCCCCCCCCCCCCACCCCCCATTCCCCCATTGGTCTTCAGACGACAGAACTTCACTTTAAAAAAAACCAACAACTCTGCCTTCTTGCTTCGCTCATAGAGCTCTCCGAAGAGACCTTTCTTGAGCTGACAGGACTCTATGAAGAATTCTCAAGTTGAGTCAGACAACATCAATAAAAATTATACCCCACCTGCCCAGAAAGGGGAAAAGTCCGGATTTGAAGTGTGTGGTGGTTCGATCCCGTTTGTACTTGAAAACTTACCCCCCACCCCCCCCCCCCCCACCCCCGCCACCTTCCATCCACTAGTCGTTTAGTGGTGGTCTTTGGAGCTAGTCTCTCAGATGAAACAATAAACCGAGGTCCCGTGTAAAACACAGATCCGTAAAAGAACCCATAACAACAAGAGAGATGTCAATGGCAACATTCTTTAGAAAAAGGGGCACTCTGATTGGGAAACAAATAAATACACACGCAGACGGGAAAATAAAATAATGGGTGGCGCTGCTCTTGCGGCGCCGCGTTCTTCCCGGGGGAAGAGCAGCTCGAATTTTACACCGAGAAATGTGCCGTGACTTTAAGTGGTATACAGTACAATACATATCACAGTTCTTAATTAAACCATTGACGCTGGGGGCAACAGCAACGTGGGAGGCTATATGACCAGTGGCTTTCCCACTCATGGAATTCCACTTTACAGTTTAAGTCTTTTAGTGATCGACTATGACTCTCTGACTAGGAGGCTTGACTCGCACAGTCCTTATGTGCTGCAGCCCTGGGGTCTGGTTGGCCTTTTGGAGAACATCTCCAACGCTGACTGTCCTTATGCCCACTTGGCCGAGAGAATGGGGATGTACTGTGGGCAAAGCACCTCCACTATAATCAAATTTCTGCCCAATTTCCGAAACAGCAGCTGCCTCCTCTGCTGTTTTGGAGGTCATCGTCGAACACGGCGGATAAATATGAATAATACAAAGGATGCTGCAGACACACACAGCCATGCATCCAAACCAGGACCCCACCACTACACAGGGCACTGAGTTGAATGAACGGACCAGCAAGCACAGCCAGGTAATAATAATAATAATAATAATAATAATAATAACGTATGAACTTTATATAGCGCTGAATCTTGTAAAGTAACAAATCAAAGCGCTCAGATGAAAATTTTTTTTAAATATCGAGGATAATGCTTTTTTTCTACATCTAGTCCCCTAGTGTGTATGCGGTTTTGTAAATTTTGTCATCTGTTCCCACCGGCACACAATGGCCTACTCTTTCGTAAAGTAAGTGGAACAGGATTTAACGTGTGCGCAAGATGTTCTGCATGCGTTCGCACACGGGGCCTCTCGGTTTATAGTCTCAT
>CM054155.1:37652348-37659848 GCA_028751875.1 Rapana venosa | reverse complement strand
GCGGCCTCTTACCATACCAGAAGGACCTGCACTAATGTCAGGCTATTATGGTGGTGTTCAGTGATCATGTATTTTAATCCAACATACGCAGAACACCACTTACTGAGCCCTGCGCTGACGACAATGGTTATTTGCTGGAGTCAGACTTCGTAAGACACCCACTAGTGGTGGTGACCCCCACAGCGCCCCTCCACCTTACCCCCCCCCCCTCCATCAGCCTTCCGACCCCTAAGGTAAAAAAAGGTAAAAAGGTAAAGGTGGTCCCATGACCTATGCAGTCCTTTGGGAGCGGACGTCAGAGGCATCACTTCTCCAGGGGCCCAGCATATTGAGGGCGGCGCCCATCTCCTATCCCTCGCTGCTTTACCTTCCCTGACATGAAATAGGGCAGATGTCCATTTACAGCTGGGTGAACTGGGGGACTGAACTGAAACCAAGGTGCGAAAACGGTCACCCATCCACTTGGTAATCACGTCCAATGCT
The DNA here is from genome assembly GCA_028751875.1 of Rapana venosa. NCBI lineage: Eukaryota > Metazoa > Mollusca > Gastropoda > Neogastropoda > Muricidae > Rapana > Rapana venosa. The sequence continues at coordinate 37,659,365 of CM054155.1, read as the reverse complement.
GCTTAACCTTAGCTTTGGGAAAGTGCGTGCTCTAACCATTGAGTTATCCCGTCCCCGACCCTTAAGGCTTTGACACAAACTCATTTCATCACAGAAGTGTACGGTAATAGAAGCTGAGGACAGCATGAGATATGACCAACAGATGTCACAATGGATCATTTTCTGTTATTGCATAATGGCTGATGGTGACGGGTATGATGACACAACGATGATGATATTGAGAGGCGATGGGGGTGGGGACGGGGTAGCCTGGTAGCTAGAGCACTGTGCTCATGATCTGACGGCCTGGGTTCGAGCCGCTACCGAGGTGCCTGCTCAAGGGGAATTTTCCCCCAGAGCTAACATCAGTATCAACTCCACTCCCCCAGAAAGTCCTTCGGATGAGACTATAAAACCTAGGTAGTGTATGCAAACGCACGCAGAACATTTTGCTTATTTGTTAAACATGTTCTGCCTTTCGGAAGAGTAGGCCATTGCGTACCGGTAGGAACCGATGACAAAATTTAAAACAAACCATATGCTCACTGGTGTCGTGTTTAGACATCATCCTGAAGTCGGAATGCAGCTACCATAATCGTGGGCTTAAAAACGGTCGCATACGCAAAATCTAGCTATTTGGTGAGCCTCGGAACTCTAGCCGAGAAATGGAGATGCGCGGGGGTTGAAGGCTTCTAGACAGAACTGTACGCTACCTTCCTGTTAAACCGGGTGCATCTCCAATTTCTTTTGGTTTCAGTTCACAGCGAGAGCTTTGAGGTTCACCAGTGGCTAGATCTCTGTCTGTCTGTCTGTCTGTCTGTCTGTCTGTCTGTCTGTCTGTCTGTCTGACAGGTCAAAGAAGACGATGGTTGTGCAGATGATGATGATGATGAGGATATTGGTGATGATGACGTAGATGATCAAAGTAATGATGGTTTATGTTGATATACTTGCTGCAGTTGCTGCTATAGATAATGAAAGTGCTGATAGTGATGATTGGGTAAATGCTGAAGATGATGATGGGGATGATGATAACTAGAAGATATTAAGTGTAATTGTGGATTTTTGCAGATGTAGACATACGAAATGAATATAACGTTTTTTGCTATAATGTCTACCTACCCCCTGCCCGAAACACGTTTTGTATAGTGACCTAAGGCCGAAGTACAATAAAACTTTTCAGTGTTCTGTCTGTCTTTCTCTTACTTTCTTTCTCTCGCTATTGTTTTGAGCCCAAGTTTGCTAAGTGGACTATGCGAAAAATTTTGCTTGCATCTTTTTATTTGAAAAAACACAAACAAACTGGTGTCTAAACATCTGAATTTCTGGTTTTTAACAACAGTCACCAGAACCTTTTGTCGGTGCCCCCATAAAGTTGGGAATGCAGGAAAGACACAAAGCTCTGTTGATGTGAATCATCATACATACAGCGTTCTCTTTTTGACACAGAAACTCTCATCTAGGCAGACACCCAAATGGCCAGGCTGAGTAACCTCAGTATCCTGGGCGTAGTGACCTCACCGCTCTCTACAGACAACATCACCAGTGCTGTTTCTGTCCCTGAAGGATGTGTGCTGAAGCAGGAAGCCGACGTAGTCCCCTGGAATAATGAAGACAACCTGATCCCTAAACAGGCCGAAGTCATCGTCAGAATTCTGCTGACTGGAATTAGTCTGCCTGTGTGTTTTCTGGTTTCCCTGAGCTCCAACACCATCAGCATGACCGTGTTCTGGAAGCAAGGACTGGGGGAACGCATCAACATGCTTCTCTTCACCCTGTCTCTCATGGACTTGCTGTATGTGGCCACATCCTATGTGTTCAACAGCGATGTGCTGTACATGGTGCTGGTGGGCAGAGGGAACGAAGTGAGAGCGATACAGGCCTACATGTTTAACTATTTCGTCATTGGCTTGATAGGAACCGGGTCAGCATCTCACGTGCTGTCCTCTATCATCGCTTTGGAGAGGTGTCTGTGCATCACCCGTCCTCTGCTGGCCAAGAATCTGATGTCCACACCGAAGACAGCTGTAGTACTGTGGATTTTTTTGCTGGTGCTTATTGCTGGAGTGTTTGTCGCTTGTATGCGTTACACTGTTGAATGCGTCTTTGATGCCAGTGACAACAGCACTGCTCTGCAGTTTTTCCTAAGTGAACTTTACTTCCAGAATCAGGAATTCTTTTTTATCGGGGATGGCATTATTTATGGAATTTTGTTACCAGCATTTTGTATGTGTTGTGTGTTTGTGTGCACTTTGATCATTGTCGTCAAAATGAAAGCTCTGTCCTCATGGAGGGACGCTGTGTCGTCTGCTTCTGATTCTCTCGCTTCCCGAGACATGGCGGTAACTCGTATGATTGTTGGCACTTCCGTTTTGTTCATCGTGTGTCTGGTGCCGTTCAATGGTGGTGCGCATTCTTCTGTTCGTGACCCCTGACCTGAGACTGGGAGGGCGCTATGAGAATCTGTACTCTGTTCTGTTGTGGGTGTTTTACGCCTTGTCTGTGATCAACTCCAGCTTTAACTTCTTTGTGTACTACGTGTATGGAACAAAGTTTCGACAGACGGTTCATCAGCTGTTCTGTTCACGGGGATGTTGCAAGACAACACAGAATAAAGCGTAAACTGAGAAGCTTAAGTGGCCATATCATTCCATCCCATGTTGAACCATTTTTGGAGCTGACAGCTGGTTTAGCAAAAACCACACTGAACACAAAATAGTGAACGTGTAGCACAGTTCTTACCTGAGGAACCGCGAGAATTATGAACCACTGATTTAAACAGATTTATTCCTGTGAACCAGTGACATGATGCAAGCTTTACAATAGCATGGTAGCAGGGTGGTATCAAGCCTTAGCCAGTAATAGCTGTTTGCTTAACTGCCTTCGAGAGGTAAAACCATCCCCTTTTGCTTGTGGACACAAAGCACACGTAAAAAGTATGGTTATTTGTGCACATAAGGTACAGCGAAGAATATCTGATTGGTTACCAGCTGCCATGGTGCAGTGGTTAGCACCTTGGATTTCGGACTGAAGGTCGTGGGTTCGAATCACTTAAGAGTCATAGGGATTTTTCGGACTCCGGCCGGCTCCTACCCAGAGTGAGTGTGCTGTGGGCTCATTGGGAAGACTGGGACCACACAGTCGAGCTTCATCCACTTTATGGATGCGAGTTTGTGAGTGTTGGTCAAATTACCCTGACCATTTATTACGTCATCCTCATTGTCATCCATTAAAATTCAATTTTAAAAAAGCCTCTGATTTCGTGATCCCAGTTGCTCTGGTCTCATGGTGACCTCAGATTCGGTTTCCCCATACACTTCTGTGCCTGTGGTGAGTTTGTGTCAAAGCCTTTTGGGTTGGAGGTTCAGGGGGATGGTCGCTGGAGGGATGCTGTCATAGTTGCCATCTTGGTGGGCAACTCACTCAGTCTGCCTCCGTGACTCAGCTAATACTGTCGTTATTAAGGGACTTAGTAGGTGGTGTCCTGTGTAATTTTACTCAAAACAGGCCCTACTGAACACCACCAAAGTGACCCAGCAGCAGTGCAGGGCCCTTCTTGTTGGTGGCTGATAATGATGAGCTCTCTGCGAACTTCCGACCTGGGGATGAGACATAACCAATCTGGGTATGGCTGTGGTGGGAAGACTGAGATTAGTGGCGTTGGAACAGCAGGACGGGGATGTCACAGAAGATAAGGCAGCAAAAATAGGATCTCTGATTGGTTGATTTTTGTACATAATGATAATAATGATGATGATAATAATAATAATAATAATAATAATAATAATAATAAGAAGAAGAAGAAGAAGAAGAAGAAGAAGAAGAAGAAGAAGAAGAAATGGAATTTGTATAGCGCTATATCTTGCAAAGACAAATCAGAGCGCTTGCATTCAACATATTCTTACAGAGTCATGCAGCCAATAACTATCAAAAGCTACCTGCACACACACACACACACACACACACACACACACACACACACACACACACACACACACACACACACATAACACACACACACACACACACACACACACACACACACACACACACACACACACACACACAGAGGCTTTGGCAGGGTAATGGGATTTTGGCTGTTGAAGGCAGGGGCAGTTTTGAGATGAAAGAGGGAAAAAGTTAGGCTTGAAATAAATATGTCTTGAGGCTGGATTTAAATGTGTCAGACCTGCTAAAAGAGAATTGCAATAGTCCAGACGTGAGAGAATGAGAGACGCAACAAGTTTGGATGTTGCATCAGTGGACAGGTACATTTGAATTGCACTGATACGCCGAAATTTATAGTAGCACGACTGGCAGGTCTGGGTGATTAATTTTGCATAGATAGTGTGTTGTCGATAACAACTCCTAGGTACTTCACAGCAGTGGATTGAGGGACCGATGTATTACCGAGTCCTATTGAAGTTGTTGTAATGGAAGAGAGTTTGTGTTTGGTTCCTACAAGCATGGCTTCGGTTTTATCTGCATTTAACTGTAACTTAAACTGTAACTTGTTTTGTATCATTCAGGTTTGGATATCTTGAAAGCAGTAGGCCATATTTGTCAAGAGAGAAGGCAGATTTTCAGGTGTAACACTACTTTGAATCTGAGAGTCATCTGCGTAAAAATGATAGTTGATATGATGACGGTTTATTTTATGTGATAGTGGAGCAGTATAGAGAGTGAAAAGAACAGAGCCGAGAACTGATCCCTGCGGGACACCACATTCCAGTTTGGCAGGTATTGACTGTATCTTGTTTATTGCGACTGTCTGGAATCGGTCAGTGATGTATGAACTGAACCAGGAGAGGGCTGTGCCAGTAACACCGAATGTTTTTTGAAGACGGGAGAGAAGATTGAATGGTCAATAGTGTCGAAGGCTGCAGATAAGTCGAATAGAGTGAGATGGGAGATTTTCCCCGAGTCAGAAGCAAGTAGAAGTGTATTTAAGGTATGGACTAGGGTAGTTTCAGTGCTATGGTTGACACAATAGGCAGACTGAAACTCAGGAAGAAGACTGTTGGAGAGAAGGTGGTTATTGAGCTGTTTTAGAATTACTTTTTCAAGGACTTTAGAGATGAAAGGTAGGTTGGAAACGGGTCTATAATTCTTCAGAATGTTAGGGTCAAGGTCATGCTTTTTGAGTAGAGATGTAACTATTGCAGTTTTAAGAGATGATGGAACATTTCCTGAAACAAGAGATGAGTTCACTATTTTCGTGATAGCGGGTATAAGTTGTGGTAGGCACTGTACAAAAAGAGAAGCAGGTATGGGATCGAGGTCACATGATTTTATAGTCATTTCTTTCAGAATTGTCATAATTTTCTCACTTGTTGGATGAAAGAAAACGAGAGGAGTACCAGAGAATTGGGGATCAGGAAGTCCAGGCTGGAAAGGAGTCTGATCCAATCTGGAACGGATGTTACGGATTTTGTCAGAAAAGAATGCAGAAAATATAGAAGGAAGTTCAGAGTGGTTGTGGATGGAAGGCAGAGGGATTGCCTTTACAGATCCAAGGAGATTGGACGTGAGGGAAAAGAGAGATTTCATTGACGTGGCATCAAGAACTTGAGAAGAGTAGTACTTTGATTTTTTCTGAAAGAATTAAAGATTTGACTTTGTTTATTTGTTTTCGGAAGAGCTACTTGTTGATTTCCGTTTTTGTTTTTCGCCACTGCCTCTCTAGTTGCCTGCGTTTGCACTTTGTAACCAGAATGTCGTGGGTGTACCATTGCGCACATGGCCTATCAGGCAGGAGACGGTCAGTGGGAGGTGCATGCTCCTCATCAAGCAGTTGGCTGAGAAGAGAAGCCACGCAGAAGATCTTGCGCACACGTCAACACCTGTCCCTCTTTTCGGAAGAGTAGGCCAATGTATTGTGTGCCGGTGGGAACGGATTACAAAATTTACAAAACTGCAAATACAAGGGGACTATATGTAAAAAAAAAAAAGCACATTAGCACTTATTCCATTATCCTCGAAACAAAAGAAGAAATAAATAATCATAAGAAATAAAGGACGGTTAACAAATAAATAAATAAAAAGAACATCAGGCCATTTTCTTGTGTCATTTTATTTTGCTGCCTCGTCTTCTTGAGTCACCGAATCTCAGACAATTTTCTTTTATTTTCATGATGATCAGCGACGATGAGGATGATGGAAAAAAAAATCTTGCTATGGAAGTACATCTGCTTTCAGACTGCGTTACAGGATTGTACTCTACGCTTCCTATCATAATATATCCCGGCGTCAATAGGGCCCAAGGGATACAGACACCTGCAGAGTGAGTCAGGTAATTTAAGCAACACTCTCAAAATCACATCCATGAAGTGGATGAAGCTCGACTATGTGGTCCCGGTCTTCCCAGTGAGTCCACAGCAAACTCATTCTGAGGAGGAGCCGGCCGGAGTCCGAAAAAACCCCCTTACGGCTCTTATAGGATTCAAACCTCAACCTTCCAGTCCGTAACCCCAAAGCGTTGACACTGTGCCATGGCAGCAGGTTTATTTCTTTGTGTCTTTGACGAGCCATACCAAAGTTTGTTATGTCGCATCCTCAGGGTCGGAAGTCCACAGGGAGACCGTCATTGTCAGGCTACCGTGGGATCACCAGCCAGAGGGGCCCTGCACTGCTGCTGGGTCACTTTGGTGGTGTTCAACGGTGCCTGTTCTGAGCTAACATACGCAGGGCATCACCTACTAAGCCCCCTACTAAGGACAGTGTTAGTTTAGTCACGGAGCCAGACTGAGTGAGTCGCCCAACCGTGGTGGCGACCACCACAATGTCCCTCCAACGACCGTCCCCCTCAGAACCTCCAACCCCAAAGGCTTTGACACAAACTCACCACAGGCACAGAAGTGTATGGGAAAACCGAATCTGAGGTCACTTTGAGACCAGAGCAACTGGGGCCACAAAATCAGGGGCAGATTTTTTATTTCATGATAATCAATGATAATGAAGTGCTGCTGCTGTTGAAGTGCATATGCTTTGAGACTACTTGACAGGGTTGTACTCTACGCTGAGTATCATAATATATAC
>CM054155.1:37642348-37644848 GCA_028751875.1 Rapana venosa | reverse complement strand
TACTACTACTACTACTACTACTACTACTACTAACTACTACTACTACTACTACTAGTACTACTATTACGACTACTAGTACTACGACTACTACTACTAGTAGAAATGATGATAATAGTGATACTGGTAATAATAATAATAATAATTATTAATTATTATTATTATGTTCAGTGTTCCTTCATATCAATGTAACCAATTCCAAACGAAACTTTGAGCACCTCTGATCTAGAAAGGCGCACATAAAGTGCTTTTCATGATAACATCCTGCGAATTGTTAACACTTTCAATGAAATTCATGTGTAAATAAACCGAGGTAATAAAATCATAGAATGTAAGTTTTTAATGAGCAAATAGTAGTGAAGGAAAACGAATGCAGGTAACCACTTACAACTTCTCAATTATTTTGAAAATGATTTATCAAAGACTCAAAATACAACACAAAAAAACCTCTAGAAAATCAAATAATTCAATGACAGTATTTTGGGGGCATTTTTTTAGTAAGGACCACGCCTTTGGTGGCCTGACCTGACTCGAGTTTCGGTTCCTGGATGAGCCTTCATCAGAGGTTCCGGCGGTGATTGAAGCTTCACCTGCTGTGGTACCTTACAGCGAGACGCTTTTCAGAATTTAGAAGTGGCTATCGCATTCACAAGAATACTTGTTATTCCTGTGGCCTTTTAAAGTTGAAAGACGATGATAGAAAGAGAAAGAAAATATGCTTACAATATCTGTTGCACCACAAAACTTAAATAGGAGAAAATAAACACCTAGTGAATCTTTATGCCTTATGTTTGGGGATCCTATTGAATGGATGCAAAGGAGGTCATAGGTTTGTATCTACCCGAGTGGTCAGTCTTTGCTAGATAATAACCCAAACATTTCCATACACTTATAGTGCAAGCACAGGCAAGAGAATTTGGGGGCAATTTTTTTTTTTAAACCCACACCTGGATCTACAAGAGATGCAATTCCCCACTTGACCACTAAAAGCATTAATGAGGAAATGGAAGTGGATGGAAACTAGTGCAGGTAACCACTAATGTTAAGTTGTTGTGGCGACATCATAGCATAACAAGCAGAACTTCCTTTCTTCAAGCTAACATTAAGCAGTGTTGAGCAGGGTTGCCTCGCAAGATAGGTGACCGTCCCTACACCATGGACTTTAGTACACTTCACCCAGCTGTCAACGGGTATATTATTTTTTTTAAATTCTTTTATATCGAGGATAATGGAATAAGCACTCATGTGCTTTTTTGCATCTAGTACCCGTGTGTATGCGGTTTTAAAAATTTTGTCGTCTATTCCCACCGGCACACAATGGCCTACTCTTACGAAAAGCGGAACAGGATTTAACGTGTGCGCAAGATGTTCTGCGTGCGTTCGCACACGGGGCCTCGGTTTATAGTTTCATCCAAAGGACTTTTGGGGAGAGTGGAGTCTGCACTGATGTTAACTCCAGGGGAAAATATCCCCCTTTACCGGAAATCGAACCCGGGTCGAACCCGGGTCGTCAGATTGCAAGCGCAATGTTCTAACCACTAGGCTACCCCGTCCCCCTATCTGCACTATTTAGGCACAGGTCTCAACAAAGATCCAGGGAGAGGACTCGGACGCCACCCTCATGATGCTGGTCCCTGGAGAAGTTGAGGTCTCCGACATCTCACTTCCCAATGACTGCTTAGGTTGTGGCACACCATTACTTGTTATCAAGTTTGTTTTTTGTTTAATGTCCATTCACTACTTGGTGATAAGGAACTTGTTATCAAGTTGCGTGCCTATGTATCGGTGTTTAAAGAACAGAAGCATAGCCTTGATGATACAGTCTCCATTATTTAATGATGTAAACTATGAATTGGCTATACATGGTACCACACAATTGACGACCAAGTCCAGTCTGCTGTAGGTGAGCTGGATGAGAAGGACGGAAAGGCTGTGGCTGTGAGAATGACAGGTCTTGGCCTTCTTGTCTTTTCAGCTTCCTTTAACCATGTCGCACATCATAGTACCGCCTGCTGCTGCTGCTGCTGCTGCTGCTGCTGCTGCTGCTGCTGCTGCTGCTGCTGCTGCTGCCACAGCACGCAAATCCAACATCACCCTGTCAAAGAGTGCTAAATTCAGCGCGCCCCTTTGCTTTTGCCTTGTCCCAAGCGTGGTTAGTTCCTGCTGTAGTAATCAGCATCACCTGGCCTCACAGATGGGCTGGACTTGGCTGGGATGGAATGAATAGCAGCTGAGAGGAGCTGAAAGTGGGGGACACTGATAAGTGTACTGCTGCTGCTGCTGATGCTGCTGCTGCTGCTGCTGCTGCTGCTGCTGCTGCTGCTGGCTGCTACTGCTGCTGCTGATGCTGCTGCTGCTGCTGCTGATGATGATGATGCCGTCGCCACCGGCCTGCTGCTGATGTTTCTGCTGCTACTACCGTTGATGATGATGATGATGATGATGATGATGATGATGATGATGATGATGATGATGATGATGATGATGATGATGGTGATGATGG
>CM054155.1:37614848-37639848 GCA_028751875.1 Rapana venosa | reverse complement strand
GATTGTTTAACACAGGTTCTTTCTCTTTGCTCCTCTGCTCACCATTACACTACCATGATTATCCTGTGTAGCTACACCATGTTGTGCTCTGCAGTGAAATCTGTACCTGTTTGTTAAAAGTTTGTGCTAGACACAAAAAAAGTATTTGTCACGATGATCATCAGCCCCTTCACTTGTTTTTATTGATGTTTTGCTGCTCTCTTCTGGTCACGCCGTACTTGACTGGGTGGTTTTCTTCTGTATTGAACCTGAGTGTCCATATGTTCAAAATGGGATTTGCCTTACTTTGTGTTGATATTGCTCTGTCTTGCCACAGTCAAAGAATGAAAACAGTTTGATCTTCATCGCCTGTTATCTTTCAAAATGGAATCAGTGTTGCCAGTCAGCTGGGCAGTCAGATTTCTCTTCACAATTGCTGGAAGACTGGTAACTGGCCTTTTGAAGAGGAAAAAAATAATGAGAATTTTAATAGGGCATGCTGAGAGGGCGTGTTTGTTTTTCCTCTTAAATTATATGATGAGAGAGAGAGAGAGAACACTATCACAAGGGTAAGTAAACTCTGTCACATTAGTGCAGAGGGGATCGGGAACTATGTCTCTTCCATCTCTATGCTGAGTGGTGACAGCAACAAACTGAAGGTCTTTTTGATGACTTTAACAAAGTGCCAATAAAATATTTATATTAATTTTTCCCAGCTCCTCAGCTAGAGCTCTGAGGTTCACCAATGTGGCTACCTTCATGGTGGGCAAAAACGGTCACAAATGCAAAATCTCATCTCTGGTGAACCGCGGAGCTCTAGCCAAGGAATAAAAAAAAAATTACCTGACCACCACTGCAGGTGTCTGTAATTCTCAGACCCAGCTGATGCCAGAATATGTTATGATAGAAATCATCAATAGTCTCAGAGCATGAGCACTTCCATAGCAGCATCACTACATCCTCATCCTCATCATGCAATACAAAAATTGTCTCAGATTCTGCGGCCCCACTTGCTCTGGTCTCATGGTGACCACATATTTGGTTTCCCCATATAATCCTGTGCCTGTGGTGAATTTGTGTCAAAGCCTTTAGGGTTATTTATGGGAGAAGGTTGCGGGAGGGATGTTGTGGTAATTGCCACCTCGGATGGGTTACTCACTTTGTCTGGCTCTGGGTCTGAGCAAATACTGTCATCAGTAAGGGGCTTGGTAGTTGGTGTCCTATATATATTAGCTCACTACAGGCACCAATGATCACCACCAAAGTGACCCAGTGGCACTTCAGAGCTGGTGGCCGCATGGTGGCCTAACTTTGATAGGCTCCATGTGGACTGCCGACCCTGAGGATGCAATATAACGAAATCTGTCTATGGCTGGGGTAGAGAGATTGAAATGAGAAGCATGGGAACAGCAGGACAGGAGTATCACAGAGGATGAGGCAGAAAAAATTACGTTGCTGCACTTGCCAGGGCTGTAGAAGACGTCTATAAAGTTGTCAGGGCTGTAGAAGACGTCTGTAAAGTTGTCAGGGCTGTAGAAGACGTCTATAAAGTTGCTGCACTTGTCAGGGCTGTAGAAGATGTCTATAAAATTGCTGCACTTGTCAGGGCTGTAGAAGACGTCTATAAAGTTGTCAGGACTGTAGAAGACGTCTATAAAGCTGCTACACTTGTCAGGGCTGTAGAAGACGTCTATAAAGTTGTCAGGGCTGAAGAAGACGTCTATAAAGCTGCTACACTTGTCAGGGCTGTAGAAGACGTCTATAAAGTTGTCAGGGCTGTAGAAGACATCTATAAAGTTACTGCACTTGTCAGGGCTGTAGAAGACGTCTATAAAGTTGCTGCACTTGTTAGGGCTGTAGAAGACGTCTATAAAGTTGTCAGGGCTGTAGAAGACGTCTATAAAGCTGCTACACTTGTCAGGGCTGTAGAAGACGTCTATAAAGTTGTCAGGGCTGAAGAAGATGTCTATAAAGCTGCTACACTTGTCAGGGCTGTAGAAGACGTCTATAAAATTGTCAGGGCTGTAGAAGACGTCTATAAAGTTGTCAGGGCTGTAGAAGACGTCTATAAAGTTGTCAGGGCTGAAGAAGACGTCTACAAAGCTGCTACACTTGTCAGGGCTGTAGAAGACATCTATAAAGTTACTGCACTTGTCAGGGCTGTAGAAGACCTCTATAAAGTTGCTGCACTTGTCAGGGCTGTAGAAGACCTCTATAAAGTTGCTGCACTTGTCAGGGCTGTAGAAGACATCTATAAAATTGCTGTATTTGTCAGGGCTGTAGAAGACGTCTATAAGGTTGCTGCACTTGTCAGGGCTGTAGAAGACCTCTATAAAGTTGTCAGGGCTGTAGAAGACGTCTATAAAGCTGCTACACTTGTCAGGGCTGTAGAAAACGTCTATAAAGTTGTCAGGGCTGAAGAAGACGTCTATAAAGCTGCTACACTTGTCAGGGCTGTAGAAGACGTCTATAAAGTTGTCAGGGCTGTAGAAGACATCTATAAAGTTACTGCACTTGTCAGGGCTGTAGAAACGTCTATAAGTTGCTGCATTGTCAGGTGTGAAGACTCTATAATTCATGTAGAAGACGTCTAAAATGTTTTTCAGGGCTGTAGAAAACGTCTATAAAGTTGTCAGGGCTGAAGAAGACGTCTAACTACACAGGGCTGGCTATAAAGTTGTCAGGGCTGTAGAAGACATCTATAAAGTTACTGCACTTGTCAGGGCTGTAGAAGACTCTAAAGTTGCTGCACTTGTCAGGGCTGTAGAAGACCTCTACAAAGTTTCTTGTCAGGGCTGTAGAAGACGTCTATAAGTTGTCAGGCTGTAAATCGTCTAAAAGCTGTCACTTGTCAGGGCTGTAGAAGACGTCTAATCATAAGAGTTTTAAGTCTCACTTGTCAGGGCTGTAGAAGACCTCTATAAAGTTGTCAGGGCTGTAAGAAGACGTCTATAAAGCTGCTACACTTGTCAGGGCTGTAGAAAACGTCTATAAAGTTGTCAGGGCTGTAGAAGACGTCTATAAAGTTGCTCATTGTCAGGGCTGTAGAAGACGTCTATAAAGTTGTCAGGGCTGTAGAAGACGTCTACAAAGCTGCACTTGTCAGGGCTGTAGAAAGACGTCTATAAAAGTTGTAGGCTGAAGACTTGTGTAGGGCTGTAGAAGACGTCTACAAGTTGTCAGGGCTGTAGAAGACATCTATAAAGTTGCTCATTTGTCGGGGCTGTAGAAGACGTCTATAAGGTTGCTGCACTTGTCAGGGCTGTAGAAGACCTCTATAAAGTTGTCAGGGCTGTAGAAGACGTCTATAAAGCTGCTACACTTGTCAGGGCTGTAGAAAACGTCTATAAAGTTGTCAGGGCTGAAGAAGACGTCTATAAAGCTGCTACACTTGTCAGGGCTGTAGAAGACGTCTATAAAGTTGTCAGGGCTGTAGAAGACGTCTATAAAGTTGTCAGGGCTGTAGAAGACGTCTATAAAGATTGTCAGGGCCGTGGAAGAAGACGTCTATAATGCTACAAGTGGCTGAGACTCTATAAAGTTCAGGGCTGTAGAAGACATCTATAAAGTTACTGCACTTGGTCAGGGCTGTAAAGACCTCTATAAAGATTTCTGCACTTGTCAGGGTGTAGAAGACTCTATAAAGTTGCATGCCTTGTCAGGCTGTAGAAGACTCTATAAAGTTTTAGCTTGCACTTGTCCAGGGCTGTAGAAGAGTCTATAAAGGGTTGCTGCACTTGTCAGGGCTGTAGAAGACGTCTATAAAGTTGTCAGGGGTATAGACTTTAGGCTGTAGAAGACGTCTATAAAGCTGCTACTTGTTCAGGGCTGTAGAAACGTCTATAAAGTTGTCAGGGCTGAGAAGACGTCTATAAAGCTGCTACACTTGTCAGGGCTGTAGAGACGTCTATAAAGTTGTCAGGGCTGTAGAAGACTCTATAATTGTCAGGGCTTTAGAAGACGTCTATAAAGTGTACATTGTCAGGGCTGTAGAAGACATTATAAAGTTGTCAGGGCTGTAGAAGACGTCTATAAAGCTTGCTACACTTGTCAGGGCTGTAGAAGACGTCTATAAAGTTGTCAGGGCTGTAGAAGACATCTATAAAGTTATGCACTTGTCAGGGCTGTAGAAGACGTCTATAAAGTTGTCAGGGCTGTAAGAAGATGTCTATAAAGCTTTCTCAGGGCTGTAGAAGACGTCTATAAAGTTGTCAGGGCTGTTAGAAGACGTCTATAAAGTTTTGTCAGGGCTGTAGAAGATGTCTATAAAGTTGTCAGGGCTGAAGAAGACGTCTAAAAGCTGCTACACTTGTCAGGGCTGTAGAAGACATCTATAAAGTTTTTTGTCAGGCCTGTAGAAGACATCTATAAAGTTCTGCACTTGTCAGGGCTGTAGAGACGTCTATTAAAGTTGCTGCACTTGTCAGGGCTGTAGAAGACATCTATAACAGTTGGGGCAAAAGGGCCTGTTAGAAGACCTCTATAAGTTGTCAGGGCTGTAGAAGACGTCTATAAAGCTGCTACACTTGTCAGGGCTGTAGAAGACGTCTATAAAGTTGTCAGGGCTGAAGAAGACGTCTATAAAGCTGCTACACTTGTCAGGGCTGTAGAAGACGTCTATAAAGTTGTCAGGGCTGTAGAAGACATCTATAAAGTTACTGCACTTGTCAGGGCTGTAGAAGACGTCTATAAAGTTGCTGCACTTGTTAGGGCTGTAGAAGACGTCTATAAAGTTGTCAGGGCTGTAGAAGACGTCTATAAAGCTGCTACACTTGTCAGGGCTGTAGAAGACGTCTATAAAGATGTCAGGGCTGTAGAAGACATCTATAAAGTTACTGCACTTGTCAGGGCTGTAGAAGACGTCTATAAAGTTGCTGCACTTGTTAGGGCTGTAGAAGACGTCTATAAAGTTGTCAGGGCTGTAGAAGACGTCTATAAAGCTGCTACACTTGTCAGGGCTGTAGAAGACGTCTATAAAGTTGTCAGGGCTGAAGAAGAGTCTATAAGTGTCAGGGCTGTAGAAGACGTCTATAAATTGTCAGGGCTGTAGAAGACGTCTATCAAGTTGTCAGGGCTGTAGAAGACATCTTTTAAAGTTGTCAGGGTTTTAGAAGACGTCTATAAAGCTGCACTTGTCAGGGCTGTAGAAGACATCTATAAAGTTACTGCACTTTTCAGGGCTGTAGAAGACCTCTATAAAGTTGCTGCATTGTCAGGCTGTAGAAGACTCTATAAAGTTGCTGCACTTGTCAGGGCTGTAGAAGACATCTATAAAGGTTTGTCAGGGCTGTAGAAGACGTCTATAAAGGCTTTCTGCACTTGTCAGGGCTGTAGAAGACGTCTATAAAGTTGTCAGGGCTGTAGAAGACGTCTATAAAGCTGCTACACTTGTCAGGGCTGTAGAAGACGTCTATAAAGTTGTCAGGGCTGAAAGACGTCTATAAAGTGCTACACTTGTCAGGGCTGTAGAAGACGTCTATAAGTTGTCAGGGCTGTAGAAGACATCTATAAAGTTACTTGGCACTTGTCAGGGCTGTAGAAGACGTCTATAAAGTTGCTGCACTTGTTTTCTATAAAGGCGGGGTGTAGAAGACCGTCTACACTTGTCAGGGCTGTAGAAGACGTCTATAAAGTTGTCAGGGCTGTAGAAGACGTCTATAAAGCTGCTACACTTGTCAGGGCTGTAGAAGACGTCTATAAAGTTGTCAGGGCTGTAGAAGACGTCTATAAAGTTGTCAGGGCTGTAGAAGACGTCTATAAAGTTGTCAGGGCTGAAGAAGACGTCTATAAAGCTGCTACACTTGTCAGGGCTGTAGAAGACGTCTATAAAATTGTCAGGGCTGTAGAAGACGTCTATAAAGTTGTCAGGGCTGTAGAAGACGTCTATAAAGTTGTCAGGGCTGAAGAAGACGTCTACAAAGTTGCTGCACTTGTCAGGGCTGTAGAAGACGTCTATAAAGTTGTCAGGGCTGTAGAAGACCTCTATAAAGTTCTGTCAGGGCTGTAGAAGACTCTATAAAGTTGCTGCACTTGTCAGGGCTGTAGAAGAATCTATAAAGTTGTCCAGGGCTGTAGAAGACGTCTATAAGGTTGAGACTTGTCAGGGCTGTAGAAGGACTCTATAAAGTTGTCAGGGCTTGAAGAAGACGTCTATAAAGCTGCTACACTTGTCAGGGCTGTAGAAACGTCTATAAAGTTGATTTTAGGGCTGTAGAAGACGTCTATAAAGCTGCTACACTTGTCAGGGCTGTAGAAGACGTCTATAAAGTTGTCAGGGCTGTAGAAGACATCTATAAAGTTACTGCACTTGTCAGGGCTGTAGAAGACGTCTATAATGTGCTGCACTTGTTAGGGCTGTAGAAGACGTCTATAAAGTTGTCAGGGCTGTAGAAGACGTCTTTAAAGTTGTCAGGGCTGAAGAAGACGTCTATAAAGCTGCTACACTTGTCAGGGCTGTAGAAGACGTCTATAAAGTTGTCAGGGCTGAAGAAGACGTCTATAAAGCTGCTACACTTGTCAGGGCTGTAGAAGACGTCTATAAAGTTGTCAGGGCTGTAGAAGACATCTATAAAGTTACTGCACTTGTCAGGGCTGTAGAAGACCTCTATAATGTTGCTGCACTTGTCAGGGCTGTGGAAGACGTCTATAAAGTTGTCAGGGCTGTAGAAGACGTCTATAAAGTTGTCAGGGCTGTAGAAGACGTCTATAAAGCTGCTACACTTGTCAGGGCTGTAGAAGACGTCTATAAAGTTGTCAGGGCTGAAGAAGACGTCTATAAAGCTGCTACACTTGTCAGGGCTGTAGAAGACGTCTATAAAGTTGTCAGGGCTGTAGAAGACATCTATAAAGTTACTGCACTTGTCAGGGCTGTAGAAGACGTCTATAAAGTTGCTGCACTTCTTAGGGCTGTAGAAGACGTCTATAAAGTTGTCAGGGCTGAAGAAGACGTCTATAAAGCTGCTACACTTGTCAGGGCTGTAGAAGACGTCTATAAAGTTGTCAGGGCTGAAGAAGATGTCTATAAAGCTGCTACACTTGTCAGGGCTGTAGAAGACGTCTATAAAGTTGTCAGGGCTGTAGAAGACGTCTATAAAGTTGTCAGGGCTGTAGAAGACGTCTATAAAGTGTGTCAAGGGGTGTAGAAGACGTCTAAAAGCTGCTACACTTGTCAGGGCTGTAGAAGACCCTCTATAAAGCTTGTCACGGCTGTAGAAGACCTCTATAAAGCTTACACTTGTCAGGGCTGTAGAAAAACCTCTATAAAGAGGATTGTCAGGGCTGAAGAAGACGTCTATAAAGTTGCTGCACTTGTCAGGGCTGTAGAAGACGTCTATAAAGTTGTCAGGGCTGTAGAAGACGTCTATAAAGTTGTCAGGGCTGTAGAAGACGTCTATAAAGCTGCTACACTTGTCAGGGCTGTAGAAGACGTCTATAAAGTTGTCAGGGCTGAAGAAGACGTCTATAAAGCTGCTACACTTGTCAGGGCTGTAGAAGACGTCTATAAAGTTGTCAGGGCTGTAGAAGACATCTATAAAGTTACTGCACTTGTCAGGGCTGTAGAAGACGTCTATAAAGTTGCTGCACTTCTTAGGGCTGTAGAAGACGTCTATAAAGTTGTCAGGGCTGTAGAAGACGTCTATAAAGTTGTCAGGGCTGTAGAAGACGTCTATAAAGCTGCTACACTTGTCAGGGCTGTAGAAGACGTCTATAAATTTGTCAGGGCTTAAGAAGACTTCTATAAAGCTGCTACATTGTCAGGGCTGTAGAAGACGTCTATAAAGTTGTCAGGGCTGTAGAAGACATGTATAAAGTTACTGCACTTGTCAGGGCTGTAGAAGACGTCTATAAAGTTGCTGCACTTGTCAGGGCTGTAGAAGAGTCCCATAAAGGCTGCATTGTCAGGGCTGTAGAAAACGTCTATAAAGTTTGTCAGGGCTTGTAGGAAAAGACGTCTATAAAGCGCTTACCTTGTTTTAGGGCTGTAGAAGACGTCTATAAAGTTGTCAGGGCTGTAAGAAGACGTCTATAAAGCTGCTACACTTGTCAGGGCTGTAGAAGACGTCTATAAAGTTGTCAGGGCTGTAGAAGACATCTATAAAGTTACTGCACTTGTCAGGGCTGTAGAAGACGTCTATAAAGTTGCTGCACTTCTTAGGGCTGTAGAAGACGTCTATAAAGTTGTCAGGGCTGAAGAAGACGTCTATAAAGCTGCTACACTTGTCAGGGCTGTAGAAGACGTCTATAAAGTTGTCAGGGCTAAAGAAGACGTCTATAAAGCTGCTACACTTGTCAGGG
This sequence comes from Rapana venosa, assembly GCA_028751875.1. Classification (NCBI taxonomy): domain Eukaryota; kingdom Metazoa; phylum Mollusca; class Gastropoda; order Neogastropoda; family Muricidae; genus Rapana; species Rapana venosa. The sequence goes on along the minus strand of CM054155.1, from coordinate 37,631,574 downwards.
CTGTAGAAAGACGTCTATAAAGTTGTCAGGGCTGAAGAAGACATTATAAAGCTGCCTTTGTCAGGGCTGAGAAGACGTCTATAAAGTGTGGTCAGGGCTGTAGAAGACATCTATAAAGTATGCACTTGTCAGGGCTGTAGAAGACGTCTATAAAGTTGTCAAGGGCTGAAGAAGACGTCTAAAAGCGCTACACTTGTCAGGGCTGTAGAAGACGTCTATAAAGTTGTCAGGGCTGTAGAAGACGTCTATAAAGCTTCTACCCCTTGTCAGGGCTGTAGAAGAAAGTCTATAAAAGTTGTCAGGTGAAAAAGACCGTCTATAAAGTTTCTGCACTTGTCAGGGCTGTAGAAGACGTCTATAAAGTTTGTCAGGGCTGTAGAAGATGTCTATAAAGGGTTGCTACACTTGTCAGGGCTGTAGAAGACTCTATAAATTGACAGGGCTGTAGAAGACGTCTTAAAGTGTTTTTCAGGGCTGTAGAAGACGTCTATAAAGTTGTCAGGGCTGAAGAAGACGTCTAAAAGCTGCTACACTTGTCAGGGCTGTAGAAGACATCTATAAAGTTACTTGCACTTGTCAGGGCTGTAGAAGACCTCTATAAAGTTGCTGCACTTGTCAGGGCTGTAGAAGACGTCTATAAAGTTGTCTGCACTTGTCAGGGCTGTAGAAGACTCTATAAAGTTGCGCATTTTCAGGGCTGTAGAAGACATCTATAAGTTGCTGCACTTGTCAGGGCTGTAGAAGACCTCTATAAAGTTGTCAGGGGCTGTAGAAGACGTCTATAAAGTGTAACTGTCAGGGCTGTAGAAAACGTCTATAAAGTTTTTCAGGGCTGAAGAAGACGTCTATAAAGCTGCTACATTGTCAGGGCTGTAGAAGACGTCTATAAAGTTGTCAGGGCTGAAGAAGACATCTATAAAGTTACATTGTCCGGGCTGTAGAAGACGTCTATAATGTGCTGCACTTGTTAGGGCTGTAGAAGACGTCTATAAAGTTGTCAGGGCTGTAGAAGACGTCTTTAAAGTTGTCAGGGCTGAAGAAGACGTCTATAAAGCTGCTACACTTGTCAGGGCTGTAGAAGACGTCTATAAAGTTGTGAGGGCTGAAGAAGACGTCTATAAAGCTGCTACACTTGTCAGGGCTGTAGAAGACGTCTATAAAGTTGTCAGGGCTGTAGAAGACATCTATAAAGTTACTGCACTTGTCAGGGCTGTAGAAGACCTCTATAATGTTGCTGCACTTGTCAGGGCTGTGGAAGACGTCTATAAAGTTGTCAGGGCTGTAGAAGACGTCTATAAAGTTGTCAGGGCTGTAGAAGACGTCTATAAAGCTGCTACACTTGTCAGGGCTGTAGAAGACGTCTATAAAGTTGTCAGGGCTGAAGAAGACGTCTATAAAGCTGCTACACTTGTCAGGGCTGTAGAAGACGTCTATAAAGTTGTCAGGGCTGTAGAAGACATCTATAAAGTTATGCACTTGTCAGGGCTGTAGAAGACGTCTATAAAGTTACTGCACTTTTAGGGCTGTAGAAGACGTCTATAAAGTTGTCAGGGCTGAAGAAGACGTCTATAAAGCTGCTACACTTGTCAGGGCTGTAGAAGACGTCTATAAAGTTGTCAGGGCTGAAGAAGATGTCTATAAAGCTGTTACATTTGTCAGGGCTGTAGAAGACGTCTATAAAGTTGTCAGGGCTGTAGAAGACGTCTATAAAGTTGTCAGGGCTGTAGAAGACGTCTATAAAGTTGTCAAGGCTAAAGAAGACGTCTACAAAGCTGCTACACTTGTCAGGGCTGTAGAAGACATCTATAAAGTTACTGCACTTGTCACGGCTGTAGAAGACCTCTATAAAGTTACTGCACTTGTCAGGGCTGTAGAAGACCTCTATAAAGTTGCTGCACTTGTCAGGGCTGTAGAAGACATCTATGAAGTTGCTGCATTTGTCAGGGCTGTAGAAGACGTCTATAAGGTTGCTGCATTTTTTTTAGGGCTGTAGAAGACGTCTATAAAGTTGTCAGGGCTGTAGAAGACGTCTATAAAGCTGCTACACTTGTCAGGGCTGTAGAAAACGTCTATAAAGTTGTCAGGGCTGAAGAAGACGTCTATAAAGCTGCTACACTTGTCAGGGCTGTAGAAGACGTCTATAAAGTTGTCAGGGCTGTAGAAGACATCTATAAAGTTACTGCACTTGTCAGGGCTGTAGAAGACGTCTATAAAGTTGCTGCACTTCTTAGGGCTGTAGAAGACGTCTATAAAGTTGTCAGGGCTGTAGAAGACGTCTATAAAGTTGTCAGGGCTGTAGAAGACGTCTATAAAGCTGCTACACTTGTCAGGGCTGTAGAAGACGTCTATAAATTTGTCAGGGCTTAAGAAGACGTTTATAAAGCTGCTACACTTGTCAGGGCTGTAGAAGACGTCTATAAAGTTGTCAGGGCTGTAGAAGACATGTATAAAGTTACTGCACTTGTCAGGGCTGTAGAAGACGTCTATAAAGTTGCTGCACTTGTCAGGGCTGTAGAAGACGTCTATAAAGTTGTCAGGGCTGTAGAAGACGTCTATAAAGTTGTCAGGGCTGTAGAAGACGTCTATAAAGCTGCTACACTTGTCAGGGCTGTAGAAGACGTCTATAAAGTTGTCAGGGCTTAAGAAGACGTCTATAAAGCTGCTACACTTGTCAGGGCTATAGAAGACGTCTATAAAGTTGTCAGGGCTGTAGAAGACATCTATAAAGTTACTGCACTTGTCAGGGCTGTAGAAGACGTCTATAAAGTTGCTGCACTTCTTAGGGCTGTAGAAGACGTCTATAAAGTTGTCAGGGCTGAAGAAGACGTCTATAAAGCTGCTACACTTGTCAGGGCTGTAGAAGACGTCTATAAAGTTGTCAGGGCTAAAGAAGATGTCTATAAAGCTGTTACACTTGTCAGGGCTGTAGAAGACGTCTATAAAGTTGTCAGGGCTGTAGAAGACGTCTATAAAGTTGTCAGGGCTGTAGAAGACGTCTATAAAGTTGTCAGGGCTGAAGAAGACGTCTACAAAGCTGCTACACTTGTCAGGGCTGTAGAAGACATCTATAAAGTTACTGCACTTGTCAGGGCTGTAGAAGACCTCTATAAAGTTACTGCACTTGTCAGGGCTGTAGAAGACATCTATAAAGTTGCTGCACTTGTCAGGGCTGTAGAAGACATCTATGAAGTTGCTGCATTTGTCAGGGCTGTAGAAGACGTCTATAAGGTTGCTGCATTTGTCAGGGCTGTAGAAGACGTCTATAAAGTTGTCAGGGCTGTAGAAGACGTCTATAAAGCTGCTACACTTGTCAGGGCTGTAGAAAACGTCTATAAAGTTGTCAGGGCTGAAGAAGACGTCTATAAAGCTGCTACACTTGTCAGGGCTGTAGAAGACGTCTATAAAGTTGTCAGGGCTGTAGAAGACATCTATAAAGTTACTGCACTTGTCAGGGCTGTAGAAGACGTCTATAAAGTTGCTGCACTTCTTAGGGCTGTAGAAGACGTCTATAAAGTTGTCAGGGCTGTAGAAGACGTCTATAAAGTTGTCAGGGCTGTAGAAGACGTCTATAAAGCTGCTACACTTGTCAGGGCTGTAGAAGACGTCTATAAAGTTGTCAGGGCTTAAGAAGACGTCTATAAAGCTGCTACACTTGTCAGGGCTGTAGAAGACGTCTATAAAGTTGTCAGGGCTGTAGAAGACATGTATAAAGTTACTGCACTTGTCAGGGCTGTAGAAGACGTCTATAAAGTTGCTGCACTTGTCAGGGCTGTAGAAGACGTCTATAAAGTTGTCAGGGCTGTAGAAGACGTCTATAAAGTTGTCAGGGCTGTAGAAGACGTATATAAAGCTGCTACACTTGTCAGGGCTGTAGAAGACGTCTATAAAGTTGTCAGGGCTGAAGAAGACGTCTATAAAGCTGCTACACTTGTCAGGGCTGTAGAAGACGTCTATAAAGTTGTCAGGGCTGTAGAAGACATCTGTAAAGTTACTGCACTTGTCAGGGCTGTAGAAGACGTCTATAAAGTTGCTGCACTTGTCAGGGCTGTAGAAGACGTCTATAAAGTTGTCAGGGCTGAAGAAGACGTCTATAAAGCTGCTACACTTGTCAGGGCTGTAGAAGACGTCTATAAAGTTGTCAGGGCTGAAGAAGACGTCTATAAAGCTGCTACACTTGTCAGGGCTGTAGAAGACGTCTATAAAGTTGTCAGGGCTGTAGAAGACGTCTATAAAGTTGTCAGGGCTGTAGAAGACGTCTATAAAGTTGTTTAGGGCTGAAGAAGACGTCTACTAAAGCTGCTAACTGTCAGGGCTGTAGAAGACATCTATAAATTACTGCCATTGTCAGGGCTGTAGAAGACCTCTATAAAGTTACTGCATTTCAGGGCTGTAAGAAGACTTCTATAAAGTTGCTGCACTTGTCAGGGCTGTAGAAGACATCTATAAAGTTGCTGCATTTGTCAGGGCTGTAGAAGACGTCTATAAGGTTGCTGCATTTGTCAGGGCTGTAGAAGACGTCTATAAAGTTGTCAGGGCTGTAGAAGACGTCTATAAAGCTGCTACACTTGTCAGGGCTGTAGAAAACGTCTATAAAGTTGTCAGGGCTGAAGAAGACGTCTATAAAGCTGCTACACTTGTCAGGGCTGTAGAAGACGTCTATAAAGTTGTCAGGGCTGTAGAAGACATCTATAAAGTTACTGCACTTGTCAGGGCTGTAGAAGACGTCTATAAAGTTGCTGCACTTCTTAGGGCTGTAGAAGACGTCTATAAAGTTGTCAGGGCTGTAGAAGACGTCTATAAAGTTGTCAGGGCTGTAGAAGACGTCTATAAAGCTGCTACACTTGTCAGGGCTGTAGAAGACGTCTATAAAGTTGTCAGGGCTGAAGAAGACGTCTATAAAGCTGCTACACTTGTCAGGGCTGTAGAAGACGTCTATAAAGTTGTCAGGGCTGTAGAAGACATGTATAAAGTTACTGCACTTGTCAGGGCTGTAGAAGACGTCTATAAAGTTGCTGCACTTGTCAGGGCTGTAGAAGACGTCTATAAAGTTGTCAGGGCTGTAGAAGACGTCTATAAAGTTGTCAGGGCTGTAGAAGACGTATATAAAGCTGCTACACTTGTCAGGGCTGTAGAAGACGTCTATAAAGTTGTCAGGGCTTAAGAAGACGTCTATAAAGCTGCTACACTTGTCAGGGCTGTAGAAGACGTCTATAAAGTTGTCAGGGCTGTAGAAGACATCTGTAAAGTTCTGCAAATTGTCAGGGCTGTAGAAGACGTCTATAAAGTTGCTTTCCACCCTTTTCAGGGCTGTAGAAGAGTCTATAAAGTTGTCAGGGCTGAAGAAGACGTCTATAAAGCTGTACATTCAGGGCTGTAGAAGACGTCTATAAAGTTGTCAGGGCTGAAGAAGACGTCTATAAAGCTGCTACACTTGTCAGGGCTGTAGAAGACGTCTATAAAGTTTGTCAGGGCTGTAGAAGACGTCTATAAAGTTGTCAGGGCTGTAGAAGTCTATAAAGTTGTCAGGGCTGAGAAGACGTCTACAAGCTGCTACATTGTCAGGGCTGTAGAAGAACATCTATAAAGTTACTGCTTGTCAGGCTGTAGAAGAAACCTCTATAAAGTTATGCACTTGTCAGGGCTGTAGAAGACATCTATAAAGTTGCTGCATTTGTCAGGGCTGTAGAAGACGTCTATAAGGTTGCTGCACTTGTCAGGGCTGTAGAAAACGTCTATAAAGTTGTCAGGGCTGTAGAAGACGTCTATAAAGCTGCTACACTTGTCAGGGCTGTAGAAGACGTCTTTAAAGTTGTCAGGGCTGAAGAAGACGTCTATAAAGCTGCTACACTTGTCAGGGCTGTAGAAGACGTCTATAAAGTTGTCAGGGCTGAAGAAGATGTCTATAAAGCTGCTACACTTGTCAGGGCTGTAGAAGACGTCTATAAAATTGTCAGGGCTGTAGAAGACGTCTATAAAGTTGTCAGGGCTGTAGAAGACGTCTATAAAGCTGCTACACTTGTCAGGGCTGTAGAAGACGTCTATAAAGTTGTCAGGGCTGAAGATGACGTCTATAAAGCTGCTACACTTGTCAGGGCTGTAGAAGACGTCTATAAAGTTGTCAGGGCTGTAGAAGACGTCTATAAAGTTGTCAGGGCTGTAGAAGACGTCTATAAAGTTGTCAGGGCTGAAGAAGACGTCTACAAAGCTGCTACACTTGTCAGGGCTGTAGAAGACATCTATAAAGTTACTGCACTTGTCAGGGCTGTAGAAGACCTCTATAAAGTTGCTGCACTTGTCAGGGCTGTAGAAGACATCTATAAAGTTACTGCACTTGTCAGGGCTTTAGAAGACGTCTATAAAGCTGCTACACTTGTCAGGGCTGTAGAAGACGTCTATAAAGTTGTCAGGGCTGAAGATGACGTCTATAAAGCTGCTACACTTGTCAGGGCTGTAGAAGACGTCTATAAAGTTGTCAGGGCTGTAGAAGACGTCTATAAAGTTGTCAGGGCTGAAGAAGACGTCTATAAAGCTGCTACACTTGTCAGGGCTGTAGAAGACATCTATAAAGTTACTGCACTTGTCAGGGCTGTAGAAGACCTCAATAAAGTTGCTGCACTAGTCAGGGCTTTAGAAGACATCTATAAAGTTACTGCACTTGTCAGGGCTGTAGAAGACGTCTATAAAGTTGCTGCACTTGTCAGGGCTGTAGAAGACCTCTATAAAGTTGTCAGGGCTGTAGAAGACGTCTATAAAGTTGTCATGGCTGTAGAAGACGTCTATAAAGTTGTCAGGGCTGTAGAAGACGTCTATAAAGTTACTGCACTTGTCAGGGCTGTAGAAGACGTCTATAAAGTTGTCAGGGCTGTAGAAGACGTCTATAAAGTTGTCAGCGCTGTAGAAGATGTCTATAACGTTGTCAGGGCTGTAGAAGACGTCTATAAAGCTGCTACACTTGTCAGGGCTGTAGAAGACGTCTATAAAGCTGCTACACTTGTCAGGGCTGTAGAAGACGTCTATAAAATTGTCAGGGCTGTAGAAGACATATAAAGTCATTGTCAGGGCTGTAGAAGACGTTTTATAAAGTTGTCAGGGCTGTAAGAAACGTCTATGAAGTTTTTGTCAGGGCTGTTGAAGCGTATCAAAGTCTGTCAGGGCTGTAGAAGACGTTATAAAAATTCCGGCTGAGAACTTTAAATCAAGTTGTCAGGTGTTGGTTAGAAGATCTATAAAGCTCTAGTAAATGTGCTGTAGAAAGAGCCTATAAGTTGTCACGCGGCTTTTAGAGACGTAAAAAGCTGCTGCACTTTCAGTTGTAGAAGACGTCATTTAAAGTTGCTGCATTGTCAGGTTAGAAGACGTCTATAAAATTGCTGCACTTTCAGGGTGAGAAACTGTTGTATAATTAATTGTCTGGAGCTGTCCTAGCTGGAGATTCCTGTCAGCGACCTCAAACATAAACGGACTGTGTCATGACTGCATTTCATCCAAGAAATAAGGTTGTCTGAAAGACATCGAATTAATGCCCTGCAATTCATAACAAAAGTTCGTTGGGTTGAACCAGTTATAATAACAATTGTACACTTATGGTGAGAAAGACTTTTCCATCAAATCAACTAGTTTTTTAAAAATAATGTTCTTTAGAAACTTTAAAAGTGCTAAATTTAGCACACATGTGTCCTGCATGGCGAGCCAAAGTGAGGTTTCTTGTGGTAAAAATTCATAACTTTGTCATTCGCTGCAGGACCAAAGTGACGTAGATTGTGGCTAAGTAGAATTGCCGTAAGCGAGACGACAGCATGCTGCAGCTAAAGGTGAAAAAGAGATCAATTGTAGACGAAAGGCATAAGCCACACTCAGTGTGCAGGGCTGATGGGGTGTAATGTCTAGGTTCAGGACTTTTCAAATCTTCGCAGCTTTGGCTGAGCAAGTGTGATGAAGGTGATTGCAGTGCTAAGCTCGAAGTGCAGGACTTAAGAGTCTGATTTAGGCTTAGGAAGATAACTGCATGTGGGAAAGGAGCAGGAGACCTCTATGCTGTGCAGAGCTAATGGTCGCGTAGGACCTTCTTCCTAATCAAGAGGTATATCGGAAGTCACCTTATAAGTGCTAATCTGGTGATAGCGAAGTGCTCTACTTAGCTAGAGTTTAAGAAATTTAGGCTTGCATGCGGCATAAGGTCATGTGTCAGGCTGTAGAATCTATTAGAACTGCAAGCATTCAGGGCTTATGTAAGGTTAGGAAAGAGTTAAATGGGAAAGCAGTTGCGCAACCCTGATTGTTCTAGCTTGGTGTAAGGCTGTGAGTCTTTCTTAGTTCAGGGTTATGGGAAAACTATACTACACTTTAGTTAGACTTATAAGTTGTCACTAAGTTGCTGTGAAACTGCTAATTATGCTCAGTGGATACGAATCTAAGTGAATTGATAAAAACCCGTCTGGAATTTTAAGAAGAAGAGAAGTAAAGCGACACCAGGGAAAACAAAATTTCCCTTGACATAAAACTTATTTAAAATTCTGGGTTCGTCTTGTTAAGGCTCTTGGGACCATAGTTTATTTTAAGGGTTTATGCTAATTGGTCAAAGTTAGGGGGTGAACTTTAAGTTTGCGGGGATTAATGCACCCTTTCCCCCCCCCTTGCTCGGTTTGGAAAATTTTTAAAGTAACCCCCTGAGCATGGTTGCCAAGTGGATGGGTGACCATTAGCACGCTTGGCTTCAGTACAGTCCCCAAGTTGACCCAACTGTAAGTGGGTACCTGCCTCTTTAGGGTCAGGGAAGATAAAGCAGTGAGGGAAAAGAGATGGGCACCGCCCTCAATATGCTGGCCCCTGGAGAAGCTAAGGTCTCGGATGCCTTGCTTCCCTATGATCACAGAGGTTATGGGAAGCCTCTACCTTATACACGTTTTATTCAGGGTATGGGATAGCTCTGTGGTCAGGGCTTTGCTTTCCCCTAGCTAAGGTTAAGCAGCTTTGAGCATGGTTACCATTACCAAATGGATGGGTGACCGTTAACGTACCTTTTTTACCCGGCTCTACATGGGCACCCGCCCTCTTTAGGAACAAGGAAGGTAAAGCAGCAAGGGAGAGGAGATGGGCGCCGCCCTCAATATGCTGGCTCTTAGAGAAGCTGAGGTTTCTGACACCTTGCTCAAAGAAAGCATAGGTTATGGAAACACCTTTACCTTTTTTGTGCTTTTTTTTTCTCCATCTCAACGCTATGTTGATGTAACGCAATCGTCTCTTCTATTTGACATGTCTGCAGACACAAGCAGCACTGAAAACAAAGCAGGGGAGACAACAAGCCCCAGAGACATGGACATCATGTTGCAGGCAGAAGAACGACTAGCTAACATGTCCCTCGAACCCACCTCACACTTCACGAAAGAAACTGTACACTTGCATGCTTCAGTCCAAGATATCCATGACTGCTTGCACCACAAGGGTTTTCTGGACTATACAAGCTGGTTCGCATTTTACGTAGAAATGTTCACAATTTTAAAGCCGGAATCACACGACAAACAATATCTGACTTGTTTCATTCGATGGTCAGGACCCGTAGACAGCGGGACTTCAGTCGTGGTCCGAGCGGTAGATTGCAAGAATCCATCGCACATCACGACCATTTTCCAGTTGAATTCAACAATCGTCCATGGACCAAAGTTAAAACGGCTAGGGAATGTGTGCGAAGGAGCAGTATATCAGAGGTATGTCGGGGAGACGAACGCATTGCTCCTTGTCATGAGACTGGAAAACGTGACAGCCTACAATTTTTTCTATGTCTCAGTTTACCACAGGGCTCTGTCGTCTCTGGAGGTACACCACAGCAGCCCACAGCAAGGTAGGTCTGTGTGTGTTGTGTGCCGTTCTGTGTTGTTGACATTGTAGTCACCATCCCTGCATTGCCACACATTTTTGTTCTAGTTTGAAATAAGAACAGCTTTGGAGGTCGGGGGGAAGGGAAGGGGGTACTGTACTTAAGCTAAGGCACACGAACGGTCACCCATCTGATTAGTTAGTAACCATGCTCAGCGCTGCTTAACCTTACCAGCCTCGCCCTTTCTTCCCAGTTTGACCCCAAAACATCGAACTGAATGTCAAAGTCCTTCGGATGAGACTATAAACCGAGGCCCCGTGTTCGAACGCATGCAGAACATCTTGCGCACACGTTAAATCCTATTCCGCTTTTCGGAAGAGTAGGCCATTGTGTGCCGGTGGAAACAGATGACAAAATTTACAAAACGGCATACACACGGGGACTGGATGTAAAAAAAGCACATGAGTGCTTATTCCATTATCCTCGATATAAAAGAATAAATAAATAAAAAATAAATAATACTTAGCTTGGGGAAAGCAGTGCTCTGACCATTGAGCTATCCCGTCCCCTGGCCGGACTACACTTGTCAAATAAATGACCAAGCGAAACATCAACAAAGTGTGATGTGAAAATCAGCGCCCAGGAGACGGAATATATAGCTAGCTAGCCACAACTCTACCACACTAACCGATATCAAAGTCCACTGTGGGAAACCCAAGAACTGTTGAGGAGAAGTTCATTTCTATGTGGTCTTTCAGCAGCTACATCTCTCCGAGTAAGATTCCCTCTTAGGGACTGCACCCCAACAACAGGGCTTTATAAAAACTAGAACCTGTATGGAAGGACAAGAACGTCTCTATAAAAGGAAAGATTGCACACAAGCACACACACACTCACTCACGCATGCACACGCACGCACGCACGCACACGCGCGCCCACACACCCTTTGTCTGATATCAAATATAAGATACACTGAAAATGAGATATAAACACCAACCGAATTCACAGAACCATCGCACATACATAGATCTGACTTCAGTCACTGAGAGACAACTATATTGGTGTGGCCATGTAACAAGATCCAACGACAGCGCTAAAACTGTTCTGCATGGAGCAATGACGGAAGAAAGTCGTCTTCTTTTTCTTCTTCTTCTCCTCCCCCTCCTCCTCCTCTTCCTCCTTCTTCTTCTGCTCTTCCTCTGCCCTTCCCTTCTCCCTCTCCCCTCCCTCCTCCTCCTCCTCTCTTCTCTTCTTCTTCTGCTCCTCCTCCTCCTCTCCTCCTCTCTCTCCTCTCTCTCTCTCCTCCTCCTTCCTTCTCTCTCTCCTCTCTTCTCCTCCTCTCCTCTCCTTCCTCCTCCTTCCCTCCTCCATCTCCCCTCTCCTCCTCCTCCTTCCTCCTCTTCTTCTTCTTCTTCTCTCCTCCTCCTCCTTCCTCCTCCCCTCCCCTCCTCCCTCCTTCTCCTCCTTCTTCTTTTTCTGCTCCTCCTCCTCCTTCTCCTCCTCCTCCTTCTTCTCCATCGTCGTCGTCGTCGTCGTTATCAAATGCACAGACAGCAGCTCCGGGGTCTCCTACAAATGCCGTGGTATGCTAAAGGCTGTCCTGAGATCATAAGAGTTTGTCCCTCATTGGCAGGTCAGTAGGCCAGATAGCGGCACTCAGGTTTGGGTGTGTTGGACAGACAGGGCTTGAGGAAGTGTTCTTCCACTGTCATGGGCGAAGTGCACACACAGGGGGGCACATCGCAGAATCACCAGCGTGGAACTTGGTGAACGTGTGATGTCTGAGTAAAGTCTGCAGTGTCCAGTCCTCAGTCTCACAAAGTTCATTTGGTCTTCTCTGGGAGGAAGAGGAAAAGGTAGATCGAACAGGAGGGAAAAAAACATGGACTGATGTCATGACAGAGCAAGCACAGCAGCCATCTGCAAGGGTGCAGGCTTAGGCACATAACAACCCTAAATGGAGGAATCATGCTCTTCAGTGCTGAGCTGAAAAATTGCGAAGAAGAATTGTGAAGAAGAAGAAGAAGAATTGCGAAGAAGAAGAAGAATTGCGAAGAAGAAGAAGAATTGCGAAGAAGAAGAAGAAGAAGAATTGCGAAGAAGAAGAAGAAGAATTGCGAAGAAGAAGAATTGCGAAGAAGAAGAATTGCGAAGAAGAAGAAGAAAAGAAGAAGAAGAAGAAGAAGAAGGAAGAAGAAGAAGAAGAAGAAAGAAGAAGAAGAAGAAGAAGAAGAAGAAGAAGAAGAAGAAGAAGGAGGAGGAGGAGGAGGAGGAGGGAGGAGGAGGAGGAGGAGAAGAAGAAGAACAAGAACAAGAACAAGAACAAGAACAAGAAGAAGAATTGCGAAGAAGAAGAAGAAGAAGAAGAAGAAGAAGAAGAAGAATTGCGAAGAAGAAGAGAAGAAGAAGAAGAAGAAGAAGAAGAAGAAGAAGAAGAAGAAGAAGAAGAAGAAGAAGAAGAAGAAGAAGAAGAAGAAGAAGAAGAAGAAGAAGAAGAAGAAGAAGAAGAAGAAGAAGAAGAATTGCGAAGAAGAAGAAGAAGAAGAAAGAAGAATGCGAAGAAGAAGAAGAATTGCGAAGAAGAAGAAGAAGCGAAGAAGAAGAATTGCGAAGAAGAAGAAGAAGAAGAAGAAGAAGAAGAAGAAGAAGAAGAAGAAAAGAAGAAGAAGAAGAAGAGAAGAAGAAGAGAAGAAGAAGAAGAAGAAGAAGAATTGCGAAGAAGAAGAAGAAGAAAAGAATTGCGAAGAAGAAAGAAGAAGCGAAAGAAGAAGAATTGCGAAGAAGAAGAAGAAGAAGAATGCGAAGAAGAAGAAGAAGAAAAGAAGAAAAGAAGAAGAAAGAAGAAGAAGAAGAAGAAGAAGAAGAAGAAGAAGAAGAAGAAGAAAAGAAGAAGAAGAAGAAGAAAGAAGAAGAAGAAGAATTGCGAAGAAGAAGAATTGCGAAGAAAGAAGAAGAATTGCGAAGAAGAAAGAAGAAGAAGAAGAAGAAGAAGAAGAAGAAGAAGAAGAAGAAGAAGAAGAAAGAAGAAGAAGAAGAAGAAGAAGAAGAATTGCAAGAAGAAGAAGAATGCGAAGAAGAAGAAAATTGCAAGAAGAAGGAAGAAAGAAAATTGCGAAGAAGAAGAAGAAGAAGAAGAAGAAGAAAGAAGAAGAAGAAGAAGAAGAAGAAGAAAGAAGAAGAAGAAGAAGAAGAAGAAAGAAGAAGAAGAAGAAGAAGAAGAAGAATTGCGAAGAAGAAGAATTGCAGAAGAAGAAGAAGAGAGAAGAAGAAGAAGAAGAAGAAGAAGAAGAAGAAGAAGAAGGAAGAAGAAGAAGAAGAAGAAGAAGAAGAAGAAGAATGCGAAGAAGAAGAAGGAGAAGAAGAAGAAGAAGAAGAAGAAGAGAAAGAAGGGAAAAGAAGAAGAAGAAGAAGAAGAAGAATGGAAGAGAAGAAGAAGAAGGAAGAAGAGAAGAAGAAAGAAGAAGAAAAGAAGGAAGAGAAAAAGAAGAAGAAGAAGGAGAGAAGGAGGAGGAGAGAGGAGAAGGAAGAAGAAGAAGAGAGGAGAGGAAGAGAGGAAGGAAGGAGAGAGAAGAAGAGAAGAAGAAGAAGAAGAAAAAGAAGAAGAAGAAGATCCCTTTTCGTCGCCAGCTTTGTGTGTACCCTGAGAACATACTACACGAACTTGGGAAAGCGAGAAAACTTCTGACACTTTTAGCCAAAATAGATAATAATTATAATTGATGTTTTTGTTGTGTCAAATAAGTCTACATGACTTAAATGGCAATAAAATATTCTGAATCTGAATCTGAATCCGACATTGAAAGTAATGTAAGACATGCAGACTAGGCGCGACAAAACCAAGATATGGACCTCACCAAGACTTGTCTTTCAAGGCAAAACCCGAGACAAAAAATAAGGAGGAACGGGGGGTGGGCAGGGAGGGGGGGGGGTGTGGAAGGAAGACCATCAGCTTCTGTCATTGGAAAACGTCCAAGAATCCTGTGGCATGAGAATGAGAATCCATGAAGTCAACAATGCCCAGTGACGACTGGCATAGATTCAGATTCAGATTCAGAATATTTTATTGCCATTTAAGTCAAGTAGCATACATGGAGTAGGGGAAGGGTCGTGTCAGTGTCATTAGATGCGGTGGCGGCCAACATCGAAACTTGGGATGCCGACAGGTAAGAGAGAGAGAGGGGGTAGAGAGGGGGAGACAGAGAGAGAGAGAGGGGGTAGAGAGAGGGAGAGAGAGAGGGGGAGGGAGGGGGAGAGAGAGAGAGGGGGAGAGAGGGGGAGACAGAGAGAGAGAGGGGGTAGAGAGAGGGAGAGAGAGAGGGGGAGGGAGGGGGAGGGAGAGAGAGAGAGAGGGGTAGAGAGAGGGAGAGAGAGAGAGAGGGGGGGTAGAGGAGGGGGAGACAGAGAGAGGGGGAGGGAGGGGGAGGGGAGAGAGAGAGGGGGGAGAGAGGAGGAGACAGAGAGAGAGAGAGAGGGGGAGAAGGGGGAGACAGAGAGAGAGAGAGGGGTAGAGAGAGGGAGACAGAGAGAGAGAGAGGGGGGGAGAGAGAGGGAGACAGAGAGAGAGAGAGGGGGGGATGAGAGAGGGAGAGAGAGAGAGGGGGAGAGAGGGGGGGGTAGAGAGAGGGGAGAGAGAGAGAGAGAGGGGGTAGAGAGAGGGGGAGAGAGAGGAGAGAGGGGGTAGAGAGAGGGGGAGCAGAGAGAGAGAGAGGGGGTAGAGAGAGGGGAGAGAGAGAGAGAGAGGGGGGGTAGAGAGAGGGGAGACAGAGAGAGAGAGAGGGGGGTAGAAGAGGGGGAGACAGAGAGAGAGAGAGAGGGGTAGAGAGAGGGAGAGAGAGAGAGAGAGAGAGAGGGGTGGTAGAGAGAGGGGGGAGACAGAGAGAGAGAGAGGGGTAGAGAGAGGGAGAGAGAGAGAGAGAGAAGGGGGGAGGAGAGGGGAGACAGAGAGAGAGAGAGGGGGTGAGAGAGGGGGAGACAGAGGAGAGAGAGAGGGGGTAGAGAGAGGGGAGAGAGAGAGGGGAGGGAGGGGGAGACAGAGAGAGAGAGAGGGGGGGAGAGAGGAGGGGGAGACAGAGGAGAGAGAGGGGGGGAGTGAGGGGGAGACAGAGAGGAGAGGGGGGGGTGAGAGGGGAGAGAGAGAGAGAGGAGGAGAGAGAGAAGAGAGAGAGACAGGGAGATAGAGATAGAGAGGAGAGACAGAGAGAGACAGAGATAGAGAGAGAGAGACAGAGCGAGAGACAGACAGAGAGACAGACAGAGAGACAGACAGAGAGACAGACAGAGAGACAGACGAGAGACATAGACAGAGAGACAGAGAGACATAGAGACATAGAGAGACATGGAGACAGACAGAGAGAGACACACAGAGAGACAGAGAGAAAGACAGAGAGAGAGAGAGACAGAGAGAAAGAAAGAAATGCATATTGTATACAGACTATCAGTTAATCTTCTCAAGTGAGGATAACATGCACACCAAGCTCCTTAAAGTCCTTCGGATGAGACTATAAACCGAGGCCTCGTGTGCGAACGCACGCAGAACATCTTGCGCACACGTTAAACTCCTGTTCCCGCTTTTCGAAAGAGTAGCCTAGTGTGTGCCGGTGGGAACAGATGACATAATTTACAAAACCGCATACACACTGGGGGAACGGGATGGTCTAGTGGTTAGAACATTGCGCTCGCAATCTGACAACCCGGGTTCGATTCCCGTTCAAGGGGATATTTTCCCCTTGGAGTTAACATCAGCGCAGACTCCACTCTCCCCCAAAATTTACAAAACCGCATACACACGGGGACTGGGCGTAAAAAAGCAGATAATAATAATAATGTATGGAATTTATATAGCGCTGAATCTTGTCAATCAACAAATCAAAGCGCTCAGATGACAATTTTTTTAAATATCGAGGATAATGGAATAAGCACTCATAAGTGCTTATTCTATTATCCTCGATATTATAAAAGAATGAAATAAATAAATAAAGACATAAAAAATTCTTCAAAGCTCTTCAATGCTTATTCCATTATCCTCGATATAAAAGAATAAAATAAAGTTAAAAGAAAAATTCCATTATTCTCAATATAAAAAGGTAATGGTAAAGGAGTCCCATAACCTATAAGGTTGTAGGGGAGCGAGGCGTCAGAGACCTCACTTCTCTAGGGCCAGCATATTGAGGGCGGCGCCCATCTCCTCTCCCTCGCTGCTTTACCTTCCCTGACCCTAAAGAGGGCAGGTACCCATTTACAGCTGGGTGAACTGGGGGAACTGTACTGAAGCCAAGGCGCGCAAACAGTCACCCATCCAACTGGTAACCACGCTCGACGCTGCTTAACTTGGCTGGGGGAAAGCGAGTGCCCCGACCACTGAGCTATCCCGTCCCCCATTCTCAATATAAAATAAAATAATAAATAAATAAATATTTCTTTCTTTGTTTCTTCCACCCCCCCCCCCCCCCCACCCCCCCTGTCCCCCCACCCCCTTCCCCCACGTCTTTTCCGCAGGTTTCGTCCAAACACCCAACTACGGAACGGCTTACTTTCTCCGCAACGTCAACAACCGAGTCCTTGTCGACGTAACCCCGGGCCATGACGTCATGGTCAGCTTCGAAAGTGTCGACCTGTACAGACGTACGCAGGTGACGGTGGCAACGGACTGTGGTCAAAGCTGGTTCGTTGGAAACCCTCTAGAGGTGATGTCCTCTGCAGCCGTGTTGGCCAACAGGCTGGGAGGCAATGGCCTGTTGGTCAGCATCATCGACGTTTGGTCATCTACCTTCTCTGACTTCGACACGGGCTTCAGGCTTCGGTTCTCTTTCCACGAGGTGTGTACCAAGGACGGTTTGCAGGATGGTGAAGACGTTCGCCTGCTAACAAGTAAACACCGTGAGGTTCTGGGTTCGATTCCCCAGCCTCGCCCTT
>CM054155.1:37594848-37607348 GCA_028751875.1 Rapana venosa | reverse complement strand
CCTAAAAGAGGCAGGTACCCATTTACAGCTGGGTGAACTAGGGGAACTGTACTGAAGCCAAGGCGCGCAAACCGGTCACCCATCCAATAGGTAGCCACCACCCTCGACGCTGCTTAACTTTGGCTGGGGGGAAAGCGAGCGCTCTGACCACTGAGCTATCCCGTAAGCAGCATTCAATTATCAGTAGTCACATAGGGTTATCATTAGGTAGGATCTGTTTTTGTTGTTACCTTATCTTTGACGTACTCGTTGCTCCCACATCCACCCACCCCCTCATCCCCATTTCATAATGGCCCAGGCCAAAAGCTGTGTCAGTTAATGATGTCAGTTAATTGCCAAGGCCTAACTGTTGTTATGTTGTGAAATGTTTTGTTGATATTGCCTTCAGCCATGACAAACTCTTAACATAATAACCTTCGGATGAGACTATAAACCGAGATCCCGTGTGTGAACGCACGCAGAACATCTTGCGCACACGTTAAATCCTGTTCCGCTTTTCATAAAAGTAGACCATTGTGTGCCGGTGGGAACAGATGAAAAAAATGTACAAAGCCGCATACACATGAGAACTGGATGTAAAAAAGCACATAAGTGATTATTCCATTATCCTCGATATAAAACAATAAAATAATAATTTAAAAAGGAGCAAAAAATCGTCTGAAGTCGAAGTATGGCTGTCTATAATGGCGAGGTACTTGAAAACTGTCACACACGCAAACTTCTTCATTCAGTAGTGTGCAATTTCTTTCTCACAGTGATTCCCAGGTGGGATGAGTTGAGTCAGCGTGCACATCCTGGGTGACCCCTAAAGTGTTAAGCTGGGGAACGCACAACAACAATTTCGATTTTTTAATTTTTTCAATTTTTTTCAAATTTTTCTGTTTAATATCGAGGATAATGGGGTAAGCATTCATGTGCTTTTTTACATCCAGTCCCCGTGTGTATGCGGTTTTGTAAATTTTGTCATCTGTTACCACCGGCACACAGTGGCCTACTCTTTCGAAAAGCGGAACAGGATTTAACGTGTGCGCAAGATGTTCTGCATGCGTTCGCACACGGGGCCTCGGTTTATAGTCTCATTCGAAGGACTCGATTTCATGCTGTGTGTGTGCGTACGTGCGTGCGTGCGTGCGTGTGTGTGTGTGTGTGTGTGTGTGTGTGTGTGTGTGTGTGTGTGGTGTGTTGTGTGTGTTTCTCAACGCGTGTGCGCGCGCACGTGCGTATGTGTATGTGTGTATGTGTGCATGCGTGCGTGTGCGTGTAAGTGTTTGTGTGTTTGCGCGCACGTACGTGCGTGCAAGCGTGCGTGTGCATGCGCGTGTACGGGCGCGTGCGTGCGCGCACGTGTAAGTGTGCGTGCGCGCGCGCGTGTGTACGTAACGTGTGTTTCAGTGCTACTCCCAAGCAGAGCTGTGTAACGGTCGCGCATGGTGCATTGACGGCAGCGATGAACACGACTGTCCGCAGAAGCCTATGGAGGACATCTACCCCCTGTCAGACTCTATCCTCCCTCCCCCGGCCGTTATCCAGCTGACCGGGCAAGGCAGCTTCTCCATGACCCCCACCCCCCCAACAGGAGGAGGGAACTCCACCGCTCCCCATGACCCTACTACGGCAAGCACAGCTTGTCCCGACACCCACTTTCGATGTCCCGGTAACGGGTACTGTCTGCCCGTGTTTACGCGCTGTAACGGCATCTATGACTGTCCTGGGAAGGAGGATGAACAGCAGTGTGAGGAAGCGAGATGTCCTGGTTATTACAGGTTTGTGTGTGTATGTACACAGTTCTTGATTCAACCATTGACGCTGCTGGGGGGCAACAACAGCAAAGCGAGAGGCTGTATGTATGACCAGTGGCTTTCTTTCCCACTCATGGAATTCCACTTTACAGCTTGGTCTTTAGTGATCGACTATGACTCTCTGACTAGGAGGCTTGACTCGTACAGTCCTTATGTGCTGCAGCCCTGGGGGGGTGGTTGGCCTTTGGAGAACATCTCCAACGCTGACTGCCCTTATGCCCACTTGGACGAGAGAGTGGGGATGTACTGTGGGCAAGGCATCTCCACTATAATCAAATTTCTGCCCAGTTTCCGAAACAGCAGCTGCCTCCTCTGCTGTTTTGGAGGTCATCGTCGAACACGACGGACAAACACACATACAATACATATAAAAGCATTTTGGATTAACCAGAAATGTTTTTAAAATCTACAAAATTCAAACTTATAATTTCGTGACCAAAGGCATATAGATTAGTAGCCATGTCTGATTAATTGTGGAAACAAAAACTATAGGAAATTCAATTTTTAATCTTGGAGAGAGAGAAAAAAAAGGAAATTTTCGGGGGTAAGTTTTGTACAAGTTGCTACGATTTAATGCTAGAGAGTAGAAGATATAAGAATATACCAAGAGAGAATAGAACTTGGTCAATACTGCAACAAAATAGAAGACCAGATTCATTTACTGGATGAGTGCATTTTATATTCCGAACAAAAAGAAAGCGTATTGATAACTCTTTATGCTAAAATCGAAGTAAATATGAAAAATATAGACAAATTAAGCAAGATTATTGTAACAGATAATAATGAAGCCAAAATAATTAATTATGTTAGCACCCGTTTTGAAAAAAAAAAGAAGAAAAAAAAAAGATAGAATGCAGCATGGGTTCTTTCTTGCACATCATTTCAGACACGCTGATAAGAGAATAATACGTTATTTTGATTATTTTCTTTTCTTTTTTATTTATTTTATTTTATTTTATTTATTTATTTTCTTCTTTTATTTCGAGGATAATGGGAAAAAGCACTCATGTGCTTTTTTTATCCAGTCCCCGTGTGTATGCAGTTTTTATTATAAAAAAAATTTAATGAAAAGTTTATTTCGTTGTGGCAAATAAGTCCATGTGACTTTTATGGCAATAGATAATTTCTTATTCTGAATCTGATTCTGAAACTGAATCTGATTCTGAATCTGATTCTGATTCTGATTCTAAATCTGATTCTGATTCTGAATCTGAATCTGATTCTGATTCTGATTCTGAATCTGAGTCTGATTCTGAATCTGATTCTGAATCTAAATCTAATTCTGATTCTGAATCTGATTATGATTTTTATTCTGATTCTGCTTCTGCTTCTGATTCTGATTCTGATTCAGGTGTCGTGGATCGGCAGTCTGCCTGCACCCTGACCATGTGTGTGACGGCGTTGACCAGTGTCCCCAGCAGGATGATGAGCTGCTCTGCGACTTCCTCTGTCCTCACCACTGTTCTTGTCTCGGTCTGGACTTCAAATGCAACGCCACAGCCATGCTCGGGGATCTTTCGGACCATGTTCGAGCTTTGGACTTGAGTAATAACGAGATCAGAGTTCGTCACTTACCGAAAATGGTCATGCTGATTTTTCTGGATCTGTCTCAGTGTCAGATTGAGAGTCTTGAAGTTCTTTCATTTCCGAACTTGCAAACTCTAGATCTGAGTATAAACCTCGTTACTACATTACACACGACTGATATTACCTCGCTACCAAATTTACGCGAGCTTATTTTATCAAAAAATCCCATTGTATCATTTTTTGCCAAAAGTGCGAAATCGTGTATGTTTCCCACAGTAGCAAAACTCGATCTTTCTTTCATTCCCTTTCGCCGTTTAGATGTTGTCTTGTTTGACGTGTTCGTTAATTTACAACATCTGAATTTATCCCAGTGTGGTATAGAGCATCTCGTTAGTTCCAAACCGCAGTTGCTGTCTTCTCTTCGGGTCGTTGATTTACGAGGGAGCGAACTGACAGACTTCCCTGCTGATTTCTTTCAGAACCTCAAAGGCCTTGACAGGCTGCTGGCCGATAACTACAAGCTGTGCTGTCCTCAGCTTCTGCCTCCAGACTTCAACCGCCACAACTGCCACGCTCCCAGGAACGATGTGTCTTCCTGCAGCAACCTGCTGAGCTCCAACGTCTACCGTGTGGTCATGTCCCTGTTTGCCGTTCTGGCCACTGTGGGCAACGTCAGCAGCCTCTTCATCAGGATGCTGGCACAGCACAAGTCGTCCACAGGATCTGGGTATGGTGTCTTCGTCACTCACCTGTGTGTGTCGGATGGCTTCATGGGTGTCTACCTGGTCATGGTGGGGATAGCGGACAGGGTGTATCACAACTCGTACCTGGTGCACGACATTCAATGGAGACGCAGCTTCGTGTGCCAGACAGCGGGCTTCATAGCTCTGATGTCCAATGAGATGTCAGCCTTCGTCGTCTGTCTGATCACTGTGGACAGGTTCCTGGTCCTACGTTTCCCCTTCAGCCGCGTCCGTTTCCATCCAAGGACCGCCCAGCTGGCCTGCTGTCTTCACTGGTGCTGGCCGTTCTCCTGGTCAGCGTTCCCCTCTTCCCTGCCCACGCTGACTGGAGCTTCTACGGCCAGACAGGAATCTGCATTCCCTTGCCCATCACCGGTACGACTTCTGTAGGCCACAGCTACTCCTTTGCTATCCTCATCGTGCTGAACATGGTTCTGTTTGTGGCTATAGCCACAGGACAAACGGCCATCTACCTGGCCGTCAGAGCCAACTCCATGGCAGCAGTGGACTCGGGCACGAAACGTAAGGACCTGAACATAGCGCGTCGCCTGATCACTGTGGCAGCCACGGATTTTCTCTGCTGGTTCCCGATTGGTGTCCTGGGTGTTCTGTCCACTGCCGGGGTGTCTTTGCCCAGTGAGGTCAACGTGGCGATGGCGACCATAGTGATGCCTCTCAACGCAGCCGTCAACCCCTTTCTGTACACGATGAATGTGGTGATGGAAAAGAGACGGCAGAAGCGGGAAGGAGAGATCCTGAAATATCTGAAGGCCCACTTACAGGAGGAGGCCTGAAGAAGACGTTACAGCTATAACAAGAACTGAGAGAATGCTAAACCACGAACTTTTAAGTAGAACAGTGCCATAACCTGTATACAATGCACTCCTGCAATAACATGGCTCAATTACAGACCGTTTTCTAAAGGAGTTTTTTTTTGAGTGGGTACAATCATTCTCTTTTGATTTTGTTTATAATATCAATTACAATAATCATAAAACCTATACGAATGTCACAATAATCAAATTTTTACAGGGAAAATCTCTTGCTAGTTTGAAACTAAAGCTATATTGCAACACATACATACGTAACAGTGTTAGTCAAAGACTGCTATACTACAAACAGCAAATAGGTAAGCATATTAGTCGAAGACAATGCTTAAAATATCATACTACTGGCTTAGATGCTGTAGCAATTACACAGCCACAATGTTGATCAAAGACTACCATATTTGCAAACACGACATACTTGGTGATCTACCAAAATACTGTTATTGTGCAGCATATCAATACCTACCCATGCTGAACATGTAGGACAAATTGCTAAGTGTACCAGTTCCTTTTAAAACACTAATAGATTCCTTATCGGCATCATTACTATTTAAAGCATTAAACACCGTACTGGGTATCATATTTTTGGTAATGTAGATCTGTTGTGTACCTAATATGTATCATATAGTCACCCAGTAGGTTCCTCCACACTACAGTATCCATGGCAACGAGGAAGCTGATCTACTGGCAAAGATATGAGTTTACATGCCTGAAGAGGAGCAGAAAGTAACGTAAGAAGAAGCAAAGACAATAGTGAAGGAAAAGCAAACTATGATGATGGCTTCAGCAGCACCCTAACTTCAACAGTAAGGATGACCACTACTACTACCTCCTGCCCAGAGAAGACCAAGTGACCGTTGTGAGACTGAGGGCTTGGACACTGCAGACTCAGACATCACATGTTCACCAAATTCCGTATGGGTAATTCTGCAATGTGTCCAGGCAGTGTTTCTCCCATGATAGTGGAGGAACATTTCTTCCTCCAGACCTGTCTATCCGTGTTGGATATCTGGCCTACTGACCTGCCGATGAGGGACAAGCTCTTTGGACCCCTGGAGGGCTTTAGGTGTACCTCAGCATTCGTCAGAGCCTCCAGACTTGCTGTCTGAAAGTTCGACGATTAAGAATTATGCGTGACACGATTGCACAGTTCCAACAATGAAGTAGCTGGTAGTGTACTCCTTAAAACAACAGAAAACCCCCCGAAAACAAAGTTGTTAAACGGCATCAACTGTACACCTAACACCCAACATCCCCCGTGGGGATGCCAGGGGCCTGACAGTATAAACAGCATCTCCGCCTTCTGGAAATTCTGGGCTAGAAATTTCCTTTTTCTATTACTCTCTTTGTTTGTCCCTTGTTCCTTTTCTTCCTGTCATTTCTTTCTTATTTTTTTGCCTTCTCGATTCATTCTTCCGCCTTTTTTTCTAGAAAGACTTAAAAGATTAAAATTCCCATATGCCAAAGTTGGATGTGCTGGGCCTGACTTGTCAGGCGCTTAAAAGGCAACGTGACGCATTTTCGCTCATACAACAGACAACAACAGGTGCTGTCTGGGTGTTCCAAGAAAAAGAAGGTACCCAACAAAATTATTTCTGATCAAATATAAATCAAATACAAAATATTTGCTTTTTTATATCAAAGTGCTGCACATTAGCAATCTGTTGGTGACTGAGTGCTTCAGATTTGCAAATGTAGCGCTCTTTAATCAGCGTATCACGCCCAGCCATGTGTATCAGACAGTTCAGGATAGGTCATTATGTCGGTATAGTCATCCACTACCAACATTCTGCTACCTTACCCTGAAATGATGATACAGCTGATTGTGTGCAAAAATAGCTCACCTGCAATGCTTGAAGACTATTTCATGCCAAAGGAGTGGCCTAGGCCCGAAATTTCGTTTGTTACTGATGCTAGCTTAATACCGAAGCCTGCGTTAAGATGTTATGTTGAAAAAATATTTTGTTGAGATTGTCTTCAGCCATGAAAAGCTCTTTGCATTAACAACCTGCACTTTCCTTTAAAGGAGATTTAAAAAAAAACATCCTCTGAAGTCGGACTATAGCTAGAAGAGGTACTTGAAAACAGTCATATACGCAAACTGCTCAATCAGTGCCTAACTTACGATCCCACGGTGATTCTTGGGTAGAATGAGTGGGTCGGAGTTCATATATTGAATTACCCCTTGTACAATAAGCTTGGGAGCACGCAGCATAGCAGTACCATTCGCCGTGTAATAGGGTCCTTACTGTCAACAATCTCATCTCGTTGGATCTCTGCTCTTATTTTCAGTCACCTTTTTCTACCAGTCTATATTATCTTAGGAGTAAATAATTATGTAATTTTTGGTTTGAAAAATCAATCCAGCTGCGTTGATGCAAGCCAAAGACTGGTGTGATTGCTATGAATGGCATTTTTTGCTTTATGGTGAATGCATTGATGATCTGATATTGGTTTATTTTGAGAAAGTGTATCTCTACATTAAACCCGTGTATGTTTTCCGCTCATATTGAGGTCATGAAGCTTCCAGAATGTTCCTAAAGGTTCTAGAATCTTCAACAGTATTCTTGGATGTTCGAGAAGTTTCCAAAATGTTTTACGATATTCTAAAAAAAGTTTTAAGAAGTTTTCAGAGTATTCTGTGATATCCTAAAGAAAATTCATGGAACTTCTCAAAGATTCAACAGTAGTCTAGGGATTTCCTGAAGTTTTCAGAATGTTCTGAAGAGTTTCTGAAAGTTCTGGAATCGTCTAGTCTTTACCAGTAGCTGATACAGCGCTGGTTGATTGACACCATGTATAAGATGCTGTTGTAGCAGCAAAGAAGAGAGAAGAAGAGGAACATGAATGAAGAAAGGAGGAGGAATGAAGAATGGGAAAAGAAGTAACCGATTCAGGTCCTAGTTAATGAGTGTAGTCACGGAGGTTTGGTTATTGATAATAATACTCTGAAGCAAACCACCTTTCTACAAATAAGAAGGTGACACATGTTATCAATAGACTGGATGTAAAAAAGCACATAAGAGCTTATTCCATTATCCTCGATATAAGAGAATAAATACTAAAATTAATAATAATAATAATAATAGTTTGACTAACCAGTCGGTTGTTGGCGATCATTTTCTAAGATACTGAAATTATTACTGATGCCTTTGTGATCCAAGTGAATGACAACAGCGTAAATAATGCGTTTTCTTTCTTTTTTTTATCTTTTCTTTTCTTTTCTTTCTTTCTTTTATGTTTTTCTGTAATTCTTTCTTCCTGTAATTCACTCTTCCTTTTGTTTTAAAAAAAACATGTAACAAAGGCAACTTCTCTATTAAAACCAGAAACAAACAAGCACGGGAAACAACCAACCAGCCAACCAACCAAACTAACAGACAAAAAAGCAAACACACACACACACACACACACACACACACACACACACACAACAAAACACAAACACACACACACATACAACACACACACAACACAAAGCGAAGAAACCCAGCCTCAACCCACTTTAAAAAAATTTATTCTCTGTCTCCGACAAAACCTGGATTTTAAAAACAACAACAACAACGACGACAACAGCTGGACTCTTGAACGTCACAGTCTTCCCCACCTGCCCAAACCACGGCCTCGCCATCAACATCAACGGAAGCAGAGTGGTCTTGAACTACACCAGCCACAGCAACGCGACCCTGAAGGACCTCGGGAAGGAACGGCTCCGTCAGGATCGACCCACCCAGGTGACTCAGCCTGCAGAACTCGGCGCAGCTCCCCCAACACTCTTCAGCGAGCCGAGAGAAGAGAACAAAGAGGGAGAGAAGGATCGCGTCTGCTGGATGAAGATCACGGCCCTGCCGACAGACAAGCAACTGATTGTGGACTGGCTGCGGCAAACATGCACGGGAAGAGACTACGTGTCTGTGCATGCCTTCAGCGTGGACCCATACCTGACCCGCGGGGAAAGCCCCTCCGGCAAATGGAAACACATTCAGTGGACGGGCTGCGAGCCTGCCGAGGATGCCGTGTCAGATCCGTTCACCACCATGGCTAGGGTTGTGTATGTGGGACTGCACGTGCGGCGTGGTCCGACGCTGTACAGGGTCTCGTTGTCTCTCCAGGCAGTTGCCAGGATGGGTCTTCAAGCGAGGTTGCCGACGAGTCCCATACCTGTGGATGTTCGTCACGTGTCCGTGACTTCGGGTGAGAGAGGCTCGGTGTGTGGAGGTTGGATGATGTGTTTGTTGTTGTTGTTGTTGTTGTTGTTGTTTTTTGTAGCTCAGAGCAGATGCTGTGGTGTTTTGTTTGGGAAGTCGTGGCGCTTTGCTTTGTGTGGTTTACGCGATTCAGCGATTTAAAGGTTCCATATGTTATCATTGTTGTTGTTGTTGTTGTTGTTGTTGTTGTTTTTGTTGTTGTGTTGTTGTTGTTGTTGTTGTTGTTGTTGTTGTTATTATTATTGTTGTTGTTGTTATTGTTGTTATTATTATTATTATTATTATTATTATTATTATTATTATTATTATTATTATTATTATTATTATTATTATTATTATTATTATTATTATTATTGTTGTTGTTGTTGTTGTTGTTGTTGTTTCGTTACAATAATGTGATGTTGATAACGGAAGCTTGCGATGATGGTAGCCCGAACAGTTTCTTTTTGAATAATAATTTTTGGTTTGATTGTTTGTTGTATTTGTTTGTGCGTTTGCTTTCTTGATTGGCTGGTAAGTTGATGTTCCCTCTTAAAAACTTCCTTGAAACCTGTACCAATGCGGTCATGTCAATCATCAGATCAACCATCAGTTTTATGCAGGTGACTCTCAGATTCTAAGCAGCGCCACACTCCTGAAAATCTGCCTTCTCTCTTGACAAATATGGCCCACTGCTTTCAAGATATCCAAAATTGGATGATACAGAACAAGTTACAGCTAAATGCAGATAAAACGGAAACCATGCTTGTAGGGACCAAACACAAACTCTCTTCCATTACAACAGCTTCAATACAATTTGGCAATGCATCAATTCCTCTATCCACTGCTGTGAAGTATCTTGGGGTCATAATTGACAACACACTCTCTATGCAAAAATTCATCACCCAGACCTGCCAGTCATGCTACTATCAGTTACGGCGTATTAGTGCAATTCGAAATTACCTGTCCACAGAATGATGCAACATCCAAACTAGTCACGTCTCTCATTCTTTCACGTCTGGACTATTGCAATTCTCTTCTGGCTGGTCTGCCAGCATCATCAATCCACTCCCTTCAACGTATAAAAAAAACTCTGCAGCTCGACTAGTCCTCAGAAAGAAAAATTCTGAGCACATTGCTCCTCTCTTGCGATCTCTTCACTGGCTGCCTTGCCACAGAGAGTAAACTATAAGATCAGTACCCTCTGTTACAAATGCCTCCACAAAACAGCACTCTCCTACCTCTGTGAATGTCTTCATTTGTACACTCCTTCTCGTTCCCTACGCTCTGCTGCAGATAACTTGTGCTTACGAATACCTAGATTCAACCAATCCACCGTCGGTCATTGCTCTTTCTCTATTTCTGGTCTATCGATCTGGAATGACCACCCCCTCTCTCTTCGCCAAAAGCCTTCTTATGAAACTTTTAAATCCAGTCTCAAGACGTATTTATTTCAAACCTAAGATTTTCCACTCCTGCTTCATCTCATAGCTTTTCCCTGCCTTCAACAGCCGAAATTCTATCACCCTGCCAAAGTGTATAGCCTGTGTGTGTGTGTGTGTGTGTGTGTGTGTGTGTGCATGCACATTTGGGCTTGTTAGAATAATTAATTGTTACTGGCTGCATGACTGTGTCAAAATGAGCTGAGTGCAAGCGCTTTGATGTGTCTTTTTTTTTTTTACTGACTTTGTCGCCTAAATTTTTATTATTTTTTTACTATTACATAATATTATGTTGTGGGGAAAAGGATTGGAGAAAGTTTACGTCTTAAGTGAGTTAAGAAATTTTTTTAATATCAATCATCTTCAATCCAAGGGGAAGTACTGGTGCTGCTAGCTGAATAAGTCTTCTTTCAAATGAGTTATTTTCTTTTAACTGTCAGTTGCTTTGTGTGTTTACTTTTGGACTTTTTTCTTACATCCCAGTGGGTTGATGATTTTCATGAATGAAATAGTGACAAAAAAGAGATACATGCTGAAAGAGGCAGCATTGGCAAATTTTATTTGAAAGGTATTCTGATCCTCAGGAAACAGTACTGTATGTAGAATTGATGTGATTCTTTCTTGTGGGATAGCTGATAGATACCTACACCTTGTTGAGATAAGCCTCTGTGTGGGTGTGTGTGTGTGTGTGTGTGTTGTGTGTTGGTGTGTGTGTGTGTGTGTGTGTGTGTGTGTGTGTGTGTGTGTGGTGTGTGTGTGTGTGTGTGTGTGTGTGTGTGAAAAGTTCTTCATTCTTTGGCATTCACTGACTTAGTTTCTAAGGCAGAACACACACAAAAAATTGGAAGATTTGTGGAGAAATATCTTTGTATATCTTTAAAATATTTCAAAGTAAAACTTTACTTTGATAAAAAAAAATGCTATGTTTGATTTCATCAACCTGAGAGTGATGTTAACACTTTTTAAAAATATGATCAAAAGAGCGTGTCACAGTTTTGTTGAGGTGTGAAGTAGACTGCAACCCCATTGACATACCCTCGCTTGAGAAGAGCAAGTGCTCTGATCAGCCAGCTGTCCTGTCCCTAGCTGTTACATAGTGTACACATGTTTTAATCCTGAAATATTTCTATACACAGTGGGAAGACTAGGACCACACAGTTGAGCTTCATCCACTTTACAGATGCTGTTTTGAATGGTGTTGCCCAAATTTCATGACTAACACTGCAGTTGTCTGTATCTGTAGGTCCAGTTGATTGCTGGGATATATATTATGAATCATTACATACAACATACAGACAGAAAAGAACATCAAAACCGTAAGACATTCAACAATATAGTAATCATGGACATCACCTATATGGAAAGACGTTTCACTACACCCAGTTATCATTGCAAGACAAACGTAGTCCACTCTTTTTTAATTATATTTAACAAAATCCTCTTACCCGCAACAACTGTCTCAGAATCCTGACTGTCGACAAATGTCTGAAAAGAATAATACATCTACTTAACGCTTTCGCACGTTTATAATATATAATAAACTGACATTGCTCCACAGGGTACATTCAAAATGCCCGTCTGCTCAGAGTGACACACGGGTTCAGACTAGGCTACAGCAACTGGGTCCTCTTTCTGGTGCCAAAAGACCGCGTCATCATGCTGAGTGCCTTACACACTGACGTACCCAGCTACGGCATCAAAACCGCTTGTACTGCCGACTTCCACATACGTCTCACTGAAACCAGACTCTGCACCAACCACACCACCCCTGAACTTAACACACCAAACCGTAGCACTGTCATCGACAACCTCCACGATCATCCTGAACTGTCTCCGACAGACTTCTCCGTGAAGTACGTGTCCATGAACGGGTCAGTGAGAACCTTTAGCGTGTCTGAACAGTCGGGAAAAGAACGATTCAAGGCGTTTCAGATGGACCGTGCTGATTCTGAAAGGAGCGGGTCTTCGTGTGTGG
>CM054155.1:37542348-37587348 GCA_028751875.1 Rapana venosa | reverse complement strand
ATAGATAGATAGGTAGATAGGTAGAAGAGAGTATTAGAGAATATAGAGAGTCGAGAGAAGGAGAGGTAGTAGTGATTGACTGATTGATTGATAGAGATAGATAGATTAGATAGATCAGTAGATAGATTAGTAATAGTGTTAGATAGATAGATCAGATGATAGATAGATGAGAGGACAGCAGTACCATAATAAGACGCAGCAGAAGACGAAGAGAGATAGAAGAGCGAGAAGACGATAATGGTAGATCATGAACATAGATACTAGAGTGGATGGATGATGGATGATGGTCGATAGATAGATAGATGATATGTATAGATAGATAGACAGATAGATAGATAGATAGATAGATAGATAGATAGATAGATAAGAGATAGTAGTATAGATGATATTATTGATATAGATAATATATAGATATAGATAGATATATAGTAGATATATTTAGTATAATAGATAGGTAGTAGAGATATAGAAGGTGACAAACACAGAGAGATAATGATAGTAATAGATGATATGATAGATAGATAATAGATAGATAGATAGATAGATAGAGATAGTAGGTAGTGGCAGATAGATAGACAGGTATACATAGATAATAATAGATAGATAGATAGATAGATAGTGTGATGTGATAGATGATATGAATGGATAGATAGATAGATAGATAGGATAGATGGATGATGGATAGATGGAGATGGATGGATAATGGATAGATGATAGAAGAAGATAGATAGATAGATAGATAGATAGATAGATAGATAGATACATAATAATAATACATAATAATAGATAGATAGATAGATCTATTTTGATATATATAATTAAATGTGTGTGTGTGCGCGCGCGCTCGTGTGTGTAAAGCAAATTTAGTTGGTTTTTTAGACATGACATAGATTTGGTTTCATTTTCATCTGTTCAATTCTTCAGGAAATAAGATCTTATCAAATACTTTCCATTCTGCTAAATTTATTCGGCACATTCATTTATGAAAACTGTATGATTATGTGCCATTTGTACACATAGACAATAACGCACACACATACACACACAAACAACACACACTCACACACTAACTACTAACACACACACTCACACACACTACTTAACACACACACACACATTAACTAACACACTCACACACTAACAAACACACACACAACATACACAACAGACACACAAACAAACAGCACACACATACACACAGGATCACACACAACACACACACTATAACACACAATCACACACACCATCACACACACACAACACAATACACACAACCCTCACACACACACACACACACACACACACACACATACACACACACACGCAAACACACACTCACACACACAAACACACACACACACACACACACAAACACACCACCACCCACCACCACCACCACCACCACAACACACACACACACTCACACCACCCACACAACCACAACACACACACACACACACACACACACACACACACCATCATACACACAACACACTATAACACACACACACACACAACAAAACACACACACACACACCACCACCAACACAACACACACACCCCACCCCCACCACACCCCCCACCCCCACCCCCACCCCACCACCACCACACACACACACACACACCACACACCACAACAACAACAAACAAACAAGTTTTCAACAGATTCACATTTCACTTCCCACTCAACTCTCCCCAAAAACTCGTAATCCCTCTCTCCCACCCCACACCCCCCCACCCCCACCACCCCCCCACCCCCCACCCCCCACCCCCCTCCACACACCCTCACACCCCTACCCTTACCCTTAACGCAGCTACAGGAACGAACTAGTCCTGGAAGACGACACTGTAGGCTACCACCTCTCACGCAGTACACGAACGGTGGAGGGCAAACCATTGTGCGGCATGGTGGCAGACACAGGCGCCACTGACATTACGCTGGTCCCCTGCTTCCAACAGAAAATCGCCGGTTACGTCTGCGAGTACCAAACACAGCCTGGGAACGCGTCCGAAGCCTCAAAGACGATCCTCCGCCTCGCGCCTCTCTCGGTTCGAAACGGATCCTCCTCCTCCTCTTCTTCCTCCTCTTCTTCTTCTTCTTCTTCTTCTTCTCCTCCTCCTTTCTTCTTCTTCTTCTTCTTCTTCTTCTCCTTCTTCTCCTCCTCCTCCTCCTCCTCCTTCTTCTTCTTCTTCTTCTTCTTCTCCTTCTCCTTCTTCTTCTTCTTCTTCCTCCACCTCCACCTCAACTTCTCAGACTCTCGTCAGTTGTCCCACAAAACACAGGACTCATGCTTTTCTGGCCCGCGATGCCAAGAGCGATTGCTGGCCTCAGGGAGGGGAGAGGAGATCGGGGATGGAGGAGGAGGGGTCGGGTTCTTCGTTGGATTCGGATTCTTCTTCGGTGCTTTTCCCCCTGCTGCCTCCGGCGTTTGTGTGTGGGGATGAAGGGTCGTCGGGTGTGCCGTACACTTTGGTGTGTGACCATCGGCTTGATTGTTGGGACGGCGGTGATGAAGAGTGGTGCGTGTTTCCCAGCCCTGCTGCCTTGTCTTTGGGTAGTGAGGAGGAGGAGGATGGTGAGGATGGTGAGGAGGAGGAGGATGCTGGTGTTGGGGTCGCTGCTGCTGCAGAGTTTGTCTGTACCAGTATGCAGTGTGGCTACACTCAGGAGGTATGTGTGTGTATGTTGTGTTGTGTTGTGTGTGTGTTGTTGTGTTGTGTTGTGTGTTGTGTTTGTGTATGTGTGTTGTGTGTGTGTCGGAGGGGAGGGATGTGTTGTGTGGCGGCGGGGGGGGGGGGGGGGGGAGGGGCGGGGGGAAAGGGATGTGTGTGTGTTGTGTTGTGTTGGGTTGGGTTGTGTGTGTTTATTTATATTCTGTTTTTATTTATTTTATTATTTTATTTCGAGAATAATGGAATAAGCACTCATGTGCTTTTTTTTACATGCAGTATGCAGATTTGTCATCCGTTCCCACCGGCACCGGCACACAATGGCCTACACTTCCGAAAAGCGGAACAGGTTTTAACGTGTGCGCAAGAAGTTCTGCGCGCGTTCGCACACGGGGCCTCGGTTTATAGTCTCATCCGAAGGACTTTTGGGGAGAGTGGAGTCGGCACTGATGTTAACTCCAAAGGAAAATCCTCTTGAACGTGAGAGAGAGAGAGAGAGAGAGAGAGAGTGTGTGTGTGTGTGTGTGTGTGTGTGTGTGTGTGTGTGTGTGTGTGTGTGTGTGTGTGTGTGTGTGTGTGTGTGTGTGTGATGTGTGTGTGTGTGTGTGTGTGTATGTGAGAGAGAGAGAGACAGAGACAGACAGACAGACAGACAGACAGGCAAATTACGTGTAACACACGGGACCTCGGTTTATCGTTCTCAATCGAAAGACTAGCAACCCCAGACCACCACTCATGGTCTAATGGATAGGGGGGAAAGTTTTGGGCCAAATGGGGATTCGAACCACCGCACACTTCCGACCCGGACCTCTCGTTTTCTAGGCAGGTGCGTTACCTCTAGACCACCGATCCACCCTAACTTAGATGGATGGCTTGATGAAAAAAAATAAAGCAGTTACACCACTTATTCAATGTACTATCTGGAAATAAAAGTTTGACTTGACTTGCCTTGCCTTGCCTGCCTTGCCTTTGTGGCAGTTAACACCATTTTGCTTTGTTTTTTCTTCTTACGCATCATAACATTTATTTATTTATTTATTCATTTATTTATTCTTGTATTTCGAGGATAATGGAATAAGCACTCATGTGCTTTTTTACTTATGCAGTTTTGACAATTTTGTCATTATTTGCCACCGGCGTACAATGACCTACTCTTCCGAAAAGCGGATCGGGTTTTAACGTGTACGCAAGATATTCTGCGTGGGTTCGCACACGGGACCTCGGTTTATAGTCTCACCCGAAGGACTTTTTAGTGGAGTGGACTCGGCACTGATGTTAACTCCAGAGGGGGAAAAAATCCTCCTTGAACAAGATTCGAACCCGGGTCAGCAGATCACGAGCGTATCACGAGGAACCACCAGGCTATCCCGTCCCCCCCTAATTTTTTTGACCCGCGTATAAAGCAATGTGATGATGACTTTCCGACTACATCTAAAGAAAATCCACAAGCGGATCAACATCAGGATCAAATTTGACCTCGAGAAGCTGAAGGACCCAGAGGTATTAGACATTTTTCAAGCAAGGATAGGTGGAAAGTTTGCAGCACTCACTGTGATAGACTCAGACATAGATACACGGACGAATAGTTTCAATACAGCAGTGACTGAAACAGCAAGCGAGCTTCTTGGCAAACACCGACCAGTCAAAAAACCATGGGTCACACCTAACATCCTACAACTATGCGACAAGCGTAGAGAGTTGAAGAAAAAGAAAAATGAAACAAAAGAAATAGCAGAACAATATAGGGCAGTCAACAAAAGAATCAGGAAGTCCATGACGGAGGCAAAAGAGAAATGGATCGGTGAACAGTGCCAAGACATTGAAGAGAACATCAAGAAAAACAATAGCAAGAAAGCATATCAGCTGGTGAAAGACATGACTAGCACAAAACAGGGAAAAGGTTTAACAATCCAAGACAAAAATGGGAAGTGTCTCACTGACGACCAGGATATTCTGAACAGATGGACAGAATACTGCTCCGACCTGTATAACTATAGAACCGCAGGAGATCCAGAAGTCCTTAATGTACTCGCAAGCAAAGACACAGACAGTCACCCTATCCTCCGAGAAGAAGTGGAAACAGCAATCAGATCGCTGAAAAAGGGAAAGTCAGCAGGGGCTGACAACATTCCAGCTGAGTTGGTTCAAGCTGGAGGGGAAGCCATGATCAGCGCCCTACTAAGAATCTGCAACAAGATCTGGCAGACAGGAAAATGGCCAACACCATGGACACAGTCACTCATCATCACCCTCCTCAAGAAAGGAAATCTACAACAATGCCATAATTACCGCACAATCAGCCTCATATGCCACCCAAGCAAGGTCATGCTGCAGATAATATTGATTAGACTGAAGCCACAAGCAGAGACCATCATTGCTGAAGAACAAGCAGGTTTCAGAGCAGGGCGCAGCACAACAGAACAGATATTCAACCTCAGAATACTATGTGAGCGGTACCTTCAACATCAACAAGACCTTTACCACGTATTTATCGATTTTAAGAAGGCATTTGACAGGGTGTGGCATGCAGCTTTGTGGGCAACCATGAATTTGTACAGCATCAATGCAAACCTGATCAGAGTCATCAAACAGCTGTACAGAGAGGCCACCAGTGCAGTGTACTACAACAACAACATTGGAGAATGGTTTCGAACAACAGTTGGAGTAAGGCAGGGCTGTCTACTCTCACCCACTCTTTTCAACATCTTCCTTGAGAGAATCATGGCTGATGCACTGGAACATCATGAAGGATCAGTCAGCATTGGTGGCAGAACGATCACAAACCTCCGCTTCGCAGATGACATTGATGGAATAGCAGGATCAGAAAAAGGGCTTGCCAGCCTAACAGAACACTTGAATAAGGCCTCCAAAACATACGGCATGGAAATCAGTGCAGAGAAGACCAAACTGATGACTAATAACACCAACGGCATTAGCACTGATATCAGGGTTAATGACCAGAAGCTGGAAACAGTTCAAAGCTTCAAGTACCTGGGAGCCATTGTATCAGACCAGGGATCCAAGCCAGAAGTAGTATGCAGGACTGCACAGACAATAACAGCTTTGTCAAAACTAAACACCATCTGGAGAGATAAAAATATCTCACTTATCTCCAAGATCAGACTAATGCGCTCCCTTGTCATATCCATATTTCTGTATGCCTGTGAATCATGGACCCTGACTGCAGATTTGGAGAGAAGAGTACAGGCGGTGGAGATGAGATGCTTTCGGAGACTCCTTGGCATCTCCTACAAAGACCACATAAGCAACGAAAGCGTGCATAACAGAATCCAGCAAACCATTGGACCCTATGAGAACCTTCTAACGATCGTGAAAAAACGTAAACTTAAATGGTATTGGCATGTCACAAGATCCAAAGGACTTGCAAAAGACAGTTTTACAAGGCACTGTCCAAGGAGGAAGAAGAAGAGGCAGACCAAGGAAGAGCTGGGAGGATAACATCAGCGAATGGACAGGCCTAGAACTCAACAAAACCCTGAGAAAGGTAGAACAGAGAGAGCAATGGAGGGAACTGGTTGTTGAGTTTTGAGGGTGCCCCCACGGTCGTAAGACTACGGGACAGATAGATAGATAAAGCAAAAGCCTTCACTTGAACTGTCTTATCCTTCTCCAACTCCTCACAGTGCTTCTCGATGGAGAGCTGGTGTGACGGGAGGGAGGACTGCGTGAAAGGAGAGGACGAGCGGGGCTGTGAGGGCCAGAGACTGTCCTGCTCTTATGGACCGGCCACCCGGCCCATCTTCAGGCCGCCTCCCCCAGCTGTTCTGGTCTTCGATGCCTTCAACAGACCGCTGTTCTTCAACGCGACTCCGAGCTTCTCCCAGCTCGCTGGCAGCAAGGTTTAGAAGGCGGTTGTCTTGTGTGTTTGTGTGTGTGTGTGGGGGGGGGGGGGGAGTGGAGGGGGGTGTGGGGGGGGGGGGGGGGGGGGGGGGGGGGGGTGTGTGGTGTGGGGGGGTGGGGGAGTGTGGTGTGTGGTGGGGGTGGGGTGGTGTGGGGGGTGGGGTGGGGGTGGTGTGGTGTGTGGGTGGGTGTGTGTGTGTGAGTGTGTATGTGTGTGTGTGTGTGTGTGTGTGTGTGTGTGTGTGTGTGTGTGTGTGTGTGTGTGGTGTGTGTGTGTGTGTGTGTGTGTGTGTGTGTGTGTGTGTGTGTGTAAGTGTGTGTGAGTGTGGGGGGATGTCAAAGTCAAAGTCAAAGTCAAAGTCAAACTTTTATTTTCAGATGGTACATTGAATAAGCAGTGCATTTGCTTTTTTTCATCAAGCCACCTATCTAAAGAAAGAAAAAAAAGCGAGAAAAAAAAAGATAATGTATATGCAGACATAGAATAAAAAACCTAATCTATGGTAAACTATACAAATCAAACCAAAAAAACCAATAATATGCATATGTAGAATTAAAACAAAACAAAAAACCCAGAAAAATATTAGACCATACAATTCAAATCATTCAAAAATCTTGAAATGTGCGTGTGTGTGTGTGTGTGTGTGTGTGTGTGTGTGTGTGTTGTGTGTGTGTGTGTGTGTGTGTGTGTGTGTGTGTGTAAGTGTGTGTAAGTGTGTGTGTGTGTAAGTGTGTAAGTGTGTGTGTTTGTAAGTGTGTGTGTAAGTGTGTGTGTGTGTGTAAGTGGTGTGTGTGTGTGTAAGTGTGTTGTTGTTGACTTCAATTTTACGTCTGTTCACTTTTAGTGATATTAGACGCCCCCCCCCCCCCCCATCCCCTCCAAAAAAACAAACCAAACAAACAAACAAACAAACAAACAAAAAACAAAAAAACAAAAAAAAACGGGAGATGTGGATGTGGTGTTAAAAAAAAATAATAATAAA
This sequence comes from Rapana venosa, assembly GCA_028751875.1. Taxonomy (NCBI): domain Eukaryota; kingdom Metazoa; phylum Mollusca; class Gastropoda; order Neogastropoda; family Muricidae; genus Rapana; species Rapana venosa. The sequence goes on along the minus strand of CM054155.1, from coordinate 37,579,834 downwards.
AAATAATAATAATAATAATCTCGAAAAACTTGGCAATGCGACAGGAATTTAAAAAACAACAAAAAAAACCCCAACAAGTCATTAACGTTAATGTAACTATAACAAATGTCCTATGGGACTGTAACAAAGACCTTTCACAATTTCAAATGCCAATTTTAAATTACTGAATATGCTGGTGAGGGAGTTTTCAGAAAAATGGGGCATGAAAGGTTTTACACTCTGGCAGTCAAAAAGTATATGAGTATTAGTGATATTCTCACCACACAGGCATTTACCATTTTTGCTGAATTTGGTTATCAATGCATTTAGTTTCATTCTATAGAATAAAGTATTAATTCTCCTTGACGTAAAAACACTTGTACTAACTTCTGAATGGTTCCCCACTGTTAGATTATGGGTATTGATTGCAGTTCTAGTTAAAAGTCTCTCATTTTGCTGATTACTATCAGTGACCTTTCTCCATGATTTTTGTTCTAGTTAGCTATACCCTTCTTGTAAGGATAAAGGCACATGCAATTCTATTGCATCCCGTCCATGTTTTGCACCCTTTTTGGCAGCTCTATCCGCCCACTCATTTGGAAAGAACCCAGTGTGTGAAGGCACCCAACAAAAATTCACACTTATGCCCTTTAAGGTTAAGAGATGTATGACATGCTTAATCTCTAATATGATTTTCGAAGTTTTCTTGTAACATGGCGATTTTAAAGCATACAATGCCGATTTAGAATCAACGCAAAGAAGAATTTGAAATATACCCAACGGCAAATCAAAGATATAAGTAAGACCCATAAGTATTGCTAAAATTGTATTGCAAAAGTTCTGCTGTAAATATCGAGTGATGTTTACCAATATAATATGATTTTTCAATTTTTAACGCTGGTATAACAAAAGCAGAACCTGTTTCTTGATTATCTAGGCGTGATCCATCTGTATAAATTTGTAAATGGTCAAAATATTTATGATGGATGTGGGATCGGACATCAGCAACCATTATATTCTGGTTGTCATTCTTGTTTTCATTAGACACCTCTATATCAAAGTGTACTTTATTCATCTCCCATGATGGGCAAGGTAAGATTGCTTCTCGTGTGTCCATGCTGTGTTGATTGACTTCAGAGTTTTCTACCAGATCAGACACATATGTACTTATGGGCATTAAAGAGGATATATATTTCGCTCTTTTAGGAAAATTAAACTCTGATTTCACTTCTATTTCTTCTGAAATAAAGTTTTCTGTCGTTTTGTTTCTAAGCAAATATTTAGCACATGCCAGTTGACGGTAATCATCTAAAGGCAATATGCCGACTTCGTTATATGTTCCCAGGGCTGAGGCGTGATAAGGCACACCAAGAGCAAGTCTGTATGCTTTGCAGTCTATACTTTGTAACTTTTTAAGTAAATACTTAGGCGCACTGAAAAAGACCTCTTGACCATACGATAATTTTGAACGAATAAGGGATGTAGCTAAATATTTCATATTTAATGTGTCTTGGCCCCAGAACTGTTTACTTACCATCTTCAAAAAGTTTAAGCCTTTCTTTGCTTTAGTTAAATTGTCTTCGATATGTGCATTCCAAGTTAGCTTAGAAGTGAGAATAACACCCAAGAACTTTACGGTGTCTTTATACTCAATCATGTTGGTCCCAATTCTAAATGCTGGTAGGTCATCTGGGTGTTGGTTAGTGTTGTGTGTGTGTGTGTGTGTGTGTGTGTTGTGTGTGTTGTTGTGTGTGTGTGTGTGTGATGTGTGTTGTGTGTGTGTGTGTGGTGTGTGTGTTGGTGAAGTGTGTGTGTGTGTGTGTGGGAATGTATGTGCTGACTTTTGATTTGTGTGTGTTGTTGGTGGCAATGTTTGGGTGGCAATTTTGGTGTTGGTGGTAATGTTGGTGCAATGTGATGGCAATGTTGGTTTTGGCAATATTGGTGGCAATGTTGGTGGCAAATGTTGTGGTGGCAATGTTTGGTGGGCAATTTGGTGGAATGGTGGCAATGTTGGTGGTGCAATGTTGTGGCAATGTTGGTGGCAATGTGAGTGGTGGCAATGTTGGTGGTTGGTGGCAATTTTGGTGGTGGCAAATGTTTGGTGGTGTGGCAATGTTGGTTGGTGGCAATGGTGGTGGCAATGTTGGTGGCAATGTTGGTGGTGGCAAATGTTGGTGGTGGCAATGTTGGTGGTGGCAATGTTGGTGCATGTGGTGGCAATGTTGGTGTGTGGCAATGGTGGTGGTGGCAATGTGGTGGTGGCAATGTTGGTGGTGGCAATGTTGGTGGCAATGTGTGGTGGTGTGCAATGTTGTGGTGGCAATGGTGGTGGTGGCAATGTTGGTGGTGGCAATGTTGGTGGCAATGGTGGTGGTGGCAATGTTGTGGCAGTGTGGTGGCAATGTTGGTGGTGGCAATTGGTGGTGGCAATGTGGTGGTGGCAATGGTGGTGGTGGCAATGGTGGTGGTGGCAATGTTGGTGGTGGCAATGTGGTGGTGGCAATGTTGGTGGTGGCAATGTTGGTGGTGGCAATGTGGTGGTGGCAATGTTGGTGGTGGCAATGGTGGTGGTGGCAATGTTGGTGGCAATGGTGGTGGTGGCAATTTTGGTGGCAATGTTGGTGGTGGCAAATGTTGGTGGTGGCAATGTTGGTGGCAATTGTTGGTTTGGCAATATTGGTAGCAATGGTTGGGGCAATTTTGGTGGCAATATTGATGGCTATGACGGCAAAAGGAAGCAGATCCCACGTTTTTCAACTGTGTGAAAATCGATATCCGTGCTGTGATGTTGGTGTAAGGGTTTACACGTAAGCAGGTCAATAGTTTGTTATAAACGGTACTTTTTATGTGAATGTCTTTTTGTTTTTCATTTGACACGTGTGTTGTGAAAACGTCAGAACTTGTGTTGTGTTCCTCATCCCAAAAAATAGTTGGTGATATTGAAAATGGAAGTCCTGTGTGCTGAAATGTGTTTGAAACTAATCAAAATGCGATAGACAAGCGTCATTGTTTTAGGAAACCCCTTCATAAAAACCTGATTTTGTTTAATTCAGTGTGACTGACATCCCTCTCCCCCCCCCCCCCCCCCTCCTCCGTATCTGTTTCTGATTGCTTTTGGATAATGTCAGGAATGCCAAAGACGATGATTATAATACTGTTACCTTTGAATAGTGCCACCTGCTTTATCAGCAAATGCTTTTCAGCAGTACTCTCCCTTTCATGTTTTTTGTTTGTTTCTTTAATTGCCTTGCACGTAGTCTGATATACGAAATACATATCTGTTTATGTATCCATTCTTTCATTTTGATAATAATGGAATATGCATGCATGTGCTTTTTTTTTTACATCGAGTCCCCCGTGTGCATGCAGTTTTGTAAATGTTGTCCATGGATTGTCCCTCCTCCAAGCTACCCGCCTTGCAGCAGACAGACAGTTATATCTCCCCCGCGACGCCACAGAGTTCAAGCGGAAGGAAAAAGTAAGTAAAGTAAGTCATCCGTAAACTGAATAGAGAAGAAATAACAAAAGGTAAGTGACAACAGACGAGGCATTCTAAAGGCCAGTCTCTATGGTCAGTTCCACCAGTTGTTGTCTATTTTTGCAGGCTGGCTGTACAGAGGTCATCTACGGTCAGCTTCCACGCCCGGACTTTTACCTGCCACTGGGAAACCCCGAACCGGACAGCGTGCAGTGTCCAGAAACGCACATCCAGTGCCCGGACAACGGCTACTGCGTGCCTGTCTTCCTGAGGTGCAACACCGTGAACGACTGCCCGGGAAAAGAAGACGAGCAAGGCTGCGAGCTGTACCTTTGTCCGGGATACTTTCGCTGCCGTGGCTCCAAGGTGTGCCTGCATCCTTCACAGCTGTGTGACGAGAGCCCTCAGTGTCCCCAGAAAGAGGATGAGCTCCTGTGCCACATGCACTGCCCCGAGCAGTGTGTTTGCTATGGTCTGGCCTTCATCTGTAGGAACGCTTTTGACGCTGCCTCTTCCCCGGAGATTCGTTTCTTGGATGCGGGAAGGAGCGGAATGACGCCGTTACTGCTTGGACACAATCTTATGCTGGTTCATCTGATCCTGTCCGAGTGTGGTCTGAATGAGACGGGAGTGTTGGAGTTCCCCAACCTGCTCATTGTAGATCTCAGTCATAATTTCATCAGCCACCTCTCTGTAGAACAGTTGTACAGGTCTTCCCAGCTCTCCCACGTCGACCTGTCTCACAATCCCTTAACCTCCCTGTTTCCCTCCCAGGCTGCCACGCCTTTGACAATGGGTTCCTTGAAGCATTTGCACATTTCGGGTGTCCTGACAAAAGAATTTAACAGCGGTGTGTTATTGCCTTTTAACAAATTGGAAACACTGAATTTATCTTCCAGTGAAATGCAGGAGGTGACTGGTTCAGGCTTTCACGGTCTTGACACGCTTCGTGTGGTAGACCTGCGTGGGAACCCTTTCAGTGTCTTCCCAAGAACTGTCTTTGAAAATCTGTCCGGACTTCAGACTCTGTACGTTGATAACTACAAGCTGTGTTGCTCCAATCTCCTTCCCTCTAAGTTCAACGCCAACAACTGCCACGGACCGTCAGACATCGTATCTTCCTGCCAGTCTTTGTTGGGATCCGTATTATACAAAACAACGTTTGCCGTCTTTACCCTCAGCATCCTACTCAGTCATGTACTTGCAATTCTCAAATATATCTCTGTCAGAGCAAGCGAAGGTCGATCCAGCCTGTCGGTGTTCTTGGCTCACGGCTTATGCAGTGATGGTCTGATGGCGGTGTACACGGCCATAGTCACCCTGGCAGATCAGACCTACCACGGCTTGTACCTGTGGGAGGACCTGTCCTGGAGACACGGCGCTCTCTGTCAGGTGTGTGGCATAGTCTTCGTGACGTCGGCAGTCACGTCCTTGTTCCTCTCCTGCCTGCTGACTGTGGACCGTTGCCTGGCGCTTGGCCTGTCGCCGGCTGCCCCCTCAGCGTTCACGGCAGTGTCCAGCCAAGCGTCGTGCTTGCTGGTGTGGGCTGTAGGGCTTGTTGCGGCAGCGATGCCCCTCGTGCCAACCACGCCCTATCACAACATCCACGTCACGTCAGCGGTGTGCCAGCCACTGGCACCGCTGTGGAACGAATCCCCCAGCCAGGCTGACGCGCTCTCCTTCACTGGCGGGATTTTCCTGGCCGTCAATGTCATCAACTTCACCGGCCAGTGTCACCTCTCCGCCATCATCAGACAACGCTCCGATCTCGTCTGGCAGCTGAAGAGGGGAGGACAGAGGGAATCCGGAGACCTGCTTTTAGCCCGGCGTGTGTCCGGCATGATCGTGGTGGACGTGCTGTGCGGGTGTTGGCTGGGAGTGAGCAGCCTGTTGGTCGCCACGGACGCGGGCATCTCCAGAGCCGCGTGGGTGACCTCGGCCCTGCTGGCGTTACCCGTCAGGCCCGTCCTCCACCCTCTCGCCTATCTTCTGGGCTTCCTCAGAGAGCAGCACAGGCTGCAGCAGAGACAGCGCCTGTTGAAACGGCTTGGTATGAAGAACGGAATTAGGACATAGCCTACAGACAAAGAAGCACGAATGTAAAGTAAGAAATGCATGATTAGGAGCCTAACTAATAATAATAACTACTAATAACGCAGTGCTTTATGTCATAGTTTTAGCAGATGGTGTGAGCTGGTGTTCTGTTCCCACGATGATTCTAAACAAAACAGAAAAAGAAGTTGACCTACACTGCGTAATGCTTATTGATTTTTTTCCTATAGTTTTCATGTCTATGGACGAATTACGTTGTTTGTTGTTTAAACAGAATTAGAAACAGATTCAAAGATAAAGTTGTCGTTGTTGTTGCTGGTGTTGTCGTTGATGATGATGATGATGATGATGATGATGATGGTGGTGGTGGTGGTGGTGGTGGTGGTGGTGGTGGTGTGATGATGATGATGATGATGATGATGATGATGATGATGATGATGATGATGATGACGATGATGATGACGACGACGACGACAACGACAACGATCATCACCACCACGACGATAGTGGTGGTTGTAGTGGTAGTGCTGCTGCTGCTGCTGCTAATGATGATGATGAGGAGGAGGAGGAGGAGGAAGATGGGGGGAGGAGGAGGAGGAGGAGGACGACGATGACAACGACGACGACGACGACGATGACGATGAAAGCTATCAGTAATGTGTCACTCAAAACGCCACTAACATAGGCCAAAACCGCTTCATCTGCACACACACACACACACACACACACACACACACACACACACACACACACACACACACATCTGTACGCACAACTGAAAATAACCTGATTCCCATTCCACATGCACAAACAATACAGTGTGTATTCTGTCTAAGGCTGATAGCTTAAAAAGTACAGCTGTCTTCAAGCATGTCAGTTTGAAGTGGCTTTAAACGAGAATTTGGAATCAGGGCAATACAATTGGAAAAAGTACAATACTGGTCAGTAGTTCTTCTAGAGGTAACGCATCTGCCTAGAAAGCGAAAAGTTCCGGTTTTATCCCCCTTTTATGCTCCAAAACTGTTCCCCTATCCACTAGACCGTGTGCGGTGGTCTGTGTGCTAGTCTTTCGGGTGAGACAATAGCTTTAAAAAATCCGAGGGTTCCGTGTGCAGCACGCATTCAGCGCACGTAAAAGAACCCACGGCAACAAGAGAGTTGTCCCTAGCAAAGTTCTGTACAAAAAAAAACCTACTCTAATAAGGAAACACATACACGTGCACACAGAAAAAGAAACAAAATAATGAGTGGCGCTACTCTTATAAATTATAGTGGAGCAAGCGGCCCGAATTTCACGCAGAGAAATATCATCATTATCATTATCATCATCATCATCATCATCATCATCATCATCATCATCTGTTCCCATAACCCCCCTCTGGGGTCGTAGGGACACTGCAGTGACGAACGTTGCACCAGTTGGTTCCATTTGCAGCGGTTTCGGCAAGTGACTGGGTTGTGGAGAAGCTCTTCCCGGTCCATTCAGTGATGTTGTCTGCCTATTTCTTCTTTGGCCTGCCTCACCTTCTCTTCCCCTGCACTGTTCCTTGCAGTATGGTCTTGGAGAGCCCATCTGATCTTGTCACATGCCCATATCACCTGAGCTTCCTTCTCTTGACTGTGATCAGCGGGTCTTACTTTTTGGGTGATGGTTTGTCGGACTTCGTTGGTGATGTGGTCCGTGTATGAAAACTAATGCCAAGGAGTCTTCTGAGGCATCTCATCTCCAAAGCCTGGATCCTCCTGAGGAAATAATTATGTCGTGACTTAAAAGTGACGTACAAAGACAAATACAAAGACTATTACAGTGAGGATGGAAATGATTTACGTTGCTATTCCTCAACGTGTTTCTTTTGCCAGGTTGTTGGGTTTTTTCACGGCTAGAGGTCCGAGGTTCACCAATGGTGAGGTTTTGTGTATGTGACCGTTTTTGCGCGCACGCACACACACACACACACACACACACACACACACACACACACACACACACAGGGAATTAAGGCACTTTCGGGGCTACACACACATACGCACGCACGCTCCACGCACAAGCGCGCGTTATCCTTCTTTTAAATGAAACATTTTTTTTCCGAAATAAAGAATCGATTTTATTACATGGGCACAATCCTGCTGTAATACTTCATGCCATAAACATCTCCCCCACAACGCACCCCCAGCTTTCTTCTTTCTTCTTCCTCGTCAAACGCTCAGACAGCAAATACTGTTGTCTGTCATATGAGCGAAAAATGGGTTGCGCTGCCGTTAAGCGCCTGACAAGTCAGGCCCAGCACATGCGATCACGGGAAGGAAGGTGGCAGGATGGTTAAGACGTTTGCCTGCCAACAAGTAAACCGTGAGGTTCTGGGTTCGATTCCCAGCCTCGCCCTTTCTTCCTAGTTTGACTGAAAAATCGAACTGAATGTCAAAGTCCTTCGGATGAGACTATAAACCGAGGCCCCGTGTGCGAACGCATGCAGAACATCTTGCGCACAATTTAAATCCTGTTCCGCTTTTCGAAAGAGTAGGCCATTGTGTGCCGGTGGGAACAGATGACAAAATTTACAAAACCGCATACACACGGGGACTTGATGTAAAAAAACACATAAGTGCTTATTCCATTATCCTCGATATTAAAAAAAAAAGAAAAAGTCTTGACATTTTTGTTTTCATAAAAAAGGGCATAATTCCTCTTCCACTTACCGTAATTTTGATATTCTCCTATTCCCGCAAACTGGACAAGTTGCAAGGAAACAGCATCAAAACTACGGACGGCTTATTCCAGTGCTGTAGAATTGTCATCAGGACACCACGTCAAGTCAAGTCAAGTCAAGTCAAGTCAAAAACGCTTTAATCATCCCACGAAGGGCAATCACAATCGGGAGAGTCCCCTCGAACGGCTGCCTCGGTGGTGGCTCGAACCCGGGCCGCCAGATCGCTAGCACAACGCTCTAACCACTAGGCTATCATGTCTCCCATTTAGATAGGATGATTCTGGGTAAGTTGGTTCCGCTAGGTGGACTCCATCCATCTCCAAAATGCAGGCTGGGCGTGCTCGTGGCATCTATGCAATCCACCATAGGTAAACCTATTCTTAATTATTTGAAAAGCGGAATGGTAATCAATGTCTTTGCAAGATATCCTGCCTATTTTCCCCACACACATAACCTTGGCAAATAGTCTCTCATCTGCAAGACGTTCTGGGGACTGGAATCAGTACCTATTCTAACTCCAGGCGGACGGGATAGCCTAGCGGTTAGAGCGTTGTGCTTGTGATCTGACGGCCCCGGGTTCGAATCACCACTGAGATGCCCGTTCAAAGGGATTTTCATCTGGTTGTTAACATCAGTGCTGACTCCACTCCCCAGAAAAGTTTTTCGGATGAGACTATGAACCGAGTCCCGTGCGCGAACGCACGTACGTAGACTATTTTGTGCACATGTTAAAACTCATTCTGCCTTCCGGGAGAGTAGGCCATTCGTGCTGGTCAGAGCAGATATATGTCTAATACCATCTGCTCCATGTTCAGCCTCCACGACCCCCCCCCCCCCCCCCACAAAAAAAGAAGAAAAGGGGTATGTAATAGTTCAGGCAATAAAATTACGTCACCGTTATCGTCACTGATCCTTCACATTCCGAATCCTTTGGGGCGCCTTGAAGCTTTGTCAACCACCTTTCTCCAGTCCTCTCGTCTCTCAGCCACCTTCAGGGTGTCTCTCAGCTCCATGTCTGTCCACTCTCGAATGTTGTCCTCCCATCTCTTCCTTTGCCTACCTCTTCTTCTTCCTCCCCTCACTGTGCCTTGTAGGATTGTTTTAGCAAGACCAGAGGAGCGTGTGACATGACCAAACCACTTCAGTTTTCGTTGTCTGACGAGTGTTTGAAGGTCAGTATAGGGCCTGATTTCATTGCGGATGCGTCTCTTGACTTCTTCATTCGTGATGTGATCTTTGTACGAGATGCCTAAGATAAAATTACATCATCACCCCCCAAAAAAATCACGTCTAAATGACGTCATTTTGAGGCCCTGATTGCCCAGCGAACCAAAGACTTTGGCGGGAACAAGAGGGGTTGTCAAAACTAACGACCACGACCCCGCCATCTTTCTTTTCCCAAAATTGTTGCTATACCATACTTAAATGTGTGAGGATTTCTTATGTCCAGAAACTACTATACTATTAGTATTATGCTGTTTTTAGCGTAAGATGATAATTTTGTTTTCATTATTCAGATTCCTGCTTTAATTTTGTTGTTGTTGCATAGACATAGTCTAGATGCTTGTTTGTATTGCTAAAACAAATGTCACAGGATCAACATGGTCAACAAGCTACTGCTTTGATAAACTTGGGAGTGGGAGGGGGATGTTGTTTTGTTTTGGGTTTTGATTCGTTTTGTTTAGTTTGGTTTGGTTTGGTTTAGGAGCTGTGCTTTTTTGTTTTGTTTCTTTTGTTGGGGGGTGTTATTTGGGTTTTTTTATGGTCTTTTGTTTTGGGTGCTTTCTTTTTGTTTTTGTATTTGTTTTGTTTTGAGTTTTGTTTTGTTTTGGGTTGTTTTCTTCTTCTTTTTTGTGTTTTTTTGGGGGGAGGTCTTTGATTTTTGTTAATAACCATTTCTTGTCGTCATTTTCTTCCAAGCTGCCATCAAATTGTTCGTGGTTTGGAACCGTGCAACAAAGAAGCAGATAGTTGGTTTGGAACCTGATCTTTCATAATGCTGTTTGTTGAAATGTGTACAATGTAAAAATTCACTTCCCCGAAGTCAAAATATGGCTACCTTAATGGTAGGTTTAAAAGAAAACATGTTTCCTTATGAAAAACCTCAACATTTGGTGAATCTCGTAGTTCTAGTGAAGAGGAACGAACGGGAATGAACGAAACGACCAATTCCTTGTGATGTCCGAGTGATTGGATAAGTACATGCATCATCTGCACTCACCCCTCTGCAGGACGTCTGTTTTGAGTGGAGCATGGTCAAAAGGTTTTGAGTGGAGCATGGCCACAAGGTTCTGAGTGGAGCCAAAAGGTTTTGGGTGGAGTATGATAGGAGTATGGCAACAAACTTTTGAGGAGAATATGGCTACAAGGTTATGATAGGAGTATGGCCACAAAGTTTTGAGGAGAATATCGCTACAAGGTTATGAATGGACTATGGCCACAAAGTTTTGAGGAGAATATGGCTACAAGGTTATGAATGGAGTATGGCCACAAAGTTTTCAGAAGAGTATGGCTACAAGGTTATGAATGGGGTAAGGCCACAAAGTTTTGAGAAGAGTATGGCTACAAGGTTATGAATGGGGTAAGGCCAAAAAGTTTTGAGAAGAATATGGCTACAAGGTTATGAATGGACTATGGCCACAAAGTTTTGAGGAGAATATGGCTACAAGAATATGAATGGAGTATGGCCACAAATTTTTTAGGAGAATATGGCTACAAGGTTATGAATGGAGTATGGCCACAAAGTTTGGATGAGAATATAGCTACAAGGTTATGAGTGGAGTATGGCAACAAAGTATTATATGGCCACAAGGTTATGAAAGGAGAATGGCCACAACATTTTTGACTACAAGGTTATGAATGGAGTATGGCCACACACCTTTGAGGAGAATATGGCCACAAGGTTATGAATGGAATATGGCCACAAAGTTTTGAGAAGGATATGGCCACAAAAGTTTTGAGGAAAATATGGCCACAAGGTTATGAATAAAGTATATCAACAAAGTTTTGAGGAGAATATAGCTACAAGGTTATGAATGGAGTATGGCAACAAAGTTTTGAGGAAAATATAGCTACAAGGTTATGAATGGAGTATGGCCACAAACTTTGCGGAGAATATAGCAACAAGGTTATGAATGGAGTATGACAAAAAGTATTGAGGAGAATATAACTACAAGGTTATAAGTAGAGTATGGCCACACACTTTTGAGGAGAATATGGCCATAAGGTATGAATGGAGTATGGCCACAAAGATTTGAGGAGAATATGGCCACAACATTATGAATGGAGTATGGCTACAAAATTTTGAGGAGAATATGGCTACAAGGTTATTAATGAGGTATGGCCACACACTTTTCGGGAAAATGTGAATACAAGGTTGTGAGGAGAATATGGCCACAAGGTTATGAATGGAATATGGCCACAAAGTTTGAGAAGGATATGGCCACAAGGTTATGAATGGAGTATGGCCACAAAAGTTTTGAGGAAAATATGGCCACAAGGTTATGAATAGAGTATATCAACAAAGTTTTGAGGATAATGTAGTTACAAAGTTATGATTGGAGTATGGCCAAACAGTTTTGAGGAGAATATAGCTACAAGATTATGAATGAAGTGTGGCCACACACTTTTAAGGGGAGAATATATCAACAAGGTTATGAATGGGGTATGGCCACAAAGTTTTGAAGAGAAAATGGCTGCAAGGTTATGAAAGGAGTATGGTCACAAAGTTTTGAGGAAGAATATGGCCACAAGGTTATGAATGGAGTATGGCAACACACTTTTGAGGAGAATATAGCTACAAGATTATGAATAGATATGGCCACACACTTTTGAGAAGAATATGGCTACAAGGTTTTGAACGGAGTATGGCAACAAACTTTTCAGGAGAATTTTGCTACAAGGTTATGAATGGAGTATGGCACACACACTTTTAGGAGAATATAGCTACAAGATTATGAATAGAGTATGGCCACACACTTTTGAGAAGAATATGGCTACAAGGTTTTGAACGGAGTATGGCAACAAATTTTTCAGGAGAATTTTGCTACAAGGTTATGAATGGAGTATGGCACACACACTTTTGAGGAGAATATAGCTACAAGATTATGAAAAGAGTATGGCCACACACTTTTGAGGAGAATATGGCTACAAGGTTATGAATGGAGTATGGCCACAAAGTTTTGAGGAAAATATGATCACACGGTAGCTAAGAGGTTATGAATGGAGTATAGCAACAAAATTTTGAGGAAAATATAGCCATAAGAATATGGATGGAGTATGGCCACACACTTTTGATGAGAATATATCTACAAGGTTATGAATGTAGCATGGCCACATCCTTTTGAGGAGAATTTAGCTGCAATACTATGAATGGAGTACGGCACAAAGTTTTGAGGAGAATATGGCTACAAGGTTATGAATGGAGTATGGCCAGATTTTTTTAGCAGAATATGGCCAAAAGGTTATGAACGGAGTATGGCCATACAGTTTTTAGGATAATAATAATATAAATAATAATAATAATAATAATAATAATAATATTGATGTGGGAATTTATATAGCGCTGAATCTTGTAAAGCAACAAATCAAAGCGCTTAAATAATAGCTACAAGGTTATGAATGAAGTATGGCAACAAAATTTTGGGGAAAATATAGCTACAAGGTTATGAATGGAGTATGGCCACCCACTTTTGAGAAATCTAGCTACAAGGTTATAAATTGAGTATGGCCACACACTTTTTAAGAGATGACAGCTACAAGGTTAGGAATAGAGTCTTGCCACAAAGTTTTGAGGAGAATATGGCTACAGGGTTATTAATGAGGTATGGCCACACACTTTTCGGGAAAATGTGAATGCAAGGTTATGAAATGAGTATGGCCACAAAGTTTTGAGGAGAATGTGGCCACAAAGTTATAAATGGAATATGGCACACACAGTTTTACATAGAATGTAGGTACAAGGATATGAATGGAGTATGGCCACACACTTTTGAGGAGAATATAGCTACAAGGTTATGGATGGAGTATGGTCACAAAGTCTTGAGGAAAATATGGCCACAAGGTTATGAATGGAGTATGGCCACAAACTGTTGAGGAGAGTATGGCCACAAGGTTAAAAATGGAGTATAGCCACAAACTTTTGAGGAGAATATGGCTACACGTTTTTGAATGTTGTATGGCCACAAAACGTTTTCAGTAGAATATAGCTACAAAGTTATGAATGGAGTATGGCCACAAACTTTTGAGGATAATATAGTTACAAATTTATGATTGGAGTATGGCCAAACAGTTTTGAGCTACAAAGTTATGAATGGAGTATGGCCACAAACTGTTGAGGAGAGTATGGCCACAAAAATAAGAATTGAGTATGGCCACAAACTTTTGAAGACAATATGGCTACACGTTTATGAATGTTGTATGGCCACAAATTTTTAAGGAGAATATGGCTAGAAGGTTATGAATGGAGTATAGCAACAAAGTTTTGAGGAGAATATGGCCACATGGTTATGAATGGAGTATGGCCACAAAGTTTTGGGAAGAATATGACTACAAGGTTATGAGAGTAGTATGGCCTCAACGTTTTGAAAAGAATATGGCCATAAGGTTATCAATGGAGTATGGCCACACACTTTTGAGGAGAATATGGCTACTAGGTTATGAATGGAGTATGGCCTCAAAGTCTTGAATAGAATATAGCCACGAGGTTAGGAATGGAGAATGGCCAGAAACTGTTTGAGGAGTGATATGCCAAAGGTTAGAATGAGTATGAACACAAAGTTTTGAAAAGAATATGGTTACAACGTTATAAATTAGGTATGGCCACACACTTTTGCAGACAATATGGCTGCAAGGTTATGAATAGAGTATGGCCACAAAGTTTTGAGGAGAATATGGATACAAGGTAATGAACGATGGTATGGCTACAAACGTTTTGAGTAGAATATAGCTTCAGTTATGAGGAGTATGGCCAAGTTTTGAGGGAATGGCTGCAGAGATTATTGATGGAGTATGGCACATTTAAAGGTTGGCTGAAGGTTATGAATGGAATATGGCACAAATTTTGAGGAGAATATGGCTTTACAAAGGTTATAGAATTAGAGGTATGGCAACAACGTTTTGGTAGACAATATGCTACAAGGTTATGAATAGAGTATGCCACAAAGTTTTTGAAGGAGAATATGGTCACAAGAGTTAAGAATGGAGTATGGCACAAATTTTGAGGAGAATATGGCTACACAGGTTATGAATGTTGGTATGGCCACAATTTTTTGGGAATATGGCTGACAAGGTTATGAATGGAGTATGGCCACAAAGTTTTGTAGGAGAATATGGCAACAAGGTTATGAATGGAGTATGGCCACAAAGTTTTGAGGAGAACATAGCAACAAGGTTATGAATGGAGTATGGCCACAAAGTTTTTAGGAGAATATAGCTACAAGGTTATGAATGATGTATGGCCACATACTTTTAGGAGGTAATATGGCTGCAAGGTTATGAATGGAGTATGGCCACAAAGTTTTAAGGAAATATGGCTGGAAGTTATGAATTGAGTATGGCACACACACTTTTGAGGAGAATTATGGCACAAGGTTATGAATGGAGTATGGCACAAAGTTTTGAGGAGAAATATGGCACAAGGTTATAAATGGAGTATGGCCACAAAGTTTTGAGGAGATATGGCACAAGGTTATGAATGGTGTATGGCCACAAAGTTTTAGAGAATTATGCTTACAAGGTTATGATTGAGTATGGCCACAATTTTGAGGAATATGGCTACAAGGTTATGAATGGAGTATGGCCACAAACTTTTGAGGAGAATATAGCTACAAGGTTATCAATGGAGTATGGCCACACACGTTTTGAGGAGAATATGGCTCACAAGTTAATGAGTATGCCACAAGTTTGAGGAGTTTGGCCACAGGTAAGAATGTGTATGCTCAATATTTTTGGGACATATGGCTACACGTTTATGAATGTTGTATGGCCACAACTTTTTTAGGAGAATATAGGCTACAAGGTTATAATGGAGTTGGCCACCACTTTTAAGGAGAATATGCCAAGGTTATGAATGGAGTATGGCCACAAAGTTTTGAGGGAGAATATAGCTACAAGGTTATGAATGGATGTTGGCCAAATTTTAGTGAATATGCTACAAGTTATGATGAGTATGCCACACAGTTTTGAGGAAGTTATGCTACAAGGTTTTAATGAGTTAGCAAAACTTATTAAGGGAGAATATTGCTCACAGGTTATAAATGGAGTATGGCCACAATTTTGGGAAAATATGCTACAGGTTATAATGGAGTATGGCACAAAGTTTTGGGAGATATGGCCACAAGTTATGAATGGTTTAAGGGAAATTAATGCTACAAGGTTATGAATGGAGTTTGGCCACTCAGTTTTAGGAGAATATGGCTCGAAGGTTAGAATGGATATGGCCACAAATTTTGAGGAGAATATAGCTCAGTTATGAATGAGTTGGCCACAAAGTTTTGGGGAATGGCCACAAGGTTTGATGGCCTCAAAAAAGTTTTGAATGATAATATGGTTGGCCAAAAGATTTTGAATATGGCAGTTTATAGCACAAGTTGTTGAAAATTTTAAATATGCTACAAGGTTATGAAGGAGTATAGCCACACATTTTGAGGAATATAGCCACAAGGGTTAGAATTGTTTGGCCACAAAGTTTTGAGGGGAATATGGCCCAAGGGTTTGTGAATGGGTATTGCCACAAGTTTAGGGTAAATATTTCAAGGTATGATTGGAGTATGGGCCCCACATTTTTGAGAATATACTACAAGGTGGGAATGGGTTGGCCAAAATTTTGAGGAGTATGCGCAAGGTTTTTGAATGGTATGGCACAAGTTTCGGAAATAGCTACAAAGGTTTTTTATGGGTTGGCCCCAAAAATTTTTAAGAAAGCTACAGGGGTTTTGAATGGAGTATGGCAAAAGTTTTGGGAATATGGCCACACTTATGAAAGGGTTGGCCCCAAAGTTTTGAGGAAAATAAAGTACAAAAGGGTTAGAATGAGTATGGCCCCCAAAGTTTTGGGAAATAGCTTCAGGTTATGAATGGGAGTTTTTGGCCACAATTTTGGGGGAATATTACAGGTTAGAATGGGTTACCCAAAAAATTTGGGGAGAAAATTTGGAACAGGTTTGATTGGAGTTGGCCCCAATTTTGTGGAGAAAATTTCCCCAAAGGTATGAATGAAAGTATGGCCCAACTTTGGGGAAAATATATACAAAATTAGAATTTGGGAGTTATGAAATTTAAAAATTTGAGGGAAATGAAAAAGGTTGAAAAGGAGTTTTGGGACAAAATTTTTTGGAATATGGTACAAGGTTATAATTTAGGTATGGCCACAAATTTGGGGAATATATCAAGGGTTTTGGATGGGTTTTGGCCAAAGTTTTAAGGGAAATTTGCTAAGGTTATGAAAGGGTATGGCCCAAATTTTTAGAGAATAGCCACAAGTATGAATGGAGGAAGGAACTTTTTTTGGAAAATATGTTTCAAGGGATATTGGGTTGGGACAAAAATTTTGGGGAGAATATTATCCCCAGGATGAAGGAGTTTTGGGAACTTCGAGGAAAAATATGACAAGTTATGATGGGGTATGGCCATAATTTTTTAAGAATATAGAAAGTAAAGATGGAGTTGGGCCCCCCAATTTGGAAAATATTTCAAGGGATTTAATGGGGTTGCCAAAGTTTTGAAGAGAAATTACCCCACAAGGTTATGAAAGGAGGATGGGGAACACTTTTGGGGAGAAATACCAAAGGTTATAATGGGGATGGCCAAAATTTTGAGAAATAAGGGAAAATTATGAAAAGGAGTTGGCAAAAAAATTTTTTAGAGAATAGCCACAAAGGTTTGAAGGGTATCCCAAAATTTTGAGGGGGAAAAAGCAAAAGGTATGAATGGAGTTTGGCAACAAAATTATGCGGAACGGTTGCTACAAGGTTATATTTGGGGTATGGGCAAATTTTTGGGGGGAAAATTTTTCAAGGGTTTAAAAGGGGGTTTCCAAAAACCCTTTTGAGAAAATACTAAAGTTATAAAGGAGATGGAACAATTTTGGGGAAAATATAGACGGTTATGAAGGGTATGCCACAAAAATTTTGAGGGAATTAAAAAAAAGGTTTTTGAAAGGAGTATGGGCCCCAAAATTTTTTTTTGGGGAATTTTTACCAAGGTTATGTGGGTATGGCCTTTAATTTTGGGGAATTTTGCCAAGGTTATGAATGGATTATTAAAAAATTTAGGAAATAGCTAAAAGGTTTTTATGTTGGAGATGGCCCCAACCCCTTTGAGGGATAACTACAAAGGGTTTTTAAAAGGAGTATGGCCAAACACTTTTGAGAAAATATAGCTACAAGGGGTTTTGAATGGGGTATGGCAACAAAGTTTTTTGGGGAAAATTAGTAAAAAAAGGTATTAATGGGTATGCCAAAATTTTGAGGAGAATATTAAAAAGGTTTTTAATGAGGTAGGCAACACTTTTGGAGGAATATTTCAAGGGGTTTTTGTAAGGATTTTAACACAAGTTTTAAAAAAAAGAATATGGGTTGGTTTTGGGGCCCCCCCCTTTTTGAGGAGTGACCAAATTTTTAGGGGGATTAAAAATTTTTGGGGATTTGCTGGGGGGAAAAGGGGGGCCACACATTTTGGGAGAATAAGCTAAAAGGGTTTAAGGGGAAAGGGTTTCACAGTTTTGGGAGAATTGGTTTCAAGGGTATTAAAAGAGATGCCAAAATTTGAGAGAATATTTTAACAGGTTTTAATGGGGTATGGGCCAAAAAACTTTTTTGAAGGGTAATTTAAAGGTTAGATTGAGTTTTTGGCCAACACTTTTTTGGGGGTATGCTAAAGGTTTTGGGAAAGGGTAGGGCCAAAATTTTAGGGTATGCTTAAGGTTTTTTATTGGGGTATGGGCCACAAATTTTGGGGAATTTTGCCACAGGTTATTTAAAGGGTATGGCAAAATTTTAGGGGAAAAACCAGGTTGTTAGGAAAGGGATGGCCAAAAAATTTTAGGGAGTTTTAAGGGTGGGGGTTAGAATTGGAATATGGCCCCAAAGTGATGAAATATGGTTAAAGGGTTTGGGGAGGGGGAGTATGCCACAAAGTTTGAGAAATTAGCCCACAGGTTATGAATGAGTAGGGCCAAAAAACGGGGAGGGGGTTTGGCCAAAGGGTTAAGAAAAGGTTTGGCACAATTTTTAGAGAAAAAGGTACATTTTTGAAAGGTAGGCCCAAAAATTTTTAGGAGAATTTTTAAATTTAATGGAGTTGGCCACAAAAATTTGGGGGGTTAGCCACAAAATTATGAAAGGAGTATGGCCACAAATTTTTAGGGAAAAATTTAAAGGGGATAATGGAGGGCCCAAAAATTTTGGAAAAATATCTACAAGGTAAGAATGAGTATGGCCACAAATTTTTGGAAAAATGGCTACAAGTTTATGAATGGAGTATGGCCACAAAGTTTTGAGGAGAACATAGCAACAAGGTTATGAATGGAGTATGGCCACAAAGTTTTTAGGAGAATATAGCTACAAGGTTATGAATGATGTACGGCCACATACTTTTAGAGGGAATATGGCTGCAAGGTTATGAATGGAGTATGGCCACAAAGTTTTAAGGACAATATGGCTGGAAGGTTATGAATAGAGTATGATCACAACGTTTTGAGGAGAATTTGGCCACAAGGCTATAAATGGAGTATGGCCACAAAGTTTTGAGGAGAATTTGGCCACAAGGTTATAAATGGAGTATGGCCACAAAGTTTTGAAGGAGAATATGGCCACAAGGTTATGAATGGTGTATAGCCACAAAGTTTTCAGGATAATATTGTTACAAGGTTATGATTGGAGTATGGCCACACACTTTTGAGGAGAATATAGCTACAAGGTTATTAATGGAGTATGACCACACACTTTTGAGGAGAATATAGCTACAAAGTTATCCATGGAGTATGGCCACACAGTTTTTGGGAGAGTATGCCTACAAAGTTATGGCCTCAAACTATTGAGGAGAGTTTGACCACATGCGTAAGAATGTAGTATGACTACAATTATTTTTGGGACAATATGGCTACACGTTGTATGGCCACAAATGTTGTATGGCCACAAACTTTTTTAGGAGAATATAGCTACAAGGTTATGAATGGAGTTTGGCCACTCACTTTTAAGGAGAATATGGCCGCAAGGTTAAGAATGGAGTATGGCCACAAAGTTTTGAGGAGAATATGGCCACAAGGTTATGAATGGTGTATGGCCTCAAAGTTTTAAAGATAATATTGTTAACAGATTATGATTGCAGTATGGCCACACACTTTTGAAGAAAATATAGCTACAAGGTTATTAATGGAGTATAGCAACACACTTTTAAGGAGAATATTGCTATAAGGTTATCAATGGAGTATGGCCACAAAGTTTTGGGGAAAATATTGCTACAAGGTTATCAATGGAGTACTGCCAAGTTTTGCGGAGAATATGGCCACAAAGTTATGACCTGCGATTAAGTTTTAAGGGGAATATGGCCTCAAGGTTATGAATGGAGTATGGCCACAAAGTTTTAAAGAGAATATGGCTGGAAGGTTATAAATGGAATATGGCCATAAACTTTTGAGGAGAATATAGCTCCCAGGTTATGAATGGAGTATGGCAACAAAGTTTTGAGGAGAATAAGGCCACAAGGTTATGAATGGAGTATAAGCACAAACTGTTGAGGAGAGTATGGCCACACGGTTAAGAATGGAGTATGGCCACTCGCTTTTTAAGAGAATATGGATACACGTTTATGAATGTTGTATGGCCACAAAATTTTTTAGGTGAATATGGCTACAAGGTTATGAAATGAGTATAGCCACAAAGTTTTGAGGATAATATAGCCACAAGCTTATGAATTGTTCCTGCCACAAAGTTTTGAGAAGAATATGGCCACAAGTTTGTGAATGGAGTATCGCCACAATGTTTTGAGGATAATATATTTGCAAGGTTATGATTGGAGTATTGCCACACACTTTTCAGGAGAATATACCTACAAGGCTAGGAATGGAGTATGGCCAAACACTTTTGAGGAGAATATGCTGCAAGGTTATGAATGTATTAGGCCACAACGTTTTCAGGAGAACATAGCTACAAGGTTATGAATGGAGTGTGGCCACAAACTTTTGATTAGAATATGACTACAAGGTTATGAATGGAGTATGGCCTAAAAGTTTTGAAGAGAGTATGGCCACAAGTTATGAATGGAGTATGGCCACAAAGTTTTGAGGACAATAGCTACAAGGTTATGAATAGAGTATGGCCACAAAGTTTTGAGGAGAAGATAGCTATCAGGTTATGAATGGAGTATGGCCACAAGTTTTGGGGCGAATATGGCTACAAGCTTATGAATGGGTTACGGCCACAAAGTTTTGAGGGAGAATATATGGATACTAGGTTATGATTGGAGTATGGCCACACACTTTTGTGGAGAATATTGCCTCAAGGCTATGAATGGAGTATGGCCACACACTTTTGAGGAGAATATACCTACAAGGTTAGAAATGGAGTATGACCACAAAAAATTGAGGAGAACATAGTAACAAGGTTTCGAATGGAGTATGGCCACAAAGTTTTGAGGAGGATATGGCTACAAGGTTATGAATGAGGTATGGCCACACACTTTAAGAGGGAATATGGATGCAAGGTTATGGATGGAGTATGGACACAAAGTTTTAAGAAGAATGTTGCTAGAAGGTTATGAATAGAATATGGCCACAAAGTTTTGAAGAGAATATGGCCACAAGGTTATGAATGGAGAATGGAGACAGTTTTCTGGATAATATAGTTACAAGGTTATAATTGGAGTATGGCTACAAAAGTTTTGGAGAGAATAATTATGCCCACAATGTTATGAATGGAGTATGGCCAAACGTGTTTGAGGACAATATAGCTACAATGTTATGATTGGAGTATGGCCACACACTTTTGAGGAGAATATAGCTACAAGGTAATGAATGGAGTATGGCCACACACTTTTGAGGAGAATATTGCTACAAGGTTATTAATTGAGTATAGCCACAAAGTTTTGAAGAGAATATACCTACAAGGTTATGAAAGGAGTATGGCCACACACTTTTGAGGAGAATATAGCCACAAGGTTATGAATGGAGTATGGCCACAAAGTTTTGTGAAGAATATAGCAAGAAGGTTATGAATGGAGTATGGCCACAAATTTTTTTAGGAGAATATGACCACAAGGTTATGAATGGAGTATGGCCATGAAGTTTTGAAGATGATATAGCTACAAGGTCATGAATGGAGTATGGCAACAAAATTATGAGGAAACGGTAGCTACAAGGTTATGTTGGAGTATGGTCACACACTTTTGAGGAGAATATATCTACAAGGTTATAAATGGAGTATGGCGAAACACTTTTGAGCAAAATATAGCTACAAGATTATGAATGGAGTATGGCAACAAAGTTTTGAGGAGAACATAGTAACAAGGTTATGAATGGAGTATGCCCACAAAGTTTTGAGGAGAATATGACTACAAGGTTATGAATGAGGTATGGCTATACACTTTTGGACGGAATATTGCTGCAAGGTTATGAATGGAGTTTAACCACAAAGTTTTAAGGAGAATATGGCTGTAAGGTTATGAATGGAGTATGGCCACAAAATTTTCAGGAGGATGACCAGACACTTTTGAGGGGGATATAGCTACAAGGTTAGGAATGCAGTATGGCCACACACTTTTGAGGAGAATATAGCTACAAGGTTGAGAATGGAGTATGGCCACAATGTTTTGAGAAGAATATAGTTACAAGGTTATTAAATGAGTATGGCCAAACACTTTTGAGGAGAATATAGCTACAAGGTTAGGAATGGAGTATGGCCACAAAGTTTTGAGGAGAATATAGCTACAAGGTTATTAATGGAGTATGGCTATAAACTTTTGAGGAAACTATGGCTACACGGTTAGGAATGGTGTATGGCCACAACAAATTTTAGGAGAATAAGGCTGGAAGGTTATGAATGGAATATGGTCACAAAGTTTTGAGGAGAATATGGTTACAAGGTTATGAATGGAGTATGGCCACAAAGTCTTGCAGAGAATATAGCCACAAGGTTATGAATAGAGTATTGCCAAAAACTGTTGAGGAGGGTATGGCCAGAAGGTTAAGAATAGAGTATGGCCACACACTTTTTACGAGAATATGGCTACACGTTTATGAATGTTGTATGGTCACAAAATTTTTTAGGAGAATATGGCTATAAGATTATCAATGGAGTATGGCCACAAACTTTGGGGAGGATGTAGCCACAAGGTTATGAATGGAGTATGGCCACAAATTTTTTAGGAGAATATGGTTACAAGGTTATGAATAGAGCATGGCCACAAAGTTTTGAGAAGATTATAGCTACAAGGTGATGAATTGAGTATGGCCACACACTTTTGAGGAGATTATAGCTACAAGGTTTAGAATTGAGTATGGCCACAAAGTTTTGATGAAAATATAGCTACAAGGTTATGAATGGAGTATGGCCAAAATGTTTTGTGGAGAATATAGCTACAAGGCTATCAATAAAGTACGCCCACAAAGGTTTTTTTTTGAGAATATGACTACAAGGTTATGAATGGAGTACGGCCACAAAGTTCTGGGGAGAATATGGCTACAAAGTTATGAATGGAGTATGGCCACAATGTTTTGAGGAGAATATAGCTACAAAATTATGAATGGAGTATGGCCACAAAAGTTTTGAAGAGAATAATTATGCCCACAATGTTATGAATGGAGTATGGCCACACACATTTGAGGAGAATATAGCTACAATGTTATGATTGAAGTATGGCCACACACTTTTGAGGAGAATATAGCTACAAAGTAATGAATGGAGTATGGCCACACACTTTTGAGGAGAATATTACTACAACGCTATCAATGTAGTACGCCCACAAAGTTTTGGGGAGAATATGACTACAAGGTTATGAATGGAGTATGGCCACAAAGTTTTGGGGAGAACATAGCTACAAAGTTATGAATGGAGTATGGTCACAAAGTTTTGATGAGAACATAGCAACAATGATTTTGAATGGAGTATGGTCACAAAGTTTTGAGGAGGATTTGGCTACAAGGTTATGAATAAGGTAAAGCCACACACTTTTGGAGGGAATATAGCTACAAGGTTATAAATGAAGTATTGCCACAAAGTTTTAAGGAGAATATGGCCTGAAGGTTCTGAATGGAATATGGCCACAAGGTTTAGAGGAGAATATAGCTACAAGGTTATGAATGGAGTATGGCCACAAACTTTTGAGGAGAATATAGCCATATTGTTATGATTAGAGTATGGCCACACACTTTCGAGGAGAATATAGCTACAAGGTAATGAATGGAGTATTGCCACACACTTTTGAGGAGAATATTACTACATGGTTATCAATTTAGCATGGCTACAAAGTTTTGAGGAGACTATAGCTACAAGGTAATGAATGGAGTATGGCCACACACCTTTTAGGAGAATATAGCTACAAGATTATTAATTGAGTATAGCCACAAAGTTTTAAGGAGAATATACCTACAAGGTTATGAAAGGAGTATGGCCACAAAGTTTTGAAGAGAATATGGCCACAAGATTATGAATGGAGTATGGCCACAAAGTTTTGAGGAGAATATAGCTACAAGGTTATGAATGGAGTATGGCCACAATGTATTGTAGAGAATATAGCTAAAAAGTTATGAATTGGAGTACGGCCACAAAGTTTTCAGGAGAATATAGCTACAAGGTTATGAATGGAGTATGGCCACAATGTATTGTAGAAAATATAGCTACAAGGTTATCAATGTAGTACGCCCACAAAGTTTTGGGGAGAATATGACTACAAGATTATGAATGGAGTATGGCCACAAAGTTTTGGGGAGAATATGGCTACAGAGTTATGAATGGAGTATGGCCACAAAGTTTAGAAGAAAATATGGCCACAAGCTTATTTCGGAGTATGGCCACACACTTTTGAGGAGAATATAGCTACAAGGATATAAATGGAGTATGTCCACACACTTTTGAGAAGAGTATAGCTACAAGGTTATGAATGGAGTATGGCCACAAAAAATTGAGGAGAACATAGCAACAAGGTTTTGAATGGAGTATGGCCACAAAGTTTTGAGGAGGATATGGCTACAAGGTTATGAATGAGGTAAAGCCACGCACTTTTCGAGGGAATATGGCTACAAGGTTATAAATGGAGTATTGCCACAAAGTTTTAAGGAGAATATGGCCTGAAGGTTATGAATGGAATATGGCCACAAAGTTTAGAGGAGAATATAGCTACAAGGTTATGAATGGAGTATGGCCACAAACTTTTGAGGAGAATATAGCCACATTGTTATGAATGGAGTATGGCCACAAAGTTTTGAAGAGAATGAACCTTTCATGTTATGAATAGAGAATGGCAACACACTTTTTGAGGAGAATATGCCTACAAGGGTATGAATGGAGTATAGCAACACACTATTGAGGAGAATATAGCTACAAGGTTATGAATTAGGTATGGCCACACACTTTTGGGGAGAATATGGCTGCAAGGTTATGAATGGAGTATGGCCACAAAATTTTGAGGAGAATATGGCAACATGGTTAAGTTATGAATGGAATATGGCCACAAGGTTTTGAGGAGAACATAGGAGCATTGCCACACACTTTTGAGGAGAATATAGTTACAAGGTTATGAATGAGTAATGCAGCAAAGTTTTGAGAAGAATATGTCATTAAGGTTATGATCGGAGTATAGCCACGATATTTTGAGGAGAATATAGACCTAGCTCTACAAGGTTATGAATGGAGTATGGCAACACACTTTCGAGGAGAATATGGCAACAAGGGTATGAATGGAGTCTGACCACAAAGTTTTGGGGTGAATATGGCTACAAGGTTATGAATGGGGTATTGGCACAAAGTTTTGAGAAGAATATAGCTACAATGTTATGAATGGAGTATGGCCACAAAGTTTTGAGGAGAATATAGCTTCAAGATAGCTACAACATTATGAATGGAGTAAGGCCACACAGTTTTAAGGATAACATAGCCACAAGGTAATGAATAGAGTATGGCCATAAACTGTTGAGGAGAGTATTGCTACAAGGTTAAGAATGGAGTATGGGTATAAATTTTTTAGGAGAATATGGCTACTCGGTTATGAAAGGTGTATGTCCACAAAAAATCATAGGTGAATATGGCTGGAAGGTTAAGAATGGTATATGGCCACAAACTCTTGAGAAGAATATGGCCACAAGGTTATGAATGGTGTATGGCCACACAGTTTTGAGGATAATATAGTTAAATGTTATGATTGGAGTATGGCCACACACTTTTGAGGAGAATATAGCTACAAGGTTATTATGGAGTATGGCCACACACTTTTCAGGAGAATATTGCTACAAGGTTATTTATGGAGCATGGCCACAACGTTTTTGAGAATATAGATACAAAGTAATGGATGGAGTATGGCCATACACTTTTTAGGAGAATATAGCTACAAGGTTATTAATGCAGTATGGCCACACAGTTTTGAGAAGAATATACCTACAAGGTTATGAAAGGAGTATGGCCACAAAGTTTTGAATAGGAAATGGCCACAACGTTATGAATGGAGTATGGCCACACAGTTTTGATTAGAAAATGGCCACATGGTTATGAAAGGAGTATGGCCACAAAGTTTTTGAATAGAAAATTGCCACAAGGTTTTGAATGGAGTATTGCCACAAAGTTTTCAAGAGAAAATGGTTGCAATATTATGAATGTAGTATCGCTACAAAATTTTGAGGAGAATATAGCTACAATGTTATAAATGGAGTATGGGCACAAAGTTTTCAAGAGAATATGGCAATAAGATTATGAATGTAGAATGGCCACAAAGTTTTGAGGATAATATAACCACAAGGTTCTGTATGGAGTATGGCCATGAACTGTTGAGGAGAGCTTGGCCACAAGGTTAAGAATGGAGTATGGCCACACAATTTTTGAGAAGAATATGGCTACACAGTTATAAATGGTGTATGCCAATAAAAACGTTTAGATTATGGCTACAAGGTTATGAATGGAATATGGCCACAAACTTTTGAGGAGAATATAACCACCAGGTTATGATTGGAGTATGGCAACAAAGTTTTCAGGAAAATATGGCCACAAGGTTATGAATGGAGTGTGGCCACAAAGTTTATAGGAGAATATAGCTACAAGGTTATGAATGGAGTATGGCCACAAAGTTTTGAGGAGAATATGGCCACAAGGTTATGAATGGAGTATGCGACAAATTTTTAAGGAGAATATGGCCGAAGTTATGAATGGAATTGGCCCCAAAGTTTAGAGGAGAATATAGCTACAAGGGATGAATGGATATGGCCAAAACTTTTTAGGAGAATATAGCCACATGTTTGAAAGGGGTATGGCCCCAAAAAATTTTAAGAGAATGAACCTTTTATTTATGAATAAAATGGCAAAACACTTTTTTAGGAGAAATTTCCACAAGGGTATGAAAAGGAGTATAGCAACACACTTTTTGGAGAAAATTTCTACAAGGTTTTGAAATTTGGTATGGAACACACTTCTGGGAAGAAAAAGGGTGCAAAGGGTTTTGAAAGGAGTATGGCCACAAAAAATTTTTGGGGGAATATGGCAACATGGTTAAGTTATGAATGGGAATAAGGCCACAAAGGTTTGATGAGAATTGGAGCTTGCCCCAAAACTTTGAGGGGAATATATTGAAGGTATGAAGAGTAATGCGCAAAGTTTTGAGAAGAAAATGTCTTAAGGTTATGATCGGAGTATAGCCACGAATTTTGAGGAGAAAGACCAGCTCACAGGTTATAGGAGTTGGCACCCCAAATTCGAGGAGAATATGGCAACAAAGGGGATGAATGGAGTTGAACAAAGTTTTGGGGGGAATAGGTACAAGTTTGAATGGGGGGTTTGGGGCAAAGTTTTTAAAGAATATGACAATGTATGAATGGAGTTGGCCCAAAAATTTTGAGGAGAATATCTTTAAGATAGCTACAAATTATAATGGAGTAGGCAACAAAATTTCGGAGAATATAGCACAATGTTTTTAAAGGGGATGGCCAACGTTTTAAGGATAAAATGGCCACAAAGGAATGAAAAGAGTATGGCCCTAAAAATGTTGGGAGGGGTATTGTACAAGGAAGAAAGGATATGGGAAAATTTTTAGGAATATGGTACCGGTTATGAAAGGGGCATGTCCAAAAAATACATAGGGGGGAATATGGCGGGGTTTTTGAAAGAATAGGGCCCCAAGGTTTGAATGGGTATGGCCCCCACAGTTTTTAGGATAAAAAGTTAAATGTTATGATTGGAGTATGGCCACATACTTTTTGGGGAATATAGCTACAAGGTTTTTTGGATATGGGCCACACCTTTTTTAGGAGAATATTGCTACAAGGTTTTTTAGGGGCATGGCCCCAAGTTTTTTAGAAAATAGAACAAAATAATGGGGGGGTATGGCCCTACACTTTTTGGAAATATACACAAGGTTTTAATGCAGTTGACCAAAACATTTGGGGGAAAATCCCCACAAGGTTATGAAAGGAGTATGGCCCAAAGTTTGAAAAAGGAAATGGCCAAACGTTATGAATGGGGTTGGGGCCCCACAGTTTTGATTAGAAAATGGCACATGTTTGAAGGAGTATGGTCACAAAGTTTTTAAAAGAAAATTGCCACAAGGGTTTTAATGGAGTTTTGCCACAAAGTTTTCGAGAAAATGGTTGCAATTTTGAATGTATATGCTACAAAAAATTTTTAGGAGAATTTTACTACATGTTTTAAAAAGGGGTATGGCCACAAAGTTTTCAGAAATTGGCAATAAGGTTTGAATGTAGAAATGGCCACAAATTTTTTGGAAAAAAACCCCAAAGGTTCTTATTGAGTTGGCCATGAACTTTGGGAGGTTTCCACAAGGTTTAAAAATGAGATGCCCCCAAAATTTTGGAAGAATATGGCTACACAGTTTTATGAATGGTGTATGGCAATAAAAAATTTTTTAATGGGGTACAAAGGTTTTGAAGGAAAATGGCCACAAACTTTTGAGGAGAATATAACCACCAGGTTAATTGGAGTATGGCCCAAAAAAAGTTTTTTTGGAAAAAATTGGGCCCCAAAGGTTATGAAGGGTGTGGCCCCCAAAGTTTATAGAAGAAATAGCCAAAAATTTTTAATAGTATGGCCCCAAAGTTTTTAGGGTACGGGCCCCAAGTTTGAAAGGAGTATGCCACAAAATTTAGAGGAGAATATGGCCCCATGGTTAGAAAATTTGTTGGGATAAAGTTTTTTGAAAATATAGTTAAAAAACCCGGGTTATGTTAATTGGACAAACTTTTTAAAAAAAATACTAAAGGTTATTAATGGGGTATGGCTACAAAGTTAAGAGGAGATTATGGCTGCACGGTTTTGAATAGTGTATGGAACAAAACTTTTTAAAAGAATATGGCTACAAGGTTACGAATAAAATATGGGCCACAAAAATTTGAGGAGAATATGGCCACAATGTTAGATTAGAGTATGGCCACAAAGTCTTCAGGAAAATGGGGCTACAAGGTTATGAATGTAGTGTGGCCACAAAGTTTTGAGGAAAATATAGTTAGAAGGTTATAATTTGAGTATGGCCACAATATTTTGCGATGAATATAGCTCCATGGTTATGAATGGAGTATATCCACACACTTTTGATGACAATATAGCTACAAGGTTATAATTGGAGTATCGCAACACTTTTTTAGGAGAATATGGCTACATGGAAATAAATGGAGTTTGGCCACAAAGTTTTCAGGAAAATATGGCCACAAGGTTATGAATTTAGTATAGCAACAAAGTTTTGAGGAGAATATGGCCACAAGGTTATGAATGGAGTATGGCCCAAAGTCTTGAGGAGAATATAGCCACAAGGTTATGAATGGAGTATGGCCACAAACTTTAGAAGAGAGTATTGCCACAAGGTTATTAATGGAGTATGGCAACAAAGTTTTTTTGGGAAACATAGCTACAATTGTATGAATGGAGTATGGCCACAAAGTTTTGAGCAAAATGTAGCTACAACATTATGAATGGAGTATGGTAACATATTTTTGAGGACAATATAGCTACAAGGTAATGAATGGAGTATGGCCACAGAGTTTTCAAGAAAATATGGCTACAAAGTTATGAATGGAGCGTGGCCACAAAGTTTTGAGGAGAATGTGAATAAAAGGTTATGAATTAGGTATGGCCACACATTTTTGGTGAGAATATTGTGGCAGGTTATTAATGGAGTATGGCCACAAAGTTTTGAGGAGAATATGGCCACAAGTTTATGAATGGAGTATGGCCACAAAGTCTTGAGGAGGATATAGCCACAAGTTTATGAATGGAGTATGGCCACAAAGTATTGAGGAGAGTATGGCTACAAGGTTATGAATGGAGCATGGCCACACAGTGTTCAGGAGAATATGGCTACACGTTTATGACTGTTGTATTTTGAGGAGAATATAGCTACGAGGTTTTGATAAAAGTATGGCTACAAATTTTTTAGGAGAATATAGCCACAAGGTTATGAATTGAGTGTGGCCACAAAGTTTATAGGAGAATATAGCTGCCAGGTTATGAATAAAGTATGGCCACAAAGTTTTGAGGATAATATGGCCACAAGGTTATGAATGGAGTATGCCACAAAGTTTTGAGGAGAAGAATATGGCCACACGGTTATGAATGTTGTATGGCTATAAAGTTTTTTAGGATAATATAGTTACACGGTTATGATTAGAGTATGGACACATACTTTTTAAGAGAATATAGCTACAAGGTTATTAATGGAGTATGGCCACAAAGTTTAGAGGAGATTATGGCTGCACGGTTATGAATGGTGTATGGGAACAAAACTTTTTAAAAGAATATGGCTACAAGGTTACGAATAAAATATGGCCACAAACTTTTGAGGAGAATATGGCCACAATGTTATGATTAGAGTATGGCCACAAAGTCTTCAGGAAAATGGGGCTACAAGGTTATGAATGTAGTGTGGCCACAAAGTTTTGAGGAAAATATAGTTACAAGGTTATAATTTGAGTATGGCCACAATATTTTGCGGAGAATATAGCTCCATGGTTATGAATGGAGTATATCCACACACTTTTGATGAGAATATAGCTACAAGGTTATAATTGGAGTATCGCAACACTTTTTTAGGAGAATATGGCTACATGAAAATAAATGGAGTTTGGCCACAAAGTTTTCAGGAAAATATGGCCACAAGGTTATGAATTTAGTATAGCAACAAAGTTTTGAGGAGAATATGGCCACAAGGTTATGAATGGAGTATGGCCACAAAGTCTTGAGGAGAATATAGCCACAAGGTTATGAATCGAGTATGGCAACAAAGTTTTTTGGGGAAACATAGCTACAATTGTATGAATGGAGTATGGCCACAAAGTTTTGAGCAAAATGTAGCTACAAGATTATCAATGGAGTATGGCAACATATTTTTGAGGACAATATAGCTACAAGGTAATGAATGGAGTATGGCCACAGAGTTTTCAAGAAAATATGGCTACAAAGTTATGAATGGAGCGTGGCCACAAAGTTTTGAGGAGAATATGGATAAAAGGTTATGAACTAGGTATGGCCACACATTTATGGAGAGAATATTGTGGCAGGTTATTAATGGAGTATGGCCACGAAGTTTTGAGGAGAATATGGCCATCAGGTTATGAATGGAGTATGGCCACAAAGTCTTGAAGAAAATATAGCCACAAGTTTATGAATGGAGTATGACCACAAAGTATTGAGGAGAGTATGGCCACAAGGTTATGAATGGAGTATGACCACACACTTTTCAGGAGAACATGGCTACACGTTTATGACTGTTGTATGGCCACAACAATTTTGAGGAGAATATAGCTACGAGGTTTTGATAAAAGTATGGCTACAAATTTTTTAGGAGAATATAGCCACAAGGTTATGAATGGAGTATGGCCACAATGTTTTGAGAAGAATATGGCCACAGGGTTTTGAATGGTGTATGGACACAAAGTTTTCAGGATAATACAGTTGGAAGGTTATGATTAGAGTATAGCCACACACTTTTGAAGAGAATATGGCTACAAGGTTATGAATGGAGTATAGCCCCAATGTTTTGAGGGGAATATAGCTACAAGGTTATGAATGGAGTATGGCCACAAAGTTTTGAGGAGAATATAGCTACAAGGGAATGAATGGAGTATTGCCACACACTTTTTAGGAGAATATAGCTACAAGGTTATGAATGGAGTATGGCCTCAAAGTTTTGAGGAGTATATAGCTACAAGGTAATGAATGGAGTATGGCCACACACTTTTAGGAGAATATAGCTACAAGGTTATGAATGGGGTATGGCCACAAAATGTTGAGGAGAACATGGCTACAAGGTTATAAATGGATAATGGTCACATTGTTTTTTAGGAGAATAATTATAGCTACAAGGTTATGAATGGTGTATGGCCACACACTTTTGAGGATAATATAGCTACAAGGTTACAAATGGAGTATTGCCACAAAGTTTTGATTAGAGTATAGTGTTATGGATGGAGTATGGCAACAAAACTTTTAAAGAGAATATGGCCACAAAGTTATGAATGAAGAATGGTCGCAAGGTTTTCAGGATAATATAACGACAAGTTTCTGAATGGAGTATGGCCACAAACTGTTGAGGAGAGTATGGCCACAAGGTATAGAATGGAGTATGGCCACACACTTTTTAGGAGTATATGGCTACACATTCATGAATGTTGTATTGGCACAAAAATTTGGGAAGGATATGGCTACAAGTATATGAATGGAGTATGGCCACAAAGTTTTGTGGATAATATAGCTACAAGGTTATCAATGGAGTATGGCCCAAAAGTTTTGAGGAGAATATGCCACAGGGTTTTGAATAGAGTATGGACCCAAAGTTTTGAGGATAATATAATACAAGGTTATGAATGAGTATGGCCCACCACTTTGAGAGAATATAGGCTACAAGGTTATGAATGTGTATGCACAATGTTTTGGGAGAGGAAATATGCACAAGGTTTGAATGGCGTATGACCACAATTTTGGGATAATATGCCTCAAGGGTATGATGGGGTATGGCCACAAGTTTAAATAATATGCCACAAGGTTTGAAATTAATGGCCACAAAGTTTTAGGAATATGACCACAGGTTCAGAATGGAGTATGGCCACAAACTTTGAGAGAATATGGGTACACTTTTTGAATGTGTATGCAAAAAATTTTAGAGAATATGGGGAAAAGTTTAAATGGATATGGCCACAAACTTTTCAGGAAAAATGGAAAAAGGTTATGAAGGAGTTGGCCACAAAGTTTCAGGAAAAATGCCAAAAGTTATAAATGAGTGTGGCCACAAAGTTTTAAGAAATATAGCTACAAGGTTATGAATGGAGTATGGCCACAAGTTTTGAGGAGAATATAGCTACAAGTTTGTAATGAGTATGGCCACACACTTTTGAGAGAATATAGCTACAAGTATGAATGGTATGGCCCAAAGTTTGAGGAGAATAAGCTACAAGAGGGTATGAAATTTTGGGGAAATAGCTCAGCGAAACCACTTTTGAGGAGAATATACTACAGGTTATGATGGTAAAGGCACAAATTTTGAGAGAATTAGGCAAAGTTATGAATGGAGTATGGCCACAAAGTTTTGGGAAATACTACAAGGTATAATGGGTATTCCACAATTTGAGATAAAATGGCACAAGGTTATAATGGAGTATGGCCACAAAGCTTTCAGGAATATGCCACAAGGTTGATTGTAGTATGGCCACAATGTTTTGGGAGATATGTCCAAGGTAAAGAATGGAGTATGGCCAAATTTTGAAGAATATGCTACACGTATGATTGGTGTGTATGGCAAAAAATTTAGAAGAATATGCACAAGGTTTAAGGAGTATGGCAAAAGAGTTTTTGAGGAAATATGGACAAAAGTTAATGAATGGGTATGACCACAACGTTTCAAGGAGAATATGGCTACAAGGTTATAATGGAAGTATGGCCAAAGTTTTAGGAAATATAGTTAAAAGGTTAGAATGGAGTATGGCCACAAATTTGAGGAGAATATGCTACAAGGTTAAATGAGTATGGCCA
This sequence comes from Rapana venosa, assembly GCA_028751875.1. Taxonomy (NCBI): domain Eukaryota; kingdom Metazoa; phylum Mollusca; class Gastropoda; order Neogastropoda; family Muricidae; genus Rapana; species Rapana venosa. Next base: position 37,546,448 of record CM054155.1, on the reverse strand, counting down.
CAAGTTTTGAGGAAATATGCATCAAGGTTATGAATGCAGTATGGCCACAAATTTTGAGGAAATATAGCTACAAGGTTATGAATGAGTATGCCACAAAGTTTTGAGGAGAATATAGCACAAGGTTATGAATGGAGTATGGCACAACACTTTTTGCAGGAGAGAACATTGAGCTACAAGTTTATGATGGAGTATGGCCCAAAGTTTTGAGAGAATATAGCTACAAGGTTATGATGAGTATGGCACACACTTTTAGGAGAATATGAGCTACAAGGTTATGAATGGAGTATGGCCACAAAGTTTTGAGGAGAATATGCCACAAGGTTATGAATGGAGTATGGCCACACAAGTTTTGGGAGATATAGCTACAAGGTTATGAAGAGTATGGCACAAATTTTAGGAGAATATAGTACAAGGATAATGAGTATGCCACCACTTTTGAAGAGAATATGGCTACAAGGTTATGAATGGAGTATGGCCACAAATTTTGGGAGAATATAGCTACAAGGTTATGAATGGAGTATGGCCACACTTTTAAAGAATATAATACAAGTTATGATGGTATGGCACAATTTTGAGGGAATAGGCCAAGTTATGAATGGAGTCGGCCACAACTTTGGGAGAATATGGCTACAAGGTATGAATGGGTATGGCCACAAATTTTGAGGATAAAAGGCACAAGGTATGAATGGAGTATGGCCACAAACTTTCAGGAGAATATAGCTACAAGGTTATGAATTGAGTAGGCCACAAAGTTTCAGGAGAATATGCACAAGGTAAGAATGATATGGCCACAAATTTTGAGAAATGCTAAGTTATGAATGTGTATGGACAGAATAATTTGAGAGAATTAGCTACAAGGTTATGAATGGGTATGGCCACAAGTTTTGAGGAATATGAGACAAGTTATGAAATGGAGTATGCCACAAGTTTTGATATGGCCACAAGTTATGAAATGAGTATGCCAAAAGTTTAAGGAAATATAGTTACAAGGTTAGAATTGGTATGGCCACAATTTTGGAGAATATAGCTACAAGTTGTAATGGATATGGCACACACTTTTGAGGAAATATAGCACAAGTTATGAATGGGTATGGCCACAAAGTTTGAGGAGAATATAGCTACAAAGGAATGAATGAGTATGGCCACACACTTTTAGGAGAAATAGCTACAAGGTTCATGAATTAGAGTAGCCACAAGTTTTAGGAGAATATGCTACAAGGTTATGAAGGAGTAATGGCCACACAAAGTTTGAGAGAATATAGCTACAAGTTATGAATGGAGTATGGCCACAAAGTTTTGAGGAGAATAGCACAAGGTTTTAATAAGGTATACCACAAGTTTGGATAGAAATTAACAAGGTTATGATTGGAGTAGGCCACAAATGATTCATGGTAGAATATGGCTACAAGGTTATGAATGGAGTATGGCCACAATCTTTTGAGGAGAAATGCTACAAGGTTATGAATGGAGTATGGCCACAAAGTTTTGGGAAATAAGCTACAAGGGTTATGATTGGGTATGGCAACAATTTTGAAGGGAATATGGCACAAGGTTTGAATGGAGTATGGCCACAAGTTTTGAGGAGAATATGCCACAAGTTTGAATGGTATGACCACAAACTTTTGAGGAGAATAGGGCTACACGTTTTGAATGGTGTATGGCAACACACTTTTTTGGAGAATATGGCTAAAAGATTATAAATGGAATATGGCCACAAACTTTACAGGAGAATATGGCCACAAGGTTATGATTGGAGTATGGCCACAAAGTTTTCAGGAAAATATGGCCACAAGGTTATGAATGCAGTGTGGCCACAAAGTTTTTAGGATAATATAGCTACATGGTTATGAATGGAGTATAGCCACAAAGTTTTAAGGAGAATATAGCTACAAGTATGAATGGAGTATGGCACACTGATTTGAGGAATTATAGCTACAAGGTTATGAATGGAGTATGGCACAAAGTTTTAGGAGAATATGTACAAGGTTATGAATGGAGTATGGCCAAAAAGATTTAGGAGAATATAGCTACAGGTTTGAATGTGTATGGCAACAATTTTGGGGAAATATGGCTGCAAGGTTATGAATGGATGTAAGGCACAAAGTTTGAGGAGAATATGGCACAAGGTTATGAATGGATTGCCACAAAGTTTTGAGGAATAATGCCACAAGGTATAATGGAGTATGGCCACAACTTTTGAGGAGAATATGTACAAGGTTATAATGTAGTATGGCCACAAAGTTTTGTTGGAGAATATGGTCAAGGTTATGAATGAAGTATGGCCACAATCTTTTGGCGAGAATTTGCTACAAGGTTTTGAATGGAGTTATGGCGCAAATTTTTGAGAAAATATAGCTACAAGGTATGAATGGAGTATGGCACAGACTTTAGAGGAGAATATGGCACAATTTATGATGGAGTAACGGCACAACATTTAGGAGAATAGGCACGGTTATGAATGGAGTTGGCCAAAATTTTAGGAGAATATAGCTACAAGGTTATGAATGGAGTATGGCCACAACTTTGAGGAGAATATGAAGTTTTAATGTTGTCCAAATTTTGGATAAATGCCGTATAAAGGTATGGCAAATTTTGGGAGAATATAGCTACAAGGTATGAATGGAGTATGGCCACAAATTTTGAGGAGAACATGCTACAAGGTTATGAAGGAGTATGCCCAAAGTTTTGATGGAATATGCGTTTTGAAAAGGTATATGCAAACAGTTATGGCCACACACATTGGACACCAAATTGAAAAAATAGACAAGGTATGAATGGAGTATGGCACCAATTTTGGAAATATAGCTACAAGTTATATGCAGTATGCCACACTTTTGAGGAGAATATAGCTACAAGGTTATGAATGGGATGGCCCAAGTTTGAGGAAAATATAGCTATAACGGATGAATGGAGTATGGCCACACACTTTTGAAGAAATAGCTCGAGGTTTAACGAGTTGCCCACAGTTTTAAGGAAATATAGCTACAAGGATGAATGGAGTTATGGCCAAAATTTTGAAGAGAATGGCACAAGTTAGAACGATATGGCACAAAGTTTTGAGGAGAAATAGCAACAAGTTAATGAGTATGGCCACACACTTTTCAAGAATATGCTCAGGTTATGAGGTATGGCACAATTTGAGGAGAATATGGCACAAATTATGAATGAATTGCCACAACGTTTTCAGAAGATAAGCTACAAGGTTATAATGAGTATTGCCACAATTTTGAGGAAATAGCTACAAGGTTTATGAATGAGTATGCCATAAGTTTTGTGGAGAAAATGGTTACAAGGTTCTGATGAGTATGGCCACAATCATTTTGGGAGATATTTCTACAAAGTTATGAATGGAGTATGGCCACCAATTTTAGAGAATATGCTACAGGTTATGAATGAGTATAGTATGAGAACAGAACCACAAGTTGAAGAAATATGACACAAGTTAGAATGGATATGCCACATAGTTTTGAGGAAATATGTTAAAAGATTATGATTGTGGTATGCCACAACTTTGAGGAGACATAGCTACAAGGTTATGAATGGAGTATGGCCACAATTTTTTCAGGAATATAGTACAAGGAAGAAATTGGAGTATGGCCACACACTTTTGAGAGAATATAGCTACAAGTGTTGGGTAAATGGAAATATGGCCACATTAACACTTTTGAGAAGAATATAGCTACAAAAGGTTATGAAAAGGGTATGGTCATAAAGTTTTAGGAGAAATAGTCCCACAAGTAAAGAATGGGTATGGCCACACATTTTAGGAGAAATAGCTACAAGTAATGAATAGATATAGCCACAATGTTTTGAGGAGAACATACTACAAGGGTATGAATGGAGTATGCCACACATTTTGAGGGAGAATATAGGGTACAAAGGTTAGAATGGAGTATGGCCACACACTTTTGAGGAGAAAATGGCCACAAAGTTATGAATGAAGTATATCCACAAAGTTGGATAGAGAATATGGTAAAAGGTTATTAATTTTAGACGCACAAACTTTGGGAGAATTTTGGTTGCAAGGGTATGAATGGGGTATGGCCACAAGGTTTTGAGGGGAATATAGGCTACAAGGTTATGAAAAGGATAAAGGCCAC
>CM054155.1:37532348-37537348 GCA_028751875.1 Rapana venosa | reverse complement strand
CGGACACACACACACACACACACACACACACACACACACACACAAAGGGGGGACGGGATATACCTAGTAGTTAGAACATTGCGCTCGCAATCTGACGACCTGGGCTCGATTCCCGTTCCAGGGGATATTTTCCCCTGGAGTTAACATCAGTGCCGACTCCACTCTCCCCACAAGTCCCTCGGATGAGACTATAAACCGAGGCCCCGTGTGCGAACGCACGCAGAACATCTTGCGCACACGTTAAATCCTGTTCCGCTTTTCATAAGAGTAGGCCATTGTGTGCCGGTGGGAACAGATGACAGACTTTACAAAACCGCATACACACGGCGACTGGATGTTAAAAAAAGCGCATACGTGCTTATTCCATTATCATTGTTATGAAAGAATATAATAAAATAAATAAATAAAATTTGATAAATAATAGACACACACACAAACAGACACACACACACACACACACACACACACACACACACACACACACACACACACACACATACACATAATAGAATGACCAGGCTCAAACAAAACGGCATCCACATAAAAATTTTGGCACGGAAGAAACACTTAAGCCACTACAGAATGAGAATGATCCCTTAGGCTGGCAACACACTAGCTTGACCTTAGCGTGGGGAAAGCGAGCGCTGTGGCCGACCCCCGAGCTAACCCTCCCACTCTTCTTTTAAAGGACCAAAACAAATCCGTACAGCACGCATGCAAATCCAACATCCCTCTTTTCACATAGTCCAAGCGTGGTCAGTGTCTACCGTAATCAGCACCAGCTGGGGCTAGGATAGGACAGAACAGATAGAGGCTGAGAGCAGCTGAAAGCGGGGAGAAATGGACAGCCGCGTGTAGCCTTCTGAACTGTAAGTCCGGGACGGTCAGGGTGGAACAGATCCTTAACGGATCGTCTGTCCCTGTAAACGTTAAATCTCAAGCGGCTTGTGTGGCGTCAGATTCAACCGAACCTTTCGAGATAGATCGTGTTCTATGAAAAAGTATTGGGTTGAAACATTCAGCCCACAGCCTTCATTCAGTCAATCAGCGCTCAGTTTCAAGTCACGTGTCACTTAGAAGTGCACGTGTGCGTGGTGAAAATGATTGAAGCCTCCAGGGCACACAGTGTCCTCTTTTACTTTGTAAAAAAAAAGGTAAAGGAGTCCCATAACCTATAAGGTCGTAGGTGAGCGAGGCGTCAGAGACCTCACTTCTCTAGGGCCAGCATATTGAGGGCGGCGCCCATCTCCTCTCCCTCGCTGCTTTACCTTCCCTGACCCTAAAGAGGGCAGGTACCCATTTACAGCTGGGTGAACTGGGGGAACTGTACTGAAGCCAAGGCGCGCAAACGGTCACCCATCCAACTGGTAACCACGCTCGACGCTGCTTAACATTGGCTGGGGGAAAGCGAGTGCTCCGACCACTGAGCTATCCCATCCCCTTACTTTGTACACACCGTTCAAACGTTCCGTGTATCAGCTCATCATTTTCACACTGATAGGCTGAAATGAACACGTTTTGAAAGGTCCCCTTTTGTTGAGCCACAAGGTTGAAAGGGATAGTTTGTTGCTTGCTTTTTCTTTTCGTGACTGGGAAAGAAGAGAGAAGGTGCGTGTGTCTTTCCCATGAGGGGGGGTCTCTGAAGGTACGACAGTCAGTGCAATGACCATCGTAAACTGGTGGAAAAGGGCTTGAAATAAAGTCTGGAAGCTGAGAAATGCATTACCCATATCTGGCCATGTGGTCCAGGCCAAAACGTCTATAAGCTATTAGCTTAAAGAACCGTTTATAATTGTAGTTAATATTGTGTTTACAAGCTATTGATGTCATCTGTGTGCCAAGGCCTACACTAGCAAAACATCCTCCGAAGAGACCCACAGTCAATCACAAGAACAGCATTGCACTGGACCCCAGAAGGAAGGAGAAAGAAAGGAAGACCAAAAGCAACGTGGAGGAGGACTGTAGAAAGTGAAATGAAGGCCATGCAGCACTCATGGGGATCAGTGACTAGGTTGGCCCAGGATAGGCAGGAGTGGAAGCGCTTTGTTGCTGCTCTACACACCAATGGGTGTAATGGTTAATGATGATGATGATATGGAAAGCTCTTAGCAAAACAACCTACACTCTCTCCTTTTTAACGCAAACGGTGGATGTGTCCCATAACCAATGTGGTCAGTGGGGAGCGAGGTGTCAAAGACCTCAGCTTCTCTAGGGACCAGCATATTAAGGGCGGCGCCCATCTTGTTTCCATCGCTGCTTTACCTTCCCTGACCCTGAAGAGGCAGGTACCCATTTACCGCTGGGTGAACTGGTGGACTGTACTGAAGCCAAGGCGGGCAAACGGCCACCCATCCAAGTGGTAACCACGCTCGATGCTGCTTAACCTTAGGGTGGGGAAAGCGAGTGCTCTGACCACTGAGCTGTCCCGTCCCACTCTCCTTTAAAGGACCAAACCAAATGTGACTGCCTGTGTGGCGGGGTACCTGAGGAGTCATAGACGTTAAACTTCTCAGCCAGTGTGTACTTTCAATCTTACAGTGATTACTTTCCAGTTGTGATGAGTGAGACAGAGGGCATATTCACGATGAACCCCTAGGCTGTTAAGCAGGGGAATACGCAACAACAGCCACAGCATGTCATCTGGTTCTGAAAGAAAGGACTTTTCTTACAAGTGTAAAGACATCAGGTATGGATCAAAGTTGGTGAGATGGAAAAGAGCAAAGAAAAAAGATGGATTTCTGTTTTCACAGATATGGCACGAACTGTATCAAGTTCCTCTGAGCCGGACACTATTTGTAAACACATTTACAGCCAAGAGTGACCATGGTCACTGTGGCTTGATACATAATACTCTTTCATCAAAGTATGGGGGTCAATGACAGCCACTTTCGTTCCATTTCAAACCGTCTCTTCTCAGTGGCTTGTTTGGTTACTCTTCTGCATTTTCTTGAAACAACTTATAGACGGAAACAGTTGAAAAACCGTCTGCCTAAACCGTGTTCCATAAACGTAGTACACAAAAAAGTTAAAGCTGGAGTTGATCACGGAAGTGATAGAAAAAGTCCACACTAAACAAGCGTACAGATTCTCGTAGCGTCCTCCAAACCTGAGGTCTGGCACCAGAATGAGAAGGACACGCACCACCATGGAGGGGACGATGCAGATGATGAACAGGGTGGAGGTGCCAACAATCATCCGCGTTAGTGCCAAATCCCGGGCAGTGAAAGAATCAGAAGCAGACGACACGGCGTCCCTCCACGATGACAGCTTCTTCATTTTGACGACGATGATCACGGTGCACACAAACACGCAAGTCATGCAGGAGGCCGGCAGTGCAGAGCCGTAGATAACGCCTTCCAGAACCAACAGCACTTCTCGATTCTGGAAGTAAAACTGGCTGGGGAAAAACTGCAGAAAGGTAGTGTTAGCACTAGCATCGAACACACACCCTACAGTATACCGCATACAGTCCACAAACACCCCAGCAATGAGCAGTACCAGGAAGAACCACAGCGCTACGGCCGTCTTCTGCGTGGACATCAAGTTCTTCGCCATAAGAGGACGGGTGATGCACAGACACCTCTCTAACGCTATCATGGATGATGTCACATGGGAGGCCGCTCCCGTGCCGATGAACCCCAGGACATGATTGTTGATGAAGAACGCCTCCGCAGGTCTCGCCGCGTGTCCTCGCCCTGCCAAGACCACGTACAGCACGTCGCTGAAGTAAGCGTAGGTGGCAGCCACGTAGACCAGGTCCAGGAGAGAGAGAGTGAAGAGCAGCATGTTGATTCTCTCCCTCAGCCCGTGTTTCCAGAACACCACCATGTTCACCGCGTTACAGCACAGAGAGACCAGGAAACACAGAGGCAGGCAGATCCCGGTGAAGAGGACGTTGACGACGACTTCGGCCTGTTTGGGAATGAGGTTGTCTTCGTTGTTCCAGGGGACGACGTGAGAGTCTTGCTTCAGCACACACCCCGCGGGAACAGGGATGACTTCTGTGACATTTTTCACAGAAAAGGATGACGTCACCTCCACGAAGACGCTGAAGTTGGTTGTCTCCGCCATGATGGAATGTTGTTTCACCAGGAGAGTTCTTCCTGCGACCAGGCCCGTTTGTTTTGACAACGATCATCAGAGCATCCACCAATGCTTGTCTTCTTAAGATCCCTGTTCTTCTTCTTGTCAACAAAAACGACTTTTGTTGTTGCGTATCTGTTGGATTCAAAACAGACATTGTCAGAGGTGTGTATAATAATAATGATAATAATAATAATAATAATAATAATAATAATAATAATAATAATAATAATAATAATAATAATAATAATAATAATAATAATGATGATGATGATGATGATGATGATGATGATGATGATGATGATGATCATAATAATAATAATAATAATAATAATAATAATAATAATAATAATCATGTATGGAATTTCTATAGCGCTGAATCTTGTAAACCAACAAATCAAAGCGCTCAGATGACTTTTTTTTTCGAGGATTATGGAATAAGCACTCATGTGCTTTTTTCTACACCCAGTCCCCGTGTGTATGCGGTTTTGTAAATTTTGTCATCTGTTCCCACCGGCACACAATGGCCTACTCTTTCGAAAAGCGGAACAGGATTTAACGTGTGCACAAGACGTTCTGCATGCGTTCGCACACGGGGCCTCAGTTTATAGTCTCATCCGAAGAACTTTGACATTCAGTTCGATTTTTTTTGGTCAAACTGGGAAGAAGGGCGAGGCTGGGAATCGAACCCAAAAACCTCGCGGTTTACTTGTTGGCAGGCAAACGTCTTAACCATCCTGCCACCTTCCTGGTGGTGTGGTATAACACTTACACTACCTATTTCTCGCCTCACCTCATCTGTCCCGTAGTCTTGTAGAAGACCATTGGGGCACCGCTGAAGATTTTATGCACATCGCTCTTTATTTTTCAACCACAAACAGGGTGAAAAGAGCATCCAGAAAGTAGAGTAAGATATT
>CM054155.1:37512348-37527348 GCA_028751875.1 Rapana venosa | reverse complement strand
TTAATGGCTCGCTTTTGAAGAGAGTTCAGAGGTTTCAGGTTAGATGGAGCACACTTCCCCCAGACAACAGAGCAGTAATCTAGGCGATATTGAATAAAAGCAAAATAGAAAAAAAAATGGATTGTTTATCTAGAAAGTGTTTAATTTGTGAAAGCTGGAATACACTGGATGATATCTCTTTAGTAATATTGTGAACATGATCCTGCCAAAGGAGGCTTTCGTCGATGACTACCCCAAGAAATTTTTGCGTTTTATGTTGTTATTGTTATACATTATTTGTAAATGTGCTTGTTTTAAGGTTTGCCTTTTTTGACGCGCACAAATTAGCATAGCTTCTGTTTTGTCAGGTTGTACCAGCATAGCATTGGCCTCACACCAAATTTTGACTGAATTCATACTTATGTTTAAATAACGATTGATTTCCTTAATATTATGACTAGCGTATTGTAGAGTTGTATCATCTGCAAATAAATCACAAACAACATTTTGAATGGTTAAGGGAAGATCATTTCTGTAAAGAGAGAATAAGAGTGGACCTACTACTGAACCTTGTGGTACACCACATGGAACTATTTTTTTTGAAGAGGTAACTCCATTAGCATAAACAGACTGAGTTCGGTTTGACAAATAGGATTTAAAAGATAGTAAGGCATTTTCATCTAAACCATATAACCGAAGCTTATGTAATAAGATATTATGATTAATCAAATCAAAGGCCTTTCTTAAATCAATAAAAATAACACCGACTACCTTTCTGTTATTGATTTCACGCAGCCATGAATCAGTAATCCTGCATAGTGCTGTTTCACAGGAGTGGTGCTTTCTAAACCCCGACTGATGGGTATGCAAAGGCCTTTGCATTCAATAAAAGATGATAAATGATGGTGGATATGCTGTTCAAGAGGTTTAGATATACTAGATAGAAGTGAAATGGGTCTATAATTATTTACATCATCTATGTTCCCTTTTGGTGCAAAGGGACTACTTTAGCGTATTTAAATGCTTCGGGATAGTACTGTTTAGATAAGCAAAGGTTATAAAGAAGTGGGAAAGTCTGCTATATAAAATGCAGATAGTTTCAGTATTTTAGGGCTAATACTATCAAAGCCACGTGAATTTTTATTTTTTAAAGGCTTTAAATAGGACAAAACTTCATGAACAGACAATAAGGGAACAGAAAATTTTGTTATGCATCCTTTTCCTACGCAAAAGGCGTGGTGTTGTTATCAATGAGTTTACTTCCAACACTAGCAAAATGATTATTTAGAACATCTACTGGAATACAACATTCGTCACGTGAAATACCAGGTTTAGAGAGCTGGCGAATAGCAGACCAGATTAATCTTCCATTGCTTTTATCTTGAATTAAACTCTGGAAGAAACAATGTTTAGATTTTCTAATCATATACTTAACTTTGTTACGTTTTTTCTTGTATTCCTCATGAAGCCCGCGTTTCTTTAAGTCGTCTCTGTGGTTGATTGCTAGCAAAATTTCTTGGGTGAGCCAGCCAGGTAAACTTTTTGACTTTACACGTCTTTGAAGTAAAGGAATATGCTTGACAATGCTTAAGAAAACTGATGTCCAAAAGGAAAGGGCATCGTCTGCATCAGTGTAACTAAAAATATTTGAAAAGTGTGCAGAAGCGAGGTCAGAGGAAAATACATGCAAACCGAAGTTTTTAAATGAGCGAAATGTAATTTTCAGATGCTTCATTTTCGGCACTCTGAAGCCAGCTTTTCTCCAGGTGACACAAACAGCATTATGATCACTAATTCCGACAGTGGGTACACAAATTTCTTTAAGAGATGTGACGTCAGAAGAATAAACGTGATCTAAAAGAGTACTAGATTTTGACGTCACTCTGGTGGGGCATGTAGGTTTGTCCGTCGTGTCCGACGATGACCTCCAAAACAGCAGAGGAGGCAGCTGCTGTTTTGGAAATTGGGCAGAAATTTGATTATAGTGGAGATGCCTTGCCCACAGTACATCCCCACTCTCTCGGCCAAGTGGGGCATGTGATACACTGCAAAAGGTTAAAGGAGGTAAAGATACTGTGCCAAAGCGGGTGGGATTGAGATAGATCAATATTGAAATCACCTAGTAATAATATTTCTTTTCCTAAAAACCAAACATTGTCCATCATTTCACAAAAGTCATCAAACCAGCTGGTGGTGCTCTTAGGATGTCTGTAAATGAAACCCACAAGAACTGAATTTATTGAATTTTTAGATGAACAAACTTCTATCCATACTGATTCCATGTTGAAATGACACAAATCTTCACGAAGTTTATAGGAGATATTATTTTGGGTATACACGACAATACCAGTTTGCTGGGATCTCTTAGGGTCTCTCCGAATGATATGGTACCCTGGAATAGAAATTGAACTATCTGTTATACGGCCCACGTTTCTGAAACACTAAAAATATGGAATGGTTTGTTTTCATTGTTCATAATTTTGACAGGTCAGACATTTTATTCATAAGATGACAAATATTAAGATGACCTACTCGTAATCCATCACTACAAGGCCAGTTTGGAACGTTGTTACAAATAGCAATTAACTACTTTGAAGAGATAGGAAGAAGAATTGCGAAGAAGAAGAAGAATTGCAAAGAAGAAGAATTGCGAAGAAAAATTGCGAAGAAGAAGAAGAGGAAGAAGAATTGCAAAGAAGAAGAAGAACAACAAGAACAAGAACAAGAGAAGAAGAAGAATTGCGAAGAAGAAGAATTGTGAAGAAGAAGAATTGCGAAGAAGAATTGCGAAGAATTGCGAAGAAGAAGAAAGAAGAAGAAGAATTGCGAAGAAGAAGAATTGCGAAGAAGAAGAATTGCGAAGAAGAAGAAGAAGAATTGCGAAGAAGAAGAATTGCGAAGAAGAATTGCGAAGAAGAATTGCGAAGAAGAAGAAGAAGAAGAAGAAGAAGAAGAAGAAGAAGAAGAAGAAGAAGAAGAATTGCGAAGAAGAAGAATTGCGAAGATGAAGAATTGCGAAAAAGAAGAAGAAGAAGAAGAAGAACAACAACAACAACAACAACAACGAGGATGAGGAGGAAGAAGAACAAGAACAAGAACCAGAACAACAAGAACAGAGCAAGATGATGACGACGACGACGACAACGACGACGACGACGACCAAAAGAGTACAGCCTTGAAACTCAGCTAGATCTCCTACCGTGCTGCTGGATGCATGGTGACGCATTGGGTGAGCTAGTGAAAAAGCGCGCGTGGCTATAACAGGAGAGAGGTCACGACATGCAGGGGAGGAGGGTGGGGGGTTGTTTTCCTCTCAGCTACAGCTCCCAGTAAGGACGGGATAGCTCAGTGTCGGAGCACTCGCTTTCCCCCAGCCAAGTTAAGCAGCGTCGAGCGTGGTTACCAGTTAGTTGGATGGGTGACCGTTTGCGCGCCTTGGCTTCAGTACAGTTCCCCCAGTTCACCCAGCTGTAAATGGGTACCTGCCCTCTTTAGGGTCAGGGAAGGTAAAGCAGCGAGGGAGAGGAGATGGGCGCCTCTGCCCTCAATATGCTGGCCCTAGAGAAGTGAGGTCTCTGACGCCTCGCTCCCCTACGACCTTATAGGTTATGGGACCTTACACCTCCCAGGTTCACCAAACGGTGAGATTTTGCCTATGCGACCGTTTTGTGCCCCACCACCATGAAGGTAGCCGCATTCCGACTTCAAGGATGTAGGCTGGGTAGGTTCGTTTGTCTGTAAACCACACCCCCCGCCCCCCCGACAGCTGACAGCAGGTGGACAAAAAAAACTCGAACAGTCTTAGGTTCAATTCCACCCCAATACACACACACAACACACACTCTCTCTCTCTCTCTGTCTCTCTCCTCTCTCTCTCTCCCTCTCTCTCTCTCTCTCTCTCTCTCTCTCTCTCTCTCTCTCTTTCTCTCTCTTCTCTCTCTCTCTCTCTCTCTCTCTCTCTCTCTCTCTCTCTCTCTCTCTCTCTCTCTCTCTCTCTCTCTCTCTCTCTCTCTCCTTTCTCATCTCATCTCATTATATATATAATATATATATATATATATATATCCCTTAGGGCGAGGACTGGATGTAAAAAAGCACATGGGTGATTATTCATTATCCTCGAAACAAAAGAATTTGTCATTGTCCTTGTCAATTACGCGCACATTTCAGCGTGTGTGTGTATGTACACGAAGGGAATTAAGGCACTGACAGGTCTGCACTTAAAGGTTGACCTAGGAAATTGTAAACAAAAAATCCCCAGCTTCTTTTTAAAAACAAACCCAAAAAACCAGTGCTGTTAACGTTGAACCTGTTCCAATAGTAAATCAACCTACTAACTGGCGAGGAAACATTGTGGATTGGGTTGTGGTTGATGAGGAGATGGACAATGAAAAAGAGGAATGGTGATGAGGAGTAGGGATCAGTGTGTGTCTAACCACATCGCCATTTCCATCCGTTTTCATCTGAAGAAATTCAGCCTTGAGGGGAAAAAATGCCCTTCACACATCTCGAAAAGACTAGAAAAGACATAGAAACTTATGTAATAGATAGATAGATAGATAGATAGATAGATAGATAGATAGATAGATAGATAGATAGATAGATAGATACATAGATAGATACATAGATAGATAGATAGATAGATAGATAGATAGAAGACAGACAGACAGACAGACAGACAGACAGACAGACAGACTAGAGTAGGTAGGTAGAGTAGGAGTAGGTAGAGAGGTAGGTAGGAGGTAGGTAGTAGGAGTAGGAGCAGCACAGGATACGAAGAGAGATAGATAGATAGATAGATAGATAGATAGATAGATAGATAGATAGATAGATAGATAGATAGATAGATAGATAGATAGATAGATAGATAATAGATAGACGATGGATGATGGATGATGATAGATGGATGATGATAGATGGTGATGATGATTGATTGATTGATTGATTATTGATTATTTATTTTTAATATTTTATATCGAGGATAATAGAATAAGCACTTATGGGTTTTTTACATCCAGTCCCCGTTTGTATGCGGTTTTATAAATTTTATCATCTGTTCACACCGGCACACAATGGCCTACTTTTACGTAAAGCGGAACGGGATTTAACGTTTGCGCAAGATGTTCTTCGTGAGTTCGCACGCGGGGCCTTTTAGGGAGAGTGGAGTCAGCACTGATGTTAACTCCAGGGGACAATATCCCCTTAACAGATAGATAGATAGATAGATAGATAGATAGATAGATAGATAGATAGATAGATAGATAGACAGATAGATAGACAGATAGACAGATAGATAGATAGATAGATAGATAGATAGATAGATAGATAGATAGATAGATAGATAGATATTATAACAGTTAAAATATCTTTTCTAGTCAGTAGTCCTTACAACATTGTATCCCTATTTTGGTATGCCCAGAGGGAATTCCTAGCGCAGAATTTCCAGAAGATGGGGATGCTATTTATACTGACAGGTCCCCAGCATCCCCATGGATACCTTAAGATCTGGTATTGTCATTCTACTGCAGTTTTATTACACTGGCACACACACACACACACACACACACACACACACACACACACACACACACACACACACACACACACAACAACACACCACAACACCACACAACACAACACAACAACACACACCACACCACGCAACACAACACAACACACACACACACAACACACACACACACACACACACACACACACACACACACAACACAAACACACACACACACACACACACACACACACACACACCACACACACACACACAGGGACGAGATAGCCTGAGGTTAGCGTGATGCGCTCGTGATCTGCTGACCCGGGTTCGAATCCCGTTCAAGAGGATTTTCCCTCTGGAGTTAACATCAGTGCCAACTCCACTCTCCTCAAAAAGTCCCTCGGATGAGACTATAAACCGAGGTCCCGTGTGCGAACGCACGCAGACCATCTTGCGCACACGTTAAAACCCGTTCCACTTTTCGGAAGAGTAGGCCATTGTGTGCCGGTGGGAACGGATGATACAATTTTACAAAACTGCATACACACGGCGACTGGATGAAAAAAATGCGCATGAGTGCTTTATTCCATTATTCTCGAAGTAAAAAATCAAAACACACCCCAAACATCACAACACACATACACACACACGCATTCACAACACAACACTCACATACACACACACCACACACACACACACACACACACACACACACACACACACACACACACACACACACACACACACACACACACACTTCGGTTCTCTCCACACCTCCTTCTTCTCTTGTATACCCCTTCTCACTTTGTCTTTTAGCAGTAGAGGGAGGGGTGGGGATGGGGTCTTACGTGGAAAGGGGTAGGGGTAGGGAAGGGTGTGGAGTAAATTACGAGGGGGGGGGGGGGGGAGGGTAAAGCAGTGATGGATGGAAGACTGGCCGGCTGAGTGAGGGGGTAGGGGTCAATGGGGGTGGTTGGGGTGGAGGGTGGGGAGGAGAGATCATAAAAAACTCATTATCCTTTTCCTATGTCCCTGTCATCCCGTCACTTCTCTTTTTTTTTTTTTTTATCTTCAACTGACCCACGTAGATAGACCACTCATGCATACATACATACAACATACACACATACATACACATAAACATATATAATAATAAACAAAAAACTGTAGACAAAAGCCATAACTGAACAAAAATAAAGCGTCAGACTTATAACATACACACATGACTTGAAATTGCATACCAACACGAAGCATAAGAACGACGACGCAATATACAAACGTGCAGACACTTCAAACCTTTGTACATTATTTGCTATTCATACATTAATATCTTTACACTACGTAGACATACTAACACAACAACGTACGTAATACAGACATGCAGCCACGTACAGACAGTACATACATACAACATACATACATCATTCAGCAGCAACAAACAAACAGACCTACTACATACATACAAACAATACAGAATAAACATACATGACGACAGATACAAACAGATAGACAACAAACAAACAAATCATACAAACATACATACATACATCATACATAATACTGCGATACATACTACAACATACATACGTACTAAATACATAATACATACATACATACACAACATACAAACATCATACATGCATGCATCATACATACATACATAAAACTACTCTCTCATCCTCTTTACTCAGCATCCATACTCTACTACTACTCTACCCCTACATCTTTCCTGTCATACTTTTACTATCTCTACTATTCTCATAATTCATATCCATCATTAATTACAACCACATAAGTCAGCAATTCATGTGTAATAAATTAGACTCATCCACAAATACAGCAGTGTCTACATACATTTTTTTCCTTCTGCTCTATTTCTCTCCTATCTCTTCTTTTTCTTTACAGATGTTTCTTGGACAACTCTTTCTTTCTGTTTTTTACTTCGCTAATACACTTTAATCATGAATTCTGGATGATTTGTGCCTCTCACAGAAAGAGTGTGTCGTCATTACATTTTTTTCCTGTCTGCAACTGTAATTGTTTCCCTATCAGAGTGGCTTTTTTTTTTACAGAATGTTTCCTAGGGACAACTCTTTTGTTGCCGTGGGTTCTTTTACGTGCGCTAACATAATTACATGTAACACGCGGGACCTGGGTTTATCCCGTCTCATCCGAAAGACTAGAACCCAGGCCACCACTCATGGTTCTAATAGATTGGAGGAGGAGGGGAGGGGAGCAAAGTATCGGGCCCAAACGGGGGGGATCAAACCACCGCACACTTCTGACCCGGAGTTTTCGCTTTCTAGGTAGAAACGTTCCCTCTAGACCACCGACCCAACCTTTTCCAGGTTTTCCTCTCATCTGTTTAGCACCTGTCAGTAGATCTGTCAGTCACTCTTGTCACGCTGTCCACTCGTCTTGATTTGTGTCCATGTCGTCTGTCACTCACCATCTATGAAGCTGTCAATCCGTTTATGGGTCGGTCCATATTATCCCCCCACCATCCACCCACCATCCACCCCTCTACCTTCCTTAACTCTACTCAGACAAAACTACATCTTGGCAGGAACCCGATTCTAATGTCCGCCAGATGCGCAGCACAGCACAGGTCATGTCAGATCATGTGACAACGTCTCCGCCAATCAGAGCGCCGCATGGGTCAGGGGAGGTCATGTGACAGGCAGTATCTGCCAATCAAAAAAAAGAAGAAGAAAAAGAAAAAAGAAAGAAAACTTATCCCCCCCTTATGTGTGTACCGGAAGGAACTAGTCCTTTTTTTCTTTCTTTTCTTTTTTTTTTGGTTTCATGGTGGAAGAGTCGGGGAAGGGGGGGTGTGGAAGGAGATACTAGGGGGCGGAGGGGCGAGGGGGGTGGAAGGGAGGAGAGGGGGGGGAGGAGTGGACAGGAGAGCAGAAGAAGGATCAGGAAACTGTCCGAACCCTGTCCTGTCATCCATCATCTTGGAGAGAGAGGGGGGAGAGAAAGAGAGAAAAGAGAGAGAGAGAGAGAGAGAGAGAGATGAGAGAGAGAGAGATTAGGGGAGAGAGAGAGAGAGAGAGAGAGAGAGAGAGAGAGATTGGGGGAGAGAGAGAGAGAGAGAGAGAGTTTAAGGGAGAGAGAGATTGGGAGAGAGAGAAAGAGAGATTGAGGAGAGAAGGAACGAGAGAGAGAGAGAGGGGAGAGAGAGTGAGATGAGAGAGATTGGGAGAGAGAAAAGAGAGAGAGAGAGAAGTTCTCTTTTGGCAGCTTGACTGACTTGCAGTTCATTGCTTGTTTAATTAATAATTATAACGTGGCGCTGGCCGTTGCAAGGACACATACCAGGTCACGGCACTAAGAGAGAGAGAGAGAGAGAGAGAGAGAGAGAGAGAGAGAGAGAGAGAGAGAGAGAGAGAGAGAGAGAGTGTGTTGGAGGTTGGGGATTTTTTATTTCTCCTCTTGTATTATGCGTTATGCACTGAGCGTGGTTACCACTTGGATGGGTGACCGTTTGCGCGCCTTGGCTTCAGTACAGATCCCACCCCCCACCCCCCCCCCCCCCCCCCCCCCCCCCACCCCAGTTCACCCAGCTGTAAATGGGTATCTTTTTAGGGTCACGGAAGGTAAAGCAGCGCAGAGAAGGAGAGGAGATGGCCGCCTCGCCCTCAATATGCTGGCACCTTTATCTTTATTACATGTTATAATCTCTCAGAAAGCATGGAGGCATCGACGGTGGATCGGTGGTTTAGAGGTAACGCACTTGCCTAGGTAGCAAAAAGACCGAGTTCGAAGTGTTTAATGGTTAGGTCTTTTTTGTGCCTGAAACTTTCTACCCCCCCCCCCCCCCCTCCAATTCACTAAGACCATGAGTAGGGGTCTGAAAGCTAGTCTTTCAGGTGAGACGTGAAACTGAGGTCCTCTGAGTGTAACACGCATTTAGCGCATGTAAAAGAATCCACGGAAACAAGAGAGTTGTCCCTGGCAAAAATTCTGTAAAGAGTAAAAACCCCACTTTGGTAGGGGATACAAATACAGTTGCAGCCAGGAGGAAAAACATGATGGGTGGCGCTGGTTTTGTGGCGACACGATCTTCCCAAAGAGAGCAGTCCGAATTTTTCACGCCGAGAAATCTGCCATGGCTGAGTGGTATGCTCTTTACTACACCACACTACACTACACTACACTACACTTCACTACACTACACTACACTACACTACACTACACTACACTACACTACACTACACTACACTGCACTGCACTGCACTGCACTGCACTACACTACACTACACTGCACTACACTGCACTACACTACACTACACTACACTGCACTGCACTACACTACACTACACTACACTACACTGCACTGCACTGCACTACACTGCACTACACTACACTACACTGCACTGCACTACATTACACTACACTGCACTGCACTACACTGCACTGCACTGCACTGCACTACACTGCACTACACTTCACTACACTGCACTGCACTACACTGCACTACACTACACTACACTGCACTACACTGCACTACACTACACTGCACTGCACTACGCTGCACTATACTACACTACACTGCACTACAGTACACTGCACTACACTGCACTGCACTACACTGCACTACACTTAACTGTACTACACTACACTGCACTACACTTCACTGTACTGCACTGCACTACACTACACTGCACTGCACTACACTACACTACACTACACTGCACTATTCTACCCTACATTACACTACACTACACTGCACTACACTGCACTACACCACACTGTATTACACTTCACTACACTGTTCTACACTTCACTACACTACATTACATTACACTTCACTGTACTACACTACACTACACTGTACTACATTTCACTATACTACACTGCACTTCATTGTACTACACTACACTGCACTTCACTGCACTACACTACACTGCACAACACTGCACTCACTATACTTGACTAAACTGTACTACACTGTACTCCTCTACATTACACTGCACTACATTACACTACACTGCACTGCACTGCACTGCAC
The DNA here is from genome assembly GCA_028751875.1 of Rapana venosa. NCBI lineage: Eukaryota > Metazoa > Mollusca > Gastropoda > Neogastropoda > Muricidae > Rapana > Rapana venosa. The sequence goes on along the minus strand of CM054155.1, from coordinate 37,516,840 downwards.
TACACTACACTACACAACACTACATTACACTGCACTACACTACACTGTACTACACTTCACTATACTACACTTCACTGTACTACACTACACTGCACTGCACTGCACTTCACTGTACTACAACACACTACACTGTACTACACTTCACTGCAATACACTACACTACATTACACTACACTACACTGCACTGCACTGTACTACACTACACTACACTGCACTACACTGCACTGCACTACACTGCACTACAATACACTACACTACACTGCACTACACTATACTGCACTACACTATACTGTATACTATACTACGAGCTATACTATACTATACTACGAGCGCTTTGATTTGTTGCTTTACAAGATTCAGCGCTATATAAATTCCATACATTATTATTTTTATTATTATTATTATTATTATTATGCTCTACACTACACTACTCTACAAAACACCACACTACACCACACTACACTACACTACACTACACTACACTCCACTCCACTACACTACACTACACTACACTTCACTGCACTACACTTTACTTTAATACACTACACTACTCTACAAAACACTACACTACACCACACCACACCACACTACCTTACACCACACTACACCACACTACACCACACTCAACTACACTACACTTCACTACACCACACTACATTACACTACACTGCACTGCACTACACTACACTGCACTACAATGCACTGCACTACGCTGCACTGCACTACACTACACTACACTGCACTACAATACACTACACTACACTGCACTGCACTACACTATACTGCACTACACTATACTGCACTACAATACACTACAATACACTACACTACAATACACTACACTACACTACAATACACTTCACTACTCTCCACTACCTACACTACATTACACTGCACTACACTATACTGCACTACACTGCACTGCACTGCACTGCACTACTCTACACTGTTTTACACTGTACTACGCTCCACTCCACTCCACTACACTCCACTACACTCTCCTCCACTACACTGCTCTACACTGTACTACACTGTACTACACTTCACTGTAATACTCTACACTACACTGCACTGCACTGCACCGCACTACTCTACACCACAGTACACTACACCACACCAGACTACACTACCTTACACCACACTACATCACACTACACTACACTCCACTCCACTATACTACACTACACTACACCACACTTCACTGTACTACACTTCACTTTAATACACTACACTACCTTACACCACACTTCACCACACTACACTACACTACACTACACTACACAACACTACACTACACAACACTACACTACACTGCACTGCACTACACTACGCTACTCTACAAAACACTACACTACACCACACCTCACCACACTACCTTACACCACACTACACCACACTCCACTACACTACACTACAATACATTACACTACACTACACTTCACTACACTACACTACATTATACTACACTACACTGCACTGCACTGCACTGCACTACACTCCAATACACTACAATACATTACACTACACTACACTTCACTACACTACACTACATTACACTACACTACACTGCACTGCACTGCACTACACTACACTCCAATACACTACAATACAATATGATACAATACAACACATCACCATCATTGTCAGATATCCATTGTATGATTGTGTAGCATCCTGATACACTAAAGGAGAGTAGGTTTTGTAGAACAGAGATACAGACAGAGAAGGGAAGGGACGGGAGGGGGGCAATAAAGAAGCAATGAAAGAGGGGATGGGGGGGGGGGGGGAGCAGTGGAAAAGAAAGAAGGAAGGAAGATAGAAGAAAATCGGTTATTCATTCATTCATTCATTTGTTTATTTATTCATTTCTGCATTCTTTTATTTCGAGAATAATGGAATAATCACTCATGTGTCCTTTTTTTACACCCAGTCCCCGTGAACATGCGGTTTTATAAATCGTATTATCCGTTCCCACCAGCAGTAAGTGCCTACTCTTTTAAAAGGCGGAACAAGTTTTGCTGTACGCGCGAGATTTTCTGCATGCGTTTGCACACGGGACTTCGGTTTATAGTCTCATCCGGAGGACTTATACGAAGGAAAGAGAGAAGATAAAGAATAAAGAAATCACTGGGAAATGGGGGATGGCTGGAAAGAAACAATATTAAAAAAAAAGAGAAGAGAAAAACTTTAGAAGGATGGGGTAAAAAAACGAAAGAAAGAAGCAAAAAAGAAAAGACAAAGGCAAGAAAAATAAGGAGAGAAAAGACAAAAATAGGAGGTAAGGGGGAGGGGGGTACAGGAGAAATGACAAAGAAAAAAAGGGAGGAAAAAGGGAAAGAGGAAGACAAGAAGGAAAGAAAGAAGGAGGGAGAAGGGGAAATTAAGGGCAAGAAGGAAATGAAATGAGAAGGAAAGAAAGAAAAAGAAGGGAGGAAACGTGAAAGAAAGAGAAAAAAAAACGAAATGGGGGGGGGGAAAGAGGAACAGCAGAAGAAGAAATGGCATGTTTGTCATTGACATTCATCTTTCCTTACATTACCTGTCTGTCCAGCCCTTCATAGACCAGTCCAGAATTATGCTTTGCTTTCTCCTGCTCCCTTCTCTTTCTTATCTTGTAGGACGGGATAGCCTGGTGGTGGTTAGAGTGATGCGCATTGCGCTCGTGATCTGCTGACCCGAGTTCGAATCTCGTTCAAGAGGATTTTTCCACTGGAGTTAACATCAGTACCGAGTCCACTCCCCCTAGAAGTCCGTCTTATGAGACTATAAACTGGGATCTCGTGGGTGAACGCATGCAGAACATCTTGCGCACACGTTCAAACTCGGTGTGGTGGGGTTTTTTTTAAAGTAGGTTATTACGCCAATGCCAAAACTATAGAACAATCAGCCTCATCAGCCACGCCAGCAAGATCATGCCCAAAGTTATTTTGAATCGACTCAAGAAGGAGGCAGAAGAACACCTTGCAGAGGAACAAGCTGGGTTCAGGGCAGGCAGGAGCACAATTGAACAGATTTTTAACTGCCACATCCTAATGGTAAAACATCTTCAACATCAGAGAGACCTGTTCCACAACTTCATCGACTTCAAGAAGGCTTTCGACAGAGTATGGCACGAAGGCCTGTGGCAGGTCCTCAGAATGTTTGGCATTGAAGAAGGACTAGTGCAAACCATTCAAGCACTATACAACACCGCAAGCAGTGCAGTCCTTCTGAACAATCAGGTCGGAGACTACTTCAAAACCACAGTTGGGGTCCGACAAGGATGCCTGTTATCTCCAGTCCTGTTTAATCTGTTCTTGGAAAACATTATGAGAGAGACCCTCCATGACTTCCACTCTACCATCTCCATTGGCGGCAGATCCCTCAACAACTTGCGGTTTTCCGATGACATTGACCTCATGGGCGGAAGTAACACAGAGCTGCAAGATCTTACGACCAGACTTGAGAACAGAGCTGGAGCATATGGGATGGAGGTGAGCTCGGAGAAAAGTAAAGTACTTGTGAACAGCACGAGCAACGCCACTGCTAAAATTTACATGAACGGCCAACAACTGGAGGAGATAGACGCTTTTAAATACCTTGGCGCTACACTCACAAAGGACGGGCGATCGACGACAGAAATCAAAGTCAGAATAGCCATGGCAACATCTTCCATGACAAAACTCACCACCATATGGAAAAGTAAAGAGATCAGTTTCCCAATCAAACTAAAGCTCTACAAAGCCCTAATTCAGACTATCCTGCTGTACGGAAGTGAAACCTGGACATTGACTGTTGAAACAGCTAAGCGAATCCAGTCATTTGAAACAAAATGCCATAGAAAACTACTGGGCATATCCTGGAGAGAACGAAAGACCAAAGAATTTGTCAAGAGTCAAATAACACGGCTGGCAGGTCCACAGGAACCCCTTCTCACCATCGTCAAGAAGAAAAAGCTGACATGGTTCGGCCACGTCACCCGCCACAACACTCTGCCAAAATCAGTACTGCAGGGAACTCTCGAAGGTGGCAGAAAGAGGGGAAGACAGAACAAGTCATGGATGGACAACATCAGAGAATGGACCAGGATGAATGACTCGGCACTACTACGCAGAGCCGAGGACCGAGATGGATGGAGGAGGCTTACCACGGCATCGTCTTTCGTGTCTCCCCCACGACCGCCAAGGTCACGGGTCTGATGATGATGATGATGATGATTGCGTGCAGGTGGGAACGGATGATAAAAAGGTTCAAAACTGCATAACGCACGGGAGACTGGATGTAAAAAACAACAACACATGAGTGCTTTTTCCATTATCCTCGATATAAAAGAATTTTTAAAATCTTTTCTAGGTTGTTTTTTTTTTACATGGCCTCCATACCACATAGAAAGTTCTCTTCTTTTTCTTCTTCTTCTTCTTCTTCTTCTTCTTCTTCTTCTTCTTCTTCTTCTTCTTCTTCTTCTTCTTCTCCTTCTTCTTCTCCTTCTTCTTCTTCTTCTTCTTCTTCGGAC
>CM054155.1:37494848-37507348 GCA_028751875.1 Rapana venosa | reverse complement strand
ATATTACTATAAACACATCACGAAAGAGTTTAGTTGATACCCGGGTTGGGGGGGGGGTGGCACATGACCGCCATAAACAGAGAGAGCTGATGTAAGGAAGGAAGGTGGAAGGATGGTTAAGACGTTTGTTTGCCTGCCAACAAGTAAACCGTGAGGTTCTGGGTTTGATTCCCAGCCTCGCCTTTCTTCCCAGTTTGACAAAAAAATCGAACTGAATGTCAAAGTCCTTCGGATGAGACTATAAACCGAGGCCCCGTGTGCGAACGCATGCAGAACATCTTGCGCACACGTTAAATCCTGTTCCGCTTTTCGAAATAGTAGGCCATTGTGTGCCGGTGGGAACAGATGACATAATTTACAAAACCACATACACACGGGGACTGATGTAAAAAAAAAAGCACATGAGTGCTTATTCCATTATTCTCGATATTTTAAAAATCTGAGCGCTTTGATTTGTTGCTTTACAAGATTCAGTGCTATATAAATTCCAAACATTATTATTATTATTATTATTATTATGTGATCACATATAATCAGGCTTGCGTTGTATTCTAGTGCTTGCGGAGGCCTAGCACTGTTGCTTCAAGAATTGTACTTTTTCTTCTTCTTTTTTTCTTTTTTTTTGGGGGGAAGGGGGGTAGCCCGCGGCGCCAAAGTAGGGACGACTTGCGACCACAGTCCCTGAATGGATAACTCCGCTGGGACTCTGATATAATAACCTCCACAACAATTTTCGTCAGTGCAACTTTCTTACAACCCCACTCTCGGGTCACGCGACTTGTGCAGCGTAGTGTGGAGAGTATTGTGTAACCTGACTGGCGATGCGGAACTCAGTTCTGTGGACTTTGACTGTCAATCAAATGCCTTGTGTCAGTAAGTAAGTAGTAAATAAGTAAGTAAGTAGGTGAGTGAGTAGGTAAGTAAGTAGGTGAGTAGATAAGTAAGTAGTAGGTGAGTGAGTGAGTCAGTCAGTCAGTCAGTCAGTGAGTCAGTCAGTAAGTAAGTAAGTAACTAAGTAAGTAAGTAAGTAAGTAAGTAACTAAGTAAGTAAGTAATAAAAGCAGACAAGTAAAAACACAACATTCAAGTGTTTGGCAGATCAAATCTTCGGTTTATTTAAAATCTCCTTCTTAAGTAAGAAAGTAAATAAGTAAGTAACGATAGTTTGCGTGCCTAATCTTTCCTATGAGAAATAGTCAGTAAGTTAGTAAGTGAGTAAGTAAGTAACGATATTTTGTGCGCCTAATCTTTCTTATGAGAATTCTAAGTCCTTACAAACATGACAATTACAGAATTATTCAGTCAATGAAGAAAAAGACTGACGCATATAGACAGCCACACACACACACAAACACACACACACATACACGCACGCACGCACTCTCTCTCTCTCTCTCTCTCTCTCTCTCTCTCTCTCTCTCTCTCTCTCTCTCTCTCACACACACACCACACACACACACACACACACACACACACACACACACCACACACACACACACACACACACACACACACATACACGCACGCGCGCGCGCACGCCTTCACGGTGGACGGGATAGCCTAGTTCGCAATCTGACGACCAGGGTTCGAATCCCGTTCAAGAGGATATTTCCCCTGGAGTTAACAGCAGTGCTGACTCCACTCTCTCTAAAAGTCCTTCGGATGAAACTATAAACCGAGGCCCCCGTGTGCACACGGGCACTGAATGTAAAGAAAAAAAGCACTAAGTGCTTATTCCATTATCCTCGATATAAAAGAATAAAGTAAAGTAAAGTCTAATATCACTTTTTGTGAATAGACATACAATCGAAGAACATCACACACCACACACACACACACACACACACAACACACACACACACACACACACATACACCGAAATTCTTCTTCTTCAATGTTGGTTGTCCTGCAGACTCGACGATCATGGCTCTCATTTCCTTCTCGGTCCTCAGAGTCTTTGTGGTGCCTCTTATCGTGCGAATTGTTTAGCTGTCGTGAATTTGTGCGTTGTCTCCTTGTCTTGTTTCCAGATTTGCCCTCTATACATTTCTAGTCGTCATCCTGATTTGGCCGAAAATTTATGTCTTTCTGATGTGTTGAGAGGGATCTTTGTATCAGCATTTCCATTACTTCTGCATTTGTTTTTCTTTTGTCCATGAGACTTTCTCTGATTCTTCTACGAAATTAGTTACAGATAAATTTTTAGACTGTAATACGATGTGTTTTTAGGTGGATCTTGTAAAGAACGATTAGTTGTGGTTTGTCTGCATGAGATTAGATTGAGAGAATTCATACAAGGAGGCTTGAAAAGAGAAAGATCTCTCTCCATACGATTTTGTTCGAAAGGAATGTGCCCCTTGAAGTTCGTTATACAAAGTAACTGATATTCACACAATATATTGTTTGATATTGCTCACCATACGATTTTGTTCGAAAGGAATGTGCCCCTTGAAGTTCGTTATACAAAGTAACTGATATTCACACAATATATTGTTTGATATTACGGCACGTTCGTATAGGAAATACCCCGTGGGGATGGATACCAGGGGCCTGTCAGAATATATAGCATCCCTACAATCTGGAAATTCTGTGCCAGGAATTCCCTCTTTTCTATCCCTCTCTTTGTTTCTGCCTTGTTCCTTGTTGTTGTTCTTTCTCCTGTCACCTCCCTCTTGTCTATTTTCTACCTTCTTGGTCCATTCTTCTGCCACTGTTTTACAGAAAGAAAGACTTGGAATATGACAATTATCTCCCATGTCCAAGTTACATGCGCTAGGTCTGACTTGTCAGGCGCTTAACAGCAGCGCAATACATTTTCGCTTAATATAAGACAGGCCACGATTGTTGCTGTTTGAGCGTTCGCCAAAAGAAGAATTCGACGAAGAAATCTGAATAAAGATTTCTTCAAACCACGACACAATTGGTATGGGTGCCTTTGTTATTATGGTTAAATGTTAATGACTCGGGGTTGGGGTTTTTTGGGTTTTTTTTTTTGGGGGGGGGGAGGTTCTTGGGGGGCGGGGGCGGGGGCGGGGGGCGTTTGGCTGGTAAGTTTGCTTTGTTTTGGTCTTTTCCGGGAAGGAGAGGGGGGGGGGATAAGTATTGTATTAGTTCTATTCCCTTTTTAATGTTTATGTTTTTATGTGTAAGCCATAATTCTTCCCTTGTCTATGCTGTAGATATGCCATCCACCCCACCCCCCAATTAGAACCACAGTTGTAAGTTTGCCACACACGCACACACACACACACACACACTTTCCCCTTCTCTCAGCTGCTATCCATCCCATCCTAGCCCATCCCAGCCCAGCCCATCCCAGCCAGGCTGGTGCTAATTATAACAGCAACTGACCACATAATGGACTTTGGTAAATGGATAGACAGGGGGGTGGGGCGGGGGGGGGGTGGAAGAGAGAGGTTATTTTTAGCACTGGGCTTGGACCCTTGACGGGAGTTAAGCTGGATTTGCGAGTTGGAGTGGAACACACTTCCCCCCCCCCCCCCTCACCTCCACCCCACCTCCCTACCACCTCCAACTCTTTCCCTCGTCTAATATCACAGAGAGTGAACAGAGGTAACATCAAAGACAACAACAACAACAATAACAACAACAACAAGGGCCACAGGACACGACACGGGCAAAGAAAGAGAGAAAGAAAGAAAGAAGAAGAAAGAAAGAGAAAGAGAGAAGAAAGAAAGAAAGAAAGAAAAAAGAAAGAAAGAGAGAAAGAAAGAAAGAAAGAAAGAAAGAAGAAAGAAAGAAAGAAAGAAAGAGAAGAAAGAAAGAAAGAAGAGAGAAAGAAAGAAAGGGAGAGAAGAAAGAGAAAAGAAAGAAGAAAGAAAGAAAGAAACAAAGAAACAAAGAAAAGGAGACCAGTAGGGCTTAACAGCTAGCTACCTGAGAGAAGAAGCAGCAGCCCCCAGCAAGGAAGAACGAGAAGTATGTCAATGATGTCGTCACCTGACAGCTCTCCCAACCCGGTCTCACGTCATCTCCACAAGGCCAGACACGCTGTGACGTCGCCCAACTGAGCCTACGTAGGCAAGAAGGCGTCACTACCGCGAAGTGACCTCCCTCGTTCTCATCTCTGGCCCTGACATGTTTCTGCAGCCAGCTATTTTCAGCGAAGAAGTTGGGTTTTTTTTAAAAAGAGAGGGAGAAAGGTCTTGAATTGTTTCAGGCAAGCTAATAACCTCCTCCAAAGTGAGCAGCGAGTGTGTTTTAAGCACACAGCTATTTTCGGAAAGAAGGAGAAGAAGAAAGGCCTTGGTTGTTCAAGCAAGCAAATTTAACAAGTAAGCAGCAAAAGTGTTCTAGCACAGCACAGCTGTTTAAAGGAAAAGAAGAAGAGGAAGAAGGAGGTGGTGGAAGAAGAAGAAGGAGGAGAAGGAGAAGGAGAGGAAGAAGAAGAAGAAGAAGAAGAAGAAGAAGAAGAAGAAGAAGAAGAAGAAGAAGAAGAAGAAGAAGAAGAAGAACAACAACAACAACAACAACAACAACAACAACAACAACACGAACAAGAAGAACAGGAACAAGAAGAACAAGAACAAGATCAAGAACAAGAAGAACAAGAACAAGATCAAGATCAAGCACAAGAAGAACAAGATCAAGAACAAGAACAAGAACAACAAGAACAAGAACAACAAGAAGAACAAGAAGAAGAACAAGAAGAAAGCCCGTAATTGTTTGAGGAAGCAAACACACAAGTACGTGCCAAGCCCATTCTAACTCAGCTATTTTAAGGATAATAATACTTTTTTTTTTTAATAGTACGTTCTTGTTGGCATGGGAACAACAAGCACGCGGCACACCCCATTCTAAGATGAGCTATTTCGAGGACCAAAATAAAGCCTTCACTTGTGTAGGAAGCCATCAAGCAGTAACGCAACAGTACACTCTTTTTTTTTTCGTTCCTCGGCTCACCTTCACCTTTATCTATCCCGTAGTCCCGTGGACCGTGGGGGAGCACCAATGAAGATTTTGCAACCAGCTTCCTCCACTCCCCGCGGCGGTCCTCTGCTTTCCATAGCAAATCGTTCCACTCAAGGCCAGTCAGTCCACTTCTCTGATGTTGTTGTCTTCCCATCCTTGTCTCTGTCTGCCTCTTCGTCTCCCTCCTTGTACTGTTTCCCGGCTAGAGCTTTGAAGTTCACCAATGGTGAGATGTTGCGCATGCGACCGGTTTTGTCCACCATCAAGGTAGCCGCATTCTGACTTCAGGGATGTATACTGGGTATGTTCGAGTTTCCGTAACCCACTGAACACTGACATGAATCACGGGATCTTTAACGTGCATATTTGATGTTATACGTGTGTGTATATACTCGAAAGGGAATTAAGGCACTGGCAGATCTGCACTTAAAGTTGATCCGGGAGATCGTTAAAAAAAAAATGCCCGCTCATAATTCGCCAGATGCCGCTGAGATTTTTGTTGTTGTTGATATTTGGAGGGGGGGGGGGGGGTGCTGTATTTGGTTGTTTTGGGGTTTTATGCAGAAAGTTAAAATGTTCTTTCTTTAACTTGTTTTCTATAAGAACGTGATTGCAACAAACATATAGCTAGAAAACATTAAAGGTCTTAATTGTCTGATCTATATTTTTAAAAAAATATGCTTGGAAAGCTCTGCCTCGTTGTTACCCTGACTTACTTTTGCTCATTAGCTGCCAAACTAAATGAGTGAAAAATATTGTTCCGAGCATGCCTTAAGCTTGTTCTGCGTGCGTTGGCACTCTTGATCTCGATTTGCGGTCTCATCCCAGGGACTTTCGAGGGAAGGGAGGGAGGGGAGGAGGGGGGTGTTGATGTTGGTACTGATGTTAAATCCCGGGTAAAACTCCCCTTGAAGAGGTGCCTCAGTGGTGGCTCGATTCTGGCCGTCAGATCACGAGCTCAACGCTCTAACCACTAGGCTATCCTGCTCCTGTCTGTACTTTAATCTCTTGAGAAATGAATGAAGAATATTCTGTATAGTAATAATAATAATACTGATAATAATAAATGGAACTTATATAGCGCTATATCTTGAAAAGACAAATCAAAGCGCATTCATTCAACCCAATCATACACAGTCATGCAATCAATGCTAAATAATCAATAGTTTAAACAAACAGATATTACAAACATGGTGCGCTGCAGACAAAATCTATGAAATAAAATTTCAATAGTCAAATGTTTTTGAAAAGCACACACACACTCACACAGGTCGTATACTTAAGCAGGGTGATAGGACATGGGTTAGTCAAGGTGGGATAGTTCTGATATGAAACAGGAGGGGGGGGGAATCTTAGGTTTAAAATAAATAGTCTTGAGGCTGGATTTAAAAGTATCATAACTAGGTTTCTGGCAAAGAGAGAGAGGGAGCTCATTCCAGGTCGATGGACCCGAAATAGAGAAAGAGCGGCGGCCAACAGTGGATTGGTTGAATCTAGGTATTCGTAGGCACAAGGTATCTGCAGCAGAGCCGAGGGAACGTGAAGGAGTGTACAGGTTAAGACATTCACAGAGGTAGGAGGGTGCAGTTTTGTGGAGACATTTGTAACAGAGGGTACTGATCTTATAATTTACTCTCTGTGGCACAGGAAGCCAGTGGAGAGATCGCAAGAGAGGGGTAATGTGCTCAGATTTTTTCTTTCTGAGAACTAGTCGAGCTGCGGAGTTTTGTATACGTTGAAGGGAGTGGATAGATGATGCTGGCAGACCAGACAAAAGAGAATTACAATAGGCCAGACGTGAAAGAATGAGAGAAGTGACAAGTTTGGCTGTTTCATGGGTGGACAGGTACTTTCGAATTGCACTAATACGCCGTAATTGAAAGCAGCATGACTGACAGGTCTGAGTGATGAATTTTTGCATAGAGAGTGTGTTGTCATAACAACACCTAGATACTTCACAGCAGTGGATAGAGGGACTGATGTATTGCCGAGTTCTATTGAAGCTGTTGTAATAGAAGAGAGTTTGTATTTGGTCCCTACGAGCATGGCTTCCGTTTTATCTGCATTTAGCTGTAATTTGTTCTGTGTCATCCAGTTTGAATATCTTCAAAGCAGTGGGCCATATTTGTCAGGAGAGAAGGCAGATTTTCAAGAGTAACACTGCTTTGAATCTGAGAGTCATCTGGGTAAAAATGATGGTTGATTTGATGACGGTTTATTATAAAATTATGTGACAGTGGGGCAGTGTAAAGAGTGAAAAGAACAGGGCCTAGAACTGATCCCCGTGGGACTCCGCATTCCAGTTTGGCAGGATTTGATTGAATCTTGTTTACTGCAACTGTCTGGAATCGGTCAGTAAGGTATGAATTAAACCTGGTGAGGGCTATGCCAGTAACACCGAACGTGTTTTGAAGACGGGAGAGAAGAATTGAGTGGTCTATAGTATTGAAGGCTGCTGATAAGTCGAGTAGAGTGAGAAGGGAGATTTTCCCTGAGTCAGTAGCGAGTAGAAGCGTGTTTAACTCATTGGAGTCGCAGTGAAATGGATCCCGCCATTTTGTGGTGACGCATGATTTTGGCTATATTTGAAAAATTCAGCAGACTTACCCAACATAATAATGACATACACATTATACATCCTTGAAAAGTTTATAATGTCTTCTTTTGAGATTGTTTCACAGTTTTTTAATAGATGACTGTATTTATTTTTTACAAATTTCCAAAATATGTCACTGAATGCTGAAAAATAAAAAGTTTTGAAAATTAGGGTTGGTATCTTAAATGGCTTGAACTATTCATCAACTAGTCCCCTTGAAACAATGGGATGATTTTTCACCAAAGCAAAGTTCCCTGAAGCTGGCTGAATCCATCTGATGTCACTTTTTGAACAACAGATTATTTTTTTTAAGGAATCATAACACTGGAGTGCCTGAAATCCCAAAGATATCACTTGTTGACATGTCAAACACAATTGGCCAACAGATAAAAACTAGGCAAGCTTATGGTCAAGGAAAGCAACTGCACTTAGAAAATTGATTGCCCTACAGGCCAGAGTAATTTCCCTTGAGTTAACCATCACTTTGTGGGTTTTTTAAATTCATAAGTCTGCCGATTCTTAAGCTTCGGCATGTCACAGTAAGGGAAAAGTGTGCCGAAGCTTAATGAGTTAAAGTGTGTACTAGGGTGGTTTCAGTGTTGTGGTTGATGCATAGGCAGACTGAAACTCAGGAAGAAGATTGTTGGAGAGAAGGTGGTTGGTGAGCTGTTTGAGAACTACTTTGTCAAGGACTTTAGAAATAAAAAGTAGATTGGAAAAAAGTCTATAATTCTTCATAATGTTAGGGTCAAGGTCGTGCTTTTTGAGTAGAGGTGTGACTATAGCAGTTTTGAGAGCTGATGGAACATTTCCTGAAACAAGAGATGAGTTTACTATTTTCGTGATAGGGGGTATAAGTTGTGGTAGGCACTGTGTGAAAAGAAAAGCAGGTATGGGATCAAGATCGCATGATTTTATAGTCATTTCTTTCAGAATTGTCATGATTTCTTTCTCACTTGTTGGATGAAAGAAAAGGAGAGGAGTGCCAGAGAATTGGGGATCAGGAAGTGCAGGCTGGAAAGAGTCTGATCCAGTTTGGAGCGAATGTTATGGACTTTTTCAGAAAAGAATGCAGAAAATATAGAAGGAAGTTCAGAGTGGTTGTGGATGGAACTTTTCTTCTTTGTCGTAGATGTTCGCACGTGACGTGTGTGTGTGTGTGTGTGTGTGTGTGTGTGTTGTGTGTGTGTGTTGTGTGTGTGTGTGTTGTGTGTGTGTGTGTGTGTGTGTGTGTGTGTGTGTGCTTATAGATGCCCTTGCATATGATATGCTGAGAGAGAGAGGGGAGAGAGAGAGAGAGAGAGAGAGAGAGAGAGAGAGAGAGAGAGAGAGAGAGAGGAGAGAGAGAGAGAGAGAGAGAGAGAGAGAGAGTGAAATTGATTGTTGATATATGTATCGAGCAATGTTGATTGATCATACCTTTCCTGCATTGTAAATGCTCTTTCACTTTTCAAGTCCATAATTTGTGCTCTTCGTTTTAAAGCGAATTTGTTTTGTAAGTATTTCTCACACGCCCACATCCGTCAAGTTGTGGTTTTGTTAAATTCCATGTATTCCTTGAGGGGTTTTCTTGAAATAAAATCTTGAATCTTCAATCTTAAGCTACTTGCTTGTTATTGCACTTAATATGTGAATGTGGATTATTCATGCTTTCTGAATACAGATCTGTTTCAAACAAACAAGCAAACTACCAAGTGTACAGGAAACGATTCCAACGCAGAAGAAAAAGAAAAGAAGAAAGAAAAGAAAAGAAAAGAAAGCCATCAGTTGTGCAAGCAAGCAAGCAAGCAAGTACGCTGTGAACCAGTTTTAACACAGATGTTTCAAGGAGGAAGATCTTTCGTTGCTCTGAAGACAGGTACGCAGCCAGTTTATCCTATCACAACTATTCTTTAAGGTGAAAAAGTCTTCAATTGTTCAAAGCAAGCACGTAAGCCTGTGCAGCAAACTCAGTAAGGTAAGGTAAAGGAGTCCCATAACCTATAAGGTCGTAGGGGAGCGAGGCGTCAGAGACCTCACTTCTCTAGAGCCAGCATATTGAGGACGGCGCCCATCTCCTCTCCCTCGCTGCTTTACCTTCCCTGACCCTAAAGAGGGCAGGTACCCATTTACAGCTGGGTGAACTGGGGGAACTGTACTGAAGCCAAGGCGCGCAAACGGTCACCCATCCAAGTGGTAACCACGCTCGACGCTGCTTAACTTGGCTGTGGGAAAGCGAGTGCTCTGACCACTGAGCTATTCCGTCCCCAAACTCAGTACAGCACGGCTATTTTAATGAGAGAAAACAGTGTGCGAATTGTTCAGGCAAGCTAACGAACGTATACTAAAGCAAGTCCACTCTAACACAAGCTCTTTGAAGAAGAAAATTCCTTAGTTGTTCAGAAAAAGCAAGCAAGCAAGCACCGAGCAAATGCAGGATTTGTTTTTGTTCCTCAGCTAGAGCTCTGAGGTTCATCAGTGGTGAGATTTTTGCTTATTCATTTATGTCACCGTTTTTTTACCCACCATTAAGGTAGCCACATTCCGACTTTGGAGGATCATGTCTAAATACGACACTAGTGTGCACACAGGTGGTTTTTTGGGGTTGTTTTAATTGTTGTCATCTGTTCCCACTAGCACTCAATGGCATATTCTTCTAAAAGACAGAACAGGTTTTGACATACACGAAAACGTTCTGCGTTCTTTTCACATGAGGCCTCGGTTTTTAATCTCCTCCAAAGGACTTTCAGGGGAGTGGGGTCAGTATTAATGTTAAATTCAGGGGTTTAAAAAATTCCCCTCGAGTGGGTGCCTTGGTGGTGGCTCAATCCTGGGCCAGATCAAGAACGTAGAGCACTAACCACCAGGCACCCCCACCCCCTAGTCATCCGTTCTGTGAGCTATCTCAAGAATAAAGCCCTTAGTTGTTCGAGCAAACAAAGAACAAAAAACGCAGTCTACCCTATTGTTACACAGCTATTTTGTGGAGGGGAACACATTTCAATTGTGGCAGTCAAATGAGCAAGTACGCAGCCACAGCTATTTTGTGAAGGAGAAAACATTTCAAATGTGGCAGTCAAACAAGCAAGTACGCAGCCACAGCTATTTTGTGAAGGAGAAAACATTTCAATTGTGGCAGTCAAACAGGCAACTACACAGCCACAGCTATTTTTGCAGAGGAGAAAACATTTCAATTGTGGCAGTCAAACAGGCAACTACACAGCCACAGCTATTTTTGCAGAGGAGAAAACATTTCAATTGTGGCAGTCAAACAGGCAACTACACAGCCACAGCTATTTTTGCAGAGGAGAAAACATTTCAATTGTGGCAGTCAAACAGGCAACTACACAGCCACAGCTATTTTTGCAGAGGAGAAAACATTTCAATTGTGGCAGTCAAACAGGCAACTACACAGCCACAGTTATTTTTGCAGAGGAGAAAACATTTCAATTGTGGCAGTCAAACAGGCAACTATACAGCCACAGCTATTTTTGCAGAGGGAAAAACATTTCAATTGTGGCAGTTAAACAAGCAAGTACACAGCCACAGCTATTTTTGCAGAGGGAAAAAACATTTCAATTGTGGCAGTCAAACAAGCAAGTACGCAGCCACAGCTATTTTTGCAGAGGGAAACAGATCCTTAGCTGTTCTGGCAGGTAAACGAGCAACAAGGCAACAACCCCATTCTAGCACAGCTGTTCTAAGTAAGAAAAAAAAAATCTTGTTATTCAGGCAAGGAGAAGGGCGAAGAGAACCCAGGCAAAACTGTTCTATGGCATCTTGTCTTCAGGAGATTTTGATTTTCGTTTCTCAGCCAGAGCTCCCAGGTTCACCAATGGTGGAAGTTTGGCGTATGCGAGAGCTTTTGCTCACGGTCTAGGTAGCTGCTTCCGAGGATGCTTCCTCCCTGGGGGTGAGGCTGGTTATGACTTTACTCCCTTTCATTTATTTATTTTATTTATTTTATTCTTTTATATCGAGAATAATGGAATAAGCACTCGTGTGCTTTTTTACATCCAGTCCCCGTGTGTAGGCGGTTTTGTAAATTATGTCATCTGTTCCCACCGGCACACAATGGCCTACTCTTACAAAAAGCGGAACAGGATTTAACGTGTGCGCAAGATGTTCTGCGTGCGTTCGCACACGGGGCCTCGGTTTATAGTCTCATCCAAAGGACTTTTGGGGAGAGTGGAGTCTTCATTGATTTTAACTCCAGGGAAAAATATCCCCTTGAACGGGAATTAAATCCGGGTCGTCAGATTGCGAGCGCAATGTTCTAACCACTAGGCTATCCCATCCCCCTTGCACATCTTGTGAACAGGGCAGTTAAACGAGGTTGCCTTGCTGGACAGAATGAACGAATGAATGAATGAACTGTGATTGTAACGGGCTTAAATATCGCCACAGCCATAGGTATGACTGCAGCCCTGGCGGTATCTGAAATATATACGAAAGCGCATGGGTGTTTTGTGTACCTATTGACAGCATGTCCATAAGTGGTGGAAGGATTGCCACGCTGTGGCTGGAGGTCTTCGTCTTCGTCGTTGTTATCGAATGCTCAGACAGCAACTCCAGAGGCCCTCACAAATGCTGTGGTATGCTGACGGCCCTCCAGGGGTCTGAAGAGTTTGTCCCTCATCGGTAGGTCAGTAGGCCAGATATCATCCTTCAGGTTTTGGTGTGTTGGACAGGTCTGGGGAAGTGTTTCACCGTCATGGGAGAAATACTGCCCAAGCAGAATTGCAGAATTGCCAATGTGGAACTTGGTAAACGTGTGATGTCTGAGTTTGTAGTGTCCAGTCCTCAGTCTCACCATGGTGACTTGGTCTTCTCTGGTCAGAAGGTAGTAGTCATCCTTAATATTGAAATTAGTGTGCTGCTGAAGCCATCTCCTAAACATCATTTAAGGCTGGTAAGAAAAAACTCTTGATATTCAGGCAAGGAGACATACATGGTGTCGTAGTTTGGTTGGAGCGCCTGACGGCCGACACCT
>CM054155.1:37487348-37489848 GCA_028751875.1 Rapana venosa | reverse complement strand
ACGCTGTGTCACCTTCGCCCTGCCTGGTGGTATTTTTAAGATGATTGTACGGAGTGTTTGTTCACAGTCTCTATTCTTTTGGATCTAAAACGAAGTGATTTTGTGAAATTGCTGAAATCTGGCATGAGCTGTGAAGTGTAACTTTTTTTTTTTAAATTTATATCGTCTGCCAACTGCTAACTGTGCACAACTTCATTGGAAACTTTTGAAACCTAGGTCACGGTCAGTTCTTAAGTTTCAGAAAAAAGACTTATTTGGGGAGGTTTCTTGTGTTACAAAAAGGAAGACATTCAGTTTTCTGCGCGCTCTTTACACATAGACTGTGAATCCTCAACCGTCATTTCCTGCTGGATTTGTGCACTCTCGCCATTTATTGGTAGAGGCTGTGGGGGTTTAAATAAGCCAAGGGGAAAAAACTCGAGCAAGTTGGAGTTGTCGTTCCTGCTATTGTGTGGATTCTTCGTCAACATGCTAATTGGAGTTTTTTAGGAGCGGTGGTGTGGTAGCTGTGATTCCAAGATTTTCGCCTCTGTGAGGAAACCGTCAATTCTTGGTTGTCTTTCTTGGCCAAAGTAGGGGGGAAAAAAGATCTGTTTTGTGAGGAAGGAAGGATCACAGCTGTGTGTATAGCAGACATGGAAAGAACTTGAGGAGTTGTGTGGTTAGACTGGTTCTCCACAGGGGTGGAACTATCTCCCTCCCTCTCTCTCTCTTCCAGCTGAAGACATTATCAAGTAAGTGTGTTGTGTTGTACATTGAAGGGATGATAATGTTACATTGAATTTTACTGTTCTGTTGATTTCGTGTGTGTGTGTGTGTGTGTGTGTGTGTGTGTGTGTGTGTGTGTGTGTGTGTGTGTGTGTGTGTGTGTGTGTGTGTTGTGTGTGCGCTCGTGTGTGTTTGTGTGTGTTTGTGTGTGTGCTCTCGTGTGTGTGTGCTCTCGTGTGTGTGAATTACTGGTCTGTTGATTGTGTGTGTGTGTGTGTGTGTGTGTGTGTGTGTGTGTGTGTGTGTGTGTGTGTGTGTGTGTGGCGCGCGCGCGCTCGTGTGTGTGTGCATGTGTGTGTACGCGCATGCGCTTTCGTGTGTGTGCTCCGTCAGGTTATTTTTATTTCTTGCTCCTGGGTTAAAGATCTGAGGTTCACCAATGGTGAGATTTTCGAGTGCGACGGTTTTTGCCCACCATGAAGGTAGCCGCATTCCGACTTCAGGGATGTATGCTGGCTATGTTCGTGTTTCCGTAACCCACCGAACGCTGACATGAGATCTTTAACGTGCATGTTTGATCTTGTGTATAATTATGTATACATACAAGAACGGAATAAAGCCACTGGCAGGTCTTCACTTTAAGTTGATGTGAGGGTCGTAAAAATCTTCACCCCTAATTTACCAGACACCGCCGAGATTCGAACCCACGACTATTCATGAACCCATGGGATTGAGGTAGAACGGTTTTAACTACTCGGCTATGGTGTCCGTCTGTCGGGCTTAATTTAGTCAGCACATAAAGATAAAGGAGTCCCATAACCTATGTGGTCGTAGGGGAGCGAGGCATCAGAGAGCTCAACTACTCTAGGGGCCAGCATATTGAGGGCGGCGACGCCCATCTCCTCTCCCTCGCTGCTTTACCTTCCCTGACCCTAAAGAGGGCAGGTACCCATTTACAGCTGGGTGAACTGGGGGGACTGGCTGTACTGAAGCCAAGGCGCGCGAACGGGTCACCCATCCAAGTGGTAACCATGATCGATGCTGCTTAACTTTAGCTGGGGGGAAAAGCGAGTGCTCTGACCACTGAGCTATCCCGTGCCTTGGCCAGCACATAATGCCTGAAAAACTCTGCGTGGGGTTCCATATAGCGGATCGATGACCTGAAGGTAACACGCCTGCCTTGAAAGCGAAAAGTCCGGGTTCGAAGGGTGTGGTGGTTTGATCCCCGTTTGGGTCTGAGACCTTCCCCCTATCCACTCTACTATGAGTGGTGGTCTGGGTGCTAGTCTTTCGGATGAGACATTAAACCGAGGTCCCGTATGTAAATACGCATTTAGCGCACGTGAAAGAACCTAACGCACCAAGAGAGTTGTCCCTGGCATATATTCTGTAGAAAAAAAGTAACTAACAGGGAAAGAAACACACATATAGACAGGAAAAGCAACAAAAAAAAATATATATATATAATGGGTGGCGCTGCTCTTGTGGCGACGTGCTTTCCCCCGGGGAGAACACCCGGAATTTCATGTAGAGAAATCTGTCGTAATTTCAAGGAGTATACAAAGACTGATAGGAGAATAATACGGGAAAAACACACAAAAAGTTTCTGTCTCTGGTCTTAATACTTAGAGAATTACAAGCTTTCTTCCCTGCTTTTTGTCTGAGTGCGTCAGATGGACAGTTCAGGTTCTGAAATGAAGATTCGAGATTCAGATTCAAGATTCAAGATTTATTTCAAGAGGAAGAAAAAAAACCTCTTGAGGGTACATGAAATTTAACAATAACAACAACA
>CM054155.1:37479848-37484848 GCA_028751875.1 Rapana venosa | reverse complement strand
CTAAATGCATTGAGCTTTTAAACCTGTAGATAAGAGATAGAACATTTCTATATTAATGTGAGTTACGGCATTTGATCTTATCAAAAGATAATGAATGGGTTACAGCATCATTCCAGGGAGAACCTGTATCTTGTAGTTTCTTTTTTTAAATGTTTCCAACATGCATTTTGCAACATGCTATAGCCTTCTTGAATGGATAAGGAGATATTTATGTTGCAGGACCCATTAGATTGTTTAGCTCCACATTTTGCTATTTTGTCAACTTTTTCATTAAAGTAGATAACACAATGCGAAGGAATCCATCTGAAAGTAAAACCAATGCCTTGTCAATTGTGTTCGACGATGACCTCCAAAACAGCAGAGAAGGCAGCTGCTGTTTCAAAAATTGGGCAGAAAATTGATTATAGTGGAGATTCCTTGCCCACAGCACACCCCCACTCTCTCGACCAAGTGGGCATAAGGACAGTCAGCGTTGGAGATGTTCTCCAAAGGCCAACCAGCCCCCAGGGCTGCAGCACATAAGGACCGTGCAACTCAAGCCTCCTAGTCAGAGAGTCATAGTCGATCACTAAAGACTAAGCTGTACAGTGGAATTCCATGAGTGGGAAAGAAAGCCACTGATCATACAGCCTCTCACTTTGATGTTGCCCCCAGCGTCAATGGTTTAATTAATCAAGAACTGTGATAAAGCCCAACAACTCTATCAGTGTGACTGTGAGGTCAGACCTAAATTGACACTGGACTGAACCCATGGCTAAAACTGGTAGAGAACTGGAAAAGCACTTTTATAGGCTTGTTCTTTCCCACAACTCTTTATTTTTTTTAAAAAATCAGTGTCCTGAACTTCAACAAGATTGAGGTGTGTCGTGGGGATCGACACTGATGAACATTTGTTTTCAAGCTCATGTTAGAGGTTGAAAGAGCATCACTTGTAAAGCATAAAAAATCTATATATCACTTAGTTTTATGCCACCAAAAACTAAATGTTTCAAACTTCTAAAACTGTTTATCTATAATAAACACAAGAAACCTGTGTATACATACACGTTTTACAGCCTCAATTCTTTAAATTGACACAGGGAAATATCCGTATTTGCATCTTAAATGTTTTTATTCTTTTTATATATATAAAAAAAGCATGGGAGGTTTTGGGGACACTTCGATCCATGTTCCACCATGGTATTTATTTTATTTATTTATTCTTTTATATCGAGGATAATGGAATAAGCACTCATGTGCTTTTTTACATCCAGTCCCCGTGTGTATGCAGTTTTGTCAATTTTGTCATCTGTTTCCACCGGCACACAATGGCCTACTCTTCAGAAAAGCGGAACAGGATTTAACGTGTGCGCAAGATGTTCTGCATGCGTTCGCACTAGATTTTTACGTAACCTTTAGGGCTTTAAACAAAATGAAATAAAAACGAAATGACATTTTAACTCATTCTGAACAGCAAGGCATGGCAGAGAACAAGCATAAAATAAAATAAATAAATAAAT
The DNA here is from genome assembly GCA_028751875.1 of Rapana venosa. Taxonomy (NCBI): domain Eukaryota; kingdom Metazoa; phylum Mollusca; class Gastropoda; order Neogastropoda; family Muricidae; genus Rapana; species Rapana venosa. The sequence goes on along the minus strand of CM054155.1, from coordinate 37,483,349 downwards.
GTCATAATAAAAAGACTAAAATAAAAGTAATAAAATAAATTTTAAAAAATATGTCAGGGCTGTCATCTCAGTTAGTTTTTATGGTTCCAGTAACATTTATTTCAAGTTCAAAATAACACCACCTAATTCCTTCAAATTTCCAACACCCTCAATCTAAAAAGAACACACACACACACACACACACACACACACACACACACACACACACACACACCGGTGTGAACGGATGACAAAATTTACAGAACTGCATACACACGGGGACTGGATGTTAAAAAAAATGCACACGAGCGTGTATTCCTTTTATCCTCGAAATAAAAGAATAAAATTATAAATTAATAACACAACCACACAACCACACACACACACACACACACACACACACACACACACACACACACACCGACAAAATACTTTAGTCATTTCATTCCTTAAGGCTGACAAAAACTAAGCAGTGCTAAGTACACAAGCCATTCCCCTTATCTTATCATCCCCAGATTTTTCTTATAAAGCGATAAAATAAAAATAACAAAAACACATAGACGGTATTCACTAACATTACACGTGCCTTTATCCTTACAAGCGGACTACCACTTGTTAGTAAGAAGAAGAAGAAGAAAAAGAAGAAGAATTTATATAGCGCTGAATCTTGTACAGCAACATATCAAAGCGCTCAGATGACAATTTTTTTTCTTTTTCTCGAGGATAATGGAATAAGCACTTATGCGCTTTTTTACATCCAGTCCCCGTGTGTATGCGGTTTTGTAAATGTTGTCATCTGTTCCCACCGGCACACAAAATGGCCTACTCTTCAGAAAAGCGGAACAGGATTTAACGTGTGCGCAAGATGTTCTTCTGCATGTGTTCGCACACGGGGCCTCGGTTTATAGTCTCATCTGAAGGAACGAACGCCAAGGACAAAGGTCACAGATAATTTATCAAGTAAAAGAGAGTTGTTTTTTTACACAGAATTTTGTTTAATTAATTTCGACAATTTTTGAGTCATGAACCATTCTTAAACTTGCACTAAAATTTTCACAGCAAAAAAAGTTAATAGCTTGTTTTTTTATGGTAAGAGACTGAAAACATACATAAGGAAATTCAGCACACACAAAAGGTAAATGTCTATGTGGTGAGACTATCACTGCAACTCATAAATTATATAACATTAAGATGCAAGAGTATTACATTTTTCGCCCCATTTTTTTCTAAAAATTCTCTCACCAGTATATTCAATGACTTGAAATTTGCATTTGACATTGTGAAAGGTACTTGGCACAGTCATATAGGACATCTGTGTCATAGTTGCATTAATGTTATTGACTTCTTTATATGTTTTGTTATTCATATTGCATTGCCAAGTTTCATTTTATGTGTACGCTGTACTGTTGAATTTTGACCCAAAAAATATTTATGTATATATATTTTTAAGGACTACCTCCTTCTTTATTTTCTTCTAATATCACTGAGAGTGATCAAACGTAAAATTTTAAAAAAAACTGCAACAACACAGACACACACGCACGCACGCGTACTCGCGCACGGAGAGAGAGAGAGAGAGAGAGAGAGAGAGAGAGAGAGAGAGAGAGAGAGAGAGAAGAGAGAGAGAGAGAAAGAGAGAGACAGACAGACAGACAGACAGCAGAGAGACAGAGATAGAGACAGAGAGAGGCACGCATGCGCGTGCAATACCTCACGCACGCACACATGCATACACAGACATACATGCGCGGTTTCCACAAACACACGTGCACATTGAGTTGCACAGAGAGACAGACAAGACAGACAGACAGATAAACAAAAAAGACACACACACAGACATAGTGTGATCCATTGAGATAGAGAGAGACACAGAGAGAGACATGGAGTGAGACACAGAGAGAGATAGAGAGAGAAACAGAATGAGAGAGAAAGAGAGAGACAAAGAGACATAGAGAGATACATTGAGAGACAGAACTCGAACTCGAAGGATTTATTCACAAAAAGGCAATTGGCCCATACATGAAGGGGGGGTGCCGAACTGCTTAGTATTTTAGTGAGAAAAATAAAGAAGCACACAAAAAACCAACATGTTATTGTATAACCACAACCACCACAATAAAAATAAGTTACCAAAAATATGTCTTAAGAAACTAAGATATCTCTTATTCTAAAGGCTTTACACAAATATAAAGCAAGGCTTCGCGCAATATTGAGAGACAGAGACAATGACAATGACAAATTCTTTTATTTCGAGGATAATGAATTAGCACTCAGGTGCTTTTTTACATCCAGTCCTCGCCCGTAGGGATACATCTTAATAATAACCCAATACTTGTACTATCACACAGTAGAAACAAAGGGAAATAACCCTTTTTAAAAAATCCAGACAGAGAAAGACAGACAGACACACAGAGACTGAGAAAGACAGACACACAGACACACAGAGACAGAAAAAGACATACACACAGACACACACAGACGGAGACAGAACTGCATTCTCGCGTTCTCAGAGTCCTGTTGACCACTTCATGATATAGTTATAAAAAAAAATGATAGTTCTATCGTTTGTTCTGGTGTGGACATGTTGTCACAACCTGCATGCTTTGCCATAATTATATACCGGGTCACCTGCCTGTAATTGCCACAAGGCATCGACCTACTCCCTTGTTTAGCGTTTGATTCAGTATCGGTTCTTTTCCTTTTTTTTTGCCTGGATAAACATGTGGGGGACGGGATAGCTCAGTGGTCGGAGCACTCGCTTTCCCCCAGCCTAGTTAAGCAGCGTCGAGAGTGGTTACCAGTTGGATGGGTGACCGTTTGCGCACCTTGGCTTCAGTACAGTTCCCCCAGTTCACCCAGCTGTAAATGGGTACCTGCCCTCTTTAGGGTCAGGGAAGGTAAAGCAGCGAGGGAGAGGAGATGAACGCCGCCCTCAATATGCTGGCCCTAGAGAAGTGAGGTCTCTGACGCCTCGCTCCCCTACGACCTTATAGGTTATGGGACACCTTTACCTTTACCTATAAATATGTGATCATCCACCATGAAATGAGTCGCGTCTCACCTGACCCACTTTTCCTTAAGGAGCCATTTTGGGGGGGAAGGTGGGACGGGGTGGGGGTGTGGGGTGTGGGGGGGAGGGTGGGGGAGGGGTCAGGTTGCCGATTTTTTCTTTTTGGAGATTTGGAATGATTATATAAAATTATATAATCTTTCTGTTACTTTCTTTACTTTGATTTGTTGCTTTACAAGATTCAGCGCTATATAAATTTCATACGTTATATTATTATTATTATTATTATTATTATTATCATTATTATCATTATTATTATTATTTGACGTATGAAATTGTAATGTTGTATCCTTTTTTGCCTTAAAATCGCGTGTAAACACACACGCGTGCACGCGCACGCACGCACGCGCGCGCGCACACACACACACACACGCACACATCGCGCGCGCGGAGAGCACACTGTACACACTAAAATCCAGAATAATGCTACATGACTACACATAATTAGAGAA
>CM054155.1:37469848-37474848 GCA_028751875.1 Rapana venosa | reverse complement strand
GTGTATGTGTGTATGTATGTGTAGTATGTATTATGTATGTATGTATGTATGTCTATATTTGTCCCAGCCTGCCTATCTCTGTAACTACAAACGAGACAATTGCTCTGTTCTTAGTTAAATAGACAGACAGACAGGCAGGCAGGCAGACAGACAGACGGACAGACAGGCAAACAGGCAGACAGACAGACAGACAGACCAGACAGACAGACAAGACAGAAAATAAAAAGTGCAAACGTGACAATTCTACTATTCCCTTTCTTTCTTTTCTCTGATCTCTGTCTCATGACCACCACCACCCCACCCCCACCCCCACCCCCACCCCACTTCCGTCCTTCACCTCACCCCCCCACCCCCACCCCCCACCTTTACAGACATAATTCATTTTTAATGTCCACCCCTAGATCCGTTCTGCTATTCTTTGTTTCTCTCCCCTTCACCCTCCACCCCACCCCCCCCCCCCACCCCCACTCCTCCTCCTCCTCTTCTCATCTTCCCCTCCCCCTCCCCCTCCCTTCTCCTCTTACACCCCCACCCCCACGCTCCTGACTGCATCCCAGTCATTACGTTTTATATCATTCTGATGATTCACTAGTTTAGCCGAGGGAAGAAACATCTGACCTTTCTAGGTCAGGAAAAAAAAAACCTGCGCGCGCGCGCGTGCACACACCACACACACACACACACACACACACACACACACACACACATACACACACACACACACACACACACCGGCGCGCGCGCGCACGCACCATAGACAAAGAGGAAACTTTTTCTTTCTTTCTTTCTTTCTTTCTTGTTCTCCATTCCTTGGCTAGAGCTCCAAGGTTACCTAATGGTCATATTTGTGTGTGTGTGTGTGTGTGGACTTGGCAGTTTTTGCCCACCATTTAGATAGCCATATTCCGACTTCGGGGATACTGGACACTCATATAGTGTACATACACATGTGCACACACACGCACGCGCGCACATACACACATGCACGCACGCACGCATGCACGCACACACACACATACATACACACTTTTACTAGCAGATTTCTGCAGACAATCTCCAGAAAGCTCTCAACTCTTTTTTGTGGATTTTGCCAAGGAGTGGGAATTTGATGGGAACGTTGATAAAACGAAAATAGATATGATAGTCAATGCTAAGAAGAGCCAGAAAGTGCGATTTAGATTTTGTGAAACAATTATATCAGCATTGTGAATTGTTATATACCTTGGGATACTTCTTCTTCTTCTTCTTCTTCAAGTGTCTGGTCTGGTCCTGCAGACATCGACGATCATGGCTCTCCATTCTTCCCTGTTCTCGTCCCTCTCATGAGCTCATTGTTGGTGCCCTCTTTATTCGTTGCGAATTTGTTTAAGCTGTCTGTGAATTTTGTGCGTTGTCTTCCTCTGCTCTTGTTTCCACAGATTTTGCCACTCCATAACAGTTTCTCTAGTCCGTCAGCCCTGATTATATGGCCGAAACATTTGAGCTGTCTTTCTCTGATGGTGTTGAGAAGGGATCTCTTGTACCCAGCCATTTCCATTACTTCTGCATTTGTGTTTCTTTTTGTCCTTGAGACTTTCATGATTCTCCGGATGAACCACATCTCCACTGCTTCTAGTCGCTGTTCTGTGTCCTTGGCTAGGGTCCAGCACTCACATCCGGGATACTATAACCGTAAATTTTGCCAAGATAAAAAAACAATATCTGAACAAGCACAAAAAGTCCATATTTTCTTGGATACATATGAGCAAATATCAGAATATTCCTGCTGATGTTCTCCTCGATCTTTATCAAACAATGGTTGTTCCGGTATTGTTATATGGCTGTGAGGTTTGGGGTTATGAAAATATTGCTGTTTTGGAGAAATTGCAACTTAAGTTTTTGAAACACCTCTTCAGACTTAAAAGGAGCACAATGGCTAATCTGATTATATGGTGAAACTGGAATATACCCTCTTTCTATTCAGATTGGTGCAAGGTTAATCAGATTTTGGTCTGATCGAATTACTGACGATTCTGACAAACCTTCATCAAAATTGTAGTATGTACTGTATGATTTACATACGAAGAGAACGTGTTGCTCAGAATGGTTCAAGAAAATTCATAAAATGTTAAAAATAGAAAATGTTCAGGGTTTTACAGTGTTTGGGAAATACAGACTTTTGTAAACAAAGATGGTTTATGTCGCAATATCATAAAGGCTTTAAAGGATAGTTTTGTAAGGTCATGGTCAGAAGAGTTGCAAAGAAATGATAATTATATACATATTTTATCGCAATTACAAAAAAATGTTTTAAAAAGAAAAAGTACGTTAGGTAGTTGTCATATAAGAATACGGTTTCATTATTTAGATTTAGGTGTATTAATCATACATTGTCGATTGAAACAAGACAAGTGAACGGGTATTCAACGCGAAAATCGTCTTTGTAAATAATGTAACATGAAAACGATAGACGATGAGTTTCACTTTATAATGGAATGTCCAAAGTTTTCTGAGTTCCGGGAAAATGTCCTACCTCAGGAATATCTGTCTCCATGATCCATGTTTACATTTTGTAATTTGTTTTCTTCTGTCAAAAAGACGTTATTAAAACTTTTGCAAATGTTTAGTCAAGAGTAAACTTGCGTGACATGGATGAAAAGGTTGACTACAGTTTTATTTCTGTTACACGATACATGCAGTGTTGTACCCGGTTTTTTTGTTAGTGTAAATTATGTAAGCATGTTACAGTAAATTATGTTTACTGAAATCCTCCCATGCCCCAAGATGGGTCAACGGCCAATTAAATCTTAATTCTTGAATCTAGCATCGTGTGTGTGTGTGTGTGTGTGTGTGTGTGTGTGTGTGTGTGTGTGTGTGTGTGTGTGTGTGTGTGTGTGTGTGTGTGTGTGTGAACAGAACAGAACAGAACAGAACTAAACATTGTTTATTGCCATGTAAGTGTGTGTGAGTGTGTGTGTGTATGTGTGTATATGTGTGTATGTGTGTGTGTATGTGTGTATATGTGTGTATGTGTGTGTATGTGTGTGTATGTGTGTATATGTGTGTATGTGTGTGTATGTGTGTATATATGTGTGTTATGTGTATATGTGTGTGTGTTGTGTGTATGTGTGTGTGTGTGTGTGTGTCTGCATGTGTGTGGTGTGTGAACAGAACAGAACAGACCTAAACATTGTTTATTGCTATGGATGTGTGGTGTGTGTGTGTGTGTGTGTGTGTGTGTGTGTGTGTGTGTGTGTGTGTGTATGTGTGTGTGTATGTGTGTGTATGTGTGTGTATGTGTGTGTGAGTGTGTGTGTATGTGTATGTATGTGTGTGTGTGTGTGAAAACAGAACAGAACAGAACTAAACATTGTTTATTGCCATGGAAGTGTGTGTGTGTGTGGGGGGGGGGGGGGGGGTTGCGTGTGTGTGTGTGTGTGTGTGTGTGTGTGTGTGTGTGTGTGTGTGTGTGTGTTGTGTTGTGTGTGCAGAAGGAAGGGAGGGAAGTAGGGGTTGAGGGGGTCTGTTTTGTTGTAGTAGCTTACAGAGGAAGTTGTTCTGATGGTATGAATGACGTTGTTGAGAGAGAGAGAGAGAGAGAGAGAGAGAGAGAGAGAGAGAGAGAGAGAGAGAGAGAGAAGAGAGAGAGAGAGAGAGAGAGAGAGAGAGAGAGAGAGGGAGGAAACACGTCATCTAGGGCGTTATGACATGTGACGTGGGATTTATGTTTTTCCTCTCTGTCGGGGAGGTGAGAGGGAGGGGGAAAGGGGGAAGGGGGGAAGGGGGAGGAGGGGACATGTGTGTGTTTGTGTGTGTGCGCGCGCGCGCGGCGCGCGCGCGTGTGTGTGTGTGTGTGTGTTTGTAATGATAGATAGATAGATAGATAGATAGATAGATAGATAGATAGATAGATAGATAGATAGATAGATAGATAGATAGATAAAAAAATTAAAAGATAGATAGATAGAACTCGAACTCGAATATTTTAATGAGGGTAAATGTATAAGCCAGAGGCTTCTTTACACGAGGCGTTCATGGGGAAAAATTGAAAACAAGCATGAATAAATCAATTAATTAATAAACAAGATAATTTCAAATAGCAATGAAATGAATCACTCAACTCCCATTCAATTATTGAAAAATCAAGACATCGAAAAATCAAATGAATAAACAAGACTATTTAAGCAAGAAAAAACTCCCCTTCCCAACACCCCCTCCCCTAAACAAACAACACTCCCCCAAAAGTTCAGGCAAAATACGTGCGCGCGCACACACACACACACACACACACACACACACATACACACTTACGCACGCATAGACACGCACGCACGCACACCACACACACATACACACTCTCCCACCACACACACACACACTCACACATACATATACACACACATCCTGGATACATATTATCCACTCCCATGTACATTTCCTCACATACAAGTTAATAGACACATGCCATAATCATCAAAATATCATAATCATACATTTGCACAGACAAATTTGCACAGATAGATAGATAGATAGATGTGTGTGTGTGTGTGTGGTGTGTGTGTCGTGCGTGCGTGCGTGCGTGCGTGCGTGCGTGTGTACAAAATTTTAAAAATACACACTTAACAATGGCAACTTTGCTTCTACACTGAAACAAAACATGGCTGTCTATGACTTAGTCTATCTACATGAGTTCTGCTATTATCTTTCTGAGAAAGAGAAAGAGAGAGACAGACAGACAGACAGACAGAAAGGCAGGCATACAGACAGACAGATAGACAGAAAGGCAGGCATACAGACAGAGGCAAAGAGACATGGAGAGAGACAGACAGACCGACAGAGACAAAGAGACATAGAGAGAGAGAGGGTGTGGGGGGGGGGGGAGAAAGAGAGAGAAAGAGAGAGAGAGTGTGTGTGTGAGAGAGATAGAGAAAGAGAGAGAGAGAGAGAGAGAGAGAGTTTGTGTGTGTGTGTGTGTGGGTGTGTGTGTGTGTGTGTGTGTGTGTGTGTGTGTGTGTGTGTGT
>CM054155.1:37459848-37464848 GCA_028751875.1 Rapana venosa | reverse complement strand
CCCTCGCCAGAGGGTGTAGTTTTTGTAGTTTTGTAGTTTTGGTTTTGTTTGGTTTGGTTTTGTTTGGTTTGGTTTGGTTTGGGGTTTTTTGGGGGTCTTGTTTCATTTTCATTGTATACTACTTGGGTGTTCCTCGCCAGAGGGTGAGTTTTTGTAATTTTGTAGTTTTGGTTTTGTTTTGTTTTGTTTTTGTTGGTTTGTTTTTTTCTCTTTTCAGTTTCATTCTATACTGCTTTGAAAGTCACGGGTATTAATTTCTCTGCGTGAAATTCGGGCTGTTCTCTCCGGGGGGAGGGGGGAGTGTAGGAGGGGGAGAGAGAGCGCGTCGCGGGTAAGAGCAGCGCCACCCAATAAAGAAAAAAAAGAAATGGGTGGCGCTGCTCTAGTGGCGACGCGCTCTCCCCTGGGAGAGAGCAGCCCGAATTTTTTAAAACTTTTTTCCGGGGAGGGGGGGGGGGGGGAAGGAGCACGTCGCCGACAAGAGCAGCGCCACCCAAAAAAAGAAAAGAAATGGGTGGCGCTGCTCTTGTTGCGACGCGCTCTCCCCTGGGAGAGAGCAGCCCGAATTTCGCGCAGAGAAATCTGCAGTGACTTAAAAGTGGTATAAATGGGGGGGGGGAAATGAAACCCATTTATTTTTCGTTTTTCTTTTCCTGTCTGCAACTGTGTTTGTTTCCCTATTAGAACGGGGTGGGTTTTTTTGCAAAATGTTGTTTATTTATTTATTTATGTATTTATACCACTTGAAGTCACGGCAGATTTCTCTGCGTGAAATTCGGACTGCTCTCTCCCTGCCCAGGGGGAGAGTGCGTCACCACAAGAGCAGCGCCACCCATTTCTTTTCTTTTTTTTCTTTTCATGTCTGCAACTGTGTTTGTTTCCCTATTAGAGCGGCTTTTTTTCTGCGGAATGTTTATTTATTTATTTATTTATACCACTTGAAGTCACGGCAGATTTCTCTGCGTGAAATTTGGGGGCTGCTCTTTCCCAGGGGAGAGCGCGTCGCCACAAGAGCAGCGCCACCCATTTCTTTTCTTTTTTTCTTTTCCTGTCTGCAAACTGTGTTTGTTTCCCTAATCAGAGTAGGGTTGTTTTTTTCTACAGAATTTTACCATGGACAACTTTCTTGTTGCCACTGGTTCTTTTACATGAGTGTGGTGTGTGTGGGGGGGGGGGGGGGTCCGTGTGTGTCGGGGGGGGGAGGGGGGTCGTGTGTGAGGGGGTTCCGTGTGTGTGTGTGGGGGGGGGGGTCCGTGTATGTGTGTTGTGTGTTTGTGTGTTTTAAAAAAAGCTCGGTTTATTGTCTCATCCGAAAGACTAGTACCCAGACCACCACGTATGGTCTAATGGATGGAGGAAAAGTTTCGGACCCAAACGGGGATCGAACCACTGCACTCTTCCGACCGGGACTTTTTGGCTTTCTAGGCAAGAGCGTTACCTCTAGACTGTCGATCTATCTCTGGGTTGTGTTGAGGTCAGTGTGTTGGCCGATACATAGGATGTCTGTCGCCAGAGAAAGAGAGAGAGAGTTTTGTAGTGATTGTGTAGTGTGTGTTTTGTGTTTATTGTGTGGTGTGATGTGGTGTGGTGTGGTGCGGTGGGTGTGGTGTGGTGTGGAATTGTGTGTGGTGTGGTGTGGTGTGTGGTGTGATATGGTGTGGTGTGGTATTGTGTGGTGTGTGTGTGGTATGGTATGGTGTGGTGTGGTGTGGTGTGGTGGTGGTGTTAGTGTGATGTGGTGTGGTGTGGTATTGTGTGGTGTGTTGTGATATGGTGTGGTGTGGTGTGATGTGGTATTGTGTGGTGTGGTATGGTGTGGTGTGATATGGTGTTGTGTGATGTGTGGTATGGTATGGTGTGGTATGGTGTGGTGTGGTGGGATATGGTGTGGTGTGATGTGATGTGATGCGGTGTGGTGTGGTGTGGTGTGGTGTGATATGGTGATGTGGTATGTTTGTAGTGTGGTCAGTGTGTTGGCCACTGCATGGGATGTTCGTCACCAGAGAATGTGTCTTATATTGTAGTGTTGTATTGTGTTTGAGTTGTGTTATGTCGTGTAGTGTTTGTGTTGTGCTGTAGGAGTTGGGTTGGGTTGAGTTGGGTTGGGTTTTGTGTTGTGTAGTGTGATGTTGTGTTGTGTCCTGTAGTGTTGGATTGTGTTGTGTTCTGTTTTATTGTGGTGTTCTGTTGTTGTGCTGTGTTGTGTAGTGTAGTGTAGTGTGGTGCAGTTCTCTCTCTCCTCTCTCTCTCTCTCTCTCTCTCTCTCTCTCTCTCTCTCTCTCTCTCTCTCTCTCTCTCTCTCTCTCCTGTGTATATGCTTGTCTCTGTCTGACTGTCTGTCTGTCTGTCTCTGTCTCTCTCTCTCTGTCTCTCTCTCTCTCTCTCTCTCTCTCTCTCTCTCTCTCTCTCTCTCTCTCTCTCTCTCTCTTCTCTCTCTCAGCACTCTGTTGTGTAACCTGTCATATGAAGCTGTCTGGGTAGGCTCTGTCTGTCTGTTTGTCTACCTGTCTTTGTGTCTGTCTGTCTGTCTATGGCGACATCGGTCGATGGTTGTGTGTGTCTCACTTGCCTCAATGTCTTTATCTGAGTCTATGATTGTCTTGTCTGTCTGTCTATCTATCTGTCGATAAGTAGGTCGGTCTGTCGGTTTGTCTGTCGGACTGTCAGTATGTCGGTCAGTCGGTATGTGTGTCTGCCCGTCTGTCTGCCTCTCTGTCTGTCTGCCTGTCTGTCTGACTGTCTGTCTGTCTGTGTGTATGTATGTATGTGTGTGTGTGTATGTCCGTCTGTCTGTGCCGATCCCAGTATGATGTGTTTGTCTACCTTGTCTTCAGTGTCTACTCTGTCTTGGTCTAAGGCTGTCTGTCGATCTGTCGGTAAATCTGTATGTCTGTCTGTCTGTCTGTCTGACTGTTGATCTACCTGTCTGTCTGCCTGCCTATCTACCTGTAAGTCTGTTCACCTGTCTGTCTGCCTGTATATCCGTCTGTCTGCCTGACTCTCTGTCTGTCTGTCTGTCTTGTTTAACGGAAAGGCCAATGATATCACAAGCATGAGAATAAGTCTGTACAGAGTTGATGCAGAGGGCAACACTGCTAGCCTTAAGTTCAATTCCAAAAAGACCAAAGTGATGTAAACTAATGGTAATTCACCCCTCAAAATATCAAAACCAACGGAATATACGGAAAAGGTTCAAAATTTCAACTATTTAGGTCCCGTGAAAGAGAATTATGGCTCCTGTCTACAAGACTTCAAGGCTAGAATCGTTATGGCCAAAGATGATTCAGTTTTAAAATATTTGAAAAGACAAAGGCATACCTAAATACCTCACGATTAGAATTCTTAAAACACTACTCTGGCCTGTACTACTGTATAGGTCAGAAACCTGGACACAATGAAAATTAAAAAGAGACAAATTGAACGAAGCTGAAATGTGGTTCTACATGTGACTTCTAAGACGCAAATGGTCATAAAGAAGAACAGAATTAGCATATGTGATGAGCTCTCAGTGCAAAGACAAATCTTGGCTGAAATTGGTAAGAGCATACTCAGATACGTTGGTCATGCAAACAGAAACACACAGACAAAACCTGAAGGCGACAGTTCTCCAAGGTAAGGCTGAGGGCAGAAGGAAAAGAGGCAGACCGCCACCAACATCCTACATTGCCTACGAACATCACTGAGATCAGTGGTCTGAGAGGAGGGCTACAGGAGATGGTAGAACTCAGCAGAGACAGAGGAAGATGGCCAACCTTGGTGGTGGCATTGCGTGGAGCTCTTACAAACGAAAGTGGCGATGGAGACAGTTGAACTGAGTTGAGTCCTTCTGTAACTTGCCAAAATTTTGTGAGTGTCAACACTCCCTTATAGATTTCAAGCTTTGAAGTGGTGTGGAATCAACTTTTTCTCCCCTTTCCACTAGATTCTGAGCGGTTGTCGAAATGCTGATGTTTTGAATGAAATGAAAAACCCCGAAGCTCCTTTAGCAAACTTAGATTTAACGTAAGGAATTGCTTTTATGTAAAAGTCCTTCTCTCAGGAAGTAGAAAGAAGGAGAGAAACAGAAAGGAAGGAAGGGAAGGGGAGGGAGAGAAAGAGGGTTGTGGGAAGAGGGGACGAGACTAGGCCTGTTAACACGATGACAACAGACGTGACAGTCTGTGACATTTATTCCCCAACCTTCCAGCATCAAGCGAATGTAAGCTGATGAAAGACAGACGGGACGATGAGAGGACAGGACGATGAGAAGACAGGACGATAGAAAGACAGGGGGTTGGGGGAAAGGGGGGGTTGATAGGAGGAATACAGGTAACGAAGATGGATAAGAGGTTTAGAGAGACAGAAATAGAGCGGGGTGGGGGGGTTTAGGGGTGGGGATGGGGGGATGGGGGCAAGGCAAAGATAAGAGAGAGAGAGAGAGAGAGAGAGAGAGAGGGGAGAGAGAGAGAGAGAGAGAGAGAGAGAGAGAGAGAGAGAGAGAGAAATTAGGCAATAGCACGAGACAAAGCAAATCATGACAAGCAAGTTTGAAAGAACTATTTGTCAACGTAATCAAAGAATACAATACCTACACACAGTATAATGTCAAATTCAAAACCTGCATCCTTTTTGAGCGTTTTGTCTTTACAGTAACAGGAACCTGGTTGGTCAAGTAAGCACTATCCTGGTAGAATGGTGTATTTTTGGCAGCACGTATACCACACACACACACACGCTTGCTTGCTTGCTTCACGAGATAATAAAAGAAGTGGATCGTTGGCTGGATATGAGTTTTGTTGATCTTGAAATGGCCTTGTTATAACTCTGCGAAGACAAAATGTGGCCAGTCTTTTAGCCTGAGCAAAGGATTAAATCAACCAAAAATTTCGTTCTTTGTCAAACGCTTGGGGGGTGTTCTTTCTTTTTTTGCTTTCACAACAACAAAAACTTTAAAGAAAATGCCAATGTTTGTAGATATATATAAAAAAAATTATGTAAAGCCAGTATTATTTGGTTCTCTA
>CM054155.1:37452348-37454848 GCA_028751875.1 Rapana venosa | reverse complement strand
TTATGTGTATATATAATGTAACTTAAAGTTAGTGAGTGTTGTGTGTGTGTGTGTTGTGTGTGGTAGTGTGTGTGTGTGTGTGTGTGTGTGTGTGTGTGTGTGTGTGTGTGTGTGTGTGTGTGTGTCAAGTCAAACTTTTTTTTCTAGGTGGTACATTGAATAAGCAATGCATTTGCTTTTTTTTCACCAAGCCTGTGTGTGTATGTGAATTTTAAAATGTGAAGAGTCCCGGTTTAACTCGTAATATAAAAAACAGTTTCCAGATACTTAAAATTCGGGGTATTTATTAACTTCTTGGTTTTGAATAATGACATTCTCGGGAGTGTGCTCAGACTTATGAAATGAATTAGACCTTAACTTTTAGAAACGGGTAGCTCCAGATAGTCTCACCACACCAACTGATGAACTCGGTTAGGGCTGGACCATGGTCTAGGACTGATCCAGATAAAAGAGACAAAAGAGCACTATCCTCTGCAGATTTCACAAGAAATGGATTTTCATGCGACTTCTGCAATCATCTGTGTATAGAACATCACAAGTGGATAGAGAACGCAACCCTGTGGAGAACTAGTGTAGGTAAATCTAACAGATTAAAATGTTTTGTTGGCAAAAACACGCTGTGGTCTGTTGGTTAAACTGTTAATCAGCCAACGAATAATTTGATTGTCTGTAAGTCAAAACTTCAAAGCATTTTGTCAACATGAACGTGAGGCTGCAGGGTTTTTAAAGCTGAACTAAAGTCAACAAACAATATTCTGGCATGAGAGTCAGGTGTTTCTAAGTGGCTATACAACTCGTTCAAAATGAATAGTTTGGCATCTTCGACACCTCTTCCAGTCCTGTATTATGCAAAGTGTAGTGGATCAAGGTCTTTCTCTGTAATGGAAAGAATGAGATTTTTTTTAGATCTTTTCTAATGTTCTCATCACAGGAGATGTGAGAGTGACATATTTAAAATCGTCAGTCAAGAAGGATTGGGGTTTTTTAAGTACTACGTCGGAACTCTTCCAAATAAGTGGTATTTGGCAAAAATCCAGCCAGGCTTGGAACAGGTGCCGAAAGAAAATCACAAGTTCAGTGGAAGGGTTCTACCACATAATATATCATCTGGTCCGGGAGATTTGTTAATATTTATAGCTTGAAGAGCTTACATATATTTTTTCATCAACAATGACTCTATTTAAATGCTGCTTCAGGTCATTTATTTATCTGAAAAGTCATGTTTTTTAAAGCGGGTTTTTTTTAAGTGTTTAAAGGGTCTGGCAAGTTCTTATCACAGACACCCTGGAAACTAATATTTGACCTTTGTGGGACCGCTACCATTATTTTCTTATTCCCACCAGGAAGCACGAAAATTGTTCCCTGCACACTTGTCCTCTATCTTATTTTTATAACGATGCCTGGCCTGCGCAACAGCAGCTTTAACTTTTTGATTTACTTCCTTCTTTATTTGTTCTGCACCGAAGCAAAATACTGCTTTCTTTTTGTTTAATACACGTTTTAGATCTTTTGTAACCCAAGGCTTGTTATTGGGGTAAATTGTTATTTTTATACAACTAACACAAAACCAAATATAAGAAAGAAGAAACAATATTATTGAGTTCATTCAAATCAGAACACACATTATAAACAGGTCCCAGTCAGTGCAATCGATGCAACCTGGCAACTAGTTATGCTACTGGCAGTCCTTTTCTATGGTGGTCCTGAACATGGGCTGAAGACGCTGGAAGACAGCCTGTACTAGCAGGACACAGTTGTGGCTGGATGATTCCAGAGGAGGCAATGGCAATGATTTGTACAAGCCCTGCTATAGTCCCGTTAACCTTCACCTCACCTATCCTGTAGTCCCCTGGACCGAGGGGGGCGCTGATGAAGATTTTGCAACCAGCTTCCTCCACTCCCCACGGTCCTCTGCTTTCCGTAGCAAATCATACCTCTCAAAGCCAGTCCTCCACTCTCTTATGATGTCTTCCCATCATTTTCTCTGTCTGCCTCTTCTTCCTCTCCCTCCTTGTACTGTTCCCTGTAGGACAAGTCTTGGCCAGTCCAGATGTTAGTGTGACGTGCCTGTACCACTTCAGTTTTCCCTCTGTTCACTGAAGTCAAGTGAGAAGACAGTCCCATAGCTAGAGATCAAAGGGTTTCTTTCCATACGGTAGACAGGTCACGTACTGTTGGTAGATCTCCAACGTTTGGTTGAGTCAACAGATGTGCTGGCAGTCACCCAGTGATGACTAAGACGGGAATCAGAGAAAAGAGCCTGGAACGTTCATGCATATTCATGACTCAATTAAGCAAAAATGAATACAGCTTAAACCCTCCCGGGGGCTCGTAACAATGTCTCTCTAAAGGGCGTACCACACTTGACAGAAAACTGACAGGGTTAGTGTGGTGTATGGCACACGGTTGGGGTGGTAAAAACAGTGTGGTAGAGCATCCTACTCCTGATCTAACTCGTGTGTGTGTGTGTGTGTGTGTGTGGGAGGGGGGGGGGTCTTGT
>CM054155.1:37439848-37442348 GCA_028751875.1 Rapana venosa | reverse complement strand
GGGGGGGGGGGGGTTGGGGGGGGGGGAAGGTGGGGGGTGGGGGTTTGGGGGGGGGTGGAAAGGTTGGGGTGGGGGGGTGGGGGTTGGGGGGGGTGGGGTTTTGGGGGGAGTGGGGTTGGGTGGGGGGGGAGTGGGGGGAGGGTGGGGGGGGGAAGGTTAGGGTGGGGGGGGAAGGTTAGGGTGGGGGGGGAAGGTTGGGGGGGGGGGAAGGTTGGGTGGGGGGTGGGGGTTGGGGGGGGGGGGGGTTGGGGGGGGGGAAGGTTGGTGGGGGGGGGTGGGGTTTTGGGTGGGGGGGGGGGTTGGGTGGGGGGGGGTTTGGGGGGGGGGTTAGGGGGGGGGGTGGGGGGGTTGGGGGGGGGGGGAAAAGGGGGGGGGGGGAGGTTGGGGGGGGGGAAGTAGGGTGGGAGGGAATTAGGGGGGGGGGGTTTAAGGGGGGGTGGAGGGAGGGGGGGGGTGGGGGGTAGGGGGGGGGGGGGGGGTAGGGGGGGGGGAAGGTTAGGGTGGGGGTGGAAGGTTAGGGGGGATTTGGGGTTTTGGGGGGGTTTGGGGGGGGTTTTTGGGTGGGGTGGGGGGGAGGTTTGGGTGGGGGTGGAAGGGTTGGGGGGGTGGAAGGAGGGTGGGGGGGGAAGTAGGTTTTGGGGGGAAAGGGAGGGGGGGGAAGGTTTGGTGGGGGGGAGGGTAGGGGGGGGGGGGGGAAGGGTTGGGGGGGGGAGGAGGGGGGGTGGGGGTTTTGGGGGGGAAAGGGGGGGGTGGGGGGGATGGAAGGCCCGGGGGGGTGGGAAAGGTTTTGGGGGTTTGGGGGGGGTTTTGGTGGGGGGAAAGTTGGGGGGGGGGAAGGACGGTGGGGGTGGGGTTGGGTGGGGGGGGGGTTTTGGGGGTTGGGTGGGGGGGAAAAGGAAATGGGGGGGGAATAGGGGGGGTGGGGTTTGGGGGGGTGGAAGGTAGGGTGGGGTTTTTTGGGGGGGGGGTTGGGTGGGGTGGGGTTGGGGGGTTTTGGGTTTGGGCGGGGGGGGGGGGGTGGGGTTGGGGGGTGGGGTTGGTGGGGGGGGTTGTGGGGGGGGGAAAAAAGGTGGGGGGTAATGGGGGTTTGGGGGTTGGTTTGGGTGGGGGTTTTTTGGGGGGTGGGGGTGGAAGGTTTGGGGGGTTTTAAAATGGGGGGGGAGGGTTTGGGGGGGGGGAAGGGGGGGGGGTGAAATTGGGGGGGGGGGAAGGTTGGGGGGGGGGGGTTGGATGGGGTTGGGGGGGATATTGGGGAGGGAAGGGGGGGGGGGGGTGTTGGTGGGGGCGTTTTTGGGGGGGGGGGGGGGGGGGACGGGTAGGGGGGGGGAGGGTGGGGGGGGAGGGGGTGTGGGGGAGGGGGGGGGGGAAGGGGGGGGGGGGGGTGGGGGGGGGGTTTGGGGGGGTGGGGGGGGGGAGGGGGAAAACCGGGTTTTTTGGCGGGAAAAGGGGGGTTTTTCCGACGGGGGGGTTTGTTGGGGGGGGGGGTTGGTTTTTAGGGGGAAACTTTTTTTGGATTTAAAAGAGGGGGGGGCAGGGTGTTTTGGGGGGTGGGGAGTTGTGGGGGGGGTTTTGGGATTTCGTTTTGTTTTGGGGGGGGGGGGGGGGGGTTTGGGGGGTGGGGGGACGGGAGATTTTGGGGGGGGTGGGGGGGGGGAATGGGGTTGTTGGGGGTTATTGGGCGGGGGGGGGGATTTAACGGGGGGTGGGGGGGAATTTTTTTCCGTTTTTTTTTGGGGGGGAGGGGTGGGGTTTTTTTAAAGGGGGTTGTTTTGGAATTTTGTTATTTAAGTGGGTTTTTTTTTTGTTTGTAATGGTTTTATTTTTATTTATTGTTAAGGATGTGGGGTAAGTTTTTGGTGGGGGTTTTTTTTTTTTAAAATGTTTGTAGTTTTAAGTTTTTAGGGGAATTGATTTTTTTAATTAGGGTTTTATTTAATTTTTTTGGGGGTTTAATTATTTTTTTTTTTAAAAGGGTTTTTTAAAAAATTTTTTTAATTGGGGGGTTATGGGGTTTGGAAATTAGGGGGGGGAAAGGTTAGGTGGGGGTAAATTATTTTTAGTTTGTGTAATTTTTTTAAAAATTTTTGGGTTAATTAATTTATTTTAATTTTTGGGGGGTTTTTTATTTTTAACTTTTTTTTATTTTTAATTTATTTTATTTTAATTTATTTTATTAAGGGGAGGGTTTTGGGGAAGTTTTGTAAAGAATTAATTGTATTTTATTTTAATTGGGTTAATTTTTTTTTTAAGGTAGATTGTAATTTAAAATTTAGGGAAGGAGGGGGGAATTATGGGGGGATTAATGTTTTGGGGGTTAAATTTTGGGGTTGGGGGAATTTTGGGGGTTTCCTTATTTTTATGTGGGGAGGGGGGGGGGATTTTGGGGGGTTTTGGGGGGTTGAGGTGAGTGGGGAATTTTTTTGGTGGGTTGTTGATTTTTGTTTGTATTTGGTGTTTAATTTTTGGGTTTTTAAGGGATGGGTGGGGGGTTTTTTTTTTT
>CM054155.1:37427348-37434848 GCA_028751875.1 Rapana venosa | reverse complement strand
TTAAATCGAATTCAAAATCTAAAAAAAAAATGTCAGTTTAATAACCCTACTCATCTCCTCTTTTCTTTTTTTTTTCTTTTTTTTTGGCACAACACAGGGTCGGTGTCGGCATTTTGTGACGTGAATCCCACAGCAGTCTTCCCAGACCCTTACCATTGCGCGCGCCATTTTAACTGCTCTCAGGACACGTGGCACAGTCGTCTGCGAGCCAAGCAGAGTGAATGCCCTTACCCCATGCTGTTTGACGTCAGCACTATGGCCTGTGCCAGCTTCCAGGTGGTCACTTGCGGCGTTCGCCAAGAGCCCATCCAGCCCTGTGAGTTGAGTTGATGTGACTGGACTGGACTTGTCTTGGCTTGACTGGACTGGACTGGACTGGATTTCGCGTGTGTGTGTGTGTGTGTGTGTGTGTGTGTGTGTGTGTGTGTGTGTGTGTGTTTGTGTTTGTGTTGTGTGCGTGCGTGCGTGTGTGTGTGTGTGTGTGTGTGTGTTTGTGTTGTGTGCGTGCGTGCGTGTGTGTGTGTGTGTGTGTGTGTGTGTGTGTGTGTGTGTGTGTGTGTGTGTGTGTGTGTGTGTGTGTGTGTGTGTGTGTGTGTGTTTTCAATTATTGTAAAACCATCATCATCATCAAGATCATCCTCATCGCTGTCAATACTGCCATCATCATCATCATCATCATCGTCGTCGTCGTCGTTGTCATCATCCACAAACACCATCATCGTCGTCTTCATCAGTATCATTATGGTCGTCATAGTGATGATGATGATGATTATGATGATGATGATGACGACGACAACGATGATGATGATGATGACGATGATCATGATGATGTGTGTGTGTGTTTGTTTGTGTCTGTATGTGTGAGCGTGTGTATCCGTGCGTGCGCGCGTGTATGTACACGCGTGCGTGTATGTGTATGTGTGTATCAGTCTGTCTGCCTTGTTTCTGTATGTCTGTCTATGTCTGTTTGTGTCTGTATGTCTGATTGTGTCTGTATGTCTGTCTATGTCTGATTGTGTCTGCATGTCTGTCTTATGTCTGATTGTATCTGTGTCAGTCTGTCTGTCTGTCTGTCTGTCTGTCTGGTGTCTGTACGTCTGTCTATGTCCGATTGTGTCTGTATGTCTGTCTATGTCTGATTGTATCTGTGTCTGTCTGTCTGTCTGTCTTGTGTCTGTACGTCTGTCTATGTCCGATTGTGTCTGTATGTCTGTCTATGTCTGATTGTGTCTGTGTCAGTCTATGTGTCTGTCTTGTCTGTATGTCTGTCTATGTCTGATTGTATCTGTGTCAGTCTGTCTGTATTGTGTCTGTACGTCTGTCTATGTCTGATTGTATCTGTGTCAGTCTGTCTGTCTGTCTTGTGTCTGTACGTCTGTCTATGTCTGATTGTATCTGTGTCAGTCTGTCTGTCTGTCTGTCTGTCTGGTGTCTGTACGTCTGTCTGGTGTCTGTACGTCTGTCTATGTCCGATTGTGTCAGTCTGTCTGTCTGTCTTGTGTCTGTACGTCTGTCTATGTCTGATTGTATCTGTGTCAGTCTGTCTGTCTGTCTGTCTGTCTGTATTGTGTCTGTACGTCTGTCCTATGTCTGATTGTATCTGTATCAGTCAGTCTGTCTGTATTGTGTCTGTACGTCTGTCTATTGTCTGATTGCGTCTGTATGTCTGTCTATGTCTGACTGTGTCTGTGCGTCTGTCTATGTCTGATTGTGTCTGTATGTCTGTCTATGTCTGATTGTGTCTGTATGTCTGTCTGTCAGTTTGACTATTGCAATTTTATTTCATAGATTTGGTCTGCAGCGTACCATGTTTGTAATATCTGTTTGAACTATTGATTATTTGTCATTGGTTGTATGACTGTGTAAGATTAGGTCGAATGCATGCGCTTTGATTTGTCTTTGCAAGATATAGCGCTATATAAGTTCCATTTATTATTATTATTATTATTATGTCTATGTCTATGTCTATGTCTGATTGTGTCTGTATGTCTGTCTATGTCTGATTGTGTCTGTATGTCTGTCTATGTCTGATTGTGTCTGTATGTCTGTCTATGTCTGATTGTGTCTGTACGTCTGTCTATGTCTGATTGTGTCTGTATGTCTGTCTTATGTCTGATTGTGTCTGTATGTCTGTCTATGTCTGATTGTGTCTGTATGCCTGTCTTATGTCTGATTGCGTCAGTATCAGTCTGTCTTGTGTCTGTCTTGTGTCTGTACGTCTGTCTATGTCTGATTGTATCTGTGTCAGTCAGTCTGTCTGTCTGTCTGTCTGTCTGTCTGTCCGTCTGGTGTCTGTAGCCTATGTCTGTCCTATGTCTGATTGCGTCTTCTGTGTCTGTATCTGTCTGTCTGCCTTGTGTCTGTACGTCTGTCCTATGTCTGATTGTATCTGTATCAGTCAGTCTGTCTGTCAGTATGTCTGTCTGATTGTGTCTGTACGCCTATGTCTGTTCTTATTGTCTGATTGCGTCTTCTGTATGTCTGTATCTGTCTGTATGTCTGTCTGCATCTTCGTCTGCGGGCCAGGCGACTACATGGTGGGGCACTGTCAGGGGGCAGACCAGTGCATCCCTTGCCAAGCCAGCTGCCTGGGGCTGCCCGACGGCTACAACGCCTACCCGGGGTACGTGCTCACCCCTTACCACATCCTCTGCCACGCCTCGCGCACTGTCGACATCCGCAACTGCTCCACGGGCCTGGTCTTCGATCCTCAGCTGAGAGCCTGCAGCCCGGAAATCAGCATCAGTGAGTGTGGGTGGTGGAGTGGGGTGGGGGGGAGGGTGGTGGAGGGGGGGGGGAGGGGGGGGGGGGGTGGTGTGGTGGGGGGGGGGGCAGTGGGGGGGGTGGTGGTGGGGGGGGGGGGGGGGGGGAGGGGGGGGGAGTAGAGGTGGTGGGGCGGTGGGTGGGGGGGGGGAGGGGGTGGTGGGGTGGTGGTGGTGGTTGGTGAGGGTGGTGGGGGGGGTGGTGGTGGGGGGAGGGGGGTGGAGGAGGTGTGTGGGTGGTGGAGGGTGGGTGTGGGGGCAGGTGGAGGTGGGGGGGGGTGGTGGGGGGAGGTTGGTGGTGGTGGTGGTGTGGTGGGGGTGGTGGTGGTGTGGTGGAGGTGGTGGGAGGTTGGTGGAAGTGGTGGTGGATGGAGGGGGAGTGGTGGGGGTGGTGGTGGGGGGGGGAGGGGGGAGTGGTTTTGGGGGTGTGGGAGTGGTGGTGGTTTTGGGTGGTGGAGGGGGTATAACTCACGCCACGGTGAATCTACTGGAATACTTTTGACTTTGGGGATATGTGTTGTTCTTGTGGTAGGGTTGGGGTGGGGTAGGGTAGTGTGGGGTGGGGTGAGGTGTGTGGTGTGGGGTGGGGTGGGGTGGGGTAGGGTAGTAGGTGGGGTGGGTGAGGTGGAGTGTGGTGGGGTAGTGTGGTGGAGTGGGGTGGGGTAGTTGTGGTGAAGTGGGGTGGGGTAGTGTGGTGGGGTGGGGTGTGTGGGGTAGTGGGGTGGGGTGGGGTAGTGTGGTGGGGTGGGGTGGGGTAGTGGGGTGGGGTAGTGTGGTGGAGTGGGGTGGGGTAGTGTGGTGGGGTGGGGTGTGTGGGGTAGTGGGGTGGGGTGGGGTAGTGTGGTGGGGTGGGGTGGGGTAGTGGGGTGGGGTAGTGGGGTGGGGTGTGTGGGGTGTGTGGGGTAGTGGGTGGGTAGTGGGTGGGGGTAGTGGGGTGGGGTGGGGTAGTGGGGTGGTGGGGTAGTGGTGGTGGGTGGGGGTAGTGGTGGGTGGGGGGGTAGTGTGGTGGGGTGGGGTGGGGTAGTGTGGGTGGAGTGGGGTGGGGTAGTGTGGTGGTGGGGTGGGTGTGTGGGGTAGTGGGGTGGGGTTGGGTGGGGTTGGGGTGGGGGTAGTGGGGTGGGGTGGGGTGGGGTGGTGGTTGGTGGGGTGGGTTGGGGTGGGGTAGTGGGTGTGGGGGTGTGGGGTGGTGGGGGTAGTGTGGTGGGGTGGTGGGGGGGTAGTGTGGTGGAGTGGGGTGGGGTAGTGTGGTGGGGTGGGTGTGGGGTGTGTGGGGTAGTGTGGTGGGTGGATGGGGTGGGGTGTGGTGTGTGGGTGGGGTGTGTGGTGTGGTATGTTGCGGTGCGGTGTAGTGTAGTGTAGTGTAGTGTAGTGTAGTGTAGTGAAGTGTAGTGTAGTGCAGTGCAGTGCAGTGTAGTGTATAATTCAGTGCAGTGCAATATAGTGTAGTGTAGTATATACCACTTTCAATCATAGCAGATTAATTTTCTCTGCGTGAAATTTGGGCTGCTGTCCTTGAGGGAGAGTGCGTCGCCACAAGTGCAGCGCCACCTATTCTTTGGTTTTTCCTTTATGCCTGTGTATTTGTTTCCTTTGAGAGGGGTTTATTTTCTACAGAATTTTGTTAGAACTTAAAGAATGTGCATGCTTTTGGTAGCCTTGTAAACACACACACACACACACACACACACACACACACACACACACACACACACACAAACGCACAAACGCACAAACATACGAATGTATAGATAGATAGATAGATAGATAGATAGATAGATAGATAGATAGATAGATAGATAGATAGATAGATAGATAGATAGATAGATAGATAGATAGATAGATAGAGACAGACAGACAGACAGACAGACAGACAGACAGACAGACGGACAGAGATGGACAGATGAAAGATGGAAAGTTAGTTAGATGAATAGATCCTCGAAATAAAAGAATAAAATAAATGAATAAATCACACACACACACACACACACACACACACACACACACACACACACACACACACACACACACCGATAGACAGACAGACAGAAATTAGTTTATATGTACACGAACGCCTACTCCATCTCTTAAATAAGTCCAGGGTCTATCTCTCCATCACTATCCATCTTACCTTGCTCTGTGTGTGTGTGCGTGCCTGCATGTGCGTGCCTGCGTGTCTGCCTGCCTGCGTGCCTTCGTGCGTACCTGCATGTGTGTGTGTGTGTGTGCATGTGTGTGTGTGTTTGTGTGTGTGTGTGTGTGTGTGTGTGTGTGTGTGTGTGTGTGTGTGTGTGTGTGTGTGTGTGATTCAGATTTTTTCAGATTCAGATTTAGAATATTTTATTGCCATTTAAGTCAAGTAGACTTATTTGACACAACAACAAAACAAGCAAACATCAGTTATAATCATCTCTTTGGCTCAAATTGATGTACACTAAAGCATGTTGCATTTTTGCCTCTCATTTTCTCTTTTCTTAAAACATTCATACACATATTTGATGATATCTGCTTGATAGATATCAACTGTGATTATGTCACTTAATTTATCTATACAAATGTTACGGGGTTTTTTTGTCTTTCGTTGTAACTTTTAATAACAAATTATTTCTGAGTTCATCATATGAGATACATTCCTGTGTGTGTGTGTGTGTGTGTGTGTGTGTGTGTGTGTGTGTGTGTGTGTGTGTGTGTGTGTGTGTGTGTGTCTGTATGTGTGTGTCTGTCTGTGTGTGTCTGTGTGTGTGTGTGTGTATGTGTGTGTATGTGTGTGTGTGTGTGTATGTGTGTGTCTGTATGTGTATGTATGTATGTGTGTGTGTCTGTGTGTATGTATGTGTGTGTGCCTGCGTGCCTTCGTGCCTGCATGTGTGTCTGTATGTGTATGTTCTTATAAGTATGTTCTTTCGAGCCAGAAGGACCATAGAGCCGGAGCTTATCCCGGTTTCTGTAGCGTTAAGCGAACTGATGGTTTTTTCACCACCCCTGTGACAGGACGCTAGTCTGTCGCCAGATACTTCCCCAGCAGAGCTGCTGGTACCCACTTGAACACCTGGGTGGAGTGAGGAAAATAGGAGTAAAGTGTCTTTCCCAAGGACACAACACCCGAGCCGAGCGGGGATCGAACCCGCGACCTCTGGATCACGAGTTGACCGCCTAAACCACTCGACCACGGTGCCTCCTATGTTCGTGTGTGTCTGTCTCAGAAACGCTGGAGCTGTTCTGTTCGGAGAAGCCAGAAGGCAAGCTGGCCCACCCCAGTGAGTGCAGCCTGCTGTACGACTGCAGCCGCCTGACGCCCAAGCCCAACTTCCCCAAGTACCTGTCCGAGTGCAAGTACCCTTACCTGGTGGATGCCGCCACGGTGCTGTGCAAACCGCACGACCAGGTCACCTGCGGCGATAGGAGAGAGCCCATCTCCCCTTGTGAGTTGCAGGTGGTTGGTGGTGGGTGGTGGGTTGGTGGTGGTGAGGGGGGGGGGGGTGTTGTGGTGAAGGTTGATGGTGGTGGTTGGTGGTGGGTGGTGGGTGGTGGTGGTCACCTGCGGCGATAGGAGAGAGCCCATCTCCCTTTGTGAGTTGCAGGAAAGTCGTTGTTGGTGGGTGGTGGGTGGTTGTGGTGGGTGGTGGTGGGTGGTGGTCATCTGTGGCGATCGGAGAGAGCCCATCTCCCCTTGTGAGTTGCAGGAAAGTCATTGGTGGGTGGTTGGTTGTGGTGGTGGGTGGTGGTGGTGATGGTGGTTGGTTGTGGTGGTGGTTGGTGTGGTGGTGGTGGTTGTGATGGTGGTGGTGATGGTGGTGGTGGTGACGGGAGCGATGATGACAACGATAATGATGATGTACTTTCAGGCACAAAAAAGCCTTACATCCATAGAAATTCCTTCAAAACTCTACCAGATGTTGTTTCACAAGCTTTTGGTATTCCCCAAAACAATTCATTGACATGTTCTGCTATGTTGGTATTCCAAGCTGGTATTCCCAGAACAATTTATTGACTGATGTTCTGTTATGCTGTGTACGGAGTTCGTAAAGAATATGATTGTATAAACAGTGTGACTCCAGGTGACAACCGTGTCATGGAAGCCGGGGATAGTCTGGTGGTTAGAGCATTGCTTGCGCTTGTGATCTGACGGCCCGGGATCGAACCACTAACGGAGGCATCCCCCGTTTTAGGGAATTTTACCCTGGAGTTAACACCAGTACTGACTTCACTCCCCCTCCCCGACCCCACAAGTCATTCGGATGAGTCTATAAACCGAGTCTGTACGAACGCATCTTGTGTGCACGTTAAAAACACGCCCGCCATTCGGAAGAGTAGGCCATCACATGCCAGTAGGAACGGATGACATTTTTTTTACAGGAATTTTAAAATAATATTATTTTAAATGCGCGCAGTTGTCGTGTTTAGACACCATCCCCGCAGCCTGAATGTGGCTTCCTTAATGGTCGGTCAAAACGGTCGTATAAAGCAAAAGCTCTCCTTGGGTGAACTTCAGAGCTCTAGCTCTCAAAGCCATGGTAAAAGGTGAAGGTAGAGATGCCCCATAACCTACATGGTCATAGAGGAGCGAGGCGTCACAGACCTCAGCTTCTGAACGAGCCAGCATATTAAGGGCGGCAACGCCCATCTCCTCTCCCTTCGCTGCTGTACCTTCCCTGACTGACCCTAAAAAGGCAGGTAGTCATTTACAGCTGGGTGAATTGAGGGGGGAACTGTACTGAAGCCAAGGCGCGCAAATGGTCAA
>CM054155.1:37397348-37419848 GCA_028751875.1 Rapana venosa | reverse complement strand
AAGAATGAGATGGCAGGAAGAAAAGGAACAAGACAGAAACAAAGAGAGGGATAGAAAAGAGAGAAATCCTAGCACTGAATTTCCAGGTGGGGGTGCTATTCATTCTGACAGCATCCCAACGGGGAAAAATAGGTTTAATCAAACAGAGGATATTACATATATAATATACACAACAATCAGCAGTAGCATAGCAGCAACAGGCTTAAAGCTTATATTGTGCTCGAAAAGACACCATTGGTATGACGACTGTTGGACAAGAATTCATGTCGTCTTCATGATTAGCACATAATACTCAATTTCCAACCTGTTATATCAAAATAAATGTCAAAATGAAGTGACTGTCTTCCTGACTTTATCTTCAATCTAAATTTATTACGAATACATAGGACAGAATAGCTCAGTGGTCAAAGTGGTCGCTTTCCCCCAGCTAAGGTTAAGCAGCATCGAGCGTGGTTACCACTTGGATGGGTGACTGTGTGCGCGCTTTGGCTTCAGTACAGTCCCCCAGCTCACCCAGCTGTAAATGAGTACCTGCCCTCTTTTAGGGTCAGGGAAGGTAAAACAGCGAGGGAGAGGAGATGGGCGCCGCCCTCAATATGCTGGCCCCTGGAGAAGCTGAGGTCTCTGATGCCTCACCTCCCCCCCTACTACCACATAGGTTATGGGAACACGTTTACCTTTGCCTTACATTTTAACAATATACTTATGTATTCTATCAAAGCCATACATAACTAGAGTGTGTCGTCTCATACAGAAGTGACGCCATCTTTTTTTGCAGGTCACTACAAAGCCAACCAGTGTCCTCAGGCTCAGCCTGGCAAGAGTTGCGTCCCTTGCCGGGAGCGGTTCCCGAACTGCTGGGGTCAGCGGAACGGGCCGGTGCCTCTGCCTCGGCAACTGTCGGCAGCTTACGTCACCTGCTACCGAGGCCGGGTCACAGGCCTACACAAGTGTCCATCCGGCCAGTTTCTGGATCCTCGATATCGCCGCTGTAATTCTCAGCTGACCATGAGTAAGTCGTCTGCTGTGTTTTAAAAAAAAAAAAAGTACAAATTATTTTTTTTTCAGTGGAAATGTTTGGTAAGCTAAAGTGAGGCAGTGCTGGTACATAAATGTTATCGAATAACAGGTGTGTTCCCTGAAGTCGGAATGCGGCTACCTTCATGGTGGGTAAAATAAATTTAAAAAAACAACGGGTCGCATACGCAAAATCTCACCATTGGTCAACCTCGTAGCTCTAGCCGAGGTACACAGCAACAACAACAAAAACAATAAATTAAATAAAATGTGTGTAGTCCCTATGTGGTCTTCATTTTAACGTCTATTCACTAAAAAAAAAAAAAAAAAAAAGATGTTAGAAAATATGCTGTGTATTGCAGGTCCTGTGTGGTAATTGTGAGGAATAGATGAACTGTTTTTAGGGATAATTTTATCCAAAAATACATGAATCGCTTTGTTGTATATCCTTGTCCCCTACCCCCCCCCCCACCCCATCTCCCTACCATGTGAACCTCTATTAATGTGTATGTGTTCTCTTCACATAAAAGCAGCCAAGAGTCTTTTTTGTCTTAAGTTCTTCCATAAACAACATCCCATAAAAGCATCGCCTTCATAAGATAGCCACAGCAAGAAAATATAAAAGATTTTTAAAAAAAACAATGTACATCATAGAAGCAATACAACCAGAGCAACAATATAAGGATAGTTTCAGGACTTATATAAACTTCAGTGTCAGTTGAAAAGTGCCATTGGTCGGTTTCTTCGTGAGTGTGTGGCTGTCGTTGGCTAATCAGTCTAAAACCCTCGTTTATTGGATGCCTTCGTTTTTTCTTTGCAGTGATCTCATTGGCTAATTTTAAAAACGACAATATGGAGTTCCTGTTGAATGATGGTTGGTTGATTGTGCAGTCCCTAGATTGGATAGCTACGCTGGGACTATAGTATAATCAAATCAAACCAAATCTACTGCTGATTGCTGTGTATTCTGATGCACATGAATGTCACTGGCAAAGTTTTGCATTAAATCTCATTAGCTGTTCTTTTTTGTTAAAACTAGTAGATTTGTATTTGTTAACATTCAGAAAAAGAATGTGTTGTTGCTTTTTCTTCATGTGCCTGGGTTACCTGCTTTCTGTTTCAGTGTGTGTGTGTTTGTGTGTGTGTGTGTGTGTGTGT
This sequence comes from Rapana venosa, assembly GCA_028751875.1. Classification (NCBI taxonomy): domain Eukaryota; kingdom Metazoa; phylum Mollusca; class Gastropoda; order Neogastropoda; family Muricidae; genus Rapana; species Rapana venosa. The sequence goes on along the minus strand of CM054155.1, from coordinate 37,417,673 downwards.
GTGTGTGTGTGTGTGTGTGTGTGTGTGTGTGTGTGTGTGTGTGTGTGTGTGTGTGTGTGTCTGTGTGTGTGTCTGTGTGTGTGTTATTTTATTTTATTCTATTCTATTCTATTTTGATGGATAATGGAATAAGTCATCTGCGAAGCGGAGGTTTGTGATCGTTCTGCCACCAATGCTGACTGATCCTTCATGATGTTCCAGTGCATCAGCCATGATTCTCTCAAGGAAGATGTTGAAAAGAGTGGGTGAGAGTAGACACCCCTGCCTTACTCCAACTGTTGTTCGAAACCATTCTCCAATGTTGTTGTTGTAGTACACTGCACTGGTGGCCTCGCTGTACAGCTGTTTGATGACTCTGATCAGGTTTGCATTGATGCTGTACAAGTTCATGGTTGCCCACAAAGCTGCATGCCACACCCTGTCAAATGCCTTCTTAAAATCGATAAATACGTGGTATAGGTCTTGTTGATGTTGAAGGTACCGCTCACATAGTATTCTGAGGTTGAATATCTGTTCTGTTGCGCTGCGCCCTGCTCTGAAACCTGCTTGTTCCTCAGCAATGATGGTCTCTGCTTGTGGCTTCAGATGACATTGATGGAATAGCAGGATCAGAAAAAGAGCTTGCCAGCCTAACAGAACACTTGGATAAGGCCTCCAAAACATACGGCATGGAAATCAGTGCAGAGAAGACCAAACTGATGACTAATAACACCAACGGCATTAGCACTGATATCAGGGTTAATGACCAGAAGCTGGAAACAGTTCAAAGCTTCAAGTACCTGGGAGCCATTGTATCCGACCAGGGATCCAAGCCAGAAGTAGTATGCAGGACTGCACAGACAATAACAGCTTTGTCAAAACTAAACACCATCTGGAGAGATAAGAATATCTCACTTATCTCCAAGATCAGACTAATGCGCTCCCTTGTCATATCCATATTTCTGTATGCCTGTGAATCATGGACCCTGACTGCAGATTTGGAGAGAAGAGTACAGGCAGTGGAGATGGGATGCTTTCGGAGACTCCTTGGCATCTCCTACAAAGACCACATAAGCAACGAAAGCGTGCATAACAGAATCCAGCAAACCATTGGACCCTATGAGAACCTTCTAACGATCGTGAAAAAGCGTAAACTTAAGTGGTATGGGCATGTCACAAGATCCCAAGGAATTACAAAGACAGTTTTGCAAGGCACTGTCCAAGGAGGAAGAAGAAGAGGCAGACCAAGGAAGAGCTGGGAGGATAACATCAGTGAATGGACAGGCCTAGAACTCAACAAAACCCTGAGAAAGGCAGAACAGAGAGAGGAATGGAGGGAACTGGTTGCTGAGTCTTTGAGGGTGCCCCCACGGTCGTCAGACTACGGGACAGATAGATAGATAGATAGAATGGAATAAGCATCAAGTGCTTTTATTACATTCAGTCCCCGTGTGTATGCAGTCTTGAAATTTTTGTCACCCGTTCCCACCAGCACACAATGGCCTACTCTTCCAAAAAGGGGAAAGAGTTTTAACGCGTGCGCAAAATGTTCTGCGTGCGTTCGCAAACAGAACCTCGATTTAGTCTCATCCGAAGGACTTGTGTGTGTATGTTTGTATATGTGTGTGTGTGTTTCTCTAGTTGTTGTTGAAGTGTGTACGTTTTATTAGCTATTGTTTCTATACAAAATGCCTTTGTTTTCCCTAAACAATGGGTAAGGCTGGCATTTTTGTATTTGTTTGAGGTTTGTTGTTGTTGTGGGGGTTTTTTTTGGGGGGGAGGGGTGCCTAGAATGTATCAGTAGTAGGTTTATCATCACATACAAGTGATTTTTAAATTAAAACATTTCCTTCACCATAATTATTATGTCAGCCTTGCTTTATACACACGAGTTTTACTAGTAATCCTTTTTTTCTTCTTTTTTTTTGAAAAAAAAATAACCCAAAACCTGCCCATTGGTTGGTTTCAAACTCACGTGCACTGATATGATTGGCTTGGTACGTGGGGCTGTTTCCAAACGCAGACACGACCGTGCACTTTTGCCTGAGGAACCCCAACACGCGGCTGTCCCATCCTCTGCACTGTGCCCGCTACATCACCTGCCGACAGGCGGGGACGCCGCCCGTGGAAGGAGAGTGCCCCTACCCTAACCTGGTGTCCGAGGGCCGCTGTCTGCACTTCAGGCACGTGCAGTGCGGGGCGCGCTATGAACCCAAGTTTCCCTGTAAGAACCCCCCCTTCTTTAGACTGCTGCCCTACCACCCCACGTGGGGATGCCCGGGGGGGTGGGGGGGAAGGGGGGTGGCGGGTGCTCTTTCAGTATAAATAGCATCTTCCCCCCACCTTCTGGAAATTTTTGTGCAAGAAATTTCCTCTTTTCTGTCTTTCTCTCTCTCTTTCTTTGTTTTTCTGTCTTGTCTTTCTCCGTACCTTTCTATCATTTCTCTTTTGCTTATTTTCTGCCTTCCCGGTCCAAGCACTCTGATTTGTCTTTGCAAGATATAGCGCTATACAAATTCAATTTTATTATTATTATTATTATTATTATTATTATTATTATTATTATTCTCCTACCTTTTTTTTCCAGCAAATCTTTCGAAAAATATTATGTTTTCATTATATGATATTTTTCCTGTGTTGTTTTGTTCTGGCAGCCAGGTAGTTATGTTTAAACGCTGGGATGGGCACGGGATGTCCATTCTGCAGTGTTATTTGCCTATGTGGCATTTTTATGTGGGGTTTATTTTTACTTTAAAATGTTTGTTATAATTTTGTTACGCTTTTTTGTAATCTGGGGATGATAAATTAAGCGGAATGGCTGGCGTCCTCAGCACAGCCTAGTTGATTAGCCTTAAGGAATGAAAGGATTTAGGTATTGTGGTTTGTGGTGCTAGGTTTGTTTTCTAGAGGTTACAAGTTCAAATCTGATGAGGATTTTATTTTAAATGTTTGTGGTGGTTTTGCTTGGTGGTGGTGGTAGGGGGTATGAGTTTGTGAGGGGGTGTAAGCGCATTGTGATTTAAATATATATTTAGTGGTTTTTTCAGAAGGACAGTGTTAGATATTTGAAGGTTTTAAGAGGTGTTGGTTTTGAAAAGTCACTGGAGCCACTGAAACTGAATGAGGTGACAGTCCTGATATGACTTGCGTGGTCGGTAGGGCTGTAAACAGTATGGAATGGAATGGACTGCTGTGCTGATCGGGAGATAGCTTTGTTTGTGGGTTGGTTTAGCCTTTGTGAAGAAGAAGAAGAAGAAGAAGAAGTGAGCTTTGTCCTTTCCTAGGTTTGTTTACTAGAGGTTCCAAGTTCAAATCTGATGAGGATTTTTTTTTAATGTTTGTGGTGGTTTTGTTTGGTGGTGGTGGTGGGGGGGTGGTGGTATGAGTTTGTGAGGGGGTGTAAGCGCACTCTGATTTAAACATATATTTTACTATTGTTTGTTTAGATGTCATGAAATCGCTTTCATAAGGTTTCTTTGTCGTCTGTGCAGGGTCGCTGCCGTTTGTTTTGAGTTGTAGTTTAGTGTGTAATGCTTTTTATTAACCGCCACCCCCACCCCCCAAAGAAGAAAACAATCATCATGGGGAAAATGAAGTTGGAAAAAAACTACTACTTCCACCAATATCAAGCAGGATCTAGAAAAAGAAGATTAATGAGGCAATGATAAGGAGAACAATGATGATGATGGTGATGGTGATGGTGATGATGATGATGATGATGTCGACGACGACGTCGACGCTTCTACTGTTGCCGCTGCCGCTGCTGCTGCTGGTGCTGCTGCTGCTGCTGCTGATGATGATGATGATGATGATGACGAAGATGATGATTGTGGCGATGATGATGAGCGATGATGATCATGATGATGATGATCATGATGATCATGATGATCATGATGAATTGCTATTGTTTCGGTGAAGGTGTTATAACTTATCCATACTCCTTCCTCTATCTATCATCATTTCATTTTTACCTGACTAAGCATCCTGAAGTTGTCATCGCCATCCCCTCCACCACCACCACCCAACCTATCCCTCAAACCCACCCTACCCCCCAACTCATCCTCATCTTACCATTCCCATCCTCACCACCCAACAAAACACTGACACCGGCCATAACAAAGAGGTAAAGGTAAAAAGGTAAAGGTAAAGGTAAAAGGTAAAGGTGTCCCATAACCTCTGTGATCATGGGGAAGCGTACTCTTCATTTTGGAGCGAATTTGTGTTGTGAGTATTTTTCACACGCCCACATCCGCAAGTTGTGGTTTTGTTAAATTTCATGTACCCCTTGGGGGGTTTTCTTGAAATAAAATCTTGAATCTTGAGACGTCAGAGACCTCAGCTTCTCCAGGGGCCGGCATATTGAGAGCGGCGCCCGTCTCCTCTCCCTCGCTGCTTTATCTTCCCTGACCCTAAAGAGGGCAGGTACCCATTTACAGCTGGGTGATCTGGGTATGGAATGGGGGGTTGGGGGTGGAACTGTACTGAAACCAAGGCGCGCAAACGATCGATCACCCATCCACTGTCCTAACCATGCTCGATACTGTTTAACATTGGCTTAGGGAAAGCGAATGCTCCGACCACTGAGCTATCCTACCCCTATGACAATGAGACCAAACCACACACACACACAACCACACACACACTCACACACACACACACACACACACACACACACACACACACACAACAACACACCACACACCAAACACACACACACAAACACACTAACACATACACACCACACACAACACACACAACACACACACAAACACACACAACACACACAACAACACACACACACACACAACACAACACAACACACACACACACACACCACAAACACACACACAAACACACACAACCACCACTACACACACACACAACACAACACACACACACACACACACAACACACCCACACACACACCACCAACACAACCACCACCACACACACACCACACCACACACACACACACACACACACACACACACCCACACACACACACACACACACACACACACACACACAACCCACCACCCCCCAACCCCACACAACCCACCCCCCACCACCACCCCACACACAAACCCCCCCCACCCCACACACAAACCCCACCCCCCCACCCACCCCCACCCCAAACCCCCCCACCCCACCACACACCCACCCCCCACCCCACCACCCCCACCCCACCCACCCCCCCCACCCCCACACCCCCACCCCCCACCCCAACCAACCCCAACCCCACCCACCTCCACCCACGACCCCCCCCCCCCCACACACACCACACACACACACACCACAACCCACAAAACCCCACACAACACACACACACTTAGCCTTCACTGACTTGTCACACAGGTGAATACGCCACCTTACGCAAGTGCCCCGGGGACAAACCTCAGGCTAGTTGCGCCCCTTGCGAGGAACGCTTTCCCAACTGTCGGGGCCAGACCAATGGCAACCGGCCTTTCCCCAGCCGTCTGCTGACCCCTTGGTTCATCAAGTGCCAAGCCCAACGCACCATGGCCATCAACCGCTGTGTCAGCTCCCTCTTCGACCCTGTGTCGAACCAGTGTGGCCGAACTTACGACCAGAGTAAGTGTGTGGGAGTGGTGGAAGGATGTGTGTGTGTGTGTGTGTGTGGGAGGAGGGGGGGGAGGAGGAGGGAAGTAAGTGTGGAAGGATGTGTGTGCGTGTGTTGTGTGTGCGTGTGTGTGTGTTGTGTGTGTGTTTGTGAAGTAAGTGTGTGTGTGTCTGTCTGTGTGTGTGAAGTAAGTGTGTATGTTGTGTATGTGGGTGGGTGGGTGGGGAGTAAGTGTGGAAGGATGTGGGTGGGTGGGAAGTAAGTGTGGAAGGATAATAATGAGAATAATAATAAATGGAACTTAAATAGCGTTATATCTTGCAAAGACAAATCAAAGCGCATGGATGTGTGTGGGTGAGTGGGAAGTAAGTGTGGAAGGATGTGTGTGGGTTGAAGTAAGTGTGGAAGGATGTGGGTGGGTGGGAAGTAAGTGTGGAATGATAATAATGAGAATACTAATAAATGGAACTTATATAGCGCTATATCTTGCAAAGACAAATCAAAGCGCATGGATGTGGGTGGGTGAGTGGGAAGTAAGTGTGGAAGGATGTGTGGAAAGTAAGTGTGGAAGGATGTGGGTGGGTGGAAAGTAAGTGTGGAAGGATGTGGGGGGGGGGGGGGGGGTGAAAGGATGTGTGTGGGTGGTGGGAAGTAAGTGTGGAAGGATGTGTGAAAGTAAGTGTGGAAGGATGTGTGTGGGTGGAAAGTAAGTGTGGAAGGATGTGGGGGGTGTGAAGGTGTGTGGGGGGAAAAGTGTGGAAGGATGTGGGTGTGTTGGTGGAAGTAGGGTCGTGGAATAGGTATGTGAGAATGTGGGGGGGGGGGAGTAAGTGTGAGTGTGTGGGTGGGTGGGAAGTAAGTGTGGAAAGATGTGGGTGGGTGTGGTAGTGTGGAAGGAGTGGTCGGTGGGAAGTAGTGAAGGTGGATGGTGGAAGTAAGTAGGTGGAAGGATTGGGTGGTGGGGAAGTAAGTGTGGAAGGATGTGGGTGGGTGGGGAAGTAAGTGTGGAAGGTGGGTGGTGGGTGGGTGGGTTGGGAAGTAAGTGTGGAAGGGTGTGTGGTGGGTGGGAAGTAAGTGTGGAAGGATGTGGGTGGGTGGGAAGTAAGTAATGTGGAAGGATGTTGGGTGGGAAGTAAGTGTGGAAGGATGTGGGTGGGTGGTGGGAAGTAAGTGTGGAAGGATGTGTGGGGGTGGGTGGAAAGTAAGTGTGGAAGGTGTGTGTGGGTGGGAAGTAAGTAGTGTGGAAGGATGTGGCTGTGTGGGTGGGAAGTAAGTGTGGAAAGGATGTTGTGGGGGAAGTAAGTATGTGGAAGGATGTGGGTGGGTGGGAAGTAAGTGTGGAGAAGATGTGGTGTGGGTGGGGGAAGTAGTGTGGAAGGATGTGTGTGGGTGGGAAGTAAGTAAGTGTGGAAGGATGTGTGTTGGGTGGGAAGTAAGTAGTGTGGAAGGATGTGGCTGTGTGGGTGGGAAGTAAGTGTGGAAAGATGTTGTGGGGAAGTATGGTGTAGGGGAAGTAAGTGTGGAGGATGTGTTTGGTGGAAGTAAGTGTGGAAGGATGTGTGTGTGGAAGTAGTGTGGAAGAGTAGTGGGAAGTAAGTGTGGAAGGATGTGGTCGTGGGAAGTAAGTGTGGAGGGTGGGAAGTGGAAGTAAGTGTGGAAGGATGTGTGTGGGTGGGAAGTAAGTAGTGTGGAAGGATGTGGTGTGTGGGGGAAGTAAGTGTGGAAGATGTTGTGGGGGAAGTAGTGTGAAGGATGTGTGGGGTGGTAAGTAAGTGGGAAGGATGTGGGAGTAGTGTGGAGGATGTGGTGTGGGAAGTAAGTGTGGAAGGATGTGGGGTGGGAAGTAAGTGTGGGAAAGGATGTGGGTGGGTGGAAGTAAGTGTGGAAGGATGTGTGGGGTGGTGGGAAGTAAGTGTGGAAGGATGTGTGTGGGTGGTGGAAGTAAGTGTGGAAGGATGTGTGTGGGTGGGAAGAGTGTGGAAGGATGTGGTGTGGGGGTGGAAGTAAGTGTGGAAGGTGTGTGTGTGGGAAGTAAGTGTGAAGGGTGTGTGGGGGGATGGGAAGTAAGTGTGGAAGGATGTGTGTGGTGGGAAGTAAGTGTGGAAAGTGTATGTGGGGAAGTAAGTGTGGAAGGATGTGGTGGGTGGGAAGTAAGTGTGGAAGGGATGTGTGGGTGGGAAGTAAGTGTGGAAGGATGTGTGGTGGTGGGAAGTAAGTGTGGAAGGATGTGGGGGGGGGGAAGTAAGTGTGGAAGGATGTGTGTGGGTGGGTAAGTAAGTGTGGAAGGATGTGGTGGGTGGGAAGTAAGTGTGGAAGGATGTGGTGTGGGGAAGTAAGTGTGGAAGGATGTGTGTGGTGGGAAGTAAGTGTGTGAAGGTGGGGTGGTGGTGGGAAGTAAGTGTGGAGGATGTGTGTGTGGTGGAAGTAAGTGTGGAAGGATGTGTGTGTGAGTAGGGGAAGATGTGGGATAAGTGTGGAAGATGTAGTGGGTGGAAGTAAGTGTGGAAGGATGTGGGTGGGTGGGAAGAAGTGTGGAAGGATGTGGTGGTGTGGGAAGTAAGTGTGGAAGGATGTGTGGGTGGGAAGTAAGTGTGGAAGGATGTGGGTGGGTGGGAAGTATAGTGTGGAAGGATGTGGGGTGTGATGGGAAGTAAGTGTGGAAGGATGTGGTGGTGGGAAGTAAGTGTGGAAGGATTGTGGGTAGATGGGAAGTAAGTGTGGAAGGATTGTGGTGTGGTGTGGGAAGTAAGTGTGTGGAAGGATGTGGGTGGGGTGGAAGTAAGTGTGGAAGGTGTGGTGGTGGGTGGAAGTAAGTGTGGAAGGATGTGTGGTGGGGAAGTAAGTGTGGAAGGATGTGGGTGGAAGTAAGTGTGGAAGGATGTGGGTGGGTGGGAAGTAAGTGTGGAAGGATGTTGGTGGGTGGGAAGAAAGTGTGGAAGGATGTAGGTGGGTTGGGAAGTAAGTGTGGAAGAGTGTGGGTGGGAAGTAAGTGTGGAAGGATGTGTGTGGGTGGGAAGTAAGTGTGGAAGGATGTGGGTGTGTGGTGGGAAGTAAGTGTGGAAGGATGTGGGTGGGAAGTAATGTGGAAGGATGTGGGTGGGTAAGTAGTGTGGAAGGATGTGGTGTGTGTGTGGAAGGATGGGTGTGGGTGGAAGGTAGTGTGGGGATGTGGGTGGGTGATAAGGCTGGAGAGGTGGGACAGTAATGTGGAAGATGTGGTGACAAAGGAACACGATTGTAGATGGACGAGGTGACAGAGGCGGGGTGAATATGTGGAAGATGTAGGGGGGGGGGTGGTGACAAGTACATGTGAACATTGGGGGGGTTGACATAATAAGATTAGGGGAGTAAAGAATTAAGATGGCAGGTATCATGTAATTGAAGGATCTATTGTGGTGCGAAGTGCTGAAGGTGGGGTCACGGTGTGCGTTGTGCGGGTGGGGGGGTGGTGGGTAACTGCACTGTGCGTTGGTAAAACAACTCTCCTGCCCCAACGGCTCATTACACCCTACTCACCGATGCCGCTTACCCTCCACTCTTCAACCCACACACACCCACAGTAGCACTTATTCACGTCCCAATGCTGTAGCTTCAAGAAACAATCCCTCCATCTGTGAGTGAGGATAGGAAAGGTTGGGGGGGTTGGTGGTTTGTGGCGGGTAGGGGGGGTGGGTGACTGGCTGTGCGGTTTAGTGTCGGCGGCGGGCCTGTGGTACTGTAGAGTGCGTCCTCGCGTCGGTTAAGGTAAGCCGTGGGTGTCAGCGTCGGGTGGGGGGTGTGGTGGGGAAGGGTGGTGGTAAGGTGGGATGAGGGTGGAGGTGTTGGGGTGGGTTTGGGGGGGTGGTGTGGGGGTGGTGGAGGGTGGGTGTGGGGTGGGGTGTATGGGTGGGTGGGGTGTAGGAGGTGGGGAGGGTGGGTAGGTAGTGGGGTGGGTAGGTGGTGGGTGGTGAAGGTAGGATGGGACTTGGTGGTGGGTGTAATGAGGATATTGGTGTGGCCGTACGCGAGCCTGATGGGGAGACTGAGGCTTGTAAGAGGCGTGTTAAGCACAGATGGTAACGGGTAGGGGTAGGGGTTATGGGTGGTAGACATAGAGTTGATTGTGAGTGGTGTTTTAAAGAAGATACTTTGTTTGTTTGTTTTAAATTGATACTTTTGCACGAGTACTAGCAACCCTTAGAATAAAACCATCTGAGTTTGTTAGTGGAAAAGACGATAGGTTAGGACGGTAGGTGTGAGTTTTGATGTGGTGTGTGTAAAGTTTAGCTACTTTGGCTGCCCTGTATTTTAGAAAATACTATTTCTTTGTGTGTTGCTAGTGTCTTACCATATGCATACGCGGTCACGACGTAGAAAAGGCATCCCATTAATTGATGAATTAACACACTTTGTACTCATTTGTCTATGCTAACCAAACAGCATAGCCTCATGACTAAAAAATCTGTGAATTTTGAATCAAATTTTAGTAGGTTTGAACTTTTTTAATTTTTCAGCAAACTCAGTCCTTTGTCGTGTGCTAGCTTCTTTACCGCAATATGCATGCGCGGGGTCAACACTGTAGGAATACAGGCAATCCTCATTAATTTGATGATTATTTCCAACTTTCTCGTGACTACCAGGTATTGCTCTATGTCCTCAATCCCCAAAACAAGTGCACAGTCCATTTTTTCATGCTTAAAAAAATCTGTGAAAATCATCAACATTTTTTTCCGCTCGCACTCTATAGAAGATACTACATGACCCCGAAATTAATACTGGTATGCAGCCGAAGGGGTGGGTGGGTAGGTGGGGGAGGCGGGATAGGGTTGGGGTGGATGTATGGTGTGTGATGTATTGTGTGTGCAAAGTAAGGATACTTTCTTCACAGTACCCAACCCCTCTTATGAAACCTCTGAGCGCTTTGTAAACGTGGTAGCCTACAAACACAGATCAGGTAGACGTAGGACGGGTAGGGGTAGGAGGTTGTGATGTGGCGTGTGTAAAGTAATGGCTACTTGTGCACACTACCCAACATCTCTTTAGGAAAGTTCTCGGCACTGGCAAACATGGTACAAGCACAGATGAGGTATGGGAAGGGGTAGGGAGTGAAGTTGTAGAGTGGGGTGTAGTGTGTGTGTAAAGTAAGGATACTTTGTGCACAGTACCTGATCTCTCTTATGACAGCTCTAAGCGCTGTCAGAATCAGGTATATTGTGTCTGTATAATAAAGTTATACCTATGTCATCAGGATTGTGTATATATCGTGTCTTCATATAACCTCTGTCTATGCCATCAGGATTGTGTATATATCGCGTCTACATATAACCTGTCTATGTCATCAGGATTTAGTATATATCGTGTCTACATAATATACCCTCTGTCTATGTCATCAGGATTGTGTATTTATCGTGTCTTCATACAACCTCTGTCTATGTCATCAGGATTATAGATAGATAGATAGATAGATAGATAGATAGATAGATAGATAGATAGATAGATAGATAGATAGATAGATAGATAGATAGATAGATAGATAGATAGATATCGTGTACACATACACCCTATGTCTATGTCATCAGGATTGTGTATATATCGTGTCTATACATAACCTCTGTCTACGTCATCAGGATTTTATATATATATATATATATATATATATATACATACACCCTAAGTCTATGTCATCAGGATTGTGTATATATATCGCGTCTACATAATACACCCTCTGTCTATGTCCTCAGGATTATGTATATACCATGTCTACATACACCCTCTGTCTATGTCATCAGGATTATCTATATACCATGTCTACATACACCCTCTGTCTATGTCATAAGGATTATATATATATATATAATTTTTTTATTTATATATAGATATATAATAGATAGATAGATAGATAGATAGATAGATAGATAGATAGATAGATAGATAGATAGATAGATAGATAGATATCGTGTCTACATACACCCTCTGTCTATATCATCAGGATCATGTATATATACCGCGTCTACATATAATACACCCTCTGTCAATGTCTGTCCTCAGGCGAGTACTCCTCCTACTGCCCGGGGACTCGCTACAGAAGCTGCCGGGACTGCTACGCCCACATCCCCAGCTGCCGAGGGGTACCGGACGGCATTCACACCATCCCGCCAGGTCGCCGTGTCTCCCGGGCCTTTGTGTACTGCTTAGACCAGCGTGCCTTAGTCTTCTCCCACTGCCCTCAAGGCTTCCTCTACTACGACACGGCCAAGACGTGCGTGACTCGTAACTCGGGGTCCATTCCTCCCTTCATCCTAGCTGCCGTCACTGAGCCCCCTGAGGTGTGAGAGGGGTAGTGTCTGTCTGCATGTCTCAAGTTTGTCGTCTGGTTTTGGGTTTGTTGTGGGTTGTTGTTTTTTCCTTCTCCTTACCCTTACAGTCCGGGGTGTTTCTTGCAACCTTTCGCAAGTGACAGGATGTTCTCTGTTATGAAAACGAAGGACGATTTCGGGTGGAATGTTTTCTGTCAACGTTTTGCTTTTCCCTTTGCGGAGTGGGGGGGATAGGCTGTTGTGACAATCTTTCCTTTCTTCCGGAAAACAAGACAGAGTGGGTTAATTTGAAGATTTGTATTTTTGTATTACAACATAGGAGGTATATATAATATATATATTACAAAACAAACAACTTGTGTTGGATGTTCTAAACCAACAGTTCAGTGGGAAGGTGGGATTGGTTGTTGTGTGTACTTCTGCTGTCAGCAGAGGCTGCCCTGTATTGTGTTGTGTTGTGTTCATGAATTAGGTGAAGATGCCTCTTTGCGAACATTATGTTTCTTGTCCTGCAACTTCATGCCAGATATATATCAAAACTTGGAATAAAACTCGTGTGATTTTCTGCCGTGAAGCAGAATGAACAGAAAGAAAAACCTGCCTGGTGTTTTAAAAAAAAATCTCCGGAAATGACGTCTCATGGACATCATATACCAAGTGTGACTTTGTCTACAAAAGAGTGTTCTACGTATTAAGAATAAACGTACAATAGAAGAAGTGGGTTTGTGTGTTGTGTATTTCTGTTGTTTAACCTTCTTGATTTGCGTTTGAGGGTTGCAAATCATAAGCGTTCGAATGTTGTGCATTATCAAGTTCAGCTAGAAGTGAGAGAGAGAGGAGAGAGAGAGAGAGAGAGAGAGAGAGAGAGAGAAAGGAAGGTTCATTTTTGCTGTGTCACTTTGGTCTAAGAATGTATTATCGCGTGTCAGAGTGGGTTTGATAGATAGGTGAATTGAGACCAAAAAGAGAGAGTGTGTGTGGTGTGTGTGTGTGTGTTGTGTGTCTGTGTGTGTGTGTGTGTGTGTGTGTGTGTGTGTACATGCGTGCGTGCGTGCATGTGATGGGTGGAAAAAAAGCACTTAAGCGCTTCTGTGCCTGTGCCACATTTAGGATCATGTCGTTTGTGTTTGTGATCCGTCCAGTACTCTATACGAGATTTACGGAGTTTCGTCGTTTTTGTCACATGACTTCCTGACTGCACTGATTTTATCTGGCATTATGTTGGTCCTCCCTCCTCCTGTATATCACGCTTGTACATGACATGACACGACATGACATGACATGACATGACATGAGATAACGTGACACGACACAACACGACATGACATGACACGACATGACATGACACGACACGACATGACATGACATGACTGATGGTGATCTCGGTATGGCTCCCAACCCTTTCCTGCCGTCCTGTCAGCTCACATTACGCTGGTGGCCCTTGCAAGTCTTCTTCCCTGCATCTTTCCTGTTCATTTCCCAATGTACATAACTGCTGGTCCTTGAAAAGGTATCCCTTCTCCCCTTGCTTCTAAGTAACGGCAATGGTGGTCTCTGCAGTAAACCCCCCCCCCCCCCCCCCCCCCTATTCCCTTTCTGTTCTTGTAAGATAGTTCGCCTTCCTCTCTGTTCCTTAATGAAAGTCAGTGGTAGTTCTTGTAAGATTGTGTGCTTCCCTTTCCGTTTCAAAAATAATAACGTCAGTGGTAGTTCTTGCAAAATAGTTTGCCTCCCTTTCTGTTCCTAAGTAACGTCAATGGTAGTTCTTGCAAGATTGTTTTGCATTCCTCTCTGTTCCTATATAACATCAATGGTAGTTCTTGTAAGATACTTCGACTCCCTTTCTGTTCCTATGTAACGTCAGTGGTAGTTCTTGCAAGATTGTTTTGCATACCCCTCTGTTTCTTAAGATCGTCAGTGGTAGTTCTTGCAAGATTGTTTTGCATTCCTTTCTGTTTCTTAAGATCGTCAGTGGTAGTTCTTGCAAGATTGTTTTCCATTCCTCTCTGTTTCTTAAGATCGTCAGTGGTAGTTCTTGCAAGATTGTTTTGCATTCCTTTCTGTTTCTTAAGAACGTCAGTGGTAGTTCTTGCAAGATTGTTTTGCATTCCTCTCTGTTTCTTAAGAACGTCAGTGGTAGTTCTTGCAAGATTGTTTTGCATTCCTTTCTGTTTCTTAAGAACGTCAGTGGTAGTTCTTGCAAGATTGTTTTGCATTCCTCTCTGTTTCTTAAGATCGTCAGTGGTAGTTCTTGCAAGATTGTTTTGCATTCCTTTCTGTTTCTTAAGAACGTCAGTGGTAGTTCTTGCAAGATTGTTTTGCATTCCTCTCTGTTTCTTAAGAACGTCAGTGGTAGTTCTTGCAAGATTGTTTTGCATTCCTTTCTGTTTCTTAAGAACGTCAGTGGTAGTTCTTGCAAGATTGTTTTGCATTCCTCTCTGTTTCTTAAGATCGTCAGGGGTTTAGTTCTTGCAAGATTGTTTTGCTTCCTTTCTGTTTCTTAAGAACGTCAGTGGTAGTTCTTGCAGATTGTTTTGCATTCCTCTCTGTTTTTAAGAACGTCAGTGGTTTTTTCTTTGCAAGATTGTTTTGCTTCCTTTCTGTTTCTTAAGAACGTCAGTGGTAGTTCTTGCAAGATTGTTTGCATTCCTCTCTGTTTCTAAGAAACGTCAGTGGTAGTTCTTGCAAGATTGTTTTGCATTCCTCTCTGTTTCTTAAAAAAACGTCAGTGGTATTTTCTTGCAAGATTTTTTTTGCATTCCTCTCTGTTTTTTAAGAACGTCAGTGGTAGTTCTTGCAAGATTGTTTTGCATTCCTTTCTGTTTCTTAAGAACGTCAGTGGTAGTTCTTGCAAGATTTTTTTGGGATTTTTCTCGTTTTTTAAAGAACGTCAGTGGTAGTTCTTGCAAGATTGTTTTGCATTCCTCTCTGTTTCTTAAGAACGTCAGTGGTAGTTCTTGCAAGATTGTTTTGCATTCCTCTCTGTTTCTTAAGAACGTCAGTGGTAGTTCTTGCAAGATTGTTTTGCATTCCTCTCTGTTTCTTAAGAACGTCAGTGGTAGTTCTTGTAAGATGGTTCGCCTTCCTCTCTGTTCCTTCATGTCGTCAGTGGAAGTTCTTGCAAAACTGTTTGCATCCCTCGTGTCCCCCCAAAATGACCATGAGGGCCACTGGACTGACTGAGGACTACAGATCACTCTAATTCTTCCCATCTCCACTTTTTCCTCTTTACAGTCACTGGTATTTTCACCGCTGTGCCAACTCCTCGGTGTGATGCTCGAGTGGGCTTAACATCCATGCAACTGTGTGTGTTTATACATATACATGAATCTAGTCAATATTCAGGCTTGCTAGGTTTTTATAATGAAAAACCCTTCAAAAAAGACCAAGCCACTGAGAGAGAGTATAACGTGGCTGTATTTTCGTTTTCAATTTAAGTAATCTAGTTGTACGCTGACAGAGAAAACGATGGAAAGACAGCTACCAGAGAGTGGATTGGCTTTGAATGGAGTGATTTGCTACAGAAAGCAGAGGACCGCGGAGAGTGGAGGAAGCTGGTTGCAAAATCTTCAGTAGTGCCCCCTACGGTCTGCAGGACTACGTGATAGGTGAAGGTGAAGAGTTGTACGCGGTATAATGTACCAAGGCTCCCCTTCCATCAGTGTTGTATTCTGTAGCCCGATCTACACTCTTGTTAAGGTACTAGGCTATTTTTTTTATGCATGGTGATGTTATCTGTGCCAATAATTACAGAGAACATGAAGAAATATGACTCAATATAAAACAAGAGGTTCCAATACTCTGGTCAAATTAATGACGCTGCCCTTAGGTTCTGACAGACTATCTAGTCTTTCAATGATGCTGTCAAAACACGATGTCTTGTGTGGGTGATGGAAGGTTGATAGCAAGACATTGACGAAATGTTGACAAACGGTTGATGGCAAGATATTGACGAAATGTTGTCAAAAGGTTGATGGCAGATATTGACGAAATGTTGACAAAAGGTTGATGGCAAGATATTGACGAAATGTTGACAAAAGGTTGATGGCAAGATATTGACGAAATGTTGACAAAAGGTTGATGGCAAGATATTGACGAAATGTTGACAAAAGGTTGATGGCAAGATATTGACGAAATGTTGACAAAAGGTTGATGGCAATATATTGACGAAGTGTTGACAAAATGTTGAGGGCAAGATATTGACGAAATGTTGATGGTAAGACGATGAATTATATGGATTGTAGGACACTGTCGACACGACTAGATACAATTATGTGTAGAACACTTCATACTGTTGATAAGATAGAGATGCCTTGCATGAATCATTGCAATACTGTTGACGGCACATCATACTGTTTGGTTCATGTGGTATGGCTGAAAAGAGAATGGTGTGTTGTGTGTGTGCGTGTGAAAACCGTTGACAAGATGGCGATGGACTCTGTGGGTGGTATGATACTGTTGACAAGAAGGGAATATGGGTACTTTGATATTGTTCACAAGATGGCAATAATTAGGGGGGTAATTTTATACTGTTGACAAGATGACAATGTGAGTAATTTAATACTTTTGACAAGATGCCAATTTAGGGTAATTTTATATTGTTGACAAGATGGCAATAATTATGGATAATTTGATACTGTTGACAAGATGAAAATGTGAGTAATTTTAATACTTTTGACAAGATGCCAATTTTGGGTAATTATATATTGTTGACAAGATGGCAATAATTATGGATAATTTGATACTGTTGACAAGATGGCAATAATTATGGGTATATTGGTACTGTTGACAAGATGGCAATATGGGTAATTGATACTTTCGACAAGATAGAAATATGGATAATTTGATTCTGTTGACAAGATGGCAATATGGGTAATTTGATTCTGTTGACAAGATGGCAATGTGGGTAGTTTAATATTGCTAACAAGGAAACAGCAGATTGTATGGATCATGTGATATTGTTAACAAGGTTACCCGTTACTGTGTAGATTGTTGTGATACTGTTGTGAATATGACGATGAGGGTCGTTTTAAATATTGTTGAGAAAATGACGATATCTTTGGCGGGTTGTGTGATACAGTTTTTGGGGTTGTTGTTTTTTTTTGCTGCCTCATCTTCTGTGACGTCCCTCGTCCTGCTGTTCCCATGCCGCTCATTCCAATCTCCCCGCCACAACCATACCCAGATTTGTTATGTCTCATCCCAAGCGTCGGAGGTCCACAGGGAGCCAATCACCATCAGGCCGCCGTGGGGCCACCAGCCAGAGGGGCCCTGCACTGCTGCTGGTTCACTTTGGCGGTGTTCAGTGGTGCCTGTTCTGAGCTAACATACGCAGGACACCACCTACTAAGCCCCCTACTAACGACAGTATTAGCTCAGTCGCGGAGCCAGACTGAGTGAGTTGCCCACCCGAGGTGGCAACCACCACAACGTCCCTCCAACGACCGTCCCCCGCGAACCTCCAACCCCAAAGGCTTTGACACAAATTCACCACAGGCACAGAAGTGTATGGGCAAACCGAATCTGAGGTCACCATGAGACCAGAGAAACTGGGACCACCGAATCAGGCAATTTTTTTAAATTGCATGATGATCAATGACAATGAGGATGACGTAATTATGCTGCTGTTGAAGTGCATATGCTTTGAGACTACTTGACAGGGTTGTACTCTACGCTTACTATCATAATATATCCCGGCGTCAACCGGGCCCGAGAGATATAGACACCTGCAGTGTTGGTCAGGTAATTTGAGCAACACTCTCAAACTCGCATCCGTTAAGTGGATGAAGCTCGACTGTGTGGTCCCAGTCTTCCCACTGAGCCCACAGCACACTCACTCTGGGTAGGAGCCGGCCGGAGTCCGAAAAATCCCTATGACTCTTATGGGAATCGAACCCGCGACCTTCCAGTCCGTAACCCAAGGCGCTAACTACTGCGCCATGGCGGCTGGTTTGGGTTGTGTGATACAGTTGATAAAATGACAAATATTATATTTTGCGCGTTATTGTGATTTTGTTGACAAAACGACATTGTGTTGCTAAATAAAATAATGTACACTGTATTAGTGTGGTCATTAATTAATATTGTTGACAAGGTCATATATGACTCATCGCAAGATGATAATGCATCGGAGACATTATAATATCGTTGACAAGATGCACTGTTTGGTTTTGTTGATAAGACAAGGACATATTGGATAATATAGGTGTTGTGACAATGCTTCTTGTCGCAGTCTGATGCATTGCCATGGGAACTGGAAAACGTGTGGTAGATGGTTGCATAACGGTTTGTTCATGTGACGTGATAACATAGACCTCAACATTGTGATGTTATTTAGTGCTGATAACTCTTATGAAGTCTTTATTTTTTTAATATTTCGGTTATGTGTGAGTTATGTGACAGTACTGACAACCACATCGAGTTAGTATAATCATGACACCGTTGGTGACTGAATGGTGAAAATACTTTCCTCAAAAATATAATGTTTTGATATTTGGATCATTGTGTTTCAATACTTGTTTTCTCTCCATGTAACAAATTGAAGCCACATTCCGCTGCTGCTGGTAGTAAGGACGGCACAACATAACACTTATCATATCATCCTTGTCCATCCATTGGGTAACAGCGTCAATGAACCGCATTTCCTGCTGCTGTCAGGTTGTAAAGCCACGTCATTGTAGCTAGTAACACTGCTGACAATAATACGATGTCTAGGGTGTGTGTGTTATTCTAGTTGCTTAGGGCAGAATGGTTTTAAGGATTTTGTTTGTTTGTTTGGTGTTTTTTTGAAAGAGAATTCCCATAAGGAGGTGATGTATCTTAACCATACTTGTGTTGCTCTGGGCCGCGCGATCCAGTGTTGCCTTGGTGGCTGGCAACACTCCTCACTGTTGCCACAGGTCCAGTGCCACACCCAAAAACGGCTTCATGTTTAATTTAACTGCGGGCACATTCTCAGTGTTGCTGGTTTCTCTTCAAGGTTGTGGCTCCTTTACCTTCTGTTGTTGCCCTTCGGTTGATATCTCCCAGGCACACAGTGAGCCATTCTAACCCCACTATACACAGCTAGCCTCCCGCAGGGTGGTTCTGTAGTTCTGTAGAGAAGTTTCAGTGTTGCGGTGCCGTTAGGCCTCCAACCAAAACAGACCCTGCACTGCTGCTGGATTCCTACGCCGTTACTCGTGCGCCCTGTTTGATCCAGTTGATGCAGTGGTCCGTGTGACAAATTACAGTGCTTTTATTCTGTTGTTTTTATAGTTCATCATCTGAGAACAATATTTTTTCGCTCCTCGGTTCACCCTCCAAGATTCACAAATGGTGAGGATTTTACGTATGCAATCGTTTTTGACCAACATGAAGGTAGCCGCATTCCGACTTCAGGGATTGATGCTAGGTATGTTCGCGTTTCCGTAACTCACCGAAAGCTGACATGTTATGGGATCTTTAACGTGCATATTTTATCTTTTCTCTGTTGTGTGTGTGTGTGTGTGTGTGTGTGTGTGTGTGTGTGTGTGTGTGTGTGTGTGTGTGTGTGTGTGTGTGTGTGTGTGTGCGCGCGCGCGTGCACGAAGGAAATTAAGGCACTGGCAGGTCTGCACTTTCAGTTGACCTGGGAGATCGGAAAAATCCCCATCCTTACTTCACCAGACGCCGCCCAGATTCGAACCCAAGACTTCACGGACCCATAGGCTTGAGTTAGGATTGTTTTAACCACTCGGCTATAGCATCCGCCTGAGAACACTGCGAGATAGTGCATAGAGATACCAAAGCTGTTGGCTTGGGTAGAATTATCATAGGTGTGTATGGACTATGCAGTCACACGAAGATTATCATGATTATTAAACTGAGCACGTAAAGATGTCCCATGACCTATGTGGTCGTAGGGGAGTGAGGCGTCAGAGACCTCAACTTCTCAAGAGGCCAGCGTATTGTGGACGGCGCCCATCTCCTCTCCCTCGCTGCTTTACCTTCCCCGACCCTAAAGAGGGCAGGTACCCATTTACAGCTGGGTGAACTGGGAGACTGTACTGAAGCCGAGGCGTGCAACGGTCACCCATCCGAGTGGTAACCACGCTCGATGCTGCTTAACCTTAGCTTAGGGGGAAAGCGAGTGATTCTGACCACTGAGCTATCCTGTACCCACCCTGAGAATACCATTGTTTGTTATTGGGAAGTCTTGGGCCTGGGAATGGCCCATACTAAGAAACACAGAGAAGAGAGAGATAGAAGAAGAAGATAGAGAGAGAGATGATGTAATGATGAGATAGATAAGAGAGAAAATAGATGATGAGAGAGGAGAGAGAGAGAGAGAGAGAGAGAGAGAGAGAGAGAGAGACAAGGACAATGACAAATTATTTATTTCGAGAATAATGAATAAGCACTCCGTGTGCTTTTTTCATCCATGTCCCCGGAGAGAGAGAGAGAGAGAGAGAGAGAGAGAGAGAGAGAGAGAGAGAGAGAGAGAGAGGC
>CM054155.1:37287348-37392348 GCA_028751875.1 Rapana venosa | reverse complement strand
GTTTGTACATTGCCAAACATACCTAGATCTAGCGATGTCAGATGACAGAATTTACAAAACCACATACACGCGGGGACTGGATGTAAAAAAAGCACATAAGGGCTTATTCCATTCTCCTCTATATAAAAAACTAAAATTTAAAAAATTTAAAAATAGATGTCAATGACGTTTTCTTAAGGGATTTTTTTTTCCTGGTTTGCGTTATAATATTTATTGTCGTCATCTTTGTCAATGAGATCTATATCTGGTTGATTACGTCCACTTATCCGGCTTGTCAGTGACGTCAAAAGCGAGAGCTTCTTGTCTGTTCTGTTTTTCCATTAATTATTGTTGGGAATGTCAACAGTCCCTGTTTGTACGTTCTTTTCTTGTTTTGTTTTGTTTTTCTTAAAAAACTAATTAATTCAGTTATTGTAAGTATCGTCATCAATATCAGTGTTTCCCTAAGTTTTGAGTTTGTTTTGACTCGGGTGGGGTTTTTGGGTTTTTTGGTGGTTTTTTTTTGGGGGGGGTGTTGTTTGCTTGTTGTTTCTTTCCCTTTTTTTCCCCCGGGGCGGAGGGGGGTGGAGGGGGGGGGGGGGGTCAATAGCGTTTAACTTTCTTCTTGTACATTACTTTTCATTTGCCAATTTTTTTTTTACCATCACTCGTGTCAGTACTGTCACGGTTTAACTGGTTTAATTTAAACACTGTCAGTGGTTTGTTCTGCTAACAGTAAACTAGTGTCAGTATTGTCAGGGTTTAGTTGGTTTACACATTGTCAGTTGTTCCCTTTTACTAACAGTCAGTGTCAGTATTGTCAATGATGAAATCACTCTGCAGATTCTTGTTCATTGGTTCCTTCTTTCTAACTATCTTTTTTTTTTGTATTGTCAATGACGCCATTGCTCTGTTCAAGTCAAAATCAATGTTAATGTTAAAAGTCAAATTTTGAGGAATATTTTTTATTGGACTTCTTATGCAAAAAGCCATCGTAAAATAGTGTCAGTGGTACAATCGCTTTCTACTCTTTTCTCATTGGTCCCTTCAATTAAAAAAAAAAAATTTTCAACATTTACATCACTAATGTACTCGCTTTGCAGATTTTTGTTCCCTTTATATTTTACATAAATTAATCGTAAATAGTGTTCATTGTTAAGTCGCTTTGTACACTATTTTTTCCACTAAAATTTTTCCACTTATGTTTTTTATTAAAAATCAGAGACAGTAATGGAAACGATGTCACGGTTTAATGAATTCTTCTTTATTATCCTACACCCATAACATTCATGGTAAAGAAAGCCAAAGTTCGTTTCAGCCGTCTTTGCTGGAAAAATCATGGCAAACGATATCACATGTGTGTGATAACTTTAGACATTTCTCTACTGACCATGGTCCCTAACAGTCATCGTCAAAGAAGTCATAAGGATAATCATCATCATAAGGACCACCAGGTCCCGGTACGTCTACAACAACAATATCTCCTCCTGAATCCGATGTCAAATTTACGTCATCACTTACAGTCGTTTCCACGTCATAACCTACAGTCGTGCCGTCACCCGTAACAGACATGTCGTCATCAGTAGCAGTAGTTACGTCATCAGGAGTAACAGCACTTGTTTCTGCGGCAGCATCGGTAACGGATCCGTCAGGGGTGTGATCTTCAGAAGCAGAGTCAGTGACTGTTGATATGACGTCATCAGGCTCGGTGGTGTCGTCATGAGGGGCAGTGGTGACGCCATCAGTTCCCTGGACGTAGGTGGCGGCGGAGACAGGAGTAAGGAAGCGGTCTGTGGTTAATGACAGGACGTCTGGTTTTGCTGATGTTGCTGACGCTGATGATGGTGATGATGGTGGCGGTGATGGTGGCGGTGGTGGTGATGTGGGTGGTTGCGGTGGTCCTGATGCAGGAAGCCCGACTGAGGGAAAGGGAAAAGTGTTATCATGGATAGCGTTGTCACATCTGTGTGTGTGTGTGTGTGTGTGTGTGTGTGTGTGTGTGTGTGTGTGTGTGTGTGTGTGTGTGTGTGTGTGTGTTGTCTGTGTGTGTGTGTGTGTGTGTGTGTGTGTCTGTGTCTGTGTGTCTGTGTGTGTGTGTGTCTGTGTGTGTGTGTGTGTGTGTCTGTGTCTGTGGCAACTTGCAGTTGTTGTTTCTTTTTATTTATTTATTTTTCCATCTTCTTCCCCTTCTGTTCTTTTCCGTACTCTCTTCAATCACAATCACAACAAGCACCACCACCACCATCGCTACAGTATTACAATACTATCGTTATGAGCACCATAACCATCTCTGTCTCTGTCTCTGTCTCTCTGTCTCACCCTCCCTCCCTCTTTATCTCTTTCTGTATGATTATAGATAGATAGATAGATAGATAGATAGATAGATAGATAGATAGATAGATAGATAGATAGATAGATAGATAGATAGATAGATAGATAGATAGGTAGATGGATAGATGGATGAATGGATAGATAGACGGATGGATAGATAGATGGATGGATAGATAGATAGATAGAGATAGATAGATAGATAGATAGATAGGTAGATGGATAGATGGATAGATATGGATAGATAGACGGATGGATAGATAGATAGATAGATAGATAGATAGATAGATAGATAGATAGATAGATAGATAGATAGATAGATAGATAGATAGATAGATAGAGAGAGAGAGATTTTGCGTGCGGTGCGTGCGTGCGTGCGTGCGTGCGTGTTTGTGTGTGTTGTGTGTGTGTGTGTGTGTGTGTGTGTGTGTGTGTGTGTGTGTGTGTGTGTGTGTTACTCATATCCATTTCTGTTCCTGTGCTTCTCAATGATTTCTTTCTAAATCTGTGCCAGATTTCATCTCAATCTTTCAAGAACAGATCATTTTCTTACAAATTCACAACAGGGAGCAATATTTCATTTTCTCCAATATAAATATTATGGGTTGGGTAAAATACAGATAAAAATAATCACATTGTTTGTATTACTAGTTCCAATATTAATATTTTTTAGGTAAAATATATATATAGATATAATCATTTTGTATATATCACCATCTCCAATATAAGTATTTATGGATTAAAACACATGCAATTATAATCACACTGTATATTTCACTATCTTCAGTATAAATAGTGATGAGATAAAACACGTATAAAGATAATCACATTGTATGTATCATATCACTATCTCCAATATATATCACATTGTATATATCATCGTCTCCAGTGGGATAAAACACACATAGGTATAATCGTTTTGTATATATCACTATCTTCAGTATAGATATTTGTGGAGTAAAACACATAAAAATACAATCACATTGTAGGTATCACTGTCTCCAACATAAACATTTATGGAGCAAAAAATTTTTTTTAAATAATCACAGTATATTTATATCCCTTTCTCCAGTACATATATTTATAGGGTAAAACACAAATAAATATAATCACAATGTCTGTATCCTTAACTCCAATATAAACATACGGGGTAAAACACGTATACATTGTATAATCACATTGTATGTATCACTATCTCCAATATAAATATTTGTGAGGTAGAAATAGATCTATATATCACATTGTATGTATGAGGTAAAACAGATATAGATTTTATCACATTGTATGTATCACTGTCTCCAAGGTAAATATATGGGAGATAAAACACGATTACATATAATCACATTGTATATATCACTGTCGGCAATGTAAATATCTGTGAGATAAAACACCCATACATATGACCACATTGTATATATCACTCTCTTCAGTATAAATAATATCTGTGGGGTTTTACATATATAATCATAATCCCACTATATGCATAAAAACATGCTGGCTGTTCTATG
Source organism: Rapana venosa (assembly GCA_028751875.1). Lineage (NCBI taxonomy): Eukaryota > Metazoa > Mollusca > Gastropoda > Neogastropoda > Muricidae > Rapana > Rapana venosa. Next base: position 37,388,533 of record CM054155.1, on the reverse strand, counting down.
AGACCTCAGAAGAACTTGTTATCCCTCAGTTCATCCTGTACTCACATAACCACAGCATTACATATGCATACCCCTCTCCCCCCCCCCCCCCCCTCCCCACCACCCCCCATCCCCCAAGAAAAAACAACAAAAACATAAGATTTGGTCATCAAAAATGTATAAAAAGTTTTAGACACACTCGTGTGTACCCCACACGGGCACAACTCTCTCTCTCTCTCTCTCTCTCTCTCTCTCTCTCTCTCTCTCTCTCTCTCTCTCTCTCTCCTCTCTCTCTCCTCTGTAAAAAAGCACATGTGTGCTTATTCATTATCCTCGAAATAAAAGAATTTGTCATTGTCATTGTCATTGTCTCTCTCTCTCTCTCTGTCTGTCTCTCTCACGCACGCACACACACACACACACACACACACACACACTCTTACCACACACACACACACACACACACACACACACACACACACACACACACACACACACACACATACACACTCTTACACACACCACACACACACACACACACACACACACACATATTAGAAATGTTTATCAGAATATCAATATAGAAACAGGTCATGTTTGCTGCCAATATATATATATATATATATATATATATATATATATTTTTTTTTTTTTTTTAAACATTCCATATCATTTAAATGCAGCGTTCTTCATCTCCCATAAAAGATGGGTGATTCCGTGATCATTGTGACGTCATTATCAGAACTGTCATAGTAAAATAGGTCAGGGGTGGTAAATGTGTCGTCATCAGGGAGCGTTACTGAAGCACTAGTACCAGTCCTGTCTGGAGTCACAGCGTCACCATCAACAGTGATCTTCACTACGTCACTTGCGTGGGTTATGACTGTGACGTCACTGGTAAACATGACGTCACCCGTAACCATCGTTTCACTACTTTCAGTTGTGTCGTCACTGGTAGGCAATACGCCATCAGTAACTGCTGTTCCGCCAGATTCCCTCATTATTATGCTCTCAATGGGAGAAGATAAGTCACTGATGACTGTGGTTTCACTTGTGTCAGGCATCATGGTGTCGTCATCTGTAACTATAACATCATCAGTGGTCACTGGTCCATCAGCTTTTGTCACTGCGGTGATGTTTCCAGTGGACAATACGTCATTAGAAACCGTCGTTTTCGCGGTCGTCAGCGATGGTCCATCATCGGAAGATGTCACGTTACTTGTGGGTATTGTTTCTTCGCCGCGTGTGACTATGATATTATCTTCATCGGAATCAGTGGTCACAAATGTTCCACAATCATTGGTAAACGTTACACCCACAATGGTAGAGTCAGTGGTAAATGTTCCACCATCAGAGGTAAGTGTTACATCACTGTCAGTAGTCGTTGATGAGGTCAGAGTTGAATCACCATCAGTGGTAGGTGCTGTGGTAAGTGTTAAATCATCATCAGTGGTAGATGCTGTGGTAAGTGTTGAATCACCATCAGTGGTAGGTGCTGTGGTAAGAGTTGAATCACCATCAGTGGTAAGAGCTGTGGTAAGTGTTGAATCATCATCAGTGGTAGGTGCTGTGGTAAGTGTTGAATCACCATTAATGGTAAATGCTGTGGTAAGCAGTGATTCATCAGTGGTAAGTGTTGTGGTAAGAGTTGAATCATCATCAGTGGTAAGTGTTGTGGTAAGTGTTAAATCACCATCAGTGGTAAATGCTGTGGTAAGTGTTGAATCACCATCAGTGGTAGGTGCTGTGGTAAGAGTTGAATCACCATTAGTGGTAGAGGCTGTGGTAAGTGTTGAATCACCATCAGTGGTAAATGCTGTGGTAAGTGTTGAATCACCATCAGTGGTAAGAGCTGTGGTAAGTGTTGAACCATCATCAATGGTAGGTGCTGTGGTAAGAGTTGAATCACCATCAATGGTAAATACTGTGGTAAGTGTTGAATCACCATCAGTGGTAGGTGCTGTGGTAAGTGTTGAATCACCATCAGTGGTAGGTGCTGTGGTAAGTGTTGAATCACCATCAGTGGTAGGTGCTGTGGTAAGCGTTGAATCACCATCAGTGGAAGTTGCTGTGATAAGTGTTGAACCATCATCAGTGGTAGGTGCTGTGGTAAGTGTTGAATCACCATCAGTGGTAGGTGCTGTGGTAAGCGTTGAATCACCATCAGTGGAAGTTGCTGTGATAAGTGTTGAACCATCATCAGTGGTAGGTGCTGTGGTAAGTGTTGAATCACCATTTGTGGTAGAGGCTGTGGTAAGCGTTGAATCACCATCAGTGGTAGGTGCCGTGGTAAGAGTTGAATCACCATCAATGGCAGATGCTGTGGTGAGAGTTGAATCAACATCAATTGTAGATACTGTTGTGAATGTTGAATCAACATCAGTGGCAGATGCTGTGGTGAGAGTTGCATCTAGACTGGTAGATGTGGCTGTGAATGTAAAATCGCTATCAGAGGTAGATGTTAGGGTAAGAGTTGAATCACCGTCAGTTGGAGATGATACTGATTCATCAGTGGTAGATGCTGCTGTAAGTCCTGAATCATTATCAATGGTAGATGTTATGTTGAGCGATACATCATCAGTGGTACATGGTGTTGTCAGCAGTAAATCACCGTCAATGGTAGATAGTGTGGTAAGTGTTGAATTACCATCAATGGTAGAGGGTGTTGTCAGTGTTGAATTACCATCAATGGTAGAGGGTTTTATCAGTGTTGAATTACCATCAATGGTAGAGGGTGTTGTCAGTGTTGAATTACCATCAATGGTAGAGGGTGTTGTCAGTGTTGAATTACCATCAATGGTAGAGGGTGTTGTCAGTGTTGAATTACCATCAATGGTAGAGGGTGTTGTCAGTGTTGAATTACCATCAATGGTAGAGGGTTTTATCAGTGTTGAATTACCATCAATGGTAGAGGGTGTTGTCAGTGTTGAATTACCATCAATGGTAGAGGGTGTTGTCAGTGTTGAATTACCATCAATGGTAGAGGGTGTTGTCAGTGTTGAATTACCATCAATGGTAGAGGGTGTTGTCAGTGTTGAATCACCATCAATGGTAGAGGGTGTTGTCAGTGTTGAATTACCATCAATGGTAGAGGGTGTTGTCAGTGTTGAATTGCCATCAATGGTAAATGCTGGGGTAAGCGGTGATAAATCAATGGTAGATGGTGTGGTAAGCGGTGATTCATCAGCGGTAGATGTTGTGGTAAGCGGTGATACCTCAGTGGTAGATGTGGTAAGTGGTGATTCATCAGTGGTAAATGTTGTGGTAAGTGGTGATTCATCAGTAGTAAATGTTGTGGTAAGTGGTGATTCATCAGTGGTAGATGTGGTAAGTGGTGATTCACCAGTGGTAGATGTTGTGGTAAGTGGTGATACCTCAGTGGTAGATGTGGTAAGTGGTGATTCATCAGTGGTAAATGTTGTGGTAAGCGGTGTTACCTCAGTGGTAGATGTTGTGGTAAGCTGTGATTTATCAGTGGTAAATGTTGTGGTAAGCGGTGATTCATCAGTGGTAAATGTTGTGGTAAGTGGTGATTCACCAGTGGTAAATGTTGTGGTAAGCGGTGATTCATCAGTGGTAAATGTTGTGGTAAGTGGTGATACCTCAGTGGTAGATGTTGTAAGTGGTGATTCATCAGTGGTAAATGTTGTGGTAAGCGGTGTTACCTCAGTGGTAGATGTTGTGGTAAGCGGTGATTCATCAGTGGTAAATGTTGTGGTAAGCGGTGATTCATCAGTGGTAAATGTTGTGGTAAGTGGTGATTCATCAGTGGTAAATGTTGTGGTAAGCAGTGATTCATCAGTGGTAGATGTGGTAAGCGGTGATTCATCTGTGGTAGATGGTGTGGTAAGTGGTGATTCATGAGCGGTAGATTTTGTGGTAAGTAGTGATTCATCAGCGGTAGATTTTGTGGTAAGCGGTGATTCATCAGTGGTAGATGCTGTGGTAAGTGGTGATTCATCAGTGGTAGATGCTGTGGCAGTGGTAGATAATGCAGAAAACACTGCAGTAGTAGCCTCCGCTTGCATCGTCGTTGCTGTTGTTACTATTGTAGTTGACATTTTTGTTGCTGTCGTTGTTAAAGCCGTGGTTGCTGTTGTTGTTGTTGTTGTTGTTGTTGGCGTTGTTGTGGTGGTTTCAATGGTGGTGAGTACGATGGGCACGGAAATAGTAGCTGCAGCAGTCACAGAGAGATGGAGTTCACTCTACATCATGACAACATGAAGTACACTGTACACATCATGACAACATGATTTACACTGTACACATCATGACAACATGAAGTACACTGTACATATCAAGACAACATAAAGGACACAGTACACATCAAGACAACATGAAGTACACTGTACACATCAAGACAACATGAAGTACACAGTACACATCAAGACAACATAAAGGACACAGTACACATCAAGACAACATGAAGAACACTCTCATATATTTTATATTTTAAAAATTTTTTAATTTAAATAATAAATAATATAAAAATTATATAATGAAGAGAGAGGGGAGAGAGAAGAGAGAGAGAGAGAGAGAGGAGAGAGAGAAGAGGGGGGGGGGAGAGAAGAGGGGGGGGGGGGGGGGGGGGGGGGGGGGGGGGGGGGGGGGGGTGGAAAAACCCCCCTTAAAAAATTTTTATGGCCTCGGGGTGACATTTTCCTGACGCGGGGTAGCTTGGAACTAAAACAACTTTCTTTTCACTTCACCTTTTTTGCTGTCCCCCCCATTTCATGTAGATGTACTGAAAATTAAGGGGGAAAATTTCCACAGTAAAGCCTTCTTAAAACCAAAAATTTTTAATACATACAGAACCAATATAGACTGAAACTAGGGGGGTTTTTTTTTTTAAATATATCCCACAACATCACCAAAAAAAATTTTTACTAAAAGTCCCAAACATAAAGCAAAAGCATCCTACCATATTATATATTGTTTAGAAATAACAACTAATGTCTAAAACAAAAATATTCTTGCACAACCTTGTAATACACAAACTATCATGTAACTGGGGGATGGGATAGCTTAGTGGTCAGAGCATTAATTTTGCTCTCCCCAAGCTTGAGTATACTTGCCTCTTGGATAGGTGGCCATCCATGCACGGTGGCTTCAGTACAGACCCCTAACCAAGTTCACCCAGCTGTAAATGGATACCTACCCTCTTTAGGGACGGGGGAATTTCTTTGAAGCCAGGGAGGGGAAGGGGTTTTCCCGCCCAAGATGCTGGCCCCTAAGAACTGAGGTTTTTTATACCCGGCTCCCCAACAATCTCATAGGTTAGGGGACATTTTGACCTTTTACATAAATTTAAAGGTGTCCTTTTGTATGCTTTCTTTAAAAAAAACACATATTTTCATCAGTACTTCTAGCAAAGAACGGTTAAAAAAAAATTTAAAAAAAAAAAAAACCACCCCACTTAACCTATCAAAAAAACCCAAACCCCAACTCACCAAGTTTACCCCAACCACCCAAACCCCGACTCTCCCCAGCTCACCCAACCCAACCTAACCGCCCAGCCCAAACCTTTTAAACCCCCAACAACCCACCCAACCTACCCGCCCGCCCAAACCCAACCTTCCCCCCCAAAAACAATCCAACCCAAATGTTCCAAAGCCCAGCCCAACCATTCAACCCAACAACCCTCCCCCACCCAGCCCAACCCCCCACCAACCCAACTTACCAACCCAGCCCCCCCCCAAACCCCAACCCAACTAACCCAAGCCCACCCAACCCAACACCAAAAAGGGACCACCAACCTTCATTTAAAAGGGTGACCACGAAACCACGCCAGCGCACAGCAAGATAGCCAGGGTCATGAGCACCGTAAAACATCACCCTCCCCCCCTTCCTCTCCACGCCCCCTCCTCACCTTCCCCCTCCTCAACCCCCTTTTTCCCTTCCCCCTTTTAAAATCCTTTCCTCCCTTTTGGGATTCTCTGGGTCCTCCTCCTCCAGGGCAAAATCTTTTTAGGAATGGAACCCTGGACATCCTTGCTTCCCCCTGCTGGGCCCGTGCTGCTTAAAACCCGGAAGCGGGGGCTGGGGCAAAACCGATGGCGGAGGGTGGGGAGGTTGTTGAAGAGCGTTGGGGACTGAGGGAAAAGGAGGAAGAGGGGAGGGGGGCGGGGTAAAGAAACGTGGGGAGGGGTGGTGGCTAGGGCGAGGGAGAGAGGAGACTAGGGAGGGTTACGAAGCCCCGATGTGTTGGGCTGAGAGGTCCCCGTTAGGATCCTGGAAAATTCCCTCTAATAATATAAAATAAAAAACAATTTTGTTAATTAGATGAAGGGAGAGAAAGGGGGGGGGGGGGGGGGGGGGGGGGGGAGGGAGGAAGAGGAAAAAAAAGAAAAAGAAGGGCAGACAGACAGACAGACCCAAAAAAAGTAAAGAAAAAAGAAGAAAAGAAGAAGAAGAAAATAGTAGAGTAGTAGTAGTAGTAGTATATAGTATATGTAGTAATTAAAGGGTAGTGGTGGTGGGGGTGGGGGGGTGGGGGTAAGTATGTATAGTATAGTATAGTATAGTAATATAGTAGAAGGAGGGGAAGGAAAAGAGAAAAGAAGAAAAGAAGAAGAAAAAAAAGAAGAAAAGAAGAAAAGAAGAAAAGAAAAAAACAAAACAGAGGAAACAGGTGGAGCTGAAAAGAATGGGGGAAAAAAAAACAGAAATACCAAACAAAAAAACGGGCGACAGACAGATGGCACTAGGGAGGGGGGCACACCGATAACCAGGGAACGAAAGAATGAAAGAAAGGCATTCCCCCCCCCCCCCCCCCCCCCCCCCCCCCCCCACACACACCAACAGATCAAGAGAGCACACACTGAAAAATAGAGACAAAAGAGGAACAGGGGAGAGAGAGGGGAGAAACCCAAAGAAAAGAGAGAGATCCAGACAACAGACAAAACAGAAACAGAAGCGACACAGAGACGGGGAGAGACAGACGGGAGCGAGGCAAGACAACAACAAGACAGAGAGACGAGACACAGACAACAGAGACCGAAGACAACGAAAGACACAGACAGAGAGGCCGCAAAACAAGACAGACCACACACCCAAAGACAAACCAAAAACATTCCAGCAGAAGAAAAAAACCAAAAAAAAAAGGCACTAGCTGGACCCCATCCATTCACCCACCCTGTGTAACCTACCCCTTTTTCCCCTGCCACGTCCTGGCGCCTCATGCTTCACCGAGTATGCCCAACCCCTCCCCTGCCCCAACACTGCTAGCAACGAAGCCCACCACAAACTTTCAAACCTCACAGGACCCTGTAGCAGCAGCACAGCAACACACCACAACCTCTTACTTAATCTACAGACAGACAACCACATCCAATCCTTTTTCTGCAACTTTGGCCGTCACCATTTTACTTCACCCCCTTAGCCCCCGTCTTTTTCTTTTTTGGTTAGTGAAATGAAACGGGTTTTTAGTGAGAGGTAAATTTTTCATTGGCTTATGGGGAATAAAAAAAAAAAAAAAATTTTTTGGGGGACGATTAAAAAAGTACCGGGGCTTCCCGAGAAGTTTAAACCAAAGAGGAGGTTTTCTTTGTGTGGGGGGGGGGGGTGGTGTGGGGTGAGGTGGGGAGAAGAGAGAGAGAGAGAGAGAGAGAGAGAACTCGAGTGGGTGTTTGTGACAACTGAACTTGGGTTGCGGCACATTTCTTTGTACCTTCACTGGCTGTTCTTGCTTTTTTTTCTTATATTATATCATTATTGGATCAAATCATATCATACATCATGCCATGTATTATGTCATATCATATCATATCACTTATCATATCATGTCAAATTATGTCATATTGTATCACATCAGACCATATCATATGTCAGTTTAGTTCAAGTCATTACAGGTCAGATCAGAGTAAGGTTAGGTCATCTTTGGTCTGGTCAGGTCAGGTCAGGACAGGTCAGATCAGGTTAAATTAGGTAAGGTTAGGTTAGGTGAGCTTTGGCCAGGTTAGGGTAGATTATGTCAGGTTAGGGTAGATTGTGTTATTGCTGTGTGAGTCAGAAAGCCTGGACATCACGATCATTGGAAAGAGACAAAATAAACGCAGCCAAAATGTGGTTCTACAAGTGACTTTCAAGAGTCCAATGGTGAAACAGAACAAATGAAACCATTATTGATGGACACTCGGTACAAAGGCAAATGTTGGCTGAAATTTATAAGTTGCAGAGTGAGATACGCTGGTCATACAAGCAGAAACACATAGACAAACCTGACGACGACAGTTCTCCAAGGAAAGGTCGAGGGCGAAACAAAAAGAGGCAGACTGCCAACATCCTACATTGCCAACATCTCACTGAGATCAGTAGTCTTGGAGGGCTACAGGAGATTGTAGAACTCAGCATAGACAGAGAAGAGAGAGAGAGAGAGAGAAGAGAGAGAGAGAGAGAGAGAGGAGAGAGAGAGAGAATGAATGAATGAATGAATGAATGAATGAATGAATGAATGAATGAATGAATGAATTAACAGTTTTATTGAATGAACATTTTTATTGAGGGAAAAGAGTAAGCACAATGGTAGCTTTTTTTCATCCAGCCCTCAGTCTAAAAGGTAAATCAATCAACCAAACATTCAATTAAACAAACAATAGTGAAATGTCTAAAGAATTAGGTAAAATGTAAACATGCATAAACAAACAGAATAGAGATAGTTGTATACACAGGACAGATATGAGAGAGAGGGAGGGAGGGGGGAATGAATGAATGAATGAATGAATGAATGAATGAATGAATGAATGAATGAATGAATGATCTTTACTAGAGAGAGAGAGAAGGGGGGAGGTGTGTGCAGTATTTATCATTATTAGTTTATGTAGAGGATAAGACAAAAAGGAGGGGGGGGGGGGGAAAGAACAGGAAGAGAACAAGAGGAGGAAGCAGAGAAGAATGAAAAGGTTGAAGGAGGAGGAAAGGGGAAGGAACACGGAAACAATCAGAACTACAATAACCTCACTTCTAGAGAGAGAGAGAGAGAGAGAGAGAGAGAGAGAGAGAGGGAGAGAGAGAGAGAGAGAGAGAGAGAGAAGGTGAGAGAGTGAGAGAAAGAAGGTGAGAGAGTGAGAGAGGGAGAGAGAGAGAGAGAGGGGGAGAGCTCAGTCAGGTCGGGTGATGTGAGGGGAGGGGAGGTGAGGTGAAGTGGCACACACAAAATCTCACTATTGGTGAACCTTGGAGCTCTAGCCAAGGAATGGGGGAAAAAACAACCACCCTGATTGATTTATTTTGCTTGACTTTTCATGTGTTTATTTCTTCATCTATCTGTTTATTATTTCTCTATCCATTTTATTTATCTAGTTAGTTTGGGGTGGGTTTTTTTTTATAATCTTTTGGGAGGAGAGAGAGAGACAATGACAATGACAAATTCTTTTATTTCGAGGATAATGAATAAGCACTCATGTGCTTTTTTACATCTAGTCCCCGCCCGTAGGGACACATCTGAATAATAACCCAATACTTGTACTCTCACACAGTAGAAACAAAGGGAAACAACCTCTTTTTTTTTTTAAAAACCAACAACAACAGCAACAAAAAACAAACCAAATAAAAGCAAACCACCAAAACACCCCCCCCCCCCCCCCCCCCCCCCCCCCCCCCCCCCCCCCCCCCCCCCCCCCCCCCCCCCCCCCAAAAAAAACCAACCCCCCCAAACCCCCCCCCCCCCAACCAACCACACCCCCCAAACACCCCCCCCCCCCCCAACCCACCCACCCCCCCACCCCCCCCCCCCCCACCCCCCCAAAAAAACACAAAACCCAACAACAACCAACAAAAAACAAAAAAAACCAACAAACACCAACACAAAGACACACAACAACAAAAAAAACAACATCTACACCATTGAAAATGTAAGACAGAAGAGAGAGAGAGAGAGAGAAGAGAGAGAGAGAGAAGAGAGATGAGGAAGAGAGAGAGAGAGAGAGAGAGAAGAGAGGAGAAAGAGAGAGAGAGAGATGTATTTATTTTTTTATTTATTCTTTTATATCGAGGATAATGGGATAAGCACTTGTGTGCTTTTTTACATCTAGTCCCCGTGTGTATGCGGTTTTGTAGATTTTGTCATCTGTTTCCACCGGCGCACAATGGCCTACTCTTTCGAAAAGCGAAACAGGATTTAACGTGTGCGCAAGATGGTCTGCGTGCGTTCGAACACGGGGCCTCGGTTTATAGTCTCATCCGAAGGACTTTGACATTCAGTTCGATTTTTTTTTTGTCAAACTGGGAAGAAAGGGCGAGGCTGGGATTCGAACCCACAACCTCACGGTTTACTTGTTGGCAGGCGAGCGTCTTAACTATCCTGCCACCTGAGAGAGAGAGAGAGAGAGAGAGAGAGAGAGAGAGAGAAGAGAGAGAGGAGAGAAGAGAGAGAGAAGAGAGAGAGAGAGAGAGAGAGAGAGAACCCTGCTGGCATTGCGTGGAGCTTCTACCTACGACAGCGGCAATGAAGACTGTTGAGCTGAGTGCTAATGTTAGAGGATTGAGGTCAGGTAAGGTTCTGTCAGATCAGATTAGGTCAGGGTCAGTTACATTAGGTCAGGTCAGGTTAGGGTAGATTATGTTAGGTTAAGGTGAGGCTAGGTTAAGTTAGCGTAGGTGAGGTCAGATTACGTTTCGTTAGGTCAGGTTAGGTGAGGTCAGATGAGGTGAGGTTATGTTAGATGAGTCAGGTCAGGTCAGGTCAGGTCAGGTAGGTGACGTTAGGTTAGGTGAGGGTTAGATCAGGTGAGGTGATGTGAGGTGAGGCCGCATACACACAATCTCACGGGACGGGATAGCCTAGTGGTTAGAACATTGCGCTCGCAATCTGACAACCCGGGTTCGATTCCCGTTCAAGGGGATATTTTCCCCTGGAGTTAACATCAGCGCAGATTCCACTCTCCCCAAAAGTCCTTCGGATGAGACTATAAACCGAGGCCCCGTGTACGAACGCACGCAGAACATCTTGCGCACACGTTAAAATCCTGTTCCGCTTTTCGTAAGAGTAGGCCATTGTGTGCCGGTGGGAACAGATGACAATGTACAAAACCGCATACACACGGGGACTGGATGTAAAAAAAAGCACATAGGTGCTTATTCCATTATCCTCAATATAAAAGAATAAAAAATTTTAAAAAATAAAAAAAAAACTATTGGGGAGCCTTGGAGCTCTACTAGACAAGAATCGAAAAAAATATATTGTTGATTTTGTTTGTTTCTATCCCTCCCGTTATTTCTGCCCTGTTCCTTTCCTCCATGTCGCCTCCTTGTCTATTTTCTACCTTCTTGGTCCATTCCTTTACCTTCCATTCCAGAGAGACAACAAAAACAACAGTTCTCTCCCATACCGGAGTCCGTTACGCTGGGTGTGACTTGTCAGGTGCTTAAGGGCAGCGAAACGCATTTCCACTCATACGACAGGCAACAATAGCTGCAGTCTGAGCGTTCCTGGACGAAGTATATATTTCGATTGAAAAAAACAACCACGAACAAATAGCGGTGTAACACGGGGAAAAAAATCTCATAATTATTACCCAAACAACAAAAAAACTATGAATGCTTTGTAATATTTGACATCATCCATAAACCTCCATTGCTAGCGTCCCCTCCCCCTCCTCCCACCCCCAAACTTTCCACCTTCCAATAAAAGGCCTACAGTTTACAAAGTTATGTAAAAACTAATATTAAAAAATAATACAAAATCTGTGTGCAAGTGTGTGTGTGTGTGTGTGTGTGTGTCTGTGTGTGTGTGTGTGTGTGTAGTTAAAGGGACCCTTGAAAAAAAATATAACAATTCTCTTCCACGCTATTCTGAAGGGCCATATCATCCAAACGTGAAGGGCAATGACTGTCATTTTACAACACACACACACACACACACACACACACACACACTCATCCAACCCTCATTTTTATGTAAGTACAACGATCAGTCGATCAAAATTAACACGTTAAATCCTGTTCCGCTTTTCGTAAGAGTAGGCCATTGTGTGCCGGTGGGAACAGATGACAGAATTTACAAAAACTGCATACACACGGGGACTGGATGTAAAAAAGCACATAAGTGCTTATTCCATTATCCTCGATATAAGAGAATTTTTTTTAAAATGCGTGTAATTTTGTGAAAAGGAATAAATATACAGAGAAAGAAAGAAAGAAAGAAAAGAGAGAGAGAGAGAGAAGAGAGAGAGAGAGAGAGAGAGAGAGAGAGAGAGAGAGAGAGAGAGAGAGAGAGATTGTGTGCATAGCTTTTCCTTTTTGGCGCATGAACATGCATATGACTGTGTGTGCCAGTTTTGCACGCGCGCGCTTGTCAGTGTGTGATTCTTTTATTTCGAGCATAATGGAATAAGCACTTATGTGGGGGAGTATTTTTAAATCCAGTCCCCGTATGATTGCGGTTGTGTAAATGTCATGGGTTCTCATCCTGGCGTTCGGCATGCGTTCGCATAGGGGACCACGGTTTATAATCGTGTGTGTGTGTGTGTGTGTGTGTGTTCGTATGTGCATCCATAAGGGTATGCATGTGCACACCCACGTGCACTTTTTTTTTCTTCTTTTTTTTACTTACACCACTTTGAGTCACGAGATTTCTCTGCGTGAAATTCGGGCTGCCCTCCCCGGGGAGAGCACGCCACAAGAGCAGCACCACCATTGTGTGTGTGTGTGTGTGTGTGTCTGCAACTGTATTTGTTTCCCTATCAGTGGCCTTTTTTCTATGAATTTTGCCAGGGACAAGTCTCTTGTTGCCGTGGGTTCTTTCACGTGCGCCGAATAATTTTGTGTAACACACGGGACCTCGGTTTATCGTCTCATCCGACAGACTAGCGCCCAGACCACCACTCATGGTCTGATGGATGGGGGAAAAGTTTCGGGCCCGAACGGGATTCGAAACACAGCACACTTCCGACCCGGACTTTTCGCTTTCTAGACAAGCGTGTTACCTCTAGATCACCGATCCACATGCATTTGTGTATGCGTTTGTTTACACAGAATACGCTTTCCAGCTTGTGGACATGTATATGCCTTGAGTGCGTTTGAGTACGGTGTGCGTGCGTGCATGTGTGTGTGTGCGCGCGCACGCGCGTGTGCGTGCTTGCGTACCCGCGCATGCATGCGTTCGCGCGCGCGCGCGTGTGTGTGTGTGTGTGTGTGTGTGTGTTAGCCATTCATGTGCCTGTGATAGTTTCAAACATGTTCTTTGCTATGAAACGGAGTTGACATATTAATGGGCAGCAATCAAACAGTAATGTTTATACTTTTATGGTGATATTAAAGGCCGCTGCAAAGTTCAAACTATACTCTCCTTTTATTTGGTTTGTTGATTTATTGACATGTTGTATTATTGTCATGTTGTATCTTTGGCATATTGTTGTATTGTTGTTGTGTTATTGGCACCGTTGCCTGTTGAACTGCATGCCACAGCATGATTTCCTTCTCTGCCTGTCTGTTTCGTTTTCTTCTAACTTTCTTTTATTTCTTTTTTTTCCTCTCCTTGTGGTGAGAAATTGATCACCACACGAAACAGCTCTCTCTCTCTCTCTCTCTCTCTCTCTCTCTCCCTCCCTCCCTCTCTGTCTATCTCTGAATCTGTCTCCTTCTCTGTCTTGCTCACTAAAATCTGGTAAGATATCTTTATGATTTCAATAACAACAATTGTATATTTGGTCGTGTTTTTGGTCGCTTTTTTTGTTTTGTTTTATAGAATATGATACTACATCAAACATATGAGATGTGTTTAGTCCAGCAATAATACCGGTTATAATATACTACAGATGCTATAGCTGAGTGGTTAAGAATGTTTTACTTCAAATCTGTGGGCCCATTAACTCAAAGAAGTCGCAGTGAAATGGATCCTGCCATTTTGTAGTGACAGGGGATTTTGGCTGTATTTGAAAAATTCAGCACATATTATCCAACTTAATAAAGATATACAAATTGTATATCATTGAAAGGTTTATTATGTCTACTTTTGAGATTGTTACAGTTTTTCAATAGATGACTCTATTTCTTACAAATTTTCAAAATATGTCACTGAATGTTGAAAAATAAAAAGTTTTGAAATTTAGGGTTGCCTATCTTACATGGCTTGAACTGTTCATCAACTAGTCCCCTTGAAACAATGTGATGATTTTTCACCAAAGTAAAGTTCCCTGAAGTTCGCCGAGTCCATCTAATGTCACTTTTTGCACTATACAACTTTTGTTTTTAAAATCATAACTTTGGAGAGCCTGAAATCCCAAAGAATACGCCTGTCAACATGACAAAGAAAAGTAGCCAACACATGCAAACTACACAAGCTTATGGGGGCAACAGGATAGCCTAGCGGTTAGAACACTGTGCTCGCAATCTGACGACCCAGGTTCGATTCCCGTTCAAGGGGATATTTTCCCCTGGAGTTAACATCAGTCAGGTCTCCACTCTCCCCAAAAGTCTTTCGGATGAGACTATAAACCGAGGTCCCATGTGTGTGAACGCACGCAGAACATCTTGTGCACGTTAAATCCTGTTCCGCTTTTCGGAAGAGTAGGCCATTGTGTGCCGGTGGGAACAGTTAACAAAATTTACAAAACCGCATACACACGGGGACAGGATGTAAAAAGGCACATAAGAGCTGATTCCATTATCCTAAATATAAAAGAATAAATAAATATGGTCAAGGAAAGCAACTGTGTTTAGAAAAATGATTACCCTACAGGCCAGAGTACTTTCCCTTTAGTTGAACATCGTTTAGTGTATTTTTAAAAAATCGTAATTCTGCCAAATCTTAAGATTCGGCATGTCACAGTGAAGGAGAGGAGTGCCGAATCTTAAGATTTGGCAGAACCTCACTGAGTGAAGACATGGGTTCCAATCTCAGCTAATGCATCTGGTGAATTAAGGGTGGGGATTTTTACAATCACTCAGGTAGACTTAAAAAGCGCAGACCTGCCAGTGCCATAATTCTCTTTCATGCAGAAAATCAAAATTGCGTACATAACTGTGGTCTATGGAAACGCAAACAAACCCAACATGTATCCTGTAAAAAAAAAAAATGTTGAGCTGTTCTGCAGTCGGAATGTGTTGGCTGAGGCCAGCAGGCAAGCAGGCAGGCCTCCAGCAAAGTTACAAGCGTGGGAAAAGACCGGGCACTACACACCCCACCCAGTAAAGAAACACAGAGAAGAGAAAAGAGTTAGGGTATACCCTGTGTGCCCCCTTTTATATGGGGCCATGGCCTTACTGGAAACAAAAAAAAAGCATCTGAAGTCACCACACACACACAATCGTCTAATATCACTAGAAGTGAACAGACGTAAAACTGAAGTCAACAACAACAACAATACACACACACACACTTATCTCACTGGAAGAAAGACACTAAATGTGAATAGACGTTAAACTAAAGATATCACACACACACACACACACAAACTCAAATGAAATCACAAAATGTTGATTTCTCCCAGAACTCTTTATAGTAATTATGACTCTTCACATTACTTATCATAAGTACTTAAAACACATTATAGTCATGATTAGCTGCTAAGGCATGCTTTTTTCTTAGAACACCACACTATAATTTTAGGTACACCAAAACAGCACCACAAAATCCTCTAAAATAGAATGCTAATTCAAACTTGCTTTGGAAAGTTATAAACTCAAAAAACAGACGGAACTTTTGATACAGAATACATATAAATATGAGTAATCTATCAATAATTATATTATTCTGTTATAGTTTTAATAATTAGTTTCCCAATGAAAGTATTCAGCAATATCATTGCAAGGGATACAACTCGTCCCTTTTTAAAATATTTTGCTTCATGTGTGAATATCACCTATCACACAGACTAGGTTGGCAACTTCACAAACTGCTGAAAATATTGTACTTAAACCAAACATATATTAAAGAAAAAATCCATTTCATTTGAAATGTTCGCAAAAAAATGTAATCAATCTTCCAAATCCCAGACCATACTAAGAGCCTTACCCATGATTTTTGTTAGATAGGACGCAGTGACAACAAAATTGCGTTTCACATTCAGGACATGTTGCATATTTATCATAATTAAACAGCATTTTACAACTGGCAATCACGCTTGTTGTATGAAATGGTAAATCATAGTGACTCAACCTCTTACAACAAATTATATAATAAATAATCATATATAAAAGTATATGATTTTCTCAGCATCTTCAGAACAGATTCTCTCTTTGTTTCTTATATGCACAGTGTATTTTTTAAACAGACATTGATTGTACACTTCTGAAAACTTTGAACAGCAACAAGCCTTCATATTTGTTAAGGTTTTTTAAAAATTCTTTTACTTTGCTCAGCTCTGCATTTTCTTGCTCTTTCCATGAATGAAAATGACTTGATTAAAAACAGTGCTATCAAAACAGTACTATTACTACTGTTGCAAATATATTAATTATTTTTTCATAAGATAAATAAAACCAGATCCAATCAACCAAACGAATACAATGCAAAAATCATTCATGCATTCTTGAAGCAACCAAAAGAGTGGTGTGACATTGTATTCATGGATTAACCTTTTTTTTTTTCATTCTCTCCCTCTCTCTCCCTCTTTCTTTTCTTCTCTCTCTCTCTCTCTCTCTCTCTCTCTCTCTCTCTCTCTCTCTCTCTTTTCTCTCTCTCTCTCTCTCTCTCTCTCTCTCTCTCCACACACACACTCTCTCTCTCTACACACACACACACACACAAAAGCCCACACATACAGGGCAGACACAAAAACATTCCAGCATAAAATGAAATCACAACGACACCGCGCATAAACATTCACTGGAAAACTGTCTTCACACTCAAAATCCCAGTAGTAACACACTTACTCTCCACTCCCGATGACAAACACTCACACCCTCGTCCTATCTGTCCTCGCACTCTCTACTGAAACAGCTCTTCTTCCTGAGACTTCTCTACAGACGACGAGGAAGGACTGAGGTATTTGGCAAACAGCAGTGTCTCTCTTTCCGTGATGGCCATCCCCAGGCCAAAGTTGGCCAGCAGAATGGCCAACAAGGCCCCAGGCCCCGGCATGATGCGACGGACAAAGGGTAAAAGCTGCCCCGTCTCCCGAATGCCCGGGACATAGTAGGTGTGGTATTTGCGAGCGATGACGATGCAGGTCAAAGGTCCCAGTACCATGGGGTACAGGCCCCCAGCTGTGCCCTGAAGGCTGCCTGAACGTACAGCTGCACACACGGTGCAGGGGAAGTCACCCACCAGCACCCGGTTGGTGACCAGGAAGTGATGAAAGAAGGTGGACAGCACCACGGGCAACACCACAGTCGGAGCAAAAGTGGCCAAGCGGCCAAAATGTTGCAGCCCCATCCGTTGGCGACAGACGTTGTTGATGAGCATCCCTGACACCGCGGCACCTCCCCCGAGGATTCCTACCCCCCATGAAAATGGCCACCTGGACAAAAAATTCAATTTATCATGTCAATACGATATGGATCTATGACCAGTACAAACTTGTGTGCACTCGTGTGTATGTGTGTGTGTGTGTGTGCGCGTGTGTGTACACAGATGTGCTTTGCAACATTTGTTCACATATCATGTATTTTGCTTGTGTAAACTCCTACAATACTTAATATTTGCTCACACACCACATAACTGTTAAGTGATTAGTTAGTATGTTCATGAATTTATGATAGGATCATAAGGATGTCTCTGTCCATTTGTGATAGGATGTCTCTGTCCATATATTTGTGATAGGATATCTTTGTCCATTTGTAATAGGATGTCTCTGCCCATGTATTTGTGACAGGATATCTTTGTCCATTTGTAAAAGGATGTCTCTGTCCATGTGTTTGTGATAGGATGTCTCTGTCTATGTATTTGTGGTAAGATGTCTCTGTCCATGTATTTGTGGTAGGATGTCTCTGTCCATGTATTTGTGGTAGGATGTCTCTGTCCATTTGTAATAGGATGACTCTGTCCATGTGTTTGTGGCAGGTTCTCAAATGAAACACAAGGAATTAGAAAAATAACCAAGCATCCTACCAAAATCATACTAATTACTAAAATGTCATCAGTGAACCTGACACACACTAACTTCTTTTGGCAAGCAAGATTTTAATCATGCAACTTTTTTTAAATCTCTGTTTTTTAATATTGTGCAATAGTTGATGATTTTAGAGCAGGTACAAAATATATCCGACCAGGGATCCAAGCCAGAAGTAGTATGCAGGACTGCACAGACAATAACAGCTTTGTCAAAACTAAACACCATCTGGAGAGATAAGAATATCTCACTTATCTCCAAGATCAGACTAATGCGCTCCCTTGTCATATCCATATTTCTGTATGCCTGTGAATCATGGACCCTGACTGCGGATTTGGAGAGAAGAGTACAGGCAATGGAGATGAGATGCTTTCGGAGACTCCTTGGCATCTCCTACAAAGACCACATAAGCAACGAAAGCGTGCATAACAGAATCCAGCAAACCATTGGACCCTATGAGAACCTTCTAACGATCGTGAAAAAGCGTAAACTTAAGTGGTATGGGCATGTCACAAGATCCCAAGGAATTACAAAGACAGTTTTGCAAGGCACTGTCCAAGGAGGAAGAAGAAGAGGCAGACCAAGGAAGAGCTGGGAGGATAACATCAGTGAATGGACAGGCCTAGAACTCAACAAAACCCTGAGAAAGGCAGAACAGAGAGAAGAATGGAGGGAACTGGTTGCTGAGTCTTTGAGGGTGCCCCCACGGTCGTCAGACTACGGGACAGATAGATAGATAGATAGACAAAATATTAGGGATGTGTGATGGGGTGAGGGAAGTATAGTTAAGAACTTGAGAAACAAAAACATACCAGATCACATAAATGAACAGCTGAGCATAGGGAAAAGTCCAAAAGGAGGAAAGTGATCTGGAACCTGTTAAAATCTAGGCAGAATTTCACCAAAAGGTGAAAAATCCCCATGCCTGAATGAAATAATTTGGGGGGACATCTCAGTATGTATACCAGATGTATACCAGTCACTTTAACCAGTGACTAGCTCCATCTACCTTGTGCTTACAAATACCTAGATTCAACCAGTCCACCGTTGGTCGTCGCTCTTTCTCTATTTCTGGTCCATCCATCTGGAACAACCTTCCTCTCTCTCTTCGACAGAGGCCTACATATGATACATATAAATCCAGCCTCAAGACATATTTGTTTCAAACCTAACTTTTTCCCTCTTTCATCTCAAAACTGCCCCTGCCTTCAACAGCCCAAATCCCATTACCCTGCCAAAGCCTACAACCTGTGTGTGTGTGTGTGTGTGTGTGTGTGGTGTGTGTGTGTGTGTGTGTGTGTGTGTGTGTGTACATTTGAATTTTGTTTAAGCTTTTGATAGTTATTGGCTGCATGACTCTGTAAGAATATGTTGAATGCAAGCGCTCTGATTTGTCTTTGCAAGATATAGCGCTATACAAATTTCATTTATTATTATTATTATCTCACTTTATCCTGGGAAAGAAACCAAAGAACACACATGTATATGAATGAATACACACTTATACCCACCCATGTATGAATGCACACATACGCCTGTATGCATACATGTCTGTATACACATACACATACACTTAGGTCCAAACACACACAAACATATCCGCCCATTAACAGTAACTAACACACACACACAAGAGAGAGAGAGAGAGAGAGGAGAGAGAGAAGAGAGAGAGAGAGAGAGAGAGAGAGAACTTTTAATTGTACTTTGGCCTTGGCCACAAGTTATAAGTAGTTACATTCAATACAATCATCGTTATTATCTTCATCATCTTCATCTACGAGAGAGTGAGAGAGAGAGAGAGAGAGAGAGAGAGAGAGAGAGAGAGAGAGAGAGAGAGAGAGAGTCAGACAGACAGAAAGACAGTCAGACAGACAGAGAGAAAGCACTGACATCTGTGAGCGTGGTTGCCAGTTGAGGATGATATTGTGCTGCATTTTCAGCACCTCTTCATCAGTCAGGATGCGTGCCCCAGGGGGCTTCTCCTCTCCCTTCTTCAATCTCAGCATCCTCCCCTGCTGCTCTTCCCCCTTAACCTGGTCGTCTCGAAACAGCCGATCCATTCTTTCCCCTTGTCTGTTACACTGCAACATTCATGGCCAGTAGTCTCAGTCTGGATCAATGGATGACAACAGAAAGGAATCAGAAAGTCATAATGAATGACAATGGTGGGAACGATTATAACTGTGAAGAATGAATCATAACACTTATTAACAGCTTTGATATGATAATAACTGGATGACTACAAACACAATAATAAATATATTATTCATTTTCATAATGACAAACGCAAATGACCAGGTTGATTAATTAACAGTAATGACTATAAATAAAGACCAATCACTTTTCCAATTCACTGTCCAGTCACTGCAACAATAAATGAATAATTACTATGATCTGTCTGGAAAACAATATAAAAAGAACTAGCATATATATATATATATATATATATATATATATATATATATATATATATATATATATATATATATTTCTGCAAAGAGAACACTGGAAGCTTCAAAGAGAGCAATTAAGCTTCACATAGTAGTTCTACTGTTCTCTGACAGCAATCCAGTAGGCACAAATCTTGAGATTATACAAAGTTCTGTTAGTGATAAGCGAAGTTTGTGTGGATTCATACTTGCCATTTGGGCAGATGAATGTGGGGACCCATCAGTAAAGATACCAGTTTACTGTGATATGAGTTGTAGGACTCTTATCCAGCATTTTTTTAAAAAGAGGGTCAGGACTGAACATCAGTAAAGACTGAAGTCTGTCTTTAGATGTCATCCTGGAACTTCATTAGGGAAGATTGTTAAATTGATTTTTTTGTTATGTCTGGGTTTACAAACTGTCTGCATCAAGCTAAGGTTCTCCCTCTTGAGGTACGATTCATAAGATGCTGAATCTTGCAAAAAAAAAATTTTCAAAAAGTGATTGCTGAAGCTAAATCGCTTTATAAATATTCTTTGCATGTGTGTGGGCTATACCAGTTAAGCTCCAGCAGAAAGGAAAAAGAAACTGGTCCTCTCACTAGATGAGAATATTCTCTTCTTTGTGGTGGTTTGCAGGCTGGCTTCTAGTCTCCATTTCCATGGTGATAGTGAATGTTAAGTTTTTTGTTTCCCTTTGATGATGTGCAAACTTGTATTTTGCATTGAGCACTGTGACCACTCTGCTGACTTTACTTTTTGCTGCAGTGGTTCTATTAACTGCTCTTTACAGGTTTTCCACCACCATGCATAAATTTTCTGTGCACTTCTATTGGAGAATGAAAGTATTGGCTCCCCTTTTCATATGCCATCAAGTTTCTTTCCAGCACTGATATATTGGATGGCTCTTTCCACTTTTTCTTTGTCTAATTTTAAATCAGAGCAAGTATGCATTTCTTCCTGCACAAAAGTGGAACTGGCTGGCCGTTGACTGGACATTAAAGGTTTTCGTTGGAATTTAATTTGGAGAGAAAGACTGAAGAAGCAATACTGTCCAATAAACTAAGTGCAAGGCTAACAGTGACACACTATGGTAACACACTAGGAAGCTAGAAAACACTGTTTATAATAGCATGCTACATGCTCTGTCCTTCAAGTAGAACTACTTCAGAAAGCTACGAAACAGTCACTTTTCTTAAAAAATAAATGAATGCACTGAATTGAACAAAATGATAACTTAGACCTGTTACATGTTTCGGTTTACTTTCTATTTTGACTACAGTCAGATTTCAAGTCTAGCTTACTCGCCCTCAAACTCAGCCATCTTTTTCAAACCTGCAATCCGTACAACTGCAAAGGTGCTTATGATTTGCACACGTCGTTTCTTGACTATGGCTGATTCTTTATCAAAAGCTAAATTCATCCATCAGTGCATCACAAACTTGCACTGCGTCTGCTTGCCATGCGTCTGCTTCCAAGGTCATTTGAGACTTCCGGTCATGCGTGGAGACAGCAGCTTCTGCGAGAAACTAGGTCAATAATTCTGAGGTCAGTTGACATTCCTTTGACAACGGAAAACTTTCATTTAAATCCATTAGTTTGTCTTTTAAAAAATTGGAAATAAAACATGATAATACTATGATGTAAAATTATACATTTTTCTCTTTGTGCTTTCGAAACTCTGAATGTTTAGAGCCAAACTGGCGAAGATTTGACAACAGCGCGAAAACGTAAGTTCGGGAGGGTCAAAGAAAAACTGTTTTCAATTGAAAAATCGTAGCCAACTCGTTTTTGTTCATGATAATTGCTTGGAAAGTTATAGATTTTTATGATTCAAACTTTGAAATTGGTGTTTTGTATAGATATTATAGGAACTTGGTTTTATTTTATAATTGATTTGTTTAACAAGTGGTTGAATCTTGCAAAGAGTACCCCCGAATCACGTGACTTCATGATTTTGTCGCCATCTTCTGCTAGTGCATTTCCTGCTTCTACGGCAAGCTGTCGATTTGTTTACCCCCAGCCAGCACACTTTCTTGTTTGATTGATTTCAAATTTCTGTACATATACATGGTGATTTAACAACCTTTCCTTCGTTGCACGTATTTCTGCGTCATCCAATCTGTACAACACGTGTCTTTACAGACAAACCACTGTGCGTGTTTCGCCGTCAATCGGAGCAACCACCGACGCAGTTTTGTGACAAGATGCCGGTCCGAAAGCAAGGTAATGCAGTACTTTGAAGCTTTTCGTTACATCGCTGTTTGCATGGATTACTTGCATTGATTGAAAGTGTTCGTTAAGTGTCGATTTCTTTATTTGTTGCTGCTTATCCTTTTTGTGTGTGTCGTTATTGTAAAGAACACGTGTATTAAGTGTGTTCCAACGCATTGGCCGCTGCCTGGCGACAGATTTTTGTACAGTTGTCAGTCACTATTGACTGTAGATCACTAGATGTAGTCAGTTGTTTCCAGTTCAAACACTTTTCTGACAAGGAATCTGAGCTAAATTAAAGTTGAAAAGGCTGGACATTGATATTGATTACACTTAGATTTCAAAGAATTTTTTATGTAGGCTATTTTAACTATGTGGCAGTACAGCAGTTGAGTATTCTTAATTCATCATTCAAAACATAACGATCAACATTTTGTCACCCCAGTCTCACATAAATTCGCTGCAGCACCTGCCAGAATACTAAAACAAAAAAGTGGATTGTGCAGTCAATATATATCATAATATATGTGAGCATGTGTGAGTGTGTGCATCACTAGTAGTAGTAGGTGTGTGCATTGACGTGTACATTACTATGTCATTATGTGTCATGACTCATGTTGTGTTTATAAATTATCAATGCCTGTGTTCGTGTGTGCATGCATGCTCAAGATCACACCTGCCTCCAAACTAATACTGTGATAGTCTGATACTAATAAAATGTGTTCATGTATCTATTGTATTTTCTTTTTTTCAATTTTTGGTGCTATTTGTACTGTGTACTGTGTGTTTGTCACTGTGTGTGAGTGTCTTCATGTGTGCATGAACACATACACATATTCGTGAACATACACACACACACACACATATAATATATATTATATATGCTCATGCATGCATGCTTGCTCACACAAAAACATGTATCCTGATTCATATCGTATGTGTTTTAATTTTGACATACACTTGCTTTGAAATATTAAAAATATCCCTTAAAAATGTTTAAAATATCCCTTAAAAGTTAAAAATACTAGATTCTTTCAGGTGTGTTATACTTTTATAGCCTATAGGTTCTAGTCCATGGTCTTAACTTAAATTCCACTTATTCAAGTTATTGTGTGCCTCTCATTGGTGTGTGTGTGTGTGGGGGGGGGGGGGGGGGATTCACTGTTTCAGTGTTTGTCACTGTGTCAGTGTGTGTATACATGTGTGACTGACTGACTGTAACTGTGTCACAGTTTGTCATGATAGTGTGTGTTTACATGCTGAAATGTGATAGTGATACATCATACAGTGTGTGTGTGCGTGCCTTATAATTCAATTGTATGCTCTAATTTCTAAAACATGTGTGTGTGTTTAAACTTGTGTGTTTGTGTGTGTGTGAAAATGACTCTTTAACTTTTATTTTTAACTAAGCAATATTTAAACCATTAACTTGTCTTACTTTGGGATCTTTACCTATTTACATAATATGCATTTTACTATTTTAGTTTTAAACACTGCTATCTCTTTATCACACAGTATCATGAGTATGGTATAATTAAAAGTTGTTTACATAGGGGATGTTTTGGCTGTTGCTGTTTATTTTGGTTCAGTTTGGGGGGTTTTTTTGTTTGTTGTTGGTTGGTTTTTTTGGTGGGTTTTGTTTGTTTTTTTTTGGGGGGGGGCTGTTGTTGTTTGTTTGTGTTTTTGTTGTTTTGGTGGGTTGTTTTTTTTTTCCGGGGGGGTTGTACCTGACATGACTGATTTAGTGACTATCCAGTATCCTCTGGAAATTTATTATTGTGAATTTTTTATTTCATTTTAATTTATCATATTATTATTATGACATCTATTTTATTTTATTCTTTTATTTTGAGGATAATGGAATAAGCATGCACGTGTGTTTTAAAACCAGTCCCTGTGTATAATACACTATTCAGTTTTGAAAATTTGTAATTTGTTCCTACCGGCACAAAATGACCTATTCTTCTGAAAAGTGGAACGGGTTTCAATGTGTGCACAAGATGTTCTGCGTATGTTCACACACAGGACCTCAGTTTATAGTCTCATCTGAAGGACTTTAACTGTTTTAGTCACGGAGTGGAGTCAGCACTGCTGTTAACTTCAGAGGAAAAATCCTCTTGAAAGTGATTCGAACCTAGGTCAGCAGATCACAAACACAATGTGCAATGCGTATCACGCTAACCACCAGGCAGCAGGTCTAGTCTCGCTCTCAGTAGTGTAACCTTTAAAATGTCATTTCAGGAAACAACTATCACAAAAGATGTTCGAAGCTTGCTGCAATAATAAATCTTTTGAATAATTTTTATATATATATAGGTATACTATATCTATATATATATATATAATATTATATAAAAATGTAATTTATTATTTTATGTATCATTTGTATTTATCTTCTCTCTGGCTGAAGTGAATCAGTGAAAAGCCTATGAATGTAATGGATTGATAGTTGGTGAGAATGACTAAAATTCGGCTGAAAAGTAAAGGACCAATCCATGGGAACAAGAGAGTTTTCTGTAGCCAGTGTAGGAATACAATCTGCACTTGTAGAAAAAGAAGAAAAGAAAAGAAATTGGTACAAAGGTAATGCTGCAACAGCTGAGTTTGAGTAACTTCAGTAACTGAGTACAGTTGCATGCATTCTTCCCAGGGAGAGCCATTAATCAGCATTCCCCACTGGAGAGATCTGCCAAAGTGTGAACAGAATTTATTACAAAGCAACATAGCTAATTCAACAAAACATAGCTCAACACACCACAATGCAAGATTCTGGTGCATACTCTATATCTCTCAGTCTCGGGCACGTTCAGTACACTGTACACTGTGTACAGTACAGACCAACACCAGAACATGACAGTTGACACCACTTTGCTTTTAAAAAATAACTTTAAGGATTAACTTTCCTTTCTTTCACCTATTACCCACAGCAGTGACACCACAAGTGGCTCAATTATCTACAGGTGCACAAGTTTCTAGCTCAGGAATTACCCCCATACTACTTTTTTTTGTTTTGTTTATTGCCTGTCTAATTAATCATTAGGACAGTTCTCGTGTTTCATTTACCCAGTTACTGCGCATAGAGTCAACCTTGATCTTAATTACCAACTATGCTGTACTACTAGGGAAGGAAATGCACCTAACATTAACAGTTATTATCTAACTGCCAGTATCTTGCACAAAATAGGCTTGTAGTTGTAGACAGATCAACACAAGTAAACTGGTCATTGAGTGTTATACTATAGACTACAACTCAAGGTCATAGTTCATGGATACTCTGGTTTGTAGAAGACTGTTTCAGTGTTTTTAATACTTTAAGTTTAACTTATCCACAATATGGGTGTTTCGGTGTTAAGTACTTTTACTTACCCACAATATAATGGGGGGGGGGGGGGGGGGGGGGGGAAGAGAGAGCAAAGGCAGCTTGGAAGAGTTAAAATTGTTCTCTTTACTGTGTACTGTATACCTTTGGTTTAACTTTTTCCCACACATCAGTTGCCCAAATTTGTTTATAAAACTAAAAGCAGTTAATGAGTTATGCGCATGACAATTATTTTCATTTCTCGATAGAAATAATAATATTCAATGATATATTAATTACATAATTAGTCATATTTAGTATATCAATGGATTCTAGAGGTGTACAAGTTTTGTTTTTGAAATCGAGGAGTTCTTTTCTATGAACTATGTAATATATCCAGTTTTTTCCCACATTGCAACATATAGTCAAAGTCAAACTTTTATTTTCAGATGGTACATTGAATAAGGGGACAGGATAGCTCAGTGGTCGGAGCACTCGCTTTCCTCCAGCCAAGTTAAGCAGCGTCGAGCGTGGTTACCACTTGGATGGGTGACCGTTTGCGCGCCTTGGCTTCAGTACAGTTCCCCCAGTTCACCCAGCTGTAAATGGGTACCTGCCCTCTTTAGGGTCAGGGAAGGTAAAGCAGCGAGGGAGAGGAGATGGGTGCCGCCTTCAATATGCTGGCCCTAGAGAAGTTGAGGTCTCTGACGCCTCGCTCCCCTACGACCTTATAGGTTATGGGACACCTTTACCTTTACCTTTTTACATTGAATAAGCAGTGCATTTGCTTTTTTTCATCAAGCCATCTATACACTGTATATGCAATGTTTTGAAATTTTGTAAAAGGCATGTAGGCAGCTGAGGCTTGGTAGATACTACTTTTTCTTTTTTTTTTACTAGATGGCTCCAGAGAAGTTATTGAAGTTAACACTAGGTGTCAATTTACTGACTGTGTTGTCTTGTGTTGCAGATGCCCACAGGGCTCTGGAGCTGCTTGAGGATTATCACACTCGCCTGACCAAGCCTCAGGACCGACCCCTCAAAACCGCCATTGAGAGGGTCATCCGCATCTTCAAGAGCCGCCTCTTTCAGGCCCTGCTGGGTAAGTTCGATTCTTCTCCTTCAGAATCTAACTAAAGTAAAAAGGGATGGGATTTGAATACATAGTATTAGTTTTAAGTGAAATAACTTAAAGGCAAAAAATTTCACGTAAATAAAACAGCTAAGAAAACCCACACACACACTAGGAAAATAAGTCACCCTACAGATTTAGCAACTTTTTTGCACTAGATGTCTTTTTACACTGAATATTTTAGACAGGCCTACCATTACAGTTGGCTAGTAATGCTAAGTTGTATTCGTCCAATGAAGATCGTTAAAATGATCATGCTGTCAGAGGAATATGGAATTTGCATAATAATTGTATATATATATATTGCCTGATCAAGAAAAACAAAAATGGCAAGGAATGAAAATTATACTTTATAGCTTAGTTGTTTGAGAAGCACCCCTCACCCCCACCGCCACCCCCACCCCTCCTGCCTGCTGTTGACAATTGTCCGTAGTGGCCGAGTCATAGATCTAGAGCTGCTTATGCTGCTGTGACTTGTAAAGGCATCTAGGCAATAGATCAAGGGTTACTTCTACTGTGTTCTAGTTCTACATAAAGATGGTGGGAAGAGAGTTGCCCAAAGTGATTCTGCTGAAGTTCTTTCTCCTTCAAAGAAAAAGGTGACTTTTGAAAGGTATTCAACATTTCCAACAGGTATGAGAGGTCAGACTAAGGTGAAGCATGTGTGTTCTAGGGGGGAGGGGGGGGGGGGGTGGAGTGACATTATGTGTGACATCAAGTCTATTGGAAAAAGTGATCTGTCACAGTGTCAGCACTTTGAAGCAAACAGAGAGAAATATAGTGTGTTTGAAAAGGTCTTTATTTTCCACTCAGAACACAAATTATATCTTACATCACAATTTTGTACAAAAATCACTTTTAGCGACCACTGTGAATGTAGCTGCATTCCAACTTCAGAGATAACACTGTATCTTATTTAGAAACAAAATCAAATTGTTCACACTATATAAGTATATAATCACAGTTAAACATCTACCTTGTGTGACAACAGGAAGGAACAGATTAGTTGTGTGCAGTACATGTTCTGAAGACTGTAGAATACCAGACTATCCAGCACTTGATAAACTAAAACCGTTTGGGTTGTTAGATATGTAAAGTGTTAACAGCTGTTCCATAATAGCAAAGCAAGAGTCGTGAAACCAGGGCTTTCAAGGAAGATAGAGATAAGCCATCATAAGGAAGATAAATAATGTTACTACTGCTAGGAAAGCGTGTTACAAAATAACTTGTCAGATAAAGTCGACAACAAAGTGCACAGTTCTTGACATGAATGCTGTAAATGATATTTAAAAAAAAATGAATGTCTTCTGTTTAAAATGAAAGTGAGCTTGTAGCTGTACAATTTGTTTTTATCAGAACTGTGATTCTTGCTCAGCCAATAAAGAGAGTTGGTTGTGATTCTGGACACAAACTGCAGCTAGCAAGAGCCAGATCTCATGTCCCGTGCAAAGATCGTCTCTACTTGCGCAACTACTGATTTTAAAATGACATTTTCATATTTTTTCTGTGAAATGCCTTTGTATTATTGTAGTTAAATCATGCATTAAGCTATGCCATTTTCATAACAGTTCAATCAAAAATCAGTTATGAACTAGACAGTAGCGTGGGCATAGATTAATCAAAAGGCTTGTCTTTCTGCCGTCTCTTATCATCTGGTGATGTACTCTTGAAATGGTGTCTATTCGAAGGAGAGCTTGGGACATGGCAGAGGTATAAAGAATAGAGTGCAAATGACTGAGACTAGTAGCAGGTTAATTATCACCAGGAGGTAGGTGATGATGGCTGGGCATGAATACAATATAGGGAGTATCAACCAAACCTAATCATTATCATGTATTCTATTATTCATGAGCATAAGCCATAAATATACATTGGAAGAATTCTGACAAAGCTGAAGAAAGTTGGGCTTGGTTTGTTATGTTTCTGCTGGACTTGATGTGTCTTATATTCAACAGTGTGTTCCATATAAATCTATATTACACACATGTTTTTATTGAATGTTTTCATTTATGTTCTGAAGGACTGGTCTTTTGTTGTTTAGTTTTGTGTGTGTTTGATGGGATTTGTTTTGGTTTGGTTTTTTGGAGGGGGTGCCTGTTTAAAAAACAAAAATAACCATTTGTCTGAGTACCTCTGAGTTACTGTGGTAATAGCAAATAATTATATGGTAATGACATACTGTGCAATTTGTTTTCACACTGTATCAGTGCTAAACTGAATCAGTGAATGATCTTACTCCATTTGATTTTACCTTCCTTCTCCCCATCATTTATTGTCTCTACATTAAACTTTGTTTGTTTTGTTGTTGTTTTTGGAGGACCAATATGCCACACTTTTAATAGCAAAAACGAAATTATCAGTATGTATATGATTTGCAATAATAGATCAACTAACATGACAGGCCACTCCATACCAGTCTCCAACTTTTTTATGTAGATAAATAAAGAATTTGATAAATTATAATTGAAATTTTTTTTTTATTATAGTAATGTAAAATAACTTTTAAGTACAAATTTAAGTTTCTTATTTGAAATCTTTTTTAAAGATAGAAACCAAGCAGCTCTTGTTCATATTGATATAAAACATATCACTATCTCAGTATCTGTATCACTTCAAAGTATGCAACATTAAACAGCATGAACTGTTCTGAATCATTGAACTTTATGTGAAATCTTATAGTAAAGTTATACTGTTAGATTTTGTTATGGTCATTTCTCCTATTTCCCCCTAGCGCCCCCCCCCCCCCCCCCCCCCTTCCTCTCTTCTGAAACATGAAAACTCTTCAGTTCCAATTCATATGTATACAGAAATTACCAGTTAGATTGTGCTTTTCTTCCCTGTGAACTGCAGAGTGCAAAATCAGTAAGTGAGTCAGTTATCAGTATCGTAAGTATTTTGCTAGGCTTAGATTTATAAGACTAAGAGTAAGAGCTTGTGTTGTGCATAAAGAGAGAGAGTGTTCAGAGTTTGAGTTTGATTAAAGGGGGGGGGGGCGGACAAACAAGTGAGGCCGAAAAGATCAATTGTTCTGTGGTTACTTTTTCACTATGTCACTTGTCAGGGTCCACCAACATGGAACTCTAGCCCTGTGTGTGTGTATCCATGACTACAGTGGCCGTGGCATTGTTGCCAGCCAAGCGGTGATGGCTGATGTAACTGTTGCTAGAAAGAGAAAGGGACCCCAACATATTGATGATCGCTCTTTTCCATTAGCAGTGTACCTAGGACTGGTGCAAAATACAGGCTTTGCTGTACACTTTCCTCCCTTAGCTATCGTTCCCTTTCAGGGCATTGTCATTATAATGGCGTGGTGGGATATGGGTAGGGGAGGTGGGCTAATGATGTTTGTGGGGGCGAAAAGGAAACATATATATGCAGAGTCAAGGGGATGAAAACAGTGCGCGTGTTAATTAATGCATGTTTTTAGGTTTTACACATGTAGGTGTGTACATCAGCAAAAGATCTTTGATAGTCCACCTACTGACATTAACCTTTCTACAAGGAAAGGAAGGTCTGATATAAAGCTGAGGGCCTGTCAGAATGGTTGAAGTGACTTGAACTTAAGTGTGAATTTATTTAGAAACGAGGAAAACAAGGATTGAAAGAAACTGTCAGATGACCTTTCGTTATACGTTAACCTGGTTTCAACTTTATCATTCTTTTTCAAGCCAGGTATAGATGTTGAGATAGAGTAAGAAGAAAAAAACACCTAGTGAGAATATCTACTGTAGTTTTGTTGTTGTTGCAGATATGCAATTCAATTTATAATATGATATAAATTTGTATGAATTGGATATAATTCATTGTGTAAAAAGAAAATTTGACAGAAAAAATTAACAGTTTTTGATTGCAGTTGAATGTGAGTGAGTGATCGACGTTCCTTTGTTTTGTTTCCCCCTCTCACCTTTTTCTCAAGTTTTTGCATATATTGAAGTCGAAATAATTGTCTTTTATTAACATTCTGTGTGTATGTGCACATGTACACCCACTATTGGGCATGCATATATATGTTTAAATGTGTGTACATGACTGTTAGCATTCTAATTATACATAATAAAACTAATGTGTACTCATTGTTTACTGCAACTCTAGTGTTGATAGTAACTCAAGCTGCCTGGTTGTTTTTTGTGGGGGGTTTTTGTGTGTTTTTTACTGCATGTACTGATGTAGATAAAGCAAATAGTATTTCGTGCAAGAAGAGAGGCTTTTGAGTTAAAGGAAAGTGGGCAAAAGAGCATGTGAACACTTCTTATTTGAACTTCATGGGAGTGTTCAATACACTTCTACCGGCTATTTTGAATTATATGTGACGCGTCCAGGTGCTGAGTAGAAATATGAGGAAGGGCAGTCTTGTGTCTAGATCTGTTACAGTGTTAGGCATGTTTTTATTTTTTAAGTGGGGGGGGGGGGGTCAGAACAAAAAATAAGAGAACAAAACAGGGTGGGTATGAATAGACTGACATGGTGGCAGGCGGGTGGGGGGGGGTGGATATGGGGCCTCATTATATCATATTTCCTGCCAGTTTGTAATGATGCAAGACCGATCTAACTTTCTAGTACAATGATTTCAGTTCTTGATTGATGTGAAATGAAAGCACAGTGTTATTTACAAAACTGTGCATTTGTTTTCAAACAAACCTGTTAAAAGAATAATAAAAAACCCAGGTACTTATTAAATGTTGCAGTCACAAAATGTGTTCAGTCCTTATACAAACATCCGATCCACCTGCTGCATGAATTGATATACATTTCACCCAGCCAGTGGAGACAAGGTGTTTAAATCAAGGGGTTCATGTGCATTGTCTGTCTGGGCTGTACTTGAGATAAAGCGTATAGTTCAAGTGGCTCCTGTAGTGTGTATTCCCTGACCTGTCGCGAAACTTTGTAGCATGGGGTAGCCTCTCATCCTTGGAGGGAGAGATGTATTGTTCCTGTCACTAGCGTCAGTGACTGTTCCCACACACTCCTGTGGTATGCGAATAATGTTAGGTAAACTTGCTGAAGTGAGATTGTTGGCGACAGTCACAAATCTCTTGGTGCGTATTTTTGATGTTGTTGGCGCACACATACATGCATGCTTGCACACACACACACATCCCTTTTTTGACTTTGAATTGTCTTATGTTGTGGGTACTCTTTCACTTCCTGCTGACCAAGTGACAGACATACTTCCATAAACAGCATTAATTCTTCTTTTTTTTTCTTTTCTTTTCTTTTTTTTTGGGGGGGGGGGGGCAAAGTACTTTCTGTTGTAATTGATTCCAAAACTGGAGTGAGCATTATGGAAACAAAGCTCCATAAAATATGGGAGGATCAAGGATAGAGCTGGGTATAAGTGCTGCGCCTGAACTATTTGATTGTTAACTTTGTCATCATCCAAAATGACAACTTGCTTAAAATTTACATGTGTAAGTTTGAACACATAGGAGATAGATTTGAAACTGAAAATGACCAGAAAGAAGATAGCAGTTTATCCATAAAAAACTGTAAAAAAATAAAATAAATAAAAGTAAAGCCTAAAGGGGTTGGTGGTGGTTAAGAAGTTGATCTTCATTTTTGTAAAGAAGTTCAAACAAAGCATGGGTACGCAGTTTCAGATTGGAATTGATCCATTCTGAGACTTACGTCATGTTCTGGTCTCTGTCTCCCAGTCTGCTTGTTTGTCATGGAGTGCACCACTTTAAGTACAAAACTATGATCTCATGCATGCTCACAAAGTCACATGTATGCATTCTCATTCTCTCTATCTCTGTCTGTCTGTCTCTCTGTCTGTCTCTGTCTCTGTCTCTCTGTCTGTCTCAGATACCACACACACACACACACACACACACACACACACACACAAATAAATCGAATACACACTACACTCTTTCTTTCTTTCTTCTCATCTTGCCTTGTCCTTTTTCTCCTGTTCTGTTTCAATGCAGGGAAGCATTTCATTTATCGTGTTCATCTACAATCACAGAGTGAAGTGTACCATGCTATGTCATGCAGTATGATCAAATTCATAGATGCAGAGTAAGCTGAACGAAACATCAATACATCACCCACTTATTTTACCCAACTGAGCATCACATTAGCTTCAGCACAAGCTATTAGGCCATTTCCCCGATCAATGCTGATGATCAAAGCTATCATGATCAATACAAAGTTAGCGGTATGTATCTTTCCCCCCCCCCCCCCCCCCCCCCCCCCCCCCCCCCCACCGCCGACGAGGGGGCATAAATAAATAACTAGATCCCATTGGCCTGACCAGCCCACAGCATCATGACCCAATTTGCAACCTAGGAAGCAGCCATCTTTGCTAACACTAGAACAGCAAGCAAAATGATTGTCTGATTGATGATGGATTGATTATCCCACACCTCTTAACTCTCCCCCCCCCCCTCCCTTCTCTCCTTCCAGCTACCCCTCCTCCTCCTCCTCCTCCTCCTCTTCCTCTGCCTCCATGTTGTTGCTGTCAGGCTCAGCTGTATGTGTGGTGGGGGGGGGGGGGGGGGAGTGTTTGCAGTGGAGGACTGGGAAGAGAAGCCTCCATCCCAATCCAGGGTGACATCAATGGCGCCCTATTGATCCCCCCTCTGTCTGCAGGGAGTTTTAGGGGGGAGGGGGGGGGGGGGGGGGGTGGAGAGGGAGCAGGCACTTAGAGGGGAGAAGAGAGAATTTGTGGAAAGGAGGTGGGGGGGGGGGGGGGGGGAGTTACTTTTGGTGGAAGGGAAAGTCTCTCCATAGGATTAGCTTAGAAGCAGCAGGCAGGTTTTGATTGTCAGAGATAGAGTGCAGCTTTTTTTTGGGTGGTGGGGGGGTGGAAGAACCTCTCTAGTGTGTGTGGCTGTCTGCTCTTATTGGTGTTCTGTTCGAGTGCGCATGTGATTTGTGTGTTTGAGAGCGAGTGTGTACATGCGCGCGAGTGTATGTGTGTGTGCGTGCGCGCATGCATGAGCACGCATACAGCTTTAATATATATCTCCATTTTTCCAGCGTAAGGGCAATTGCTGAATAGCCATACACAGTGAACATTGTGACACATTGAACAAAGCCATACACAGTAAACATTGTGTCACATTGTTCATAATCATCTTCAGCCTTCATGGTTTCCAGCATCCTCCTCACAGCTGACGACCATCTGGACTAGGGTTCTCTCTCACGGTCTCAGGCTCAGGTTTAACTTAGATAATGCAACATTACATAGACTGCGTCAGAAGTCTTGCAAAGAAGGAGAGCCCATTTCAGTGTAGATCCCATTGCAAAATCCTGCATAATTATATCTCCTGTTAAGACTATGTTTCAAATAAAGCTGCTAAAGAACAACACTGCATAGTAGATAGATAGATAGATAGATAGATAGATCTTTTACAAAAAGCCCATGTTTTAAATGATGTTTGCGAAGAAAAACAAAATACAAATGCAGCTTCTGGCCCTGTTGAAGACTTACATTGCAAGACTTGATAAATGATTTTAAGCTTTGAAAGTACTATTGTATAATAAACCAATCCTCTGACCTTGCAAAGACCATCTTTTGTAAATCTAAAAATGATAATACTCCCCCCCTTCTCCCCTGTGGTAATGCCGGGGGCCTGTCAGTATGAATAGCTTTCCCACCTTTTGGAAATTCTGTGCCAAGAATTCCCTCTTTTCTGTTCCTCTCTTTGTTTCTGCATAACTGCTTTTATTCTTCTCACCTTCTTGTAGATTATGTGCCTTCTTGGTCCATTCTCCTGTCATTTTTCCAGAAACTGAGAAAGACTTAAAAGATCTAGATAACAATTCTCTCCCACACCGAAGTCAGATGTGCTGGTCCTGACTTGTCAGGTGCTTAACAGCAGTGCAGTGCATTTTCGCTGTATATGACAGACGACAATAGTTGCTGTCTGAGCGATCAACGAAGAAGGAGAAGAAGAATATTAAATGATTTTTAAAAAAGACCAGCCACATTACCAGATGACCCATCTTGCAGGGCACCATACCATGTTAGAAAAGAACGGGCTGACAGAACTGAGGAGTAGAGGCTGGGCAGGAAGATAACAGTCTTTTCCTTTCTCCTATTCCCAGAAAGAGGCAGAGGCCAAGCAAGAATGGTTGGCAAGGGATTATTAAGACATTTCTGGTGCCTCAGCAGTCAAGGAATGGACTGACTGATTGGTGGCTTGATTGATGGGTCCGTCACTGCACCCTGACTTTGTGTATTGGTTTTCTTTAAAGACATTTTTTTCTTCTTAAACCCGATGCATCTCTGCTTCAGCTTTGTTTTCTGTCACCATTAATATTGCTAGTCACTTGGTGTTCACAGTGACAAGTTTTCATAATTTTGTTCCAGTAGTAGGTGGTGATTAGAGGTGGAATGATTTGTCACTTGGTAGTAGATTTTAAACTTTTATGCACGTGCCAGTGGAATCCTGAAAATGTGCCATCCAATACATAATGTGTAAGCTTGTGAGTCATTTGCAAAGACTAAACAGTGGCATGGTCAGTTGAGGAGAGCTGGTGTCAGTTGGAAAGACACCACTCCACAAGACAACGATCAGATGACAAATGTTGTTGTGACAGTATGCTGCTATCAGTGTGCTGCTGTCCATTGCCTTTTTTTCTGAGTTTATCAAATCTAGAGCTGGTAGTACAAGCAGTTGCCTTGTGTTTTCTGAGTGTTTTGGTATTAATACTATTCTTTACTACTGTTTTAGACCTTTAGCTTTAATTTTGTAGACCTTTGGATTTTGATGCTACAGTGATTCACCATTACATTCATCTGTGTGTCCATGGAAAGTTGCACTTATGTGTGCTGTGCAGACATCCAAGAGTTCTACGAGACAACACTGCTGGATGACAACAAAACCTCCCATGAAAAGACACTGGAAACTCTACGCATCGCCAGCAAATGGGAACGTGAAGCCCCTGCTACCAACAGTCAGCCCAAGACAGAGGTCAGTTTTGTCCATCCTCAGGCAGGAAGGCAGTGTCAGTGTGGGCAGGAGGGGGGAGTCCTGGGAGAGGCTGGAGGGATAGAGAAGAGAGTGCATGTTTTGTGAGCAAGCTTCAGAATCCACCACTGAGCACTGCATTTGCACAAACTTTGCCAGCAGACAAAAGAAGACAAGAGAAAAGCTGCAACAGTTGGATTCTTAGGTATAAAAAAAAAAAAAATAATAATGAATTAAAAGGAAGGAAAAAAAACAGCCTGATTTTTCTGTAGAATATGGGCATACTCCCTGGCAGGATGATATTCTGTAGAAAACTTCTTTTCTTCTTCTTCTTCTGTTATTCAGATAGATGCGTTTTGTCATTCAGATTGCTATGTTTTACCTGTTATTCAAAATGATGTTTTCGTTTCATCATATATATATATTTTTTGTATTCAGATTAAATTGTGTTTTTCTGTTATAAATTCAAAATAAGATTATTTTTTTTAAATGTTATTCAGATTGACACATTTTTCTGTTATTCAAATTGATGGAGACAGAACTCGTGTTATTGCACAGCTGTTGAAGGGTAAACATTCAGGTAACTGCTACAACTCAAGGTCACAGAACAAAAATTCACTTCCAAATAAAAACAAAGAAAGAAACTGGAAGGCGTTTTTATCATTATTCATACCTTATTTTATGACATAGCGTTTGTTTGGGGGGTTTTTTTTTGTTTGGAGTTGTTTTTGTGTGTGGGGTTGGGTGTTTTTTTTTGTGGGGGGGTCCTCCGATAGGGCTCTGAGTTTCAGCAATTGTGTGTCCTTCTGGCAGACGTGACTTTGTGTCCATGTTTTAAGCCACAAATTTGCTTTTTGGATGAAGGGTTTGTTTAGATAGAGGCCCAGTGTTTACCTGGACATGCGCACAGGCCTTGTGGCCAAACAAGGGATTGTTTATAACCTCTTGACCCAAGCTACAGTTCTCCTGCTGCGTTGCTCTTTGCCCCTAGACCAGTATTTCAGTGGTAGGGGTGATAGATGTATTGCTGTTTACGCTATGCTACATTCAGCAGAAAGTGATACTAGTCAGCTGAACTTCTGCCTTGAAGTTCAGTGGCAACCCTGGCCCACAATCTGGCGTCAGTGTAGAGGGATGTGTGTGTCAATGTGCATTCCTTCTTTAGTTTGTCTCTCCACTTGCAGGATATATTGGTGAAGTTTTGCAAAATTGTGTGGCATTAAGCTATATAAATTCCATATATTATTATTATTATTAAGAACATTTGTCCTCACTACATTAGTACATAGTATTAGTATAAAATTGTTAACAACAAAAATCTGATGATAATGAAAATGAGAAATGTTAACTTGTAAGAGTTGAAAATAAATTAAATATCTTGACCCAGTGTGTGTGTGTGTGTGGGGGGGGGGGGGGGATGGGGTTTAGTGTGTGTGTACATGTATGTGTGTGCGTGCGCAAATGTGTATATGTATGTGTATTTGGTATTGTAGTAAAAACTCAATGAGTTGCTTGACTTTTTACATTCATTTTGTGAAGAGTTTGAAAGATCAGAGCTGGTGCAAGAACTGATTCTTGTCTCACTGTCTGTGGTTGTAGCTAATATTCAGGAGAGGGGGGGGGGGGGGGGAGAGAGAAATCCTGTGCATAAGTTAATCTAAGAACAAGTAAGCTTAATTGCTAAATTGAGATGAAAATTAATATCTTGACCCCAGTACTGCTTGCCCACAATTAGCAAATTTTAAGACTGTTTCTAGCTTTAGTCAGGACATAGTCCAGGCAATGTGATTATTCTATAATATCAGTTTTGAAGTGACTGTGAGAAATGCCCTAAAAAAAATTATAATTTGTATTCTATACATAATCTTTTATTTAGAAAAAAAAAGAAAAAAAGATTGCAACCAGTATTGAATTTGTATTGTAATTACCCTTCATGGGATGATTAAAGTGTTTTTGACTTTGACTTGACTTGATAAGCATCGAATGGGATTTATCTGGAGAATGTGTTTTCGTGGTAACTTTTGTCCATATGCATAGATCATCTGCATATTGAACCAGTTCAGTGTTATTGGACACTACATAGGGAAGACTGTGCTGAAATAATAAAGAGCATAGGTACATAGGGAAGACTGTGTTGAAATAATAAAGAGCATAGGTGCTACTTCTGATCCATGGGTGATCCCCATATCTTTTCAGTGATGGACTGGAGTGTGTGTGTGTGTGTGTGTGTGTGTAAAACAGACAGACAGACATAGAGACATGTTAAAATTCATTAATGTTGGACTGGAATAGAAGTGTTATTTTTTTGGTGAAAGAGTATGACATAGTTTTGAAGAATCTTAATCTGATGAAATATGAATTGATCAGATAAAAAGTTTCTTTTCAAAGAGAGAAAAGCTTTTTTTTTTTTAAATTGTAACAAGAAAAACTAAAAAGTGTTCCAGTGAAAAGAACTCAATAAATGAAAGGTACAGAAAAAGAGACAGACATTAACAACAACAGACATTAACAACAGTGTGACAATACTTCTCGTACAATATTGCTGACAAGAGCCAAGTAAAATGCAGAGGTAGAATAATCTTAGCCATGTGAATTTCTTTGTACATGATACTTCTGATAGGAGCTTAACTAACTGCAGGGCCAGAAAGGCCATCCCAAGAGTAGTGTGAAGAGTTTTCATGTACAATACAGACTTGCAGCTGAACAATATATATTGACAATGCTGCTGACATAAGCCCAACCAATTACAGTGACACTGACAGAACAGGAGAGGGACCTTCACGTGTACAGCAGTGTGAAAGGACAAGTTTCCGAATGAACATGTATATATATGATTTATAGAGCCCATTACAATCTCCACACAGTAGGCAGGATTTGCAGTGGAGTGGGAAAGCCAAGGCTACAGTTTTCTGATTCTGCTAGTGTTATTATGTCACTGTATATGTGTATACAGGGGGGGTTGTATTGTGGGTTCACTGCAGAGAATGGCTGGCCAGAGTGAGTGTGTGTGTTGTGGTGGGTGGTGGGGGGGGGGGGGGGGGGGAGGTATTAGATAGCCTTGTGGCTCAGAGCATCGATCTAGTGATCTGGTGGTATCTGAGTGGGCAGGTTTGACCTTGTGCTGAAGTGTCCGTTTGAGAGGATTTTTCCCCTTGGAGTTAACATTAGTATTGATCCATTTCCCCTGGGGTCCTTTGTGTGAAGGCACACAAACTATCGTGCGCACACATTAAAAACTTATCCACTTTTCACGTAAAAACTTATCCACTTTTCACGGAAGAGTAGGCTAGCTAGTGGGTGGTATGGATTATACACACCCAGCATGCAACCTGCATAGTGATGGGCTCCATCATATTCAACTTACGCAAAATACACTGATTGACAGGACAGTGTTACTCAGTACGGCAACAGCTCCTCTGAAGTGTTGAATGGGAAATCCGGTCAGACCCTGTACAAAATTGGGGTGGGGAGACTGCACTGCAGGCTGAAGAGTTCACTGCAGAGAACAAACAATGCGGCTCTCTGAACAGCATGAATTTGTAGTATGTGTGCTTTCTTGGCAATAAACAGAGGGACAGAGTGGAGTGGAGTGGAGTCTTCAGTATGCTTGTGCATTGTCTCTTGTTGGCAGGGTTGGGTGGTGGTGGTGGTGGGGGATGGTAGAATGGAAGTTATGCTTGTTTTGTGTGACATGTATCCATGGAAGAATGTGTACATAAAAAGTAGGAAAATTTACTCAATTAGTGTACGTTATTCTTTTGCTGAAGTGTGTGTGCGCGCTATTATTTGTTTTCCTTTTTGTGTGTGGTTGTTTTGGTTTTGTTTGTTAAGTGCAGGTAGTGAATGTGTTTGTGCAGCTGTGGTGAGAAGAGAAGTAATGAGCGTAAGTGTTCGAGGCAGCGTGGGAAAGGAGGGAAGGCAGGAAAAACTGAGAGGTAGAATTTGTGCAAAGGCACATGTGTATGTACCCCATGAGCTAAAGCTGAGCCAGAGACGGGATATGTGTGTGTGCAAGTGCATGTGTGTGTGTGTGTGTTCAAGTGTGTGTCTGTACATGTATCTGTGTGTACGTGTGTGTGTGTGTGTGTCGCACGCGCATGCATGTGTGTGTAATATCACTGCAATCAATGGAGCTAATGGACCTGGTTGTATCCCGCAATCACAGCTGTGTCATAAGGTTTTTCCTTTTTTTTCTTTGGTTTTTTTCCCCCCGTTCCTCAGCTACAGCTCCAAAGCTCACCAATAGTGAAACGTCACGTATGTGATTGGTTTTGCCCACCTTTTTTGGTTTTGCCACCTTTATTGGTTTTGCCCACCATTAAAGGTAGCCACTTTCTGACTGTGGATTTTTTTGTTTTTTTGTTTTGGGAATGGAAGGGTTTTGTCACACGGCAATCATTTTCTCAGTAAAAACACCATTTTCCTTAGTATCCAAACATTTGGACAGTGGGCTGTATTTTCGTGTATGCAGTTTCAAAATCACTCTGTGTCATAATTATGTGCCTGAAAGCAAGGTGAAAGTTTATACACTGAAAGGGGTAGTTTATACTTGACAACAGAAAGCTTGATTATGAGTCAGTATGACAAAAACATGCCTGAGGAAACAGTCTTTCATGTGGAAAACAACAACAGCACAGCTGCCTAGCTAAATGTAAAAAAACCCAAATAAAACCAACAACAACAAATCCCTACTCTCCCAAAGAAACAGTTCTGGTTTATGTTTCCGAACTAGAAGTTATCACCTCCTTCCACGTTGTTTTCACCAGCTTGAATTAGGAAGTGTATCTTGTGTTGTGTGTGTGTGTTGTGTATGCGCGTGCGTGTGTGTGTATTACAAATTTGAAGATTTTATGTCTGAATAACCTTCAAATTGTAATCATTTGAACAGATCCGTAGTCATCTTCATCTTAGAGCTTTCATGTAGGAGTTGTTCGTAGAATGGTGGTCTAGCAGTGATGCACCTGTCTGGAAAGGGAGAGGTTGTAGGTTCGATCCTGTCTTAGACCAGTATTTCCTTCTACCTGCAGACTTGAGGGGTGACTGGTCTGGTTGCTAGTCTATCTGATTAGATGATAATATTGCGTCCCTATTTATATGTAGCTTTTAGTGCATGTAAAAGGGAAACAAGAGGGTTGCTGTTGTCAAAATTCTGTACAAAGCCCTACCCTCTCAAGGGGAAAAATATAATATAAAGAAAAGGAATATAATATATTTTCACACACACACACACACACACACACACACACACACAGAGGAGGGGAAATAAAACAATGAAGGTTACATGCCATTTGAAAGCAAACCAATTTTTATGCGGAAAAATTTGCTGTGAGTGTAAATAGTCTGCGTTACATGATACAATACAAAAGCAAGTGACAGTGCTATTTCACGCTTTGGGGCTCATCTGACATTTGATATGGAGAATGTAACCTAACTGAAGCTGGGTATTTTACAAAATTATAAAATGACATTAAAGATTGTTAAAAAACGAACCCAAAAAATAAAAGTGCACTTGGGATGTCTTGGTTTTACTTCTTGATTCAAGCTAGCGGGAAAGGCTTTGAGGATGAGTGGGTGTTGAGAATGACCCAGAGACTGTGCACTTATGCCAAGCTTTTGTTTGTACAATCATGTCCGTTTTTGTTGGATTCTGTATTGGGTGCTTGTTTGCAGGGGTTCTGTGTGTGTGTGCGTGTGCGCATGTGAGCACGCACTCGTGCATGCCTGTATGGTTGTAGGAGAAATTGATCTACATGTCTGATTTATAGCACACAAGTCTTGCTTGTTTGTAGGAAAACAGCTATGAATGATCATTGTATTTGTTGTCATCATTATCGTCATCAGTATTGTGATTGTTATTATTATTTTCATTATCATCATCCTATGCAACAGAATGTTTTCGTAGCCTGATGCTCCGGATAGGAGATGGAGAATCAAAGCCCTAGGCAGTTTTGCTTCTGCAGCAGACAGAATGGAAGATCTGTAGTATGTGCAGGGTAGTAGAGGGGGACCAGGGAGTAGAGAGGGAAAGGTATAGAGGGGAAGGTGAAAGAAAAATAGATCAAGCGGCCAAAACATACATTTGCTTTTCCAAGTTGATTCATAGGTTTTTGTTTGTATATGTATGCGCGTGTGTGTGTGTGTGCGTAAATTTGCATGCGTACATCTGTGTGTATTCACATACATGTGGACTTGCATGCATATTTTGTGTATATATTCATGTATCTTTATGGAAGTTTACTAACATGATCATATTCGCATGATTATTGCACTGTTATCTGTTTAGAAAAAAACATGTGCATGTGCATGCGTACATCTGTGTGTATTCACATAAATGTGGACTTGCATGCATATTTTGTGTATAGATATATTCATGTGTCTTTATTGAAGGTTATTAACATGATCATATTCACATGATTATTGTACTGTTATCTGCTTAGAAAAAAAGGACATGGCTGTAAAAACTACTCTAACAGTATGCTAGACTAGCGCCCAGACCACCACCACCACCCATGGTGTAGAGGATGAGGTAAAAGTCTGACCTATACAGAATGAAACGTGCTGCCTCTCACTTTCAAGACTGGTATAAATTTTACCTGAGACCTCTTGATTTCTCCTGGTGCAGTGCAGCAAAGACTAGTATAAATTTTACCTGAGACCTCTTGATTTCTCCTGGTGCAGTGCAGCATGTGCTGTACAGTACCGGAAGCGACGTTATTGGAAATTGGCCTTCGGGAAAACACCAGGAGTGGAAACAGAGATGGAATGAGCTGTGGGAATACGGTGAAGCTTCAGGGTCTAATTAGAGCACTGAGTGCAGACTGACAGTGACTAACAGAGGCCTGGGAGGATTTGAGGGAGATGGGGGGGAGGGATGATTCATGTTTGGAGAGGAGGAGGGGTTGGGGACTGATTGGTGGTAAGGGAGGGTATGATTAGGGAGGTAGACGGAGAGAAAGATGAGGACTGAAATCTGAGACATTGGCATTGTGATGCGAGGTTGTTTGGTATAGGCTTTACGGTTGACCTTTTTGGGGGGTAACATTTTCTTTGTAAACGATGTTGTGTTTAGCATCTTTTTTCCTTTTTTTTCTGCTGATGTGACATTTTTTATTGACATCATGATGATGTTTTGTATAGAAATACTTGATTCAATAACCTATATACTCCATTTTTTATTCTGTATCTCTACACTGACATGACAATGACAAAGTCTGTCATTGGTTCCCTAGTACCACATTTTCTTCTGCTGATAGTGTGTGTAGCAGATGCCTGAAGGTTGTATTTTCTGTAATAATATGGTGGTGTGCTTGTATATAATAACCGATTCCCAAGTAGTTGATTCCACATCATTACACTTTCTGCTGATATGATGATGTATGCTGGTTATCTATCCCTCAAAACTATATCCCCCTTTTTTTTTCTTTTTTCTTTTGTAACATGACCTGTGTGTAGCTGATCCCTGACTGTTCACACACTTTTTTTGTTGTTACACCTGCTGTTTCCCTAGACGGTACCGCGCCCTGCCCAAAATGAAAGCATCAAGTCTTGAGAACGATCAGCCTGGTGCCCCCAGCCTTATTTTTTTGCATTTCGTTTTCTTTTGATGTGTTGGGTCTGTTTCTTTTTGCAGCACTATTCCCCTCCCAAAGTGAACTCTTCAGGTCCTGAGGACGATCTCCCCCCTCCACCCCCAGAACTGACGCGCCAGCCACCAGATGTGGTTACAGCCCCTGTCAATGATCGCCCCATTCCCACAGTGCTCCACACTCCCCCACCCCCGACGGTTGTGCTTCCTTCTTACGAGAAGGAATTGCCTCCTCCTGTAAGTACTTGTCGGTGTGTGTGTGTTGTCAGTGTGTGTGTGTGTGTGTCTACACAGTGTGTGTTACTTGCTGATGTTTGTGTGGTTTCACAGAGTGTGATACTTGTTTATGTGTTTTTGTGTGTCTATGTGGTGTGCGTTAGTGTGTCTGCCTCTGTGTGTATAAATATATGCAATGTGTGTGTGTGTGTGAGCGCGCGTGTACATGTGTTTGCCTCTTTGAGAATACGAAAATGCATACTGTGTCTCAAAACAAGAAAAATTCATGCAGGTTACGAGCAAAGGATGAAACATGTAAGGATAAAACTAAACAAAAGAATAAAATAATAGCCGGAAACACGTCATCACAGAGTTTACAGTACCATACAAAATCAACGCATTATGTCCTCTGTGCAAACAACACACACATGACTGTACAAAGTTACATATATGTGCATGTTCATACCTGCACACAAATGTACATGCATGCATGTACACGCCTGCCCACATACACACACACACACACACACACCACACACTCACTCACTCACTCACTCATCACACACACACACACACACACACACACACACACACACACACACACACACACAGAACAGTATAGAAAAAAGGAATTATGAAAGAATATTGAAGTATGAAAAGTTTATTTCATTATGTATCGTAAGTCTGTGTGACTTTAATGGCAATAAATAATTTGTGATTCACACACACACACACACACACAGAGGGATAATTAAATTCTAGGTAATTGTTTATGAGGAAACATGAAAAGATAGAAAATAGA
Organism: Rapana venosa; assembly: GCA_028751875.1. NCBI lineage: Eukaryota > Metazoa > Mollusca > Gastropoda > Neogastropoda > Muricidae > Rapana > Rapana venosa. The sequence goes on along the minus strand of CM054155.1, from coordinate 37,343,970 downwards.
TATAAAAAAATTCAGGGGGCACATGACCTAATTTTTCAGAGGGGGTAAGCCCTCGTCAGAAACTGACACCCCACTAAATTCCATTTTGGCAGCTATGCTATGTAGCTATGCTACTTTGGCAGTATTTGTTTTCAGTTCATGTATGTGTTCATGTGCTTGTCTCCGTATGCAAACATGTTCATTATGTGTGTGTGCTCATGTGCTTGCCTCAGTATGACTATGTAAAAATGTTCAGTACATGCCTATGTTCATGTGCCTGCTTCAGTATGACTTTGTAAACATGTTCAGTACATGCCTATGTTCATGTGCTTGTCTCGGTATGACTTTGTAAATATGTTCAGTACATGCATATGCTCATGTGCCTGTCTCGGTATGACTTTGTAAATATGTTCAGTACATGCATATGCTCATGTGCCTGTCTCGGTATGACTTTGTAAATATGTTCAGTACATGCATATGCTCATGTGCCTGTCTCATGTGCTGACTTTATAAGTCAGTGTTGTAATAAGTGCTGTCTCCTGACTTTATAAATATGTGTGTATTCATGTTCCTGGCTCAGTATGACTTTGTAAATATGTGTGTGTGTTCATGTTCTTGCCGCTGTCTGTACAGTGCATATTTATGTTCATGTCTGCTTGGGTATTTGTCAACAGTCTCAACAAAAACAAAACCCAAAACAGCGGACTGAACTTTGGCCTATAACATTTTATGCGAATGTCATTTCGTTTTGCTCTTTATTACATACTACCAACCTCTCCCCTCCACTTTGCTAACTTACTGGATGTGGTGAAGTGTATCACGTGAACCATTCCACAGGCAGCAACGTTTCCAGAAACGGAAACCACTTCTCACATTCAGACAGTTTTGACTTGGTACAGTACTTCTTTTTTTTTTCTTTTTTTTTGGGGGGTGGGGGGGGGGGGGGGGGGGTGGTAGTAACCTTCCTGATGCTGACAGGTATCTATTAAGTGATTATATGATCTTGTGTGTGTGGATACTTAACAAAGGATGTGACTCGTGTGCACACCTCTGTGAAGAGCCATTCTTTACACTTGAGAAGGGGGGGGGGGTGGGGGATAATCCACCCTGCTGAAGGCAGGAAGTGGCTAAAACAGAAACAGATCAAGGGAAAGAACTGGTGCAGATTTGGCTGTGTGATGGGTGTTGTGTCCCTTGGTACAATGGGCAGCAGGAGAGGACCGGGACACGAGAGACAGTGATGGAGAGTATCATGATGAGAGGTGTAAAAACTCTAACCCCCCCTCCTCTTATCATAGATTTATCTTTTCTGCTCAGCTGCATATTGGTTTCCCTTACCTCCCCCCCCCCCTCTTTCCACTGTCCTCATTTTTCAGCCATAGCACCATGTACAATATAGACAGAGCAGTGAAAGTAGTGGCAGGGATGAAAGGGAGTGGGGGGGGGGGGGGTCAATGGAAAAAAAATAAAAAGAAAGTAGGCTGGTTGTGAGAGATGGCAGTAAGGATTGGTGTGAGGGCAAGAGTTAGGGTTTAGTGATGTGATGATGATGCAAGCAGCGCCTGAGAGTGACGCGGGTTTTGGTTTGGATTGTGTGCGTGGGTAACAAACAATGAGCCGTTAGTGTAAAGAGCATTGGTAGAGTAGGCTGACGTCATGTGTATATATGTATTGATAGGTTAGGGGCTGTTTGCGTGACATTTGAACAGTCGGTTGATGCGTCTGCCAGGGCGCTGTCGTGTACTCGAGGAGACGCGTTAACGAGGAGCGATTATTGCGTACATTTATGTTTGAGTGGGAGATTTGCCCTTGACCGCTCAGTCGAGTCATACAGTAACCCTGTGACAATCACAGGCTATGCTGGGCATTTTCTGTCTACAGCTGTAAAGTCTGTGATGGTGAAGAAAATGTGTGAACACATATGGCAGCGTGTAAACAGGCATGTGCATGCGCACAGACAAATACACGCACGCGTGCACGCGCCCACACACACACACAAACACAGAGAAATATTGTAATGACCAGCATGCATCAACGTGACCAGGTCACAGCAGAGAGAAAGCAAACGGCTTTAACTAAGCGTTGAATGATTGATAGATAATGGATCGCATTGTTGATCATCTGCATTGGCCTAATAGAGAAATGGATGCAAGGCAACTTTAGAAATTAACAGATTTGCATTGCTGATTGATAGGCGTTGCGTTGAAAGGAAATTTGGAACATGAGAAGTGAATTCACAATTATCAGGAAGAACATGTCCTTTCTTTTTTCCTTCATTAAGGTGTTTGTGTGTGTGGGAGGGGGTGGGGGTGTGCCTCTGTCAGTCTCTGTGTGTGTGTGTGTGTGTGTGTGTGTGCATTTAGATAATAAATAGCTACACAATCATATCACAATTCTGTCTTTCACATATATATGTATATCTTGTCAAGTTTCTTTCTGGCTTTTTGTAAGATACAGTTGTTTTTGCATTTTTGGCAATTTTCTTTTTTCGGGAGGGGGGGGGGGGGGTAACGTACAGTTGTGTTCTATTTCTATAATGGATATAAAAAAGACACTCATTGTTCAATATCTTAAAGCCTGCACTGTTGTTGTTTTTTGGCACACCAAAAAAAAACCATTTTTGAGAGTGGATTCTAGAAATTCTTTTGATCAGTTAGAGGTGTGAGATGAAAAAGAGGGAGGGATGCTCTGTCATTTTGTATGGTCTCTGTCTGCTAGTTTCCCCTAAAAAAAAACCCAAGGCTAATGCAGTAATGGGCATGTTAAGTTAGTTAATGGGCATGTTAAGTTATTGTTCACATCCTGACAACAAGGAATCAGAGCCTACAAAATAGAGACTTATCTCCCCTGTGGGGATGCCAGGGGCCTGTCAGTATAAATAGCATCCCCACGTCTGGAAATTCTGTGCTAGAAATTTCCTCTTTTCTACCCCTCACTTTGTTTCTGCCTTGTTCCTTTTCTTCTTGTCACCACCTCCTTCTTGTCTATTTTCTGCCTTCTTGTGTCCATTCTCCTACCTTTTTTTTCCAGAAAGACTTAAAAGATAACAATTCTCTGTTATGCCAAAGTGGATGCACTGGGCCTGACCTGTCAGGGTGCTTTAATGGCACAGTGTGACCTATTTTCCCTCATATAGCAGACAACAATAGTTGCTGTCTGAGCGTTTGATGACAACGACGAAGAAGAATAGACCTATCAATATCCACAATTTCTATAATAGTTTGGGGGATAGGGGAGGATAATGGTACAGGGTATGATTGGAGAAAAAAAAAGTCTCTCTGTGTGTGTATGGGATTTCTCTCTGTGATCCTTGTTTACCACCAGCCTTTGAAGATGCTGTTGCTGTCTTCTGCCAAGCACTGTCCTCTTGTCTAGAGCTGCTTGCTCTGAACTGTGGCAGACAATCTACTTGGCTGCTGCCCTTTTTTTTTTTTTTTTTTTTTTTTAAGATGGAAAAAGCTGTTTTTGTTTTGGGGTTGTTGGTGGTTGTTTTTTTTTTACTTTCCTCTTGTCCCTCTTCACTTCTTGGTGTGATGTGGAGTGACATGTGAGCGCACTTCAAGGAAATGGACTCCTTTCCTTTTTTTTTTTCTCTTCTGTTTTTTTTTTCTGATTGGCCTCGGTTGCATGCAGTGCTTGAAGAACTTTTCTTCCTTTTTTTTATGTGGGTGGAATTGGGGGGGGGGGGGGGGGGAGATGAGTAGGTGGGTAGAGCAGTTGGATTAGTTTTTGTTTTTGATTTAGTTTGGGTTTTTTGTGTGTTGTGCGTGACCTTCATTGGTCTTTAAAAAACCACCAAAAAAAAACCCTTTTCTGTACCCTCCTCCAGTTCCCCCCCCCCCCCCCCCTTTTCTTTTTTTTTTTTTAAACCCTTGTGTTTTTTTTCATGGGAAAAGATTCCTTTTTTGTTTGTTTGTTTCTTTCTTTCCCAGCTTTTTTTGTTTTTCATCCTCCTGCTTCTGTCCTTTTTCTTGTAACTACAGTATCCTGTGATAGTCCAGGGAGAGAGATTGTTTCCTGACATTGCCGTGAAGAAGAAGAAGAAAGGGGGGAAAGAGCAAAGTCATCTGCAGAATGGACTCTTAAAGCTGCAGATGACAACAGAATCAGAAGCGTATAGAGGTGATTCTACAGAAGACTCCTGAGAACTAGCTGGACCGAAAGACGAACAAACCAAAGCATTTTTGGAAGAACTGAACAAACGACCTGAACTTCTAGGCCTTGCTTAGGAAAAGGAAATATTTTAGACAGGCTGTGAGACGTCAGAGCTGCCATGTAATGAAAATTGGGGCCCCGGTTAAATTGGAGGGTAGGAGATGACAAGGAAGACGACTGACTTTCATCATAGAGAGAACATGGATGGAGTTGGCGAAAGATGAAATATACAGGAGGACTGAAGACAGAAAGGAAGGGAGACTGCTGATGGAACGTGCATCAGTGGCTACCATGAAAAGGAATGATGCCCACAGGTGAACGTAATGAAAAGCCTGCCAAATACACACTCACACACACACACACACTACTCTCTCTCTCTCTCTCACGTGCACACACACGTGCGCGCACACTCACACGCACGCGCACACACATGCATAGATAGTTGTTTTCAAAATTGCTGGTCTACTTATAGGTAATGAGGAACTTGTGGGGATAGGCTTGTAAGCTCAGACTGCAAACAAAACTCTGTATGTAAGTGGTCTTGTGTGCTTTCCATGCGCACGCCCCCATGGATGCGCACGTGTGTGTGTGTGTGTGACTTTGTGCTCATGCAGGAGTGCATGCATGCTTGTTTTGGGGTATTCCATCATTTCTTGACAATCTTCTAATAAAAGACAAAACACACACCTACACATACACATACACACACACACACACACACACACACACACACAACACACAGAGTGACACACACACACAGCAATTGAAAGAAGCAGCAGCAGAACAAGAAGCACCACAAATGATTTTTTTCCCTTCTCATATCAGCAAATAGCAAAAAGGAAGCAAAACAAAAACAATAGAAGTACAGGAATTTTTGTGTGTGAAATTCAGAGAAAAAACAATCAACAAAAAGCAACTTGTAAAAATTTGTTATTGATTGTGCAATTGATGCATTATGAATAATGCATTTTCAAGGGAAAATATTGAATTTTTAGATGATAATGATGGGAAATAAAAGTACAGGAAGAAGTGTATTTCCGTGCAGTAGCTGTGATGGTATGGATCTGACTTGCTTGCCTCGTGTCAGATATATATAGAGAGAGGAAGGAAACATCAGTGAGAGATAATGATCGTGATTTTTTGTTGTTGGTTGTTTTTTTATTCTTGTATGGGAAAACTGTTTGCTTTGGAGCCATTTTCCAGTGCTTGATGTTTCTGCTGTGTTATAGATAGAGAATGGGAGGAAGAGAAAACAAACACACACACACAAAAAGTTGGGAGGATGGGGAGAAGAAATCCAACAAGGCTGATGTGGAATTGCCTTGCAACAGACATTGTGTGACAAGGTCTACTTCTCCCCCCTGCCCTCCCTCCTCCCCCCCCCCCTTTTCCAAAACCAACTTCATCCCCCCACTTATATACCCCTTCCCCTCCTCCTTCCAAAGTAATCTCTACCCTGCTGTATTCTGTCTGCCTACCAGCAGCATTCATTCTTTCTTTCTTTCTCCCTCCTCCCAAAACTACTTTCTTGCCCTATCAGTCTTATCCACCATTTCAATTTGACTTTTGGGGTGGTGCGGGAGGGGGGGGGGGGGGGGTTGGGAGGAGGAGGGAGGATGTGAGGGGGGGGGGGGGGGGGGGAGGATAGTGCTTTCTGTTGTGTGTCCTCTCTCTCAGCTCAGCTCCCCACCACTGTGCCCCTTGTCCTTCTTTCTTCCTTGTGTGTGGTTCCTGACAACAGTTCAGTGGTGTTGGTGGTGGTGGTGGTGGCAGTGAAGTGAAGAAAAGAGAGGGCAGTTGGGCATGTGTGTGTGGGATTAGGGGAGGCCGGCACAGCTCTAGGGTTTCCTGCCCTGGGGGCTTTGTTGTGTGTGGGTTGGGATGGAGGGGGCCAGTCTTGTTTGTCCGTCCTGTCCGTCTGTCTGTCTGTCTATCCATCTGCCTGTCCCTCTCTGCTGCCATGTCTGGTGGAGTAGAGCCTACAGTGAGGGCTGCAAGCCTGCTCCTTCTGCCCCCCCTGCTCTCTGATGGCCTTCATACACGCGATCCTTATCTGTCTGTCTCTCCTCTCTCTCTCTCTCTCTCTCTCTCTCTCTCTCTCTCTCTCTCTCTCTCTCTCTCTCTCTCTCTCTCTCTCTATCTATCTATCTTTCTCTCTTTCTTTCTTTCTTGTGGGTTTTGTCTACTTTCTTCTGCCTGTCCGTCCCCTCTACTTATCCTTGTCCACCCATGACTTCTTCTTTTTTTTCCTTTCTGAGTTTCTCTCTCTCTGTGCAGTTTTTGATTGTAGGGCTACCTGAAGAAGTTAGATCAGTTTGTTGTGAGGACAGTGATGGCTGTAGGGATGGTGATGGTGTTGGGAGAAGTGGGGGGGGGGGGGGAGAAGTGGAGGGTTTTGGGGGGGGGGGGGAAGTGGAGGGGTTTGGGGTGGGGGGGAGGGAGTGGAGGGGTTTGGGGGGGGGGGGGGGGGGGGGGGGGAGACACATATGGGCTTCCCAGACGGTAACAACAGGATTGTGACAGTAAGACCTCTTTTTTTTTTCTTCATCCTTTCTCTCTCTCTCTCTCTCTCTCTCTCTCTCTCTCTCTCTCTCTCTCTCTCTCTCTCTCTCTCTCTCTCTCTCTCTCTCTCTTCTGTCTATCTCTCTGTCCGTCTCTCTCTGTGTCTCTCTGTCTCACTGGTCTCTCAATGACAACAGGTTTGTGACAACGAAACCTTTTTTTTTCATCATCATCCCTTTCTCTCTCTCTCATTCTCTTTCTCTCTACCCCCCTCTCTCTCTCCTCCCTCTCCTCTCCCACTCTCCACCCCCCTCCCCTTCTCTCTCTCAGATTCAGGATTTTATCTGCATATAGCTCCTGTTGCAAACAGTGAAAGTGGTCTGGTTTCACAACTCTTGCTTGCATGATGGATTGTGCAGAGAGAAAGAGAGAAAACAAATCACTTCCCCTTTTTTTTTAGGGGGGGTGGGCGGGGGTGGGTGGGGTGTATGGGGAGGGGGGGGGGTAGGGGGGGGGGGGGGGGAGCAGGTCAGAGTAGAAATGTTTGTGTGTGGAGTAAATGGAGACCCAAATGAGTGTTGTGTTCATGAATGATGCTAAGATTTGTGAAGCTTGCTTGGTTCACTTGGTCTGGCAGCTGTATTCGTGTGCAGGATAATAGTAGAGGTCCTTATGAAGTTGATGACATTATCAACTCTTAAAGCGCTGAATCTGAGCATTCAATAAACTAACATCAGTCAAGGTATACCTGGTGATCAGTTTATTGTAAAGTGTCATGTTGAGATGTGAAGATGACCCGGGGGTACATTCAGTTACAGGACAATGGTTTTGGGTGAATAATAATGTGCAGTTATAAGTTGATTCAATTGCTTTTTAGGTTATGGTGAAAAGTAATGTGAAAGTGTTGAGCGAATGTGGTGAAATAAGGGCTTGATTTTCAGATTGCTTTTTTAGTGTTATTATGGTGAAAAGTGGCATGCTTAGGTCCTGTTGGGGTGTGTGAAAGAGGCCTGTATGTCCAGAACTGAGTGTTATGGTGAAAAATAGCATGCACTGTGTCTGTTAGTCCAGGATACACTTTGGGTGTTATGTATGGTGAAAATGAGTGTACCTGGTCCTGTTTAGTTAGGAACACTTTTGTGTTATGGTGAAAAATAGCATATGTGTCCTTTGTCCATGATTCTTAAGTTATGGAAAAGTACACTGTGTCTGTTGTCAGGTACACTTAAGTTATGGTGGAAAAATAGCATCACTGTGTCCTGTTTAGTCAAGGATACGCTTTGGGTGTTATGGTGAAAAATAGTGTACACTGTGTCCTGTTTAGTTCAGGAAACACTTTTAGTGTTATGGTGAAAAATAGCATACACTGTGTCCTGTTTAGTCCATGATATACTTAAAGTGTTATGGTGAAAAATAGCATACACACTGTGTCCTGTTTAGTCCAGGGTACACTTAAAGTGTTATGGTGGAAAATAGCATACACTGTGTCCTGTTTACGTCAGAATACACTTTGAGTGTTATGGTGAAAAATAGCATGCACTGTGTCCTGTTTAGTCCAGAATACACTTTGAGTGTTATGGTGAAAAATAGCATACACCGTGTCCTGTTTAGTCCAGAATACACTTTGAGTGTTATGGTGAAAAATAGCATGCACTGTGTCCTGTTCACAGATGTGATTGTAGCTCTTGGAGAAAAATAAATGTTTAATAAGGGGATGTTGGAAAATTGTCTGAATCTATACATGTGCAAGTGTCCACGTGCATGCACTAACATGCCCATGCCTATGCTCCTTTAGAGTGTGTGTTTGTTGTGTGTGTGTGTGTGTGTTGTGTGTGTGTGTGTGTGTATAAGAACATGTGCATAGCTGAATGGGTATTTGATTGGCAGTGGGACAAAAGGGGAAAAGAGGGACAACGGTTCATTTAAACTGCAACATTTCAGTGATATGGAAATAGAGCAAGAGTTGAATTTTTTTTTTTTTCTGTGATAATGGCCACATAGATTTTTTTTTTAATTCATTTCTTTCTTTATTCATGTTTATTGATGGTTTCCTATGACATATGGTATGTGTGGACAAATGTATTGTTTGCTGTGTGTAAATGCTTTTTTTTCTCTATTTCTTCTTTGACTACTTCCTTGCAGACTTGTGTGGAAGCTATCAGCTTCAACATGGAATCTTTCCTGCCATTGTACTCAAGGATTAGCATTTCTTAATGAATTTTGGGGGATCAGTTAGCTGGGATTTACTCATTTAGTTGAATATACACTTTGTTTTGGGGGTTGTTGTTTTTTTTGTTACTCTGAACAAATGTATTTTAACAGTTTTTGACAGGTTTTTTTTTTTTGCTTCATGTTCATCATGAGTTGGGGTTTGTGACAGAATCATTACAAACAATAAAACTGTTTTGTTCTGCTAGGGGTTGCCAAACATTTTGATTTAATGATGGCTGACTACCAGGCATCACAGAGCATGCTATCTACTCGTGTGAGAAGTTACTCCTCCTCCTTATCATCTGAAATCTATTTTGTGGTGAATGTCATCAAGCCTCTTGTTTTCTGCAGCTCAGACTTTTAACAGGATATAGCGTAAAACCAACAGTAGTATTGGTTTTATGCCAAATACTGATAGCAGGAGAAGATGGAGGATACCTAAAAATCAGTTTGTTCTCAAGCATTAATAGAAAAAGCTGGACTGAGGCTTACTCTGAAACTGTTGTCATAATTGAAATATATACCCCTCTAATAACCAACATGGGTGAAATCCAAGCCTAGCAGGATTGAAGCTTGAATTATGTGCTAATGAATAACTAAGATATTCCTCTTACAACCAGTTGACAAGGCTGTAGTAGTCCAAGCCTACATTGATATAACCAGCTGGCACAACCACTGACTGACACAGACACACAGACAAGAGGCGGGCTAAAGGCTAACTTCAGTTTACGCAGCGTGTGTAAACTGAAGTTGCCTGTACCCCTAGCGTACAGTGCAGAAATAAAAAGGGAAATGGGTTTGATGCGGCAGAAGTGGGCCAACATCAGCACAGGATTGAAGACTCTGTCAGCCAAAGAGAAGAGAGAGAGAGAGAGGACGGGTGATGATGACAGATCAATACACTTTATGTCCGCTCAACGGTGAAGCTCTGTTCCCAGCTAACTGGTCTGATCTCCCTAACAAGTTGGACTGACTGATGCTGTAGTCCGTCAACTGTACAAAGTCTGCCGTAAGTGTGTGGATAGAGGAGGGGGGGTGCATTTCATGCTGTATGCACCAACCTGAGCAACCTTATGAAGATTTTTTTCCCCCCTCTGACGCAAAGGAGTATTGACAGTGAAGACATGCCAGTTACATCTTATGATCTTTGATCACACAGGGATAGTGTTGACAAATCAGTATGCTGTATGATCTCTGATTAGTGATAATGTTGACAAATCAGTATGTGTTGACATATCGGTGTGTTATATGATCTGTGATTAATGATAGTGTTGACAAATCATTTTGTTAAATGATCTCTGATCACACAGTGATAGTGTTGACAAATCAGTATGTTATATGATCGCTGATAAGTGATAATGTTGACAAATCAATGTGTTATATGATCTCTGATTAATGATAGTGTTGACAAATCAGTTTGTTAAATGATCTCTGATCACACAGTTGACAAATCAGTATGTTGTATGAATTCTGATTAGTGATAGTGTTGGCAAATCAGTATGTTTATCAGTATGTGTTGACAAATCAGTATGTTACATGATCTCTGATCACACATTGATAATGTTGACAAGTCAGAATGTTACATGATCTCTGATCACACAGTGATAGTGTTGAAAAATCAGTATTGTTATAGAATTTCTGATCACACAGTGATAATGTTGACAAATCAGTATTGTTATATGATTTCTGATCACACAGTGATTTGTTGACAATCAGTGATAATGTTGACAAATCAGTATGTTATAGGATCTCTGATCACACAGTGATAGTGTTGACAGATCGGTATGTTATATGATCTCTGATCACACAGTGATAGTGTTGACAAATTAGTATGTTATATGATCGCTGATTAGTGATAGTTTTGACAAATCAGTATGTTTATCAGTATCAGCGATCGCACATTGATAATGTTGACAAATCAGTATGTTATATGATCACTCATCACACAGTGATAGTGTTGACAAATCAGTATGTTATATGATCTCTGATCATGCAGTGATAGTGTTGACAAATCAGTATGTTATATGATCTCTGATCACACAGTGATAGTGTTGACAAATCAGTATGTTATATGATCTCTGATTAGTGATGTTGTTGACAATTCAGTATGTGTTGACAAATCAGTATGTTATATGATTAGTGATAGTGTTGACAATTCAGTATGTTATATGATCTCTGATCATACAGTGATAGTGTTGACAAATCAGTATGTTATAGGATCTCTGATTAGTGATAGTGTTGACAATTCAGTATGTTATAGGATCTCTAATCATACAGTGATAGTGTTGACAAATCAGTATGTTATAGGATCTCTGATCACACAGTGATAGTGTTGACAAATCAGTATGTTATAGGATCTCTGATCACACAGTGATAGTGTTGACAAATCAGTATGTTATATGATCTCTAATCATAAAGTGATAGTGTTGACAAATCAGTATGTTATAGGATCTCTGATCACACAGTGATAGTGTTGACAAATCAGTGTGTTATATGATTTCTGATCACACAGTGATAGTGTTGATAAATTGGTATGTTATGTGATCTCTGATCATTGATAGTATTGATAAGTATATGCTTCATATGACAGGGTTTGCATGTGCATAAAAAAAATCCTGATTTTCTTTTTAAAAGTTTTCATTTAGGGGCATCCAAAAGAGTTTTATGAATTCAGAGGTCAGAGACCCTAAGAGAGAAAGCACTGTATATGTGCAGGTTTTTTTCCTTCATCATGTTGATTGAATGTTTCTTTTTTCGAAATCCTAAAGAGAATTGGGACTTGAAAAAGGGTGAGATCACATAGTTCACTGATTGACAATGATGATGTCAAAGAGCTGCCCCCAGCAATTGCATCATTGGCATCAAGGGAAGTAATACAAACCAGCGCTTTGTAATATCGGTCCCACCAGCATTTTTTTCTGTCCAGGCCAGCTCATGGCAAAGCCATTTCTCTTTAGAGAGCAGGAATTCCACAGATCGATATCGATTTGACTTTGAAAATGTCCTTTTAAAACTCTAAAAGGAGTCCTGGAAAGCCCTTACAAATCCATACTTTTGCTTTAAAAAAAAAAAAAAGTTTGTATGAGGCCTGTTTTTTCTCGTACTCTTTTGATCACAGTGTAATAGTATTGACAGATCGATAACATTGTATAGTCACAGTGAGGATGTTGGCAGATTAGTACAGTGTCTGATCACTGTGATAGATTAGTACAGTATGTGATTACGCAGTGATGATATTGACAGAACGGTACAGTATGTGATTACGCAGTGATGATATTGACAGAACAATACAGTATGTGATTACGCAGTGATGATATTGACAGAACAATACAGTATGTGATTACGCAGTTATGATATTGACAGATCAGTACAGTATGTGATTACAACAGTGGTCGTGTTGAAAGATCAGTACATTGTGTGTTCAGAGTGGTAGTGGACAGCAGAGTGTATAGTTTTTCATAACAGTCAGAGGTCACACATCGTTACTTTTGGCTGTATATAGCGTGATTTTCGACACCCAAAAAATCAGGAGACTAGGTAATGGCATGGCTTACTGATGACCGATCAATTAAACAGAGAGACCTGACCATGTTGACAGTGACATCACATGACGTACAACGACAGGAGGGTGTTGACGTGATTTGTTGATTACAGATCAATAGGAAGAGGATATTGGCAGTGGCAGTATAAAAAAAAAAAGGGGGGGGAAATAATAAAACAGGGCAGAAGCAGGAGAGAATTGTCGGAGTGATGGCCAGTCCCTCATCTCCCCTTCATACATCAGCCGTGCAAGGGAGCGTAATGGGGGGGCAGTAAACTGCAGGATGGGCGGGATGTCTAGCAGTCAGGCATGAAATGGAAAGCTGATTGGTCCCCAATAAAACAGCAGTCCTCCTTTTGTTTGCAAGGGGAGGGGGAAGGGGACAGAGACACGGCTCTAGCAGCTGTCGGCATGTCGCTTACCTACAGATTGTCAGGGAGAAGAAGACTACTGGACAGGGAGGGTGTAGAGAAGCGGGTGTCACAGGGAAAGTGTGCCGTGTGTGCCGGCAAGACTGTGCAGAGTAGGGCACGGGCGAGTGGAATGATGGGGAGAGATGATGGCGCGTTCAGGGGACAGCACTGTGAAGTGAAGTTGTGTGTGAAGGAAAGATAATTGGTTAGGGGGGTTTTTTGTTTTATTTTTTTTATTTTCAGAGGAGAGCGCTAGAGCTTTGGCAGAATGTGGCAGGTTGTTGTTTTTTTTATTGTGAGATGATTGGGAAGGAGACTTCATCGATCTGTATGTCCATATATGTTGAAGAATGCCATTCAGAACAGGTAGCTGTTGTTACGTGACTGGCTAACAGAAGCTGGAAATGCAGATGCTGAACTCACACACAAAAGTGAAAATAAGAACATGGAAATAGCACAAGATGGAGAAAGCATGGGTATTTAGGGTTTTTGTGTTTTTTTAATCAGTGGTCTGCGTGTGCTGGAGAGTTGTTTAGATAGATCACAGATGCTTTTTAAACAGAAAATTTGAGAATGTTTATCAAAGAGAATAAATAGGTTTTATTCAAACTATCAGCTCTAGAGATGAGCTCTGTCAAACCAGGTGGAAGAAAAAGAGGTTTGTCAGGTAGAAGGAACAATAGATTACTGAGACAATTACAAAAGAACACAGAAGAAGAAAAAACCCAAACAAGCACAACCATACAAAAACAAAAAAGGGAAAAGAACAAAGATATTAAGGTCAGAAGGAATTAAGAAGCTTGCTAAATGTAGGGAACAAAAAGATTTATGATACAAAACTTTTTTTTTAATGTTTTAGGGTGTTTTTTAAGCAGCAGGATTTGTATAAAAAGAAATAAAACAAAACCAGCATATAAAAGTTTGTCCGACAAAGAGAAACAGCAGAAACGCAGAAAGGGACTGGTTTTGCCAGTACTCTAGTGTAGAACCTATTATGCATATGGTCATTTCCACATGCGGTAACTCCCATCTCTTAGAGTGTGTGTAATATGTAAAGCAGGCTGAATCACTGAACAGACTGAAGATAACTCTCAGAGACTCTAGCCATACTGGGCGCTCTTATCTATGCAGGAGATTGTTGGTCATTACCTGAGACTGAAGTTACGTTGGTGAAGCAGGAACAAAAAAAAGTGTGAGCAGCAACGATCATGAGTGATGGCATGACTGTGGGGATGCTAGGCTGAACACTGTAGCTGTGAAGCCCGCCCGACCTCGTCTTTTCTGTGGAGACACTGTGACAGGTTCAGGCAGTGTGAGAAACGAGGCATGAAAAAGTGACAAGCTGTTAATCTCATTCTTTCTCCGTCATACAGGAAAGAAGGGCAGGGGGAGTGGGGGGGAGTTATGAAGGTGGAGAGGAGCGGGAAGGGAGTAAGGTTTGGGGGTGGGGGCTGGGGGGATGCAAATTCAGTTGCCCTTGTTAATTCCTCAGAGCTGAACGCTTGTGGAAAACTCATTTGAAAATTAGAGAGAAGACCATTTTTTGGTCTCCTTTTCAATCCAAACATGTAATCGGCTTTTACTCCTCTTTTTTTTTTTTTTTATCACTGCTGCTGGGAGAAGAGGAAATGGGAATGAGAAGTAGTTTGTCCTCCATCTAGGGTGATTTTTCATTTAGTTATTACAGAATGGTCAGTTTGACTGTGGACAGCTTGGTAGTAATACTTAAAGAGGATGATCATGCAGGCTCATCAAGCATGTACATGGTGTTGTTGTTCCTGGCTGTAGTATGCTGGTTCTTATCCATCCTTGTTCACCTGGTGGATGATGGATGGATTGTAAGGGAAAGGGGTGTGGGGTGTGTATGTCGGTGGGGGGGAGAGGGGGGGGTGTTGTTGCTGTTGCAGGGGGAAATTAGTCTGTTGAGTGTTGTCCACACATTTTGTTAGTTACTCGATGAATATTGGAAGTGGGGTGGGGGGATTGCAAGTGAAATGTTGATGTGATGTTGTGCAAACATTTATTTGCCATGCTGATCTTAAGTGAGTGCAGGAGGAAATTGGTCATGGTAGTGGTGCAGAGACCACAGAGATGTTTCCCGACTGTGTTCATTGCCATGTGTGCATGAAGGAATGAATGAAGTCCTTTGCTGCTGTTGTCCCGCTGTCAGTTAAGTGTTCTGTGGGTAGTGGTGAGTTGAGAGTTGGGAGTGTAGGTGGTCTGAATACAGTTGCTGCACAGTGTGGAGGCGACAGTAGTAATATGGATGAAGTATGGCTGTGTCTTGTTTTTTTTATTTGTTTGTATGTGGTGCGTAGTAGTAGTGATGTGGGTGGTTGTGTCGTGTTTTTGGTTTGTGTTTATACTTACGTGGTGCCTATATGGAATAGTCTTGCTTCTTTCCCATTTTTGGGTTGCTGATTGCATAAAAAAACAACTAAATACTTTGACTTAAAGTGCTGTTTCTGTTACTAATTTTCTTGTTCAGTGAATCAGAGACATAGGAAGAAACAAATTGATGAGTAGACAAGAGGATCAGAGGGCCCATGCTTTAACTTGCAGAGGCGGGGGATAAATCTCAAGGGGGGGGGGGGGGGGGGGATAACTCTCTGAAACATGAGAAAATGGCTGTCAGGAGCCTTTAACTGTTTGGTGCACTGGGAAAAGCCATGAAGCAGATGTATATATACATGAAGCAGAAGTATAAGAATGCGTATCACTGAATGTAACCATGCATGTATCATTAAGAAGTTTTAAAAAATTCATAGTGGTCATAATGATTGGTACAGAAGGGCATGAAATGAAAAAAAAAAATTAACATTAACAGAGTGAGTCGTACATATTGTTAATAATGATGAGTGCTACCGTAAAAGGGGGGTGGAGGAGGTAGCACAAAATACATTAGTGGTAATAATAATAATGAGTATAACCATGGAAAACAAAGCAAAACATAGTGATTATAACGGCAACAAGTGCATGAAGAAGTGTATAAAATATATATGGGTCATGGCTATAGAGAATAACAAACAGAAAGATGTATGAAATACATGGTGGCTCTTTGATGTTGTAAGTGTTGGACGCATGTCAGACTACAACACCCTCCCCCAATTCCACCCCGGAGTTCACTCTTTGCAGGAGAAAACGTACACACACACACATACACACACACACACATACACACACACACACACACACACACACACACACAACACACACACACCCCACACACACACACACACACACTCACTCACTCACTCACCACACACACACACACACACACACACACACACACACACACAACACACACCACACACACTCACTCACATACACACACACACACACTCACACACACACACACACCACACACACACACCACACACACACACACACACTATATCCAAGCTGTAAATGGGCACGTTGCTATCCACCTCTTGTGATTGCTTTTGATAGTTTGCTGCTTTTTCATAGCTGAAGGGGGGAAACAGAGAGAGAGAGTGAGAAAGAAAGAGAGAAAGAGAGAGCTTGCGGAAGGGAGAAGGTAGGAAGATGGAGGTGATGAGGGGCCAAGCAGGATGGATGAAGTCACCAGCACACATGCTTGTGGACAGGGATCAGAAGAGGGAGGGGAGGGGGTGGTGTTGGGGTGGGGGACGGGGGATCAGATCAGCTTCCTCCTCCTCCTTTCCAAGGTGAGGAATGGAAGATTTGGGGGGGATGGAGGAGAAAACAAGATAAGGGAGATGGAAGCTGGGGGGGGGGGGGGGGGGGGGGGGGAACAGAGTAGGCGTGTGTGTGAAGGAGGAGAGACAGAGGAGGGGGAGTATGTCAAGACAGCAGACAAATTTTTCCTGTCAGGGGACAGGAGACTGATTGAGGAGGGGGAAAGGGGTTTTGTTGGGGGGTGGGGGGGGGTAAGAGTGTGGAGCATTTGGAAAAGAGGGGGATGATGAATAAGTGCATAAAAGTGTTTCGTTTTGCCCTGAACCTTTGCCAGGGGTGTGAAAAATGGTGGTTGTCCCCCCATGCCAGAGAGATGGGTGTAGTGTAGTGCAACTTTGGACCCAAAATGTGAGGACCCCTTTTGTGGCCCCCGAAACAGAGCACACCCAGTCTTGTATATCAGGGGGGGGGGGGGGGTGGTGGCACGAGCATGCAGTGTGGGGAGAGGACCCATGAGGTGATAAATTGTGGGAGTTTTTGACCTGCAGACTGATTTGTGTCCGTACGTGTAAAAACCCGTAGGGTTTCGTTTTTTGGGGCACAGAACTTCAGGTAGGTTAAATTTAAAGAGAAAGATGAATAGGTTGTGAAAAGAAAAGGATGGAATGATGTGCAGAGGGTTTGTGAGGGAGATAATGAGGTTGCTGTTTGCGCGGAGATATGGGGGAAAAACTGTGTGGGCATTTTGGTGGGTTTTTTGTAAAACGGAAAAAATAGGGAAAACGTGTGCTAAGACCATTTGTTTGGAGATATGGGGTTGCTGTTGCAAGACAGGGGAAATGGGGAAACCCCGGTGCTGTCCCGTAGAGCATTTTTTTGGAAGATAAAGGGTAGCGGATAAGGCAAGGGAACATAAAATGCAAAACAATAGAGCATTTGTTTGGAGGAGGAGTCGACAACGATGAAAAAGAGCATTTGTCATGGGGATGGGGGGGCGCTGTGGCTTGATTGGGATATGAGAAAAAAGAAACTTGAAAAAGTTGTAAAGATAGAGGGTTGCAACAATAAATTGAAAACATAAAAACCGCTGCAAAATTTGTTATAAAATAAAGGGGTAGCTGGACTAGATAAGAGAAAAAAAAATGTGAAAAAAAGGATTTTTTTGTGAAGTAAGGGGGGGGGGGGGGGGGGGGGGGCCCGATTTGGTGAGACAAAAATGAAGCACTGTGCGTAGGGTTTTTATGGGATGAATTTGGGGATGATGGTGAACAAAAGGGAAAATGAAAATTGCACGATGGTTGTTTCCCAGTAGGTCAAGTATCCCACACTTTTTTTTTTTCCCCTTTTTCCCAAGTTGTTTGTGGTTTTAGAAATGGGATTTCCCCCTGAGATCAGTTGATTTAAATGTGGGGAAACCAAAATATAAGGGTGTTGCTGTCTTTTCGAGGTTTTTCTGGCAATGTAGAAATGAGGTGTTTCCCCTTTCGAACATGTTTTGTATAGGTTAGGTGTTGATTGACCAAAAGAAAGGGATTATTACTCAAGTTGATTGTGAATTAGGCATTTATCATGATGGTTGTAGAAATAAGGGTTTTTTCCTGTTGGGGTTTGAGTCAGGTTTTTATAATTAGATTGTGTTTTTGTGTGACGGGATCAATCTTTCCCTTTTTAGTTTCAAAAATGCCAGGTTCCATGATTGGTTGTGGGGGTGGCATTATTTCACTTTCCCTTTTGGTTGTAGGGTTTTTGTGGGTGGTTTGTTTGCGGTCAGAGCCACACGTTGCGTAAGGATTACCATTTAGAAAAACAAATACATGAAGTCCCCTTTCCTTGAGTTTTTAAAGGTTGTAGAAAACAAACGTTAGGATGGTTTTTTATGGGGAAAAATTAAAATTGCCCGTGGGGGGGGGGGGGGGGGGGGGGGTGCCAGCATTGTTTGGGGGGACGAAAGTTTTTGCATGGCTGGTAATACAAGCATGGGATTTCCCGTGGTGTTTTGTTGTCATGTGTAGAATAAAGCTGGTGCGGTGTCTTTTTGCGGGCTGCTGGAGCTCTGAATTTGGGGTGGTTTTTGTGTGAGTGTGGGTGAGGTGAATGGCAAAAGGAACCAGTCACTAAGGCTTTGAGAGCGTTTGTAAAAGGAAATGTGACTATTCTTTCCAGTGGTCATCAAAATTAGGGCAGTAAAGGAGTACTGGCCGTACGTCCTTGAAGACTTCTTCATCATGTCTGAAGTGGAACCACTCAGTTGTGAACAGGATTTGAATTCATTGGGATAAAAGATATGTCATTATTCTGCAGGCTGTTATTAGAACTGGGCCAGCAACACTGGAGGGCGTCTGCAAAGTGTTCTTCATGCACAGGGAAAAACTTGTGGCACATACAGTAACACAAACACCGGAAGACTTCTGTTGTTCTTATCAGGCTACCATAGACTTCAGGTAGTGTAATGAAAACTGGAAGCTCAGAGGGCAGCGGTCACAGAGCCAACATGTCATGGACATACAGTTCTTCAGAGCTTGACCACAACACAGGCAGTGGAGAAAGATTTCTGTGACAGTACTTGCAGAATTAGGGAACAGATTGTTTCGTGGCAAGATATTCTGTGCTTCAATTATCAAAAATGAAAGACCAGAAACACAAACCGTATGAGATTTGTGATGAGCGTTAATTAATTAACAAGGAAGCGCCAGGAGACCTGACTCCTGATCTGAATTCCAGAGATCAGAGGAAATAATCATGTGCAGTGCTATCTCGATACGGATGGGGAATTGCAGCAGAAAGCAAGCTTTCTCGGAGTTGAGTGGGATGATGCTGGATGGATGTGGAAACGTAGTGCCAATCCAGTCCAAGAAATAGGTGACTTTGAATGTGGAAACGCAGAAAACACTATCCATACTCAGGAGTTGAGGAGATATGTGGCACTGATTGGATGTGGAAACACAACACATATATCCAGGAGTTCAGGAGAGATGTAATGTGGAAACAGGATGTCACTTGATCAGAACTACAGAGAGGGAGAGAGATAGTACACTTTGAATGCTTAGGTTCACATCCAGACTAACAGTCTTGTTTGTTCATCCAATTACTGTAATGGATCGGACAGCGATGACATGTGGGGGGAATAAGAAACTGAAATACTGCTTTTTGACAGTGATGCAATTTGGCGAACAAAGTGGATGTATTTTGACATAGAGAGAGGGGTGCGTACAGCCCAGTGATATGAGTCAAGCTGTCAGATAAAGATGTAGAGACAAGAGGTGCACACAGCAGAACAGCCAGTAAATGGGGGCTGTGTCGGTAGAGGTTTGCTGGCCATAGTCCATGAGTGAAGGCTGACATAGACACAGTAATGTAGGTGCAACAGAGGCTAGTATAGACAAGGTGATGTAGTTACAGCAGAGGCTGATGTAGACAAAGCGATGTAGACACAACTGAGGCTGACACAGACAAAGTGATGAAGACCCATCAGAGGCTGATATAGACAAAGTGATGTAGACACAACAGAGGCTGATAAAAGACAAAGTGATGTAGACACAACTTAGGGGCTGATATAGACAAAGTGATGTAGACACAACTTAGGGCTGATATAAACAAAGTGATGTAAACACAACAGAGGTCGATGTAGACGTGTTTAGACACAGCTGAGGGCTGATATAGTCAGCGAGGTGTAGACATGACAGTGAGTTCTGATGTAAACAACACAGCATAGGCTGACGTAGATACAGAGTTGTTGTAGACACAAGACCAACAGTAAGAGATGATGTAGACATAACAAATAGAGGTATAGATGATGTAAACAAGAGAAGTGTCGGGTACGCTTGGTAATGTGACCGCCAGTGAGGCTTGCTCTACACAGAATTGATATAGACACAAGTGTCCCTGTGTGAAGGCGGATGTAGACGGTCCATGAGCGAGGGCTGTGGGAAGAGGGCTGCGGATGAGGGGTGTGTGGGGAGCATGAGGAGGTGCGGGTGCAGCAAGTTGGCGCGTGTGGTGCATAACATGCTGTCTTGGTGGGGCGGGACATCGGTGCAAGGCGGTGGTCATCGGCCAGAACGCTCCGTCAGCTTCAAAAAGTACGTTGACTTCATCATGTACGACAAGGAGTGCTTCATTGCCGCTCCAGTGAGTGACTTGTTGGAGGGAGGCTGTGGGGGGGGAAAAAGGTGTGTGTGTGTGTGTGTGTGTGTGTGGTGTGTTGTGGGGTGTGTGTGTGTGTGTGTGTGTGTGTGTGTGTGTATGTGTGAGAGATAGAGTGTGTGTGTGTGAGAGAGTGTGTGTGTGAGTGTACATATGTATGTGCAAATGCCTGTATGTGTTTGACAGTGTGTGACAGGGAGAGGGGAGGTATGGTGAGGATGGAATCTCTCTCTCTCTCTCTCTCTCTCTCTCTCTCTCTCTCTCTCTCTCTCTCTCTCTCTCTCTCTCTCTCTCTTCTTTCTCTCTCTCTCTCTCTCTCTCTCTCTCTCTCTCTCTCTTTTCTTTTCTTTCTCTCTCTCTCTCTTTCACACACACACACACACACTTTACCTTCACCTGTCCCGTAGTCCCAGGGACCATGGGGGCACTAATGAAGATTTTGCAACCAGCTTCCTCCACTCCCCGCGGTCCTCTGCTTTCCGTAGCAAGTCGTTCCACTCAAGGGGCCAGTCCACTCACTGATGTTGTCTCCCCATCGTTTTCTGTCTGCCTCTTCTTAGGTATTCACAAACAGGGGTGCAACTCACATGGTGTCTCCTATGTTTTGTGACATTGATGGCAACAAACATATTCCCCTTGACAAATGACAGTAAACAGCATTTCTGACAAAAATAGTTCTGAAGAAGTCCATGTTTATTTTATTAAAATATATATTTAAAAAACCTTTGACTTCGACCTACTGTGGAAATAACATGGAGATGGCTTAATTAAAGACTAGGGAATTTGATAACTGTTTACATTGAAACACCGACCCTCTTGCTGTTCTTTCTATTGCACACACCATTTCTTTGAATTCATCCGTATATACATAGGTTATTGTAGGATACTATTTGCATGCACACATGGTAAACTGTTTATTTTTTCCCATCATGAAAAGTATATCTGCTTGGCAGCTCCTTAGGGTTTTATCTCTGACCTGTTGCTGAGACTTTAGTACCAGTTAGGTTCAGTGACGGCAGCCAGTAGCAGCTACAGTTGATGATATCTGCTAAGTTAACGCCATCTGGAAACAACCCCTATACCCCCCAAATCCTTGCACCATATTCCTTTCTACGTGAGCTAAACTCTGTTCGCTTGGTCATTTCATTTTGTTTTGCCAGTCTCATGGGAAGCAATAGCTGTTCGGTGATTGTCTCATCGGTTTCCTTTCCTCGGGAAGTATCACGTATTCAGTGATCGTCTCTCTGCTTTTCCTTTCCCAACATATTGCCACCAGCCTAAAAATAAATAAAAAAAACCACCACCCTTGTGACCAGAGCAGCAGTTGGTGTTGAGGGTGAAAGTGGGAGGGAAGGCGTAGAGATGTAAACTAACCTCCCTTCTGGCTGTTGTAAGGACTCTTTTCATTTGATGTTGCAAAGTTTGATAAGAGTGCCCCATTGCTCTTTTCCTGGCCCACCCCATATCCATCTTCTCCCTCCCTCCATCTGACTGTCCCCCCTCCTCCTTGTGGTTTTCTCTTGTCTGCGTTGGTTCCGCTCAGAGGAACAAGTTGGTTTTTGTCGTCTGATATTATGGCTCTTTTGTTGTTGTTGTTGTTTTTTAATTTTAAAAAAAGAAGAAATGTCATCTTCGTCACCTGTGATGATTTTGACTTCTGTTAAAGTGCTAGTCTGTCATTTGTTTTCTTGCTTGCTTGCTACAATATTATCGAACATTGATTGTAAGTACTATCACTTTTGTGACTTGTGTGGCTGATTCATGTAGATGAATAATAATAATAATAATGTATGGAATTTATATAGCGCTGAATCTTGTAAAGTAAACAAATCAAAGCGCTTATGAATCATGGTGTTTATGACCCAGTTGTCGACATACACCTCATAAGAGACCACTTTTTGCTTCGGTAAAGGTCATAGGTGGGTAAGTCAGGCCAGAGTTCATTGGCTGGGTGGGTAAGGTAAGCCAAGGTTCAGTGGCCAAGTGGGTATGGAAAGCATCATTGGCTAGTTGAGTAAAGCTCATAGACGAATGAGTCAAGCCAGAGTTCATTGGCTAGGTGGGTAAGCTAAGCCAAGATTCATTGGCTACATGGATAAGCCATGCATGATAAGACACACCAACTAGTACAACATCTTGTCTCCCTCTTTTCCTACTGGGGGATGAGTATTGATCTGCTGGAAAGGGAAAGGAAAAAAAAAGAAACAACAAAAACTTTGGAAGGAGGAAATATCGCCACCTCCCCCACCTCCCAACAGAGTCGACGACAGGAAAGTGAGAAGGGAAGAGGAATGGAATCAGGGGGGGGGGGGGGGGGGATCAGGAGAGATCATTGGAACATGTCCCTGACTGCCTCATTCCCCGCACCCGCTCCATCCTTTCTCTGGTGACAGTGTCTCAAGGGGGTTTCCCTCCGTCTGGCTCTGCTGGGGTCTGATTGGCTGTTTGTTCCTGGCAGCAGTGTTTAGTGGCCTGCTGTGTTTTGTCATACCCTTTTTCCCCCCCCTTTCTTTAGGGTGTGAAACGGCAGTCAGGGTTTGGTGTCAAATGCTTCTCTTGTTTTCTCTCTTTGCTTCTGTGTCAAGCTGTTTTGATTAATGTCGTTAAAAAAACCAAGCTGAGACTTCTTTTGAAGTCTTCTATGATCAGGCAAAATAATTCACTGCAGGGAAGGGGGGGGGGGGGGGGGGGATACTTCCCTTTGTTGAAAGATGCAAGGGCAGACAACTTCAAGCCAATAATTCTCAGTTCTGTCTCCAAGCAGCATAATTATAAAGAGTAAGCACCACAACAACAAACAGAGGCAGAACATTTAGATAAAGCATCATGCAACCTTTTTAGGCAGATATTCTCGTGACTGCCAGGAATAGTAGATGAGAGTGAAAAATCAGTGCGTAATTTATGGCATTGTTTAACAAACTGAAGTGTGTCTTGAGCCAGCCAGAACTAGAAGCACTGTAGTGTTCAACCGCATTTAACTTTTTCTGATGTTATGTTGCTGATAGGAAAGATTACAGCTTTCAACCACCTCATACCCACAGACTTACTGGACTTTGTCACAGCCATTGTCATGTCACACTTCTGGATTTCAGTCCCATTCTCAAACCTGTCGCTTGTGTTGGTTAGCATTAGAGTTGCCCAGAAGGTATTTGGAAACTTCTGTCTGTGTTCAAAGAAGGAACTCTTTGCAGGATCTGTGTTGCTTGTCTGGCCTCTATTTTTTCCCCAGTGTTTTTGCTTCATTTGTCAAGGTTCTTGCTCTTTGCACTTATGGCATAGTTGTGTCTAGAATATCTGCAGTGTTTCCCATCTATTCAAGAGCCTTTTGGTGTTTGAAGGCAGGTGAACGTCTCAACCATCCTGCCACCTTCCTTCTTGTTATTCCATAATAAAACCAAGGTTACCAGGCTTTACTAGAAGAGCAAGAATGGGTTCACTGATTTTGCTGGAAAGTTTTTTCTTCTTTTTGCTGAAAAGTTTTTCCCTGTACCAGAAAAAAACACCTATCCAGTAGTCTTCTCATTGTCATCAGATGTCAACTCCATCACAGTATCTTTTAAGCCATCTGGATAGAAGACAGATCATCAAAATTTAAGTTATGGACTTGATACTTTATGAGGATGACCAAAAGAGAACATGAGTTACCTTAAATATTATATTTTAGGTTGCTCATGGCTTGCTCTCTGACCACAGATGCTTTACAAACCACTGAAGTTCATGTAAGAGGTTCTCAGTGCTTGCTGCTGGTATTGAAAAGAAAGAATAATAATTGAGAAATAGATTATGAAGGGATCAGCGCATTACTGGTGACCTTTGAAAGGGGCATGAGAAAGGTGTTTTTTTACAGCACTGTAAAATAGTTTCTGAAATGATCTGATCAGCTGCTACACTTCAAACTTACGATTTCTTTCCCTCATGCAAGCTTCTGTAACACTGGGGGTGAGGGGGGAGGGGGGGTGGCTTATGATAGCAAAATGTCCATGCCAATCTGTGGCTTGGTCTTGATGGCCGTTTAATAGAGGAAGGGAGGCAAGCAAGGATAATCCCTTCTCCCTTCTTGATTTCCCACCATCGCTCCCTCAGTAATTCCAGTGCTCGGTTCATCATCTTCCCCCTCTGTTATTTTCAAGCAGCAGGGAAGAGGAGTTTACGTGGGCAGAGCTGTGGGGCAGGGGTGGTGTGTGAGGTCCCGTTTTGGATTCACTCCATCGCCTCCTCTTGGGCAGAAATCTGTCACGTGCAGATGAGAAAAACCTCACCAGCTCTGTGATATCACTGGAAGAGCTAAAGTCATCATTTGGGAGTGGAGAGGAGGGGAAGGAGGGAGTGTGTTTGCGTGATGCCAAGATGTAGAAAGTGGGAGGTGGGGGTGGGGTGGGGGGTTAGGAGGGGAAAGGGAAGGATGAGACCGGTGGTGGGTAGGGACCTCCAGTTGATGGAATTTGTTTGCTTGTGGGGAAGTTGGAGAAGGTTTTTCTTTTCGTTTCCGTTTTCTTTTTGTTTTTACTGTCTTTATATTAAGGATAGGGTTTTGTTTTTGGTTTGTTTTCATCCCTCTTCATATCAGGCAGTTGTGAGGATGAAGCTTCTGAGTGCTGAATGGACATTCTAGCAGCCCCTCATTTTTCTTCGCCTGTTTGCCTTCCATTTTATTGCTCTTGCTTTTGTTGTTTTCTTCTCTTGCTCTGCGGTTTAGGAAGCAAACTCCAAGGAAATGGTGAAGGGGGGAGGAAGTATTATGGATCACGTCTGCTTGTCATTCTGAATGCACTGCTGTGTCAGAAAACACGAGCATGTATACATGTGCATATGTTTTGTATACGTGTTCACATACTTGCATAAATGTAGATTTGTATGCAAGATATCTCTCTCTCTCTCTCTCTCTCTCTCTCTCTCTCTCTCTCTTCTCTCTCTCTCTCTCTTCCTCTCTCTCTCTCTCTCTCTCTCTCTCTCTCTTACCACACGCACACCACACACACACACACAACACACACAACACACACACACACACACACACACTCACTCACTCACTCACTCACTCGCTCACAGAAAAAAGATTGGAGATGCAGTGTCTTTTAAAAGCCATTCCTTCTTAGTTTGTCCTTGTTCGATGTGATTCTGAAAGTAGATGCTCTGTCGAATAACGCTGTGTGACACAGACAGTTGGGCATTCCTACAGTATTCTGGATTATAATTTCAAATAGTGTTTGGGAACTGGTCTGAGTAAATAGCTTTTTTGTTCTGGAGACTTCAAGGGGATCCATCATCTTAAACACTGTCAAAATTGTCTGATAACGCCAGTGGTCAATCGTTTTCTGTTTTTCATGTGAACTTGATACCGGGATATCAAGAGTTGAGGTGTCCAGTGAGTTTTCAGTTCAGTGTTGTCTTGTAACTGTGTCATTCTTTTAACAGTACCAGATCTTTGGCAACTGTGGTGGAGGGTATGGCTGGAAGCATATCTTTCACTTCCCCCCTTCCCCTTCTTCCTTTATATCCCAGTGCAGACTGGCTATGATGAGAGAGACTAGTTTTAACCTGTTGCTCCGCTATTAAAGCTGTCACTGCTCCGCAGTTTGTTCCTTTGTTTTTGGTATTCATCTGTTGTGTGCAATCGTGTTTCTCAACCTTTGCCACCATATATAAAGTAACTCATCTACATAAAATTTGAATTAGAAGGCCACCTGTTTTGGACACTAAATGTTTCAAAGGTGAAATTGATAATGCTGAGACTTGACAGAAAAGTACTTGCCAGTAGTCTTAAGGAAATACAAAACGTCAGTCTTGTAATTCAAGTATACAGTAAGTGCCCACTCTGTCACAGAGTTTTAAACCAGACTGAAGGAAGAGAGAAAATTGAGATATGTAGATCTACATTTTGCTTCCTGTACTAATTCCTGCTGGCCTAAAGACTGTTTGGGGGGTTAATAGCCGCTGAGAGTGTCTGTAAGACTTCCAAGACTGATTTGGAGTTGATAAGCAGATGAGAGTGACTGTTGAAGACTTTGACGACAAGAATAATTTTGGTAACTCGTCATGTTTCTATACCACCAGAGTGCCATAAAACGACTGAAGTTTTGTCAGATGTTCTTCTTAGTGCTGCTGCTGTTTAAAGCAGCAACCCCCCCCCCCCAAAAAAAAACCCCACCTTAATTGAGAGATAAAGAAAGGGATTGGGTGCGTTACCTCTCCTCACAGAGGGGGGACATGAAAAAGATTTATTGCTCTGTAAATAGTTTCTGAAAGGAATTAATCAGTCCCTGCACTTAATGCACACCCCTTCACTCCTCTCACCACTTCTCTCTGCAGCTTCTGATCTGCAGCACTGTCAGGAAGGGAGGGGGGGGGGGAGGGGATTTAGATAGCCTGCGTGGGGGAGGGGGGGGGGGGGGTTGGAACTCATGATAGCAGAATGTCCATGCCAATCTGCGGCTTGGTCATGATGGCCGTTTAATGGAGGGAGGCATGCGGGGATAATCTCCCCCACCCCTTCCTCCATTTCTCTTACCGCACCTCCACCGCTCATTCTCCCCCTCATCTTCCCCCCCCCCCCCCCCCCCCCCCCCCCCCCCCCCCCCCCCCCCCCCCCCCCCACCTTCTCCCTGTCACTTTCATCCAGCAGGGAGGAGGAGGAGGAGATTCATATGGGTGGAGGGTGTGTGATGTCCCATTTTGGATTCACTCTATCGCCTCCTCATTGGGTAGAAATCTGTCACGTGCAGATACCAAAGCAAAAAAAAAGTCCTGCCAGTTCTGTAATATCGCTGGAAGAGCAACAGTAGACAAGAAAGGAGAGGGGGGGTGGGGTGGGGGGGAGAGAATGTTTGCGTGATGCTGAGATGTAGAATGGTGTGGGGGGGGGGGGGTGGAACCTCAGTTGAAGAAACTGATTTTCTGGCAGGAGGGGTGTGGTGTGGCTAGGAAAGGGGGTAGCTAGTGTTGGAAGGGGGTTGTTTGTTATTGGGTTGGGGTTTTTTATGTGTGGGGTGGGGGTTACAATACGTTGACATATGGAGCAATTGTGATGGTGAACCTCTTGAGTGCTGAATGGGCGTGCTGGCAGCCTCATTTTTTTCTGTTCCCTTTCCCTCTTCATCCCCCCTTTCCTCCCCCCCCCCCCCCCCCTCCCTCTTTAAAATTTTTATTTTAGTGTGTTTTGATTTTTTTCCCTCCTTGCTATATGATTCGGGAGCAAGCTTGAAGGAAATGGCAAATAGAAAGTATAGTGACTCGCTTCTGCGTGCTATCTTTAGATTTTAGCATTGTGTCAGAAATATTTGGATCACATGCAGAGATATCTGTGAGTATAATATTATGTACTTACAGTTATGATCATGTATATTTATGTGTGTGATCACTCATAACACACGCACGCGCGCGCGCACACACACACACACACACACACACACACACACACACACACACACACACACACACGCGCGCGCGCGCGCGCACAAATAGACACACTCCCTCACTTTACTCTCTCGCTCGCCTCTCTCTCTCTCTCTCACACCAATTATGTTGCGTTAGTTTTTGCCCTCTGGTGGGTTTTTGTTTTTTACTTTAATAGTTCTTTATAATAGTTCTTCTTCACACATTTATTTACACACACACACACACACACACTCTCTCTCTCTCTCTCTCTCTCTCTCTCTCTCCTTCTCTCTCTCTCTCTCCTTTCTCTCTCTCTGATCTGATCTGATCTCATCAAAAAAAGACACAAAATCTGTATGGAAAGCTATCAATCAGCTAGCTCATAAAACATCTACATCTACTCCTCTTTCTGTTAACTGTCTGTCTGCTGAAGATATAAACAAGCATTTTGCTACAGTAGGCGAAAAGGTAATTCTAGCTAACAATACAAAATTTAATGATCTGTCTGCACTTAAACACTTTTGTGGATCCAGAAATGTACAATCTAAATTCAAGTTTAATTTTATCACTGTTCATGAAGTATACAAAGAATTGTGTTCCCTAAAACACTCAAATGCAAGGGGCTTGGACAATCTAGACAAGTAAAATATTGAAGGTTTCAGCACCCATAATATCTGAGCATATCACATACATTTATAATCTTTCAATGAAAAATGTCATTTTCCTCAAGCTTTTAGAGTGCCAAAGTTTTGCCCCTTTCAAATCGGTGACCCAAAAATCCCTCAAACTATAGTCCAATATCAATCCTGTCTCATTGTCTAAGCCTCTTGAAAAGCATCTTAAGAATAACCTTCAGCTGTATTTTACAAATCACAATCTGTTTCATCCTAGGCAAAGCGGATTTATGAAAAACCATTCTTGTCACACTCTGCTTACTAACCTAATAGAACAATGGCATGAAAATATTAACAATGATCTTTGTCTGGGGTAGTAATTGTTGATTTTGCTAAGGCTTTTGACACCATTGACCATGATCTTCTAATAAGAAACTTTTTTGTATGGCTTATGTTCAGATTCATTAGACTTATATCCTCATTTCTTAAAAATAGACGGCAGGCAGTTCTTCAAGACTGTGCAATATCCTCCTTCATGCC
Organism: Rapana venosa; assembly: GCA_028751875.1. Taxonomy (NCBI): domain Eukaryota; kingdom Metazoa; phylum Mollusca; class Gastropoda; order Neogastropoda; family Muricidae; genus Rapana; species Rapana venosa. Next base: position 37,314,838 of record CM054155.1, on the reverse strand, counting down.
AATAACATATGGTGTCCCCCAGGATCAGTTCTTGGGCCAATTTGTTTCTATCTATATTAATGATCTTCCATTGAATATTCATCTTCTTGTGAACTATTTGCAGATGATACGACTATTCATACAAGGATAAAAAAGCAAATGTTATATGTAATATTCTACAGAAAGATATAGATAAACTAACTTCTGGGCTGATCTGAACCACATGGCTCTTCATCCTAAAAAATCTAAGTTCATGAGTAGTCACAACGAGACAAAAAAGACAAATATGAAGTCTATGTCAAGAAGTCTGAAAATTCATGATCAGATAGTAGAGAGGTTAATAATCAAAATTACTTGGCCTTAATGTAGACAATAATCTTCCTGGTCGAGCCATATTTCAATATTGTCAAAGAAATTATCCCAAAAGATATTCAGCTCAATAAATAAAGCATTTCCTTGATGAGCACACTCGAAAGTTGTTCTTTATGGATACATACAACCAGATATTGATTATGCTTCAACATGTTGGGACCTGGCGAGTAAAACTGCTTAAAACGACTTGAGAGTATTTACAGACGCTCCATGAAATTAATACTCCTTAAATCATCTTTGCAAAATGAAGATTACAAAAAAAACTCAATATTTTACCATAAATCAAAATGCCATTTCATAAAGTCGTATTCATGTACAAATTATGAATAACTTTACGCCATCCTATCTGTATGATAAATTTGTATCAGAGTCATTCGAGGTAAAAGTATTCTATTTATTCCCCGCCCCAGGATAGACTTATTCATGTCATCCTTGGTTTATTCAGGTAGTAAGCTATGGAAAATATCCCTGATTATCTTAAACAGAAGCCTAGTTTGTCTTCATTTAAGAAAGGATATCACAGACATCTTTTGAAATGTTATGATTGGAATTTCATTTTTGTGTTCGAAATCCTTATCTCTAGTAGTTCATAGCACACAATTCATGTTTAATTATCTGTAGTAGTCATTAGCACACAATTCATGTTTAATGCGATTTCATTCTTCACATCCTTTGCTGTTGTTTGTTTTGTTTGTTTTTTGTCCTTTCCCTGTTGATCTATTCTGTCCTCACACTGTCCATAACTCTGTAAGCCCCTCCCCCCCCCACTCCCCCACTCTCTATATCCTTTTGCTGTTTTGCCGCTGTCTGTATTCGTCTGCCTGTCTGTCTCTTTGTCTCTTTCTGTCTCTCTCTGTAATGTGGTTTCTGAGTCGGTGGTTGTGTGTGTGTGGTGGTGGGTTTTTTTTTTTTTTTATACTTGTTTGTCTGTGATTGTTTGTTTGCTTTTCTTTCCTTCTCCATTGTCCTCCCTTGTAATGACATTCATCGTCATGTATCTAGTCTCATTTATAGTGTTTGATTATAATAATCATTTTGAATTTTCATTTTGGTGTCTTTAAAATGTTGATATGATTGTTTGCGGGTTTGTTTGGGGATGGGGGGGGGGGGGGGGTTGTTTGTTGGGTTTTTGTTTGTTTGGGTTTTGTTTTGTTTTTTTTGGTGGTTTTTGATTGTTGTTGTTGGTGGTTTTGGTGGTGGGTTTTTGGGGGTGTGGTGTGTGGGTTTGTTGGTGTTTTTTTTTGTGTTTTTTTTTTGAGAGCATGGTGAAAAAAAAAGCCCTGAGCTTACCATTTACTCTCAATAAAAAGTTCGATTGAGTTTTCTCTCTCTCTTCTCTGCCCCCCCCCCCCCCCCCCCCCCCAATCCCCCAACTCTTTCCGCAGTAGCACTCCAACTTATTACACATGCTCATTCATACACATACTTCCTCCTCCTTCCCCTCCCCCCCCCCCCCCCCCCCCCCACCCCCCCTATTTTTTCATACTTTTTCCATATCGTCTAATATCACTTAAAGTGGAAAGACTTAAAGCGAAAAACAACCAAAAACACACACACACCACACACACACACACTCACTCATCAACACACACTCACTCACTCACCCACCACACACACACACACACACACACACACACTCACACACACACACAAAAACACACACTGCATCTCTCTCTTTCTCACTTAGACAGGAAGAAAGAGAGAGAGAAAAGAGAGAGAGAGAGAGAGAGAGAGAGAGAGAGAGAGAGAGAGAGAGAGAGAGAGAGAGAGAGAGAAGCGTGGGAGTGGGCATATGTGCACATCCGCAAAAAGGAATCCGCTTAATGCAAGTTTGGATAACATGATCAGCCAACATTCTTCTGTTTCTTAATTTTGAAGGGGAAAAAGTGATAATATGAAAATTTAAACATGAAATGTCACTTACAAGGAGTGAATTTCCTAGTTTTAACAAGCACATTGTTCAGTGATTGATCTGTTTAGCACAATCAGGAGTAACAGGTCCAACTCAAAGGTTTACGTTGTTGTTGTTTTCTTCTTTTTTAACAATCTGCATCCTTAAGCTGAAGCCATTTGCAGTTTTGATAGAACATGACAAATATGTGGAAAGGATATCATAAACATTTGCCTGCTTATTTTTCAGCAATGTATTTAAGAGTAAACTCTTATCCCTAGATTCATTCCTTTTTTTATTGCTTTGACTAGCTGTGTAATCTAATATAGAGATGGTAGTGCATATAAACCACAATGATGCATGCTGCCAGCACACATTTCACAAAATGATTTGTGGACCAAGTCATATCATGGAACATATGTCATTTGTGTGCGTCATGTTTTTAGCTGCACTTAACAGTTGATGGGTGAATAATTTTTGGTAAAATATACGTGTTCATTTATGAACATCACTTCAGATGAACAATCAGAACTGATATAGCAAAAAGAAGAAATTATGAAACAGTAATACAAAAGCCAGCATTTATTTTCTTACCGATTGCTTTACTTTTCTTTTACCTTCTATATTTATCTTCTTACCGATTGCCTTATTTTTCTTTTACATTCTATATTTATCTTCTTACCGATTGCCTTACTTTTCTTTTACCGATTTCCAGTGGTAAGTGGGTTTTTTTGCAGGCTCATATATAGAGAGAGAGATAGAGACACTAGAGCGTACATCCTATAGTCCCCCACATTCCCTCCCATCCCACAAAGAGCAGCTCGAGCAGAACACAGGACAGCCAAGGAATCGCGTGTTGGATTGTTGAGCCTCGACAGTGATCTTTGGCCTCCGTAATGAGAATGGCTGTAACGGTTGGTTGGTTGGTTGGTTCGGTTATCAATGCCTTGAATAATTCTATTGATTTTTCTCCCTCCTTAGTCCCCCGTGGGCACTTTTCTTTGCGTTCGTCTCCCATTTATTTGTTTGGTTTAAAGGCTTTTTGGGTTGGTGTTTCTTTGATTTTTGGTGGTGGTGTTTTGTTTGGGAGTTGGGGGGGGGGAGGGTGAGGTTTTAGTTTATTTGGTTGTTTTGGGTTGTTGTTTTAGTTGTTGTGTTGTTGTTGGTTGTTGGGGTTGTTGGGGGGTTTTGGGGGTTGGTTTTTTTTCTTTTTTTTTTTGGTGGGGGGGGGGGGGGTGTTTGGGGGTGGGGGGTGGTTGGAGATGAGGGGGGGGGGGGGTTGGTAAAGGGGAGGAATATTTTTGATTTTTTAACTTGTGTTGTCTTTTATGCTGGTGCTGTTTAAAGCAAAGAATGATTAATTGGGAGACAAAACAACAACAACAACAACAAAAAAAGGGAAAAAAAGGATCAGCATATTGCTGCTGACGGCAGAGCTGGACATGGAAAGGATTTACAGCTCTGTAAATAGCTTCTGCACTGAATTAATCAGCTGCTGCACTTTACGCACACCTGTTCTTGCCTCTGGGCGAACTTCTGTAGCAGCAGCAGGAGGGAAGAGATAAGGAATTGGGTGGGATGGGGCGGGGTATGGATCTCATCATAGCACAATGTTCCAGCCAATCTTTCACTTGGTCTTGATTGCTGTGTAATAGAGGAAAGGTATTCATTTATTTATTTATTTTTATATTGAGGATAATGGAATAAGCACTCATGTGCTTTTTTTACATCCAGTCCCCGTGTGTTTGCGGTTTTGTCAATTTTGTCGTCTGTTCCCACCGGCACACAATGGCCTACTCTTTCGAAAAGCAGAACAGGATTTAACGTGTGCGCAAGATGTTCTGCATGCGTTCGCACACGGGGCCTCGGTTTATAGTCTCATCCGAAGGTAGGCAGGCAGAATACCCCCCCCCTCCCCCCCCCCCCCCCCTTCCATTTTGTTCCCTACTTCCTCCACTCCACCACCACCACCACTATGATGCCAGAAGTCGCCTCCTTTTGCCCCCTTTAGTCCCTTTCATCCATCAGGGAGGAGGGATTTTATTTTATTTATGCGGACAGCAGCCCCGAAGTCGGAATACAGCTACCTTCATGGTGGGCAAAAAACCCAACACAGTCGCATACTCAACATCTCGCCATTGGTGAACCTCTGAGCTCTAGCTGAGAAATGAACAAAAAAAGATACAAGGGCAGTGCAGTGGGCAGGGGTTATGTGTGTGAGGTCCTGCTCCGGAATCACTCTTATCACTTCTTCAGATGTGTTATGTGCAGATAACAAAAAAAAATTTAAAAGTCATAAATAACCTACACAGCTTCGTGGGTTCTGTGATACGACTGGAAGAACGACAGCGAGTAAGGAAGGGGTGCTAGTGTTTTGCTTTGTTTGATTCCAGCAGGATGTAGGATGTGCTTGCAGACACGGGCTGATGGAAGGGGGAAGGTTGGGATGGGGGTGGACCTTGAGATGAAGAAACAGATTTCTTTGGAAAATGCTAGAAGATATTCTGATTTTTAATGTTCTGTGATTTTAGCGTGGTTTGGTATTTTGGTTTTGTTTGGGGTTTTTTGTTGCAAAAGGGGGGGGGGGTTGATTGTGTGTGTTGTGTTGGTTTTTTTTTGCTGGTGGGTTTGCTTGGGGATTTTTTTTTTGGGGGGGGGGGGGGGGGGGGGGGGGGGGGAGACTGGGAGTTGGGTTTTTTTTTTTTTTTTTTTTTTTCTGTCGTTTAGGGGGGGGGGGGGGGGGGGGGGGGTCATTGGTGGGGGTTTTTTGTTTGTTTTTTGTTGTTGTTGGGTTTTTTGGGGGGGGAGGGTTGGTGGTGGTGGTATATATCATCTCATAACAACCAATTGTGAGGATGTACCTCTCAGTGCTGAATAGGCAATCCGGCAACCCTTATTTTTATCTGCTCTTTTAACTTTACCATCAATTCTTTCTATCTTCCCCTCTACCCCAACCCCTCAGCCTCTTTTTTTTTTTTTTAAACCCACAAAAAACCCTGTGATTCACAGATCGAGCTTCAAGGAAATGGTGATGGGGAGTATGATAGATCGATTCCGCAAGCAATTCTGAATTCAGCATTGTGTTGAAAAATGGGATCTTACAGATAATTTTAATATTCATGTGCATGAATACACACGCGCACACACACACACACACATATCTGGGAGGGGGGGGGAGCAGCACACATGTGCATCTGTACAATGGAATCCACTCAATACAAGTCCGGATAACATGATAGGCTGCTTTTCACTGGCAGCTGTTGCAATCCCAGCCATCTCTCTTCTAGTTCTCTCTAAAGGGGAAAAAAAACGAAGAAGAAAGAAATGAATTCATTAACATGGAGTTTCACTTAACACGATGTTTCACTTAATATAAGTACATTTTCAAGAAGGTATATCCAGCAAATTGTATTGTGATCGATCCATTGAACACAGTTATGGGTGAAAATCAAATTTAGATTATCTAGTGCACGTTTACATCTTTGGCTGAATTGAAGCTATGCATATGTTGAAAGGACCAATAGCATGACATTCAGGAACTTGATATTTTGCCAGTTTCCAGGGTTATGTACATGCATTGCAATTCTTACCTATATGTTTAATTCATTTATTGTGTGGTATGTTGAGTGTGTAATTTATTGAAGAAATTGTTAGATGATAGTGATCAGCTGTTAATGTACAGTCATATCTGTTGATGGACTCTGAATAGGGATCGGTAAAGTGGATGCAGGTTTTGGGTAGGTTTGGATAGAGTTGAAGCACGGTTAGGGAATAAAGGGAACATGGAATCAAATGTTGGATCAGCACACGTGGGAGCCGCCAGTCTGTGACTGATATTCTGCACTGCATTTTACCAAAAGGATCACTCTGGCACAGACGTTCAGAGTCAGCAGGTAGACAGTGCAGCGGAACAGCCACCACCTCAGTCCCCCATCAAGAAAGTGGTCTCACAAAACCTGATCATGTATATAGTCAGAGACAAACCACCCTGAAGCAATCAGCTGCCATCACATGTGTCACAAAATTTTGACTCATTATATATATATATATATATATATATATATATATATATATATATATATATATATATATATATATATATTCATATTCATGCAGGCACACTTGCAGACACCACTTCAAATGAATGACCAAGAGAATCACAGAAAATTGTAATAGCCAGAGGGTGCTGAGGGCGGGGAGAATTCTGGGTATAGAACAGCCATACAGGACCAGCATGGACTCATCTTTCTTTTAGTTAAAACATGACAAGATTTCTTGTACTGGGTGGTTCTTTGCGTGCTGATTTCGGCAGATGCTTAAGCACACATCGTAGATGATAGCCCCCTCCCCGCCATTCCCATCCCTCCCGGAACAGTTCAGCCATACATGAAGAGCTGGAGGGGGATTGCGTGTTTGATTGTCAGTCCTCCACAGTGATTTTTGGTCTCTTTAATGAATGGCTGTTTCGGTTGCTTGGTTCAGTTGTCATTGCTTTGAATGATGCATAGGGATTGGGGTTGGGGGTTTTTTCCCCTCCCTTGTCGCCTTGAGCATTTTCCATACATTTCTGTCTTTTTAATTAGATAAAATTGTTTAATCATGTGTGTGGTTTTTGGCTTGGGTTTTTCATTCTGTTTTGCTGGATTTGGGGTTGGTTGGTTTTGGGAGGAGGAAGGTGGAAATGGAGGATATTCTGCTGTAACTTTGTCTTTTTCTCTCTTCTAAACCGGAGTTGTCGCAGTGGTTCTGCTGCTAGCTGGCTAGCTGTCTATAGCAAAGAAGAATAATTGAGAGATAAAGAAAGGGGCCAGCCCATTACCGCTGACCACAGAGGGGGACATGAAAAGGATTTACGGCTCTGTAAATAGTTTCTGAAAGGAATTGATCAGCTGCTGCACTTTATGCACACCCCTTCCCTCCTTTCCGCAAGTTTCTGTAACACTACGAGGGGAGGGGGAAAGTATATAAAGCTGGGGGGAGGGGGGGGGGGGGGGGCGGGTTGAGGGGGAGAGGAGTGGGGCTTACTATAACTGAACGGGCATGCCAATCTGTGGTGTGGTCTTGATGGCCGTTTAATAGTGAAAGGGAGGCATGCCGGATAATCCCCCACCCCACCGCTCCTCCTCAGTGATTTCACACCACCACCACCACCACGATTCCAATATTTGGCGCATCCAGCAGCCTCCGTCACTTTCATCTAGCAGGGAGGAGGGGGTTTGCATGCGTGGGGGGGGGGGGGGGGGGGGGGGGGGGTATGAGGTCCCGTTTTGGGATTCACTCCATCGCCTCCTCATTGGGTAGAAATTGTGTCACGAGCAGATGGGGGGGAAAAAACATACCCTCCCTCCCCCTCCCCCCCCAAAAAAGCCCAACAACGAAACCCCAACCCCACCCATCTCTGCCATGTGGTTGGAAGAACCAACAGTGGTTATGGAGTGAGGGGGAGTTTGGTTTTGTGTTCACGAGCATGCCAGGGTGGAGAAAGTGCAGGCATGACATGGCGTGTGGTGAGAGGGGGGGGGGGGGGGGGGGGTGTTAGCTGAAAGAACTGATTTGTTTGTGGAGGACTGTCCGAGTTTGGAAGAGGGGGAGGGGAATAATATTTGGATTTGTTTGTTTTTTGGTTTGTTGGTTTTTTTAATCCCCCTTCATGCTGAGCTATTGTCAGAAGAACCTTCTGAATGGGTAATTCTGCCAGCCCCTTAATTTTCTCTGCTCATTTAGTTTCGTTTTATTGCTGCCTCTTCTTTTTCTTTTTTTGTTGGGGGGGGGGGGGGGGTGGTTGGTTGGCTGGTTTTGTCCCCCCTCCCCCCCCCCCCCCCCCACACACACACTGTTCTATTTATTTGTGTTCTTCTTTTATTTCGAGGATAATGGAATAAGCACCCATGCACTTTTTTGCATCCAGTTCCCTTTGACATGTGTGTCTTTTCAACACACACAAAAAAAGAAGTAACACGAAAGCCATAAGTTTTACATAAAATTTATCTCAATATGAATACATTTCCAAGTTTTTACAGGCCCATTGTTCTATGTTTGATCTATTCAACATTATGAGTGAAATCAGTTATCAGTTTCTAATCACTTATTACATATTTGCATCTGAAATTGGTGCTAAAGATTTTGGCATACTGGAAGGAACATAGAAATTTTTATTTAAAAAACAAAAACAAAAAACCTTACTGCAGGAACTTGTCATGAATATTTGCCAGCTTCAAAGGCTCATCCGAATTCACTGAAATTATGAATCGGATCTCCGAATTACTCATTGTTTAGCATTTTATCGGTGTGATTTATGAAAAAGAAAGTGCGAGACGACAATGGCCTTTTTCCTCACTTTTTTCTCTGTATACGCATTTCTCAGAGGTATGCAGTTGCCAATCACGTACGTTTCGCAAAAATTCAGAAAGAACACGGAGTAGTAATTAGTTGGATGTTATTGCTGAAGCACAACAGGTTGAAGTTGAGTAGTTAACTTGCAGACTGCATTAGTATAGTGCTTACTTCTAAGAATGCCCAGGATACCACTGAGGATGAATTATTAGAGGAATCAGAACACTACACCAGAGGTGGAGGGGGTGGGGGGTGGGGGTGATTATAGACAGAGAACATCATGTGAAAAAGAAACAAGACCAGCGTAGACTCTTTTTGGGTGGTTGTTTTTTTTTTGGTTGGTTTTTCTTTTTTTTTGGGGGGGGGGGGGGGGGGGGGAGGTTATGGGCAGAAAACATGTGAAAAAGAAACAAGACCAGCGTAGACTTTTTTTTGTTAAAAGTTAGAATATAGATTTCCTGTGAACGATTATTCTTCTTCACTGAAAGCGCTCATAAAGGCAGATTTTTGACCGTACATTCTATATTTTCCCCTTCTTCATCATAGAATACCTCCAGTACAAACAACAGTAACAAGAAAGAGGGGGGGGGGGTAGCTGGAGAATTGCGTGTTTGATTGCCAGGCCTTGATACTGACCTTCTTCCGCTATAATGAATAACTGTGATGGTTGATTGGTTCAGTTATCGATGACTCAAATGATTGGATTTGATTTTGTCCATACGTTTGTGTGTGTGTGTTTTTTTTTTTTTTAGGGGGGGGGGGGGGGGGGGGGGACTCTTGTTTTTGTTGGTTGTTTGTTTTTTTTAGGGGGAGGGAAGATTGTTTTTAGTTCGTTTAATTTTGTTTTGAAAATTTTGGCTGAGGGAGAGGATGTTAGCTGTAAGGTTTGAGGGTTTGTTTGTTTTTTTTCTTTCTTTCTTTCTTTCTTTCTTTGTATTTTGACGTGTTTTGTGAATAACCATACTGTGACCAAATTTTCTTTTTTTATGAACATTGTTTTAAAATGTTGGGAAGTGCTTATCAGTTTAATGTTTTCAGTGTTCATTCTACACACACACACACACACACACACACACACACACACACACACATATATATATATATATATATATATATATATATATATATATATATATATATATATATATGTATATATATATATATATATGTATATATTATTATATATATATTATTGATTATTTTTTATATAGCGGTGCACTAGATGCTCAGAGGTCTTTGAAACTGACAACAGTAATAAGAACAAGTAGTCTTTTGTAAAACAAAGCAAAAACGGCAGCAATGATAATATCCTGTAAGAATAATAACAAAATGCATGTGACTATAAAGAAATGAGAAGTTCTAAACAAATATTGAAACCATTAACAACAAAGACAAAACAAATCAAACCAGTCGAAATCCCAATCATATGAAGAAAATTTATTTAAAAACAGACAAGGAACACTAAAAACAAAAAAGATAGAGAAAATGCTTTTCAGCATGGACAGATTGTTTGAGTTATTCAATCCTCTTGATGTTAGGTGTGGGGGGATGGGGGATGTGATCCTTACCTCCCCTTACCATTATTATCGATTGAAAGACATGGTGTATACAGAATAATCTGCACGCAGTGATAACTTCCTGAGAAATTGAAATTGAGTCTTTCAGCTGGGATCTAGCCCAGAGCGCCCAGTTGGGCGTTAAGCCAAAGTAATGATGATAGCACCGAAGAAAGAAAGAACAGAACAAAAATAGGGGGGAGGGAAGTGAGTAGTAGGGGGTTGAGGTAGTGTGCGGCTGTTCTCAATGGAAACCTGGACAGATGTCAGTCTGAAGGCTCCATTGCTTCGCCATCAATGATCACACTCACTATCATCAACATTTTACCCTTTATATATATATATATATATATATATATATATATATATATATATATATATATATATATATTATTAATAAAGGTAATAACCCCCCCCCCTGGGAAGCGAAAGCCGAATATTGGAACATTTATTATGTGGTTGTTATGCTTTCACTTATGTTGATATATATATATATATATATATATATATATTATATATATATATATATATATATATATATATTGGGGACGGGATAGCTCAGTGGTCGGAGCACTCGCTTTCCCCCAGCCAAGTTAAGCAGCGTCGAGCGTGGTTACCAGTTGGATGGGTGACCGTTTGCGCGCCTTGGCTTCAGTACAGTTCCCCCAGTTCACCCAGCTGTAAATTAGTACCTGCCCTCTTTAGGGTCAGGGAAGGTAAAGCAGCGAGGGAGAGGAGATGGGCGCCGCCCTCAATATGCTGGCCCTAGAGAAGTGAGGTCTCCGACGCCTCGCTCCCCTACGACCTTATAGGTTATGGGACTCCTTTACCTTTATATATATATATATATATATATATATATATATATATATATATATATATATATATATATATATATATCGTTCAAGCCTGCCACGCCATCCATTAGCACGCTGTGCCTAGATGGAGCCAGCCCATTTTAAGCCACCCTGATTCTTTTGGGGAAATTGGGACCGATCAGAAATAAGAGGGGAAAATCAGAGAGGAATCAAAACTGAGAAGAGTGTGGGAGGGGAGTGTTGAAGTCAGATGCGAAGGGAGTTGTGAGTGGGTAGGAGGGGGAGGTGGAAAGATGGATGGATATGGCAGGGAGGTTGGATGGTGTGATAGTGTTGAGGTTGCCATCAGTGACTTGTGGGGTGCTGGGCAATTAGCGCCATTGCCTCTGATTCTGTTCCTGCCCCTCTCCTCTATCAGTCGGCTTCCTGTTTCCAGCATTGATTTGCTGTAGTCTGACAACTCTCTCTCCCCACCCCCCTCCCCGTCTGCCATACCCCCCCTCCCCTCAGAAGAAAAAGAAAAAAGCTTGTCTGTGCCTGTGGTACTCTAGGTACAGAGACGCCATCATCCCCTGTCTTCATCTCTTGCCATCAGAGTTTACGATCACCACATTGATTCAAAGAAAGAAGGCACGCTCTCAAAACAGTCACTGTTCATTCCGTATTTAGCTCTCGGCATCCGTCTTTGTTGCTGTTTTCAGTACCTTTTTTTTTCTTTTTCTTTTCTGGACGGGCTGTCAACCCTTGTATGGTTTCTGTCATGAACAGACCATGACTGAACTCGCTGAGGAGCCTTTGGGGCGCCACAGTTCAGGCAAGGTCTTGACCCTGAACCTGAACCTGCCTGGCGAAACCCAACCTTCTTCGGACTTCAGATTGTGAATAATTACGCTCGTGTAATGCATGTAACTGACCGTAGCTGGCCTGCTCTTTATGTCAAAAGTGGCTGATAATGCGTGTATGCAAGATGTCAAAAATGTACAGAACTGCATACACACGGGGACTGGATGTAAAAAGCACACAAGTGCTTATTCCATTATCCTCAAGATAAAAGAATAATAAATAAATAATAAGATTTCATTCATGCATCAAATCAAGGGACTTAATCTCTGATGAAGGACAGCATCAGAAACTGTCCTCCTTAAGAATATTTATCATTGAACAGTAGCAGTTATTCACTCGATGTCAACATCAAAATCAGTGTCTTCATTGTCATCGTGAACAGATGGGAAGGGAGGGTCAGCATCATGAATTATCTCTCAGTATAATTATCATCACAAGCAGTTATTTTGATGTGTGGTACATCAGCATCTGAGACAACCTCTTTAATCATAATGTCATTATTAAGAGTTATTTGTACCACCATACTCCTGTTCTCTAGTAGTCACTAGGATATGTTCGATGCTTTGGAAGTAAATCCGACAGCAAGAAGTTTGGTTTCTTACAAAATTATCTTTCTATTTTATTGCACACATTTGATATTGAACTGACATGTCACATCCAGATTCAAACTTACATACACACACGCGCGCGTGCGCACACACACGCACACACACACACACACACACACACACACACAAGCACGCACCTCAGCACATCGTAGACATCTGAGAAATTTCGCGTGCGTCTGGGCGAAAGAGATAAACTAAACAGGGACAATTGGTCCTAATCACGGCAAAAGAGCAGAAAGAGAAGGAAAACGTTAAAATAAGAGCGACTGAGGGAGAGGGGGGGGAGGGGGGGGGGGGGGGGAGAGAGAGAGAAGAAGAAAAGAACGGAAGGAAAAGGTTGAAGCAAGAGTGGCAAAAGAGGAAAGAGATGTATGGAAATAAATGAAGTGTGCGACATGGTGTCGAGGCTGACGGGGTCCTGTCAGCCCCATGTCTTTCTGCCTGTGCAGGCAGCAGAACGGGGAGGAAATGAAGGAGAGAAAGAGAGATAAGTGTCAGGAAGTTTTTCCTCTCAGTTCCTGCCTTGCCTAGCTAGACTGGCCTGTGGGGCAGGAGACGGGTGTCGTTAAGTGGTTTTCTTGTCGCTAACTGGGCCAAGATAAGTATTCAACTGCGCGAACCCAGTCCAAAAAGTAACTGGATTTTGGTGTTTTTTTAAACTGCTTATCATATCGCGTTTTTATCAACACAGATGAAAACAGAACCTAGAATAACAGGAATATGTGTACACTAATTTAACAAAGAATAAAGTTTATGTAATGAATATCTTCTTTTTTTTTTTCTTGCGGTTACTTTGGGCCGGTCGAACGTCGTGATCCAGTTAGTGACAAGAAAACCACTTAATGACACTACAGACGGGGCAGAACGTCATCCTGGTTCGTCTTCACATCACTGGCCATGCTGAACTCAGCAGCATTTTATCTCCTTTTATATCTCTTTTGTCTTTTCTCTGTCTGTAGCTCACCTTTTCTGCTGTCTAGGGTATTGTCTGTAGAATTTGTTATTGTCATCATTCTATCTTCTTGTTTTCAGTTTATTTGTTGATGGGCTGTTTTGTTTGTTTGTCTTCATATTTGTTTGGTTGGTTGGGTTTTGTTGTTATATTGACGGGGGGGGGGGGGGGGGGGGGGGAGGCTGTTGATATTGTTGTCAGAGGTTGTTTTTTTCAGTTTGAAGCTCCATAATGCACTCTTCAAACAGTTGTGATTAAGATATGCATCAGCACTTTATACACATTGTAAGAGCAGCAGCTGCAAATTTGCTTTAAAAATGAAGCCAGATTAAGTTCTAGTTTAGATTTAAAGCTGCAGGCTATCAGTAGACATTTAATTAAGAGGTGAGATGCAATTGAATTCCTGTGACGCTCACTTTTAGAGCATGTCTTGAAAGTGCTTACGTTTTAAAGTTCCTTCAGTAGCAGTCCATTAAAAGTTACTCGTGACTTGTTAGTAGTATCTAATTTTCTTTTTCATTTAACTTTTGGGGTTTTCAAGGATGGGGGGGGTGGGGGGGGGGATGGTGGATGTTACCGCCAATGTTTTTTGTGACAGTTACATGTTTTCATGCTGGTTTTCCCTGTGAGTAGTTAGTTGAGCAAACAGTCAAAGAAGCCCAGAGGTACAAAGCAGTAGTTTGCCCTCCAGTGAGAAGTTGGAAAAGTTAGCACTTTTTGGGTTGGTCTTTTTTTGTTTGTTTGTTTGGGGTTTTTTGTTTGCTTTTTTTTTTTTTTTTTTTTTTGGGGGGGTGTTGTTAGATAAACTCCAGACTGGTTTGTGGTCTGTATTCAAGTCTTGAAATTGTTCATGCAGCAGTACAGAGACAGCAAACTGATGCATGAGGCTAGGGAGGTATAAAATTGTCTGTGCAAAACTTGTGATACGCACATACACCAGTCACAACTCCAGACAGAATTACATCAGCCACTCACAACAGCAGTTATAATCACTCATGCAAAAGATAACAGTGTGGGCGATGGAAAGAAACACTAAGTTTTATACACTGTGCAGAATTTCAAAGTGGGTGATATTTCTTATGCTCCAAGGAAGACTACTCTTTGGAATGAAGAGCCAAGGTATCGCCCAACAGAGATCATTTGTTTAAGAACGTTAAGTTATGTGTAAAGAAAGAAAAACAAACGGTATTGAAGGGAGTTTGTATTGGGAAGCCAAGCAACAATCGGATATGAAAAGAACAATGCTTGGAATGAATAACTGGGGACAAAATATTCGGTGTGAAAGTTTCTTTCAACCTGCCTTGACATTAAAAAAACACCCCAACCTTTCAAGTCTGTGTAGCTCTTAAGAGATTACAATAGTTTACAGTTCTGATTTGTATGATTGAACTCAGACAGTGCATGCATTATCAGGTTGTGCTGGCAAAAGGCCTGTATAGTGATCATTTTTTTCTCATAACTTTTTTTTTTACACATTAGTGTTAAACTGTTTATGTATCAATTTCATGTTACAAGTGAAGAACGGCAGCCATTTCATCCTAATGCTTTTATGGACATGTTATTCAAACAGTATCATGTCTCCAGCGTGTGTAGGGGCATAAAGAGATTTGTTTGTTTGCTTTTCACCTTCTTGCTTCAGATTTTTTTTTTCCCCACTCGCTAAATGGGTCACAATTCGTTTATGGTAATGAGCCTTTCGCCCTTTGTCAGAAGGGAATATTCCTGCACAGGATTAGTGTTCGTAGGCGGTGGACAAATGCATGTTAGTTTTTTCTGGCTCCCTTTGGGTTGTGATGTTTTACTGTGTTCATTTGATAATGGTAATCGATTGATGATATCGTCAGCCACTTGCCAGAGACGTGCCATCCCCCACACAGCTAAGAGTCATCTTCTGACTGACTTGGATTTAAGTTACAACTACAAGGATCATTGTTTGATAGACATTGACTGTGGAGATCACAGCGGTCATCGTGTGACTGTGAAGGTCACACATATCTTAGGGGTCATCTGCCTACATTGTGGGGGTCAAAGATCCCAAAGGTCATCTTGTGAAAGTCACTGACACAGATCTTATGGGTCTACTGACATTGTGGAGGTCACAGATCACAAAGGTCATCTTGTGACTTTGAAGGGTCACATGTCTTGGGGTCATCTACTGTCATTGTGAAGGTCATAGATCATGAGGGTCATCTTGTGACAGTTGCTGTGAATATCACAGGTCTTAGGGGTCATCTACTGACATTTAAGGAGGTCACGGATCACAAGGATCGTCTGGTAACAGGGGCTGTGGAGATCACAGGGTTATGGGTCATCAGTTGGGACCTACTGGCATTGTGGAGGTCACAGTTCACACGGATCGTCTCCTGACTTTTTGAAGGTCACATGGGTCACCAATTTTCTTTGACTGCGGAGGTCATTGAGTCAAAGGGTTCATCTGCTGAAAATGGTGATACAGGTCATAGGGATCATCGTCTCCTGATAGTCATTGGGTGTGTGTTATGATCACAAACTATTTTGGTTGGTTGATAAGGGATTGACTGGGCTCCAATACGTTAAACTAAAAACAAACTTTTTTTTATTTAAAAAAACAAACAGATTTTACTTTTAGGTCTTGATTTATCAACACACCCACCCACTTACTGCGATCACTCACTGAATTGGGGGGATGTTTCTGGTTTTGTCGTTTTTTACATCCTGTTTATCTCTTCACCAACTTTTTGTCCTTCCAGATGTGAGTTTTATCAGTCATGATTGTTTCCCTACTTCGCTCCCACCCAACTCCCACCCCTCTGTCTACCCCCGCCCCCCACCCCCCCCTTCTCCATCAGGGATGTAGGGAAGCATCAGTCGACCATGCAGTAGAGTACAAATTGCGTGTCCACGTCAGTCGTGTAGGATGGTGTTGGACGTAGTTGTAATCGGTTTAGGAAGGCAAGGCGCCCAGAGCTTGTAGGGTAACGGAGGGTGGAGGTGTGGGAGGTAGAGAGGGAGGGAGGGTTGGGAGGTCAAGCAGCATGGAAATTGGGGTCAGGCAGTGGCTGACATCGTCTCTCTCCCCATGCTGGCTGCAGTCTCCCCGCTAATGGACTGCCCACCCACCCACCCCCTCACAACTCGCCTTTTTTTTCGTGTTTTTTTTTTTTTAAGGGGGGTGGGGGGTTGTTCGGGCTTAGAAATGATGTACTGTCACGAAATAAGGGAATGGGGGGTGTAGGTGAGTGTGTGGGGGGGAGGGGGGGTAGAAATGATGTACTATTCACAAAAATATGGGATGTGGGGGGGGGGGGCGGCTTAGAAATGATGTAGTCACAAAATATCAGGGTGGGGAGGGGGGGGGGGGGGGGGTAAAGGGGAAGAGAGAGATAGCCTTAAATATCCTGTGCCTTGAAGTTGAGCTGCCGTTTAAATCATGGCTATTCATGATATTTCCAGTATTTGAAAGAAAAAAACCCAAAGCCTTTAAATCTTAATTTTTAAATTTTCTTGTTTGGTAATTATATTTTATGAGATTTTTTTTTTAATTCTCACACACTTTCTGTCATAACTTTTGTCAAAATTGTCATTAAAAGAAAAAGAAAAAAGGATAGTTTGAAAGAAGCATAGTGGCATTTTATTTCATGAATCATAAAACTTAATGATTGAACGCTTGTAAGATTGCTTGAAAGGCTGATTACAGGCTTTTAAATAACGTTAAGGGTGGATATAAATAGCCCAACTTGTTTTCTGTCTTTCTTGTTTGTCAGTTCTGGTAAAGACTTTATTAGCTGGAGAGATGAGGTTTGGGAGGGCTGGGGTACAGTGACCCTCCACAGATGATGGGTGGGGGTTGGGGGAGGGGTGAGCAGGCAAGAGATCAAAGAGACACAAAACAGATGGCAGAAAAGGGAACGTTTGTTTTATAAACATGAGCCAGCCCTCAAAAGCAACTGCGAACGACAAACAAAATGGACACTTACTGTCATTTGGCAAAAGGGTGGACACAAACAACATAAGAAGTGGCTTGGACTTCAAAAGTCTCGTGAGGGCTCTTGTGAGGTTGACAGACTTGGGGCAGAAAATGGCTCGGGTTGAAACGTGTACGTCTCTGTGTGATATTTTATTTTGAAACATGTACGTCTCTGTGTGTTCTTTATGTCAGGTCCTCTTCTCTGATGAATGAAGTGAAGTGCCCTGTTTTGTTGCAATCTGTTTGTGCTTTTTAAAAAAAAAACCCACAAAAAACCAAACCAACCTCTGAAGACAAGGATCTCTGTTTTTGAAGAACAGAAAAAATAAAGTTTGAATCTGAAGAACAGAAAAAATAAAAGGTTGAATCTCTCTCTCTCTCTCTCTCTCTCTCTCTCTCTCTCTCTCTCTCTCTCTCTCTCTCTCTCTCTCTTCTCTCTCTCTCTCTTCTCTCTTCTGTGGTTCTAACTTCTCCACTTTGAGTAATCTACAGTGTAAGTATACTTAATGAAGTTCCCTCCCTTTGTGAGGGTCAAATGAAAGGAATGTCAAATTCCCTTGGATGTAAAGATGTCTCTGTCTGTCTGTCTGCCTCTCTCTCTTTCTCTCTTCTCTCTCTCTCTCTCTCTCTCTCTCTCTCTCTCTCTCTCTCTCTCTCTGGACAGTGTGGTCCCCATTGTCACCATATGATATACAGACATGATTCCAACAATCGGGAATGATCTTTTTTGTTTGTTTCAGCCGGAGGGATCAGAGGCTGCAGATTCAGAATATGTAAGTTGTGTTCTGCTCCCTCCCCCCCTCCCCCCCCCCCCCCCCCTTTGTTTTTTGATGGGGGAGGGGGGGGGGGTCATTGCTTTCTTTTTCATAATTATTTTGTCGCAGATTACACCATTGTTGGTTTTTTTGGCTTTATTTACACAATCAGTACCATCAGGGAGGCCCCCCTCTGTGGGATATAGATTTTTTTGTGTTTATTATTATTGTAACTCTGTGGGGATTCATGCTGAATGTTAACTGTACATTGGCTTTAAAGTGTCTCTGTGTACTGTTTTTCTGCTTTTGTGTGAGCGTTGAAAGCTTATTTAGATTTGGTGTATTGTCAAGCAATGTCTTCTTATAGATTTGGTATATTGTGAATCAGTGTCTTCTTATAGATTTGGTATATTGTGAAGCAGTGTCTTCTTTTTGTTGTAAGCCTTGGCTGTGTATATTGAATCAGTACTACTATAATTTGAAGTATAATGTGTGTGTGTGTACAATTGAATTTGTTAAAACTGTTAATTGTTATTGGTTGCATGTGTAAGAATAGGTTTAATGCAAGCACTTTGATTTGTTATCAGATATAGCACTATATAAATTCAATTATTATTATTATCAATATTATTATATGAATCTGTGTCAACTTTCTTCCAAACTGTTTACTCTATAAATACTTATTTTAAATTACTGTGGCGCACACTTAATCATGCCTGAAAGATATATTAATCAAGTCTTGATAAGCATCAAGATGGTAATTCAAAAATGCAATTCCTCTGGCCTCTAATCAGGCTTATCAGGCCAGCATTTGCAAGTGTTTTCTTTTTCACCATTACTTCATATTTGTTTCTGTCGTTGTTTTCATGTGAAGCATTGTTTTTTTCTTCCTGTGTGTGTTTGGGTCACAAGAATCCTGTCAATTCATCACCATCAAACCGTGCGCAATTACCTCCCTTTTCTCCAAACACATTACTGGATCATCATGACCTTTGAGGGTTCAGACCCAAGAACAACACTTCTCTCTTTCCTCCTCTATTCCTCTTCCCCCTCCCCCTCCCTTTTGCGCCTCACTTTTCTGGGTGTTTGTGTGTCAATTAACTCACTTAAGCTCATGAGATGAGCTATTAACTGTGAAAAAAATTAAGAGGGGGAAGAGAAAGAGAGAGATGGGAGAGTAGAAAGAAAGAAAAAAAAGAAAAGAGAGAGAGAGAAATATGACTTGTTTTTCTGATGATTTGCTAGCTGATGTGAGATTTTACATGGAATGCATGTGTGTGTTGCAGACCAATGGGGAAGGAGAGTGGGAGTATGAAGACATCATTCTGGATCGGGTGAGTACACACAACACTGTGTTAGCATGTGGAGTGACAACACTATCCATGGTGTCTCCTGCACAGTCCCATTAATTATTATCTCTTTTATCAGCAATTCTGTCTCGGTCTTCTTTTCCCCTAGCTTTAGTCAGGAAATGAAAGCAAATTATATTTGTTTTCATCCACTACTTTTTTTTATCAACAATAGCATGCCAAAAACATATATATATACACACACACACACACACACACACACACACACACACACACACACACACACACACACATACATACACACACTGAAAGGGAGGAAGGAATCAAAGAAGCTGCCATATGTTGAACTGAACTTGTCATGTTGTTGAGCACATTATAAGCTTTTTATAAGTGTGTATAGGTATGATTTTCTTTGAATAGAGTTGTGTTTAAACCAAAGAAACACTAAGGTAGGTTTAATATGTGCTAGTAGTTTCATTTCGGGTGGAGGGGGGGGAGAAGATGGCCTGGTGGTTAGAGCATTGCACTCTTGATTTGCTGACTTGGGTTTGAATCTTGTTCAAGGGGGCATTTCCCCCTGGAGTTAACATCAGTGCCAACTCCACTTCCCCCAAAAGTCCTTCAGATGAGACTATAACCAAGGTCCTGTGTGTGAATGCATGCAGAACATCTTGCGTGCACGTTAAAACCCGTTCTGCTTTTCGGAAGAGTAGACAGTGGTGTGCGAGTGGAAATGACAACATTTACAAAACTGCATATACAAGGGGACTGGATGTAAACAGAAAAAAAGCACATGAGTGCTGCTTATTCCATTATCCTTGAATAAAATAAAAATAATTTAAAAAGTGGCTTGCATTCAGTTTTCTTGACCTGTTTTGTCAGTGCCTGGGTCTTGCATCCATACAGGAAGACGGAATTTCCTGGTCTAAGCAGGAGTCTTATCCTGTTGTTCATGGAGACCTTCTTGTCCTTCCATGTGTAGATTCCAGTCTTGTAATACTCGACACAGGTTTCTGAGAACTTTTTCCTTGTAAACAGATCTGAAGACAAAATTTATTTATTAAGACTTTCGCCATTCATACTCACCTGTGATGTTATGTTTGACACGTGTACACTGATACCAATTTTATGGTTAGTTAACTTGCTGTGAAAGAGCCTCGGGCTATGGCCTCATTAAAATCTCTTTAAAAGTGAAAAATCTCCAGCTTCTTTTTTTTTTCTTGTGTAGGGGCTATATAAAAATTAAAAAAAGGATCAGAGCCACAGGAATGAAATTACAGTGGGGGGTTGTGCTGTTAGCGCCTGTGGATCCCTGTGCGAGATCCTCTGTGGCATCTCCTTTAGGATCCTTTGGAAATAATGGGGGATCTTGGCCCAGAACAAGAGCAGTAATCAGCAGTGTCATAAGTGAGGTTTTGTGGGGGAAGGGGGTGGTGGTGGTGGTGGTGGTTGTTGTTTGGGGCTTTTGTTTTGTTTTCTTGTTTTGTTGTTTGTGGTTTGGTTGGGGGGGGGGGGGGGGGGTATCTTTTGTTTTGTTTTGGTTTTTTTCTTTTTTTTTGTTTTTTTGGGGGGGGGTGATTGTTTGGTTTGTTGTTGTTGAGTTGTTTTGTTTTATTTTGATTATTTTTTGTTTTTGTTATGGGTTTGTTGGGTTGGTTTTGGGGGTTTTTTTGGGGGGGGTTGTTTCGTTGTTTGTTAGGGTTGTTTTTGTTGGGGGGGTTTTTTGGGGGGGGGGGGGGGGGGGGGTGGTCAGGGGAGTGGGTGATTATTATTGCTTTTGTCGTTGCTGCTATCGGATGTGCTTGTCTGTTTCTATGTATATCTTTGTGTGTGCGTGCGTGTGCACGCGCATTTGTCACGTATCATGCAAGTGTTTGTGTGCCTTGCAGGGTAATTCAGGTCTGGGGTTCAGCATCGCAGGAGGTCGTGACAACCCTCACATCGGGGATGACCCCAGCATCTTCATCACCAAAATCATCCCCGGAGGGGCAGCAGCCAATGACGGTCGCCTCAGGTCAGAACCCTGTGTGTTTTCTGTGTCTGTCTTTCTTTCTGTCTCTCTTGTGGATTCTGACTACTGGTGGTGAGTGGTGTCCTTCTGAGCGGTGAAAACAGTTTATGACTTTGTTACTATCGGTCTGTCATCAAAGTATCGGTAGACATTGATTTAGATGCTGTGCGTAGGTATCGGTGGGCGGGTGGTGTGTGTGTGAGAGAGAGGAGCGTGTGTGTTTTTGTGTGTGTGTGTGAGAGAGAGAGCATGTGTGTTTTTGTGTGTGTGTCTTTCTTTTTTCTTTTTTTTTCTTTCTTTCTTTTTTATATCAAGGATCATGGAATAAGCGCTCGTGTGCTTTTTTTTTACATCCAGTCCCCATGTGTATGCGGTTTTGTAAATTTTGTCGTCTTCCCACCGGCTCACAATGATGTGTGTGTGAAAGGCAGGTGTGTTTTGTTGTTCCTTCTCACTAAGGGCAGGCATTTCAACAGATCAATGCTGCTTTGAAAGTTCTTGTTTTAAGGTCCTAAACATTTCTGAGCTTTTGGCTCCTATGTACCCTGCATTAACAGAAATAAACCCAGTCTGAAAATTCAACCTCCCGTCATAACCCAGTTTCTCAGCAAATCACGCAGTAGTCAAGGGTAAAAGGGGAAAAAAACTGTAACCCAATTGCCTGTTCTGACAGTGTGTGTGTGAGTGCCTGTCATTCTTGCTCCTCCCTCTATCTGTCTTGTCGGTATTTCAGCATGCTGAATCCATTTTCTAACTTAATGAAACCTGCCTGTCAACACTTTTGATTCCATCATCTTAATGAGTGTTGAAAGATTCCATTTCAAGATAATTTTTTCTGCTGTTAACAGACACACTTTGGTGTTGTTGTGAACAAGCTTGTGCAGGGTATCAATATTGAAGGTGGAGAGTTGTGATTCAAAACATATATATGATACATATATGTGGGCATGTATGTGTAAACGGACCAAATAAAAAGTGCATGTCTTCATACTCATGCACGCAATACAATCACACACACACACACAACACACACACACACACACACACACACACTTGCCTGTGTGTGTCTCTGTCCCTCTCTCTCCCTTGTTTCTCTCTCTCTCTCGCTCGTTTGCTCGCTTTTTCATTGCACGCACACACGCTTGCCTGTGTATGTCTCTGTCCCTCTCTCTCCCTTGCTTGCTCACTCACTCACTTTTTCATTGCACTAACACACACGCGTGCGCATACACACACGCACGCGCGTACACACACACACACACACACACACACACGTAATGATGGCAGACGGTATATGTTCAGATTAATTTGACAGAACTGAAAGGGAGGAAGGAATCAAAGAGACTAGTGTTTTTCTTCAGCGGGGCAAAAGTAATCCAGAGTGCAATAAAGTTAAAAGTATATCTGTCATAAAGCTAAAGTTGAATCTGTATGTCATGAAGCTACCTAAAAGTGAACTACAAGGTCGATGAAGCTAAAAGAGAACTCCCAGGTCACAAAGTTATGTTGACCCCCTGGGACTTGGGGACGAAAGAGAAGCACTGGGTCGCAAAGCTTAGATGAGAGCTGCTATGTCAGAGAGCCGAATGGGAACTGCTGGGTCAGAGAGCTTAGAGAAAACCATCTGGTCAGCAACTAGAAGAAAACATTTAGGTCAGAAAGCTTAAAGAGAACCATTGGGTCAGAAAGCTTAAAGAGAACCATTGGGTCAGAAAGCTTAAAGAGAAACATTGGGTCAGATAGCTTAAAGAGAATCATTGGGTCAGAAACTAGAAGAAAACATTTGGGTCAGAAAGCTTAAAGAGAACCATTGGGTCAGAAAGCTTAAAGAGAACCATTGGGTCAGAATGCTAAAAGAATTGAGTCAGAAAGCTAAAAAGAAAACCATTGGGTCAGAAAGCTAAAAGAATTGGGTCAAAAAGCTAAAAGAAAACCATTGGGTCAGAAAACTAAAAGAATGGATTCAGAAAGATAAAAGAAAACCATTGTGTCAGAAAACTAAAAGAAAACCATTGGGTCAGAAAACTTAAAAGAAAACCATTGGGTCAGAAAGCTAAAAGGGAACCGCTAAGTCAGAAAGCTAAAAGAAAACCATCATGTCAGAAAGCTAAAAGAAAGCCATTGGGTCAGAAACCTAAAACTGGTAAAAGAAAACCATTGGGTCAGAAATCTTACAGGGAACTGCTTGATTAAAAAGCTGAAAGAAATCGTCTAGGTCAGAAAGTTAAAAGAGAACCTCTAGGTCAGAAAACTGAAAGAGAACCCCTAGGACAGAAAGCTAAATTGGAACCGCCAGGTCAGAAAGTATAAAGGGAACTGCTAGGTCAGAAAGTATAAAGGGAACTGCTAGGTCAGAAAGTATAAAGGGAACTGCTAGGTTAGAAAGATAAAGGAGATCCACTAGGTCAGAAAAATGAAAAAGATTCACTAGTTCAGAAAGATAAAGCGATCCACAAGTTCAAAAAGATGAAAGAGATCCACTAGATCAGAAAGCTGAAAGAGATCCACTAGATCAGAAAGATGAAAGAGATCCACTAGGTCAGAAAGATGAAAGAGATCCACTAGGTCAGAAAGATGAAAGAGATCCACTAGGTCAGAAAGCTAAATTGGAACTGCCAGGTCAGAAAGTATAAAGGGAACTGCTAGTTCAGAAAGATGAAAGAGATCCACAAGTTCAGAAAGATGAAAGAGATCCACAAGTTCAGAAAGATGAAAGAGATCCACAAGTTCAGAAAGATGAAAGAGATCCACTAGGTCAGAAAGATGAAAGAGATCCACTAGGTCAGAAAGATGAAAGAGATCCACAAGTTCAGAAAGATGAAAGAGATCCAGAAAGATGAAAGAGAACCACTAGGTCAGAAAGATGAAAGAGATCCACAAGGTCAGACAGATGAAAGAGATCCACTAGGTCAGACAGATGAAAGAGATCCACTGGTTCAGAAAGATGAAAGAGATCCACAAGTTCAGAACGATGAAAGAGATCCACTCGATCAGAAAGCTGAAAGAGATCTACTAGGTCAGAAAGATGAAAGAGATCCAGAAAGATGAAAGAGAACCACTAGGTCAGAAAGATGAAAGAGATCCACTAGGTCAGAAAGATGAAAGAGATCCAGAAAGATGAAAGAGAACCACTAGGTCAGAAAGATGAAAGAGATCCACTAGGTCAGAAAGATGAAAGAGATCCAGAAAGATGAAAGAGAACCACTAGGTCAGAAAGATGAAAGAGATCCACTAGGTCAGAAAGATGAAAGAGATCCAGAAAGATGAAAGAGAACCACTAGGTCAGAAAGATGAAAGAGATCCAGAAAGATGAAAGAGAACCACTAGGTCAGAAAGATGAAAGAGATCCACAAGTTCAGAAAGATGAAAGAGAACCACTAGGTCAGAAAGATGAAAGAGATCCACTAGTTCAGAAAGATGAAAGAGATCCACTAGGTCAGAAAGATGAAAGAGATCCACTGGTTCAGAAAGATGAAAGAGATTCACTAGGTCAGAAAGCTAAATTGGAACCGCCAGGTCAGAAAGTATAAAGGGAACTGCTAGTTCAGAAAGATGAAAGAGATCCACTAGGTCAGAAAGATGAAAGAGATCCACTAGGTCAGAAAAATGAATGAGATCCACTAGGTCAGAAAGATGAAAGAGATCCAGAAAGATGAAAGAGATCCTCTAGGTCTGAAAGAGATCCACTAGATCAGAAAGATGAAAGAGATCCACTAGGTCAGAACGATGAAAGAGATCCACTAGGTCAGAAAGATGAAAGAGATCTACAAGTTCAGAAAGATGAAAGAGATCTACAAGTTCAGAAAGATGAAAGAGATCTACAAGTTCAGAAAGATGAAAGAGATCCTCTAGATCAGAAAGATGAAAGAGATCCACAAGTTCAGAAAGATGAAAGAGATCCACTAGATCAGAAAGATGAAAGAGATCCTCTAGATCAGAAAGCTGAAAGAGATCCTCTAGATCAGAAAGATGAAAGAGATCCACAAGATCAGAAAGATGAAAGAGAACCATTAGGTCAGAAAGATGAAAGAGATCCACAAGTTCAGAAAGCTGAAAGAGATCCACTAGATCAGAAAGATGAAAGAGATCCTCTAGATCAGAAAGCTGAAAGAGATCCTCTAGATCAGAAAGATGAAAGAGATCCACTGGTTGACTGGATCACAAAGCTAAAAAAATTATCCACTAAGTTAGTGACTCTCTTGGTCGTTAGGTGAAAAGTGACCTACTGGATCATATAAATATATTTTTTTTGTTTTAAAACCCAACCCTAACGGTCTAAAACTGAAAGAAAACCACATGTATGATTGATATCATACTTGTTGGTTGACCTTTTGCCAGCAACTTTATCATTTCAAGTAGCAAAGCGTGGAATAAAGAATAGTTGAGAATTCACTTGTGAATGTACATGTATACTCTGCTTTTGTACAATACAGGCATTCTGCAAATCTATGAGAGCATGTGCATTAAACTCACATAAGCATGTGTATGCACATGTTTGCATATGCACACACACACATACAAACATCATCAAACGACACACACACACACACACACACATCCATAGCTCTCTTTCTCTCTCATTCACACGCATGCACACTACACCCCCCCCCACACACACACCACACACACACACACGCAGCACACCTACTACACACACACACACCTACACTCACACACACACACACTACACACACTCGCATACACACGCCCAACCCTGCCCCCCCCCCCCCCCCCCCCCCTCCCCCCCCCCCCCCCCCTCCCACACACACCACACACACACCAGCCATACCAGTGTACAGTGATAGTGTAGAACTGCGCCTGGAAGAGATGTGTGTCTGTAGTGGGAAGTGGTCATCAATTCAGGGGGACTGCCTTATAGTGCTGTTTTGGCCTCCACCCCCTACGTCACTGGGGCGAACTGGGAGGAAGGTGAAGAAAGTCGGGAGTATTGATTATTGACGGGCTGCCGGCCTCCTCTCCCCCACCTCGTCGCCATTGTCCTTCCCCCGTCATTTGAACTGAGTTCACTTGGAGTCTTTATCTGTCTTTAATGTGCCATCACAGTGTCTTCTTTTGAATGTAAAATCACTACTTGGTACAATGCTTTGGGGGGTGGCTTTCTCTGTTTTTCTCTCTCCGTGTTGGTTTTTGTGTGTGGTGGGGGTTGGGCGGGGGGTGGGGGGGGGAGGTAGGGGGAGGTTATGGGGAGGGGGGGGGGGGGGTTGTTTTGGGTGTTTTGTATTGGTTTTTTTATTGGTGTGTGGTTGTTTGTTGGATGGGATTTGTATATTATATCTATTTGTATTCAGACATGTGTGTTTGGTTTGCGGTGTGTGTGCTTGCGTCTTGCGTGGTGCGTGCGTCCTTGGTGGCGTGTGCATGTACTACATACAGATTGTGTGTGTTCATGTGTGTAAAGTTTCTCCATATATTACTGCTGATTTGTATTATTGTAAATGCCTTGGTTTTCGCTCTTGATTTAACAAAGCGTGTGAAATAATGCTGATGAATTTGCATTTATTTGATCAGACTTGCTAAGTAATTTGGAATCAACAAGCCCCATGGGCCAGTGCAACAAAATATTGACACTTGTGTGAGGGTGCGCTTTTTCAGGGGAGTGGGGGAGTCTTGTTTTTTCAACTAGTTCTTGTACTAGGGATTATGAAATGAAACAGAATACCTGAAGGCTGTTAAATAAAATGAAACAAAACGAAACAGGCAAGTAGAGAACAGATCAGAATCCTTACATAATGATGTCTTTTCGCTACACTGGTCCTTTGCAAAGAGTGGTCTTGCGGGCACGAGTCTGACGAAAACACCTGCTTTCTTCAAAAGCAAAGAAAGCAGACGACTCCATTTGCTGGCTTTAGTAGATTTGTGTCCTTAAGGTGACCAGGTTTGTGTCTCTAAGGTGACTCTAGGTTTGTGTCCCCAAGGTGGCTTTAGATTTGTGTCCCCAAGGTGACTTAAGATTTGTGTTCTTAAGACGACTTTAGGTTTTTGTCACTAAGGTGACTTTGTTTGTGTCCTTAAGGTGACTGGGTTTTTGTCACTAAGGTGACTTTACGTTTGTGTCCATATCGTGACAGTAGGTTTGTGACTTGCGGTCTGAGCCC
>CM054155.1:37277348-37279848 GCA_028751875.1 Rapana venosa | reverse complement strand
CAGAAAGTGAACAACTTGAAGACAGCAGGTGAAAAGGATTCATTCAAGAGACAGTGTTTATTTATTCCCTGTAGATTTTCCTTCATTCGTTGTTTCAGCAATTTATTTGCCTTTCATTCCTATGTTGTTGTTGGTTGTTTTTTTGTTTGTTTGTTGTGGTTTTTTTGGGGGTGTTGTTGTTGTTGATGAAACAATTTTTATTGGGTATTCTGAGTGTGATTTTGAGTACATGTATAATTTTCTATTTATTTTCCTTTTATCATTTGCTTCCCTATAACTCTTTACTGATCTAAGTCTCTTCATTAGACATCATCCCATACACTTGTTCCTAAATAAGTTTAACAGCAACTGAATAGATGATTTGAGGTGGGGAATTTTTTGTTTGGTTTTTGTTTGGTTGGTTGTTTTCTGTCATTGCATATGTGTAGTTAAGATTGAAATCTGTTGTTACTTTTTGAATCGTCCACACTTGTACCTTTCTGGGGGCTATTTTGCCAGCTTTTTTTCCCCAAATTGATATGATTTTTTCCTGTTTGTTTTCCTTGTTTTTGCTGTTCTCTTCAATTTGATATCAAGTAGTTCTGTTATTTTTCTGGCATTATTGAAGAAGGGGGTAAAAAAAGGAATAAAGGTTCTGGAAGAGAGAGAAGGAGGGGGGGGGGGGGTCCTGAGAGCCTCATGAATAGCCTTGATGACGCTTTGTGTGGAGAAAGTGAAGAAGATTAAGAAAACAAAGCGAGCTAAAGACTGGTGTGTCATGAAACATGACTTTGCAAAGCCTAGGACAGCGGGGATGATGGAGAGAAAGGAAGCGACCAGGGGGGTCTGTGCTGTTGCCTGAGTGACGAAACAAAATGAGGGAGTAACTATGTCAGCCCTTTTTTAAAAAAAAACACGTCACACTGTAATCAGGGAGGTTATTATGACCACCGCAACTTGCTGAGATTGCCCTACTTTTATTTTTACCTCACTTTAACTTTACATAGCTCTTTTTTTCTTTTCCTTTCCTTTCTTTTTTTGTTGTTGTTGTAGTCAGTCTCCTCATTTCCTCTCCTACGCTTCATTCTTCCTCTTTTTTCCTCCATCTTTTCCTCAGTGGCAGGCTAATGCTTTTACTCCCAAATCGCTCATTGTAATCTCACTAACCAGTCATGCCGTGAGGCTTATTTAGCCTCCACAGCACTTGATACAGTGTTCGTGTAATATGCACGGCAATTCATGGGGAGCTGACGACAAAAAGTATCTATTACAAGTGTGTGTGTGTGTCTGTCTGTCTGTCTGTCTGTCTGTCTTGTCTGTTTGTGTATTTGTGTGTGCCGCTTCTGCTTGTATGTTTGTAACCCGGTTTGTTTCCTACCTCTTCCTTTTGTATTCTCCCCCCCCCCCCCCCCCCCCCCCCCCCCCCCCCCCCCCCCCCCCCTCCTCCCGCGTATCACTACAATTCACGTTGGTGGGTATGGAGGGTTTTATGTGCTTTATTTATTCAAATGAGAACTCTTTTATCTATTACTAAATCACAGCCCATACAACCAGATGTCTAAGGGAGCCATCGGTGGCTGACCATTATAAGAGCCATTACCAAGAGTTTCATGCTGTTGTGTGGTCACTTTATTGTTAGCTATTCTGATCTGGTACACGCAGAACGCCATCTGTTAAGCCCCATACTGATGACAGAGAAACGAGACGTCCTGAGAAGCCTGCATGTGGTTGGTGACTTTGGTGACCATCATCCCTTCCTACTACAGTTCCCGGCTGATCCTGAGGACTGTTCTGGTAGGCACACACCACAGGCGTTAAGAGCGGGACGAAAATCGAGGTCACCATATGACCAGGCCGCAAAGGACTACAGGGTCTTAAAGACAGGTTTTGGGGGGTTCTTTTAGCAAGTGGTTTTTTTAGGTTAGCATTGTTGTTGCTGTGTTGTTGTTTTTGTGATTTTTTTTTTAAATGATGCTTATTGAGAACCGTTATCCAGTATGGTTAAGAAGCTTCGTGATAATTTGTTTTCTGCCCTCTCTTTCAACGTTTTATTGCAACATGGGCTAGCTTCAGTAAGTAAAACACCCAAGCGTTGGTCGGATAATTCGAAAATATCTGAGATTTGAATTCGCAAAATGGATTTTACTTGGCTGTGTTCTGTCGCAGTCTCCTCCGTGAATCTGTGACATACTTGAGTCCCAAGATTGGGCTTTGGAGATATTCAGTACTCAAGAGAAGTTTTAAGTTTTCCGTGGACGTGCTACCATATATAGAACTCGGTCAATAATCGCTACACCACCTCTGCCATGAAATCAAATCAGAGAATACGTGACCTAAGTCCCTAACCCAATACACTTTGGAGGCCACCAGTTCTTGCTGGGTATTTTCAGGTTTTCGATTGGAGAAAAAAAAATCAAACTCGTGACAGTCATAAAAGGACTTTTAACAAGCGTAATTGATCCTCTGCTTGCGTAGATACTGATACAACATGAACAACAGCAACAACGTGGTGGGGGGGGGG